>OY856411.1:1346905549-1347615549 GCA_963693085.1 Alisma plantago-aquatica
GTTATATATCTTTTTAGATTATTCTTCTCATGTTACTATTTTTTTTTGCAAAAACCCTCATTTGTAGATCAACCACCACACCTATCCCTTAGGCTCTTGAAAACCTAGAAACCTCATCATACTTAGCCTGAATATGCTTCCACCCCAACCAAATGATGACTGATCTAGAATCAATCATAAACAATTATTTGTATCCTAGTATTCTTACATCCCTTATTGAGGATGAAGTTTCAAAGATGTCTGTATTTTTATGGTCTTATGGAAATCTTAAGACATAAGAACTCCGTTTTGGACCCAAAAAACCCACAATGATCCACATAGGGGTGTGGAGAGGTGAGTAGGGGACCAAACACAATGCATTCATTTCATAATAAATGAAGCGATTCCTACATGATATGAACATAAATTATCCCAGTTAACACCATGCTATTACCGCCAGTAAATCACATCTTTTTAGACATCTTAGATGATCTGAGATTTCTAATTTATGTGTGAGCTAATTATTTTTTACTAAATCCAAAGACTTTGGTAAAACAATACCAGGGTGCAAATGAACTCTTATGTTTGGAGCGACGGGGTGACCCCACTTCTGTCTTCCTCTTTTGTATGGAGTGAGAAGCTAATTTTTATTCTCAGCAACAACTCCAATAAATGGAAAGAACATGGAATCAATATAATCCCACTACCTTAACATCTTCCATCTTGAATTTTATTTCATAACTCTATCTTAACATTCCTAATTAGTACACAAAACCTAACTTTGATAAATAAATCACAAATTACAAATTGGGCTCTTGATGCTTATAGAGGGAAAATGACGAACCTTAATTCTAGATCCTCCCTTTGTCCAAACATTTCATGATCACAAAATTCATTTTTCATAGATAGACTATCTGTCTGTTGCATTATGCCAGTGATATTCTATCCACATATTTGCTTCATGAAATTATTTTTTTGGTAATAATCTTTTCTTACACGTGTACTATAAGACATTAATTTACTAGAAATATCAAATATAAAACTTTAATATACTCTATTGAACTATTATCACGAATCAGGATAACAATATGCATTGAGATTAATACATTTTTCACTATGCCCTAAAATTTTAATGTTTTATTAATGCAGTTGCCATGACATAAGACATTTTGATTGCCACACAAGGGTACATGTTAAAGATCCTTTGCAATGAACACTAGAACCATGAGAATAAGAGTTACATAATATTTCTCATTGTGAAAATGTTGTATATTATTTTCACACATGAAGTGCTTATATATACCAAAATGAGGTTATCTTGAGGCTATTAAATGTTACCCATAGAAGGATGAGAAAAGAAGGACAACCATTTATTATGCCAATTTCATGTGAATGAGTATTCAGAAATCTAGACAAGAGTATTCCATCCTATGTAATGGGGGTGATTTCTATGACTTTTTATCAAATGATATAGTGAATTCAAAAGCATACTCAAAGGAAGTGATGTGATATTATACTCATCCATTGAAATATGTTTATGCTTGAAATATAGAATTATATATGTTAAACTATAGAAGAATCTAAAAAAAATAATGCATGCTTGTTTTCTTCGATACATCTAGGATGAAGAAACCAAAATGCTTAATTATATACATGTGATAAGGTTATGTGAAGTTATTTGAATCCTTGGGATTTTATAACTTTGACATGTTGCTATAAATTGCTTATTTCCAGTGACCTAAAATAAGATTTTGCATATATTTTTAGCTTTACAAGAACCAATTGATAAAACACTTTTATCAGATAATTTATTTCAACTACTTTCCTAATTAGTTTGGAAAATAGTGACCATTTCCTTTTTATTGGATATTTATGAGATAGTGCATGTTTTTTTCCAAACCAGTCGAAATTTTAGTATCTCGAGTTGGGAAATGACTCCTGAGAATGTTATTCTAATGGAAAAACATAAAAATGTGTTCACTGTTACAAGTGTTGAAGTACCAATTAGCTTCCTTCTTTGTTTCACATTCCCACAAGCTAAATATAGAACCATTCTTTTTATGCAAAAGTATATTACATCAAAAGGAACCAAAGAAAATGCCGATAACTTGTGAATTCATATCTAGAACTTGAAAGCACAAACACTATATCTGAATCATATTGTATGAATATCCACAATGATGTAGATTAGCTTTATAATGTACACCATAGATGCAAAGCTTATTGTAATTCTACCATGGGTCATCATTTCACATTTTCATCAAACTACCTACTAAAAGTTAAGTACAATGTCAATTATAGGTGGGTTCACTTTTTAAGGTTCCTAGAAACCACACACACATACGTATATATATGTATATGTATATATATGTATATATACATATATTTATATGTAGACACACATACAACCCCCAGAATTATGTATATATACATACACACACTATATATATAAATGTATATGTATATATATGATTTTCATTCCATTGCATGAGTTTCTTTGCTTTCCTACAATGTATTAGAGCTTTGATGACAATTCAACTAGGATTCTGATATGACATGTTGCTTGGTTTTATGTTTCAACCTTTCATGACATTTATAATTTGATGAAAACAATATTATAAAATGTAAGTGATGCATTCTTATGATTTAGTGGTTTATCTATGATAAAGATATCAGACAAACATGATAAATATCTCATATTTTCCCTCTAGACATGTATGAGATAATCAAGAATGGTAATTTTTGTTTTATATATGTTTTATGACAAAGGTGGAAGCAAATATTAGACTCTTTAGCTCTAAATAATATTATATAATAACATCCATGAACAAACTTTTTGTGTGTTGTTTCACGGTTAAGTAAGAAAAATTATGGTTAACTTTGAGGTTCTCTTCCCAAACCATGATAGAGAGGATTCTTGACAACTTAGTTGGAGGGTCTAATTCTACACACATATCCTTCTTATAATGAAATTATTTATCATTCATAGATGTTCTAGAGAGCTCTATTTCTATGCTACTTCATTTTTTCTTGTCTGGGTTATTTTAGTTTCATAGATATAGTCATGATGGCCACTATGATTGGTTTTCAAATGCAACTTTTAATTAGTAGGTCTACATGAGATGCCCTCATCTTTGTTTATATTGTACATTTTCCCATCTTTTTCTAGATGGAATATAATTTGACAATTATTTAACATGTTTATTCTTTATATATGAAAGCATCAAATTTAAAATACAATTTAACATAGATCAACCTTATGTGGAACCATGAAAAAATCATTCATCCGCCATGCACTATGGACCAAAGGAGGAACTTGGATATTTATTTATACCATAGGGTTGACCTCTTTTCTTCTTCATGTTAATTCTTGTATAAACTAGATCTTTGAAGAATTTTTGATAAAATTTTATTTTGGGACAAATATACAATCCTTGTACAATCACACAATTCATTAGAGCATAAATCATTTTAAAAGGGAAAACCTACACATCAAGTATAGATAAAAAGGTTTCCCTATTCTAATATTTATCTAAAATAGAGGACATTTCTAACAATGTTCCTACTGATCTTATCTAGATTCTTCCTTTAGTTATCCCATAACATATCTGATATGTTCATGCATTCCCCCAGGAAATGTGTCATGCATGAACGTATTAGCTAAAAGGATAAATAGGAATCAAAATTTAGAGGAATATATAAATGTGCACTATCTTATAAGAGTTTCCCAGAGGCATACAAGTAAGTAAAATTATAGGTAAGTACTAAAAATATGAGAAAAAAACCTATTATGTTATTTTTCAATTGATACACCTATCTAGTTATTTAACATGTTAAGCCAATATTTTAAGGTGACCCAAGAAAGTATAAGTACATATATGCAAGGTATAAACCACAAACTTGGAATCATCATCTCAATTGAGTAGTGTATTTCTAGGGTTTTCATGTGTTGGTGCAAATCTCCATGATTTAGTTTCACTCATACTAGTATAGTTCATCCTAGGGTCTCTTTTATATAGAAGATTCAATCTTTATAAGAAGTTCTTCCCAACTAGTTATCAAATTCATTACATTTCTTGAAAGACAAGGTAATATAGATGGTTTAGTTTTTGACAAATAAACATTCCAAAACAATAGTTACAAAAATCAAGTAAATTATCAAGATTATATCAAGCTTAGGGTTATGTTTTTCTAGTTAGCATAATTGGCATTATCCTGGTTAGTGAGCAAACCCCACCACCACTCAAGTGGATGAAAAATGATTAGCTAGAACCTTTACTAAGATCACATTTACAAATATCTTAACCATATTATTCAATACATAGTATTTGCCCAATCGTTATATGTTACCATAGTAATACTTGCAAAGCACAGGGTTCAATATAGAAACTTACCAAGCTATGGATAAATGTCTCTATAATAGATATGTGTATTAATCTTACATATGATGAAATTAAGAAATATTATTTATCATTCATTAAAACAAATAGCAAGTTGATGAGATGAAAACAACAAGGAGCCCATATTTTATAGATCAAGATTTAAAACATGATCAGAACTTTTCTAGATTGTTTTAAAGTATAGGCTTATATGATTTAATCAAATAGAATAAGATGTTGTTTAGATATTCCAAAATAAAAAATAGAAATATATAGAAGATTGAAACTAGAAAAACTATTTTAGAAGATATATATTATTGTATTACATATTTATAACAATTTAGATACTGTATATTCCAAGTGAATTCCAATTTATCACATGCCAAACTAGGATCATAAACTCTAGATATCATATCACTGCATATGAGTCTCAATTGCTAGCAATTTTTTGAACAATTCACCTAAGTTTTAGTTAAAGAAACCAATATATTTTCCTGCTACTTGTTGTAGAATATGTAATTCAGTAAGGTGTGAGCCTGAGTTGTAATTCCTATTTAGTAGAGATCATAAGTACAAATATTTGAGTAAAGAATAATGCTAACCATTACAATGTCTTTCAGATAAAGTTGACGTGATTTAACCAAAGACATAAACTTTAACAAGGCAAGCTAAGAGACAATCATGAAACACTTCTATTTTTCTTTAAGTAACCTCAAATTTAAAACTATATTAGATTCAAAACTCTTATTTATAAATCCACAAGTTATTATATTATAAATAATCCATTCACATCCAAATCAATTGACCACTAAATTGAATATCTTTATTCACTTATAATAAATTTTACATCCATTTACATGTAACTGTAAGTAAATCACATAAATATTCAACATCATCTACAAATTGAGTGGGACTACATGGATATATGTATTATAGATTAATTTGATTTACATATTCTTTTTCACAACCTCTTTGTTTAACAAAAGTATACCTAAAAAATAGGAAGAACCAACATGAGACTCATACTGAGCCGCAATGAGATGAAAACTCACACTCTAGCTAGAAGAACATGTATTGACAACTAGTTTCAAACATGTAGACTCAAATGAAATACTTAAATAAATTATTTAGCATGTATGTTATATAACAATAATATGAAATATAAAAAATAGCTAAATCATGCCAATTAGTCATTTGGGATCACATTCTAATGAAATAGTATAAATTCTAGGTTTATATTTGTAACACCTACATAGGGACCATGTTAAACAAAGGTATCAATATTATAAACATGTAAAGTAGATAGTTAAATATTGTTCACGAGTGTTTTAGTATAAACCATTCAAACAAGTATTAGTGGAAAATAAGATACTTGAATATTAAACTGAATACAAATACCATATAAGTCATATATTTCCCCTTGGATGATGGCCATCTTTTACTTTGTTCAAATTAGCATAGATTGCACCCAAAAAGATACAACTAGAAGAATATAGTCCTAAAAGACCATACAAATATTAGGGTTATCGATACCACTAACACTCGATCCCCTCAATCTGTATGAGGGAAAAACAATAGGGCTCAACGGTCTACAACCTACTCAATAATCAAATTCATACCTAGGTACTCAGGTTGGACACTGCCTAAGTAATAGTAAAAAATAAGGATAATGATGTTAAATTCCAAATAAGCAAGATCCAAAGACTAGAGAAAATGTCACGAAACATCTCTCCCTCAAAGGACAACACAAAAAATGTTTTTGTAACTTAGGATTGATCTACCACCAACTTCATGAGGTCCCATGCTCTACTCATAATGTACATGAGGTTATGTGTCATTCACCTCGGTGAGACATCCATAACATGCTAAACACATTCACAAACATGTAATTCTAGGAGCCTACTCGTGGCCTCTCTAGAATCTTAGAAGAGAACCTATTATCCCTTTCTATAAGTCCGGACACTAGAAATATCATCCTGAACTAAGCGAGTTGGGGTTACACTCAGTATTAATCCATACTATTCATCTTATACAATTATAGCACATTAAAAGAAACTATATGGTGAATATACTTCATTGTTTAAAACATAGCAAAGAAACACCATTTGTGAGAAGGGAAATTTCATAATATCAGTAAAGAATTAATATATTTAACATTTTATATTAGTAAAAAATAATTTTTGAATTGCATTTTGTTTATATAAATTTTCATTTAGACATTCTCACTCGTCGACTTTTTTGACATGTATTCCACTATTAGGTACTTTCCCTAATTCAGGCTTCACCAATTTTAACTATATTTCATATATCTATATTCTCATTGAATGGTTTCTCACATTGGTAGTCTCATTTCATACTTGTACCATGCATTCAAGATAGCATTTCATAACAAAATAAACATAAATGTAAAATATATTTAATATTTCAAATTGACCAATGTAAGGTTATTACATAGCATATTTTTAATTTCACTAGATCTCACAAAATGTAAATGACTTCCTAATATCAAGTCACTGAAGTAAATGTTTATACATGATTCAAATTATATTCATACACTCTTGTTGATTGAGTAATATACACCATCCAATGTTTATGATTCAATTTTCCTTCTCAATAGAGCTATGAACAAACTAATTAAGATATCACATTCTAAAAAACATGCATATTAATTTTTCTCTTATATAAGGAAGTTTGTACACAGTCAATATTAGAACCAATTCACTAGGGTTAGGCTTTGACTCTTAACTCCATCCTTTTACTTTATTATTGAATCATCATATTGAATTCATTACATTGCTTCTTTATTTATTCCTCATTCCACATAATTCATAGACAAATTATACTAGGAGAATTCCTTTATAACCATAGATCAATTATATATCATTAGGACCTAACTACCTTGGTTTCATTTTTAACAAATAGATTGAGCACTTCCATAGACTCATTTCAATTTCTTAATCATTACTAATCATATATATTACAACCAACAATTCCCATTATTTCTTTGATATTTTGTAGTTTTATTCCATGTATTCTCGTTCAAGGACATTTTTGGTAGATACAAATACACCTTCCATTTTTTATAAAATACTTTATTTCACTTAGTGTTGACTAGATTTTCTTCTATTCATGTTGTATTAAACTCATTGTCTTGTGATTTTTGGGAAAACACTTCCATTATTGGGAGATACCCCACATATTCATAAAAAGTTTTGTATGAAGCTGTAATGGTTGTATTACACCCATGTTTAACTATGATGATAACAATTATTTAGTTTCTTTTAGCCTAAAAAAGGAAGGATATGAATTTTTTTTGAATATATTATTTTTCATATTAATATCCAAAACGTGTAATATTTGTATAGCTACATATGTTTCTTTGTATGCTTGATATTATAGTAATTTAGGCCTTTATCCCACATTTTCATCTCAAAAGTGTATTTTGAGGTTCTTTATAAATGGTTGACTTAGTTTTTTATATGTTTAAATGGTTACCACATTTTTTCATCACAAATTTCTTTAACTAGATCATGAAGACCAAGAAGATGTTGGATGAGTGAAGAAATAGTACTATAGTCCCCATCTACAAGAATAGAGGTGATGTTCAGAGCTGCACAAACTACAAATGTATCAAGTTTATGATTCACACAATGAAGCTTTGGGAGAGGGTTATTGACCAGAGGCTAAGATCTATAACACATATATCAAATAACTTATTTGGTTTCATGCTTGGAAGATCAACAACAAATGCTATTTTTCTAATAAGGAGGTCTATGGAGAAGTATAAAGAAAGTAAAAGAGATCTTGATATGGTTTTTATTGATTTGGAAAAGGCTTATGATAGAGTACCTAGGGAAGTACCGTGGATGGTTTTGAAGAAAAAGGGTATGCCAATCCAATACATTAACACTATTAAAGACATGTATGGTATCTCTATTGCAAGTGTGAAGACTCCTGGAGGAGAGACACCAACTTTTCCTATCACAGTTGGGGCACACTAACACTATTAAAGACATGTATGGTATCTCTATTGCAAGTGTAAAGACTCCTGGAGGAGAGACACCAAATTTTCCTATCACAGTTGGGGCACACCAAGGATCCACACTCAACCCATATCTGTTCGGTCTTGTTGTGGATGAGTTGACAAAAAATGTTGAGAATGATATTCCTTGGTGTATGTTATTTACTGATGATATTATATTGATTGATGATACTAAATATGGTTTGAATGATAAAGTTGAACTTTGGAGAAAGGCATTATAATCAAATGGATGGATGACTAGTAGGAGCAAAACTAAGTATTTGCATTGTAATTTCAGCCAAACTCATAGTATGAATGGTAGAGCCAAGTTTAACATAGTAGAAATACCAAAATGTGATAAATTTCGTTACGTGGGTTCTATTATTCAAATAGATGGGGATGCTCAACATGAAGTTTGTCATAAGATCACTACAAGATGGTTTAAATGGACGAGTTCAACTGGAGTATTATGTGATCAGAAGATTTTTGTCAGATTAAAAAGCAAGTTTTATATAATAGTTATATGGCCAACCATGCTCTATGGGAGTGGATGTTTGGCGGTGAAGAAACAAGGTCTCAACTAGATAAATGTGGCTGAAATGCATATGCTGAGATGGATGTGTGAGAAGACAACAAGGACATGATTAACCCCTCCATGTTCATCATCAACCCTTACCCCTATTTTCTCAATGTTGAACATTCCAAATATCATAGAAACTATAAATAACCCCTCCATATTCATCATTAACCCTTACCCCTATCAACTTCCCTAGATCTAAAAAGAAAGATACACTATCTTAGTCATACTCTGTACCAACTGTTCTTTATACCATACTTCTTCTAGAATGATGAATCTGAAACATTGAAAGGCTACACAAATGGTAAGGAGGCAAATGGATTCTACATTTAGTTGAATTGCTTCTAGTTGTTCATCTATATATTAGATGTAGATCATTATTTAACTATATATATACTTTTCATGTTAGGATATCTTTCTTAACTACTCATGTATCTACTTTTTCATGACATAACAAATTCTTAACTATAAAATTGATAAAATACAACTGGTCACGCTAGAATAACTAGGTCTTTGTTGCTCATAATTTTCTAATTGCTTTAACAATGTTAATCTTAAATTGAGCCAGATTTTTCCATGCTTATCTATTCACATATTTCATCTTGATCTAAAACTAAAGAGAAATTGCCATGCTTATCTAGTCATATCATGCAAATTTATCTAGTTACATCTTCCTATCAGGATTCTTTGTCATCTCTTTTACTTGATTCATAAATCACTTATATTATTGCAAGTTGTGCATGATAAAACACATCTCTTCAATGTATCTTAATCAAATTTAGTACATTGATAACATTAAACACACATCTTTAGACCTAACTTGAACTACTGACACATCTCTTTATCTCCCCTCTCTATTTTGTACATCTCATCCCTTTCTCCTGGGATAGATCTCTAAAGTGGGATATCATGAAGCGACAAGGATCATTAATCCACTTGAATTTTTAGGTATAACTATAGAAATTTAAATGGTCACCTTAAGGACCCAAATACTTTCATGAAATTAGTCATTTTTTATGTGTTTGTTTTATTTTATCACACCGGAACCCTAACAAATTTGAATGTTATCACAAAACACCATATCTACACTTGTAACAACTATATTTGTGTAATATAGGGATGCTTGACACCTTATCAATCATAATAGGATTTCCTTTGCTGTCTCATGGCCATGTCTTCCTCTTGTTATCTTCCCTTGGGGAGTTATTTTTATCTCCACATGTTCCTATGAATATAAATGTCAATCTATATTATTTTCTTTACAAATTAAGGTGATGATTGCGAATCATCATATTTTACATTTGTATTTGTTTTGTAGAGATAGCTTGAAACCAAAATTTTGAACTTTTTTCATGATTGGTAAAATAGAACCCATACATAAGTAATATGGCAAGTTTTATGTCAGGCTATAAGTGTTCATTTTTTTTGTATGCTCTATTATCTATAAAGTGACGACAGTACTAGGGATACATTGTATATGATTTGATTATTAGCAGAAGGGACTTTCCTATTATGTTTGATTCAATTGAGATAATGTATAAAAATAATAATGTCCTGAGAACATTTTAACCTGATGACATGAGAACTCAAATATAAGATCATGTATACAGTCAAGAGTATTTTTGCTTGTAATGACCCAATTCAGTTATCATTGTGCATATTATAGGTGAATAATAATAAATATCAGTATTTATATTGAATAATGATGATGGATCTTTTTTCTTGATATTAGACAACTAGTTGTATTGGATGAACCACTTTGGGAATGACACGTGGAAGACATTTCATGGAAGTCAGAGTGTGATTGTTATCCTTGTACATGAGTTCACTACAATGACCAAGTGTTGTTCTGTGTATGTTAACACTACCCAACATGACTCTAAATAAGGGCTGCCACACATGTAGTGATTGGTGCACTGCGACACTTGCGGATTGTTGTGAGTGATGCATATGAAATTTGTCCCTCCTAGTGGGTTGATTTCATAGACACTTGATAAGTGAGACTACAAAATTCACAACCATTCTCATGTGATTCAATATTAATATTGAGCTGACACAATTTAAATATTCTTCTCTAATTCAAGAAACACAGATTGAGTATCAAGCGGGGAACTCCATGCTTGGGTTCACTCAACATATTTTTGAAAAAGGGATTATATCATCATGATAAGATTGTTCACTTACATGTTAAAGTTTCTCTAAACGACATGTTTCTACATACTTCTCTTTTCTTGTGAGGTGTTTGACATCCCTTCCAATGTATATGGAACCTATGGATTACACACTTTAAGATGCTTAAGGAAAAATAAGTTTGCAATCAAACACATATCTAGAATAGTTTGAATTATGTAAGGTATGTATTCAAACTCAAATAATTGACTAAGGACGCCGTTCAATCGAGTGATTGATTATTAGAATGCTAGACTGATGAACCATTTGAAAGTGGTTAGTTGGTAAATTGAGCAAGCCAGTTGATTGATTGGAACAAATTATGAAACAACAAGGAAAGAGGAGATCTATTCAATTTGGAATCGATCTGATCATTTCAATTTAGATTAGGAATTTCCTAGTCTAACCAGTCGATCAGTTGGGAGTTCCAATCAATTGATGGGATCCATATTTGAGTTTTTTTAGTTTGATTATATTTGAGTTGCAATTAGAAAGGGATTGGATTTTTGAGAAATCTAAGACTATGACTCTTCTATATAAATAAATGGACTTCCAATGGGAGATACTCATATTGAAATATATTTTTTCTAAGATTTCTTCCTCTTAGAGATAGAAAACTCATCCTGAGGACGAAAACCCACAATAGGAGGAAAAGGAGGTTGAACAATGCTAGCAAGCTAACAACTCTGACTTCCATGTCCTCTTGGAAACCAAGGTGGTGCACAACGAGCTCCCTCATTTTCATGGATGATGTGGAAAATGAGGATTCTATGTGGAGTCTTGAGGATGGGAAACTTCTTCAAGATGAAAATAAGGCGTTGTTATGAGGATGAGGCGATGACAACAACCACAACATCTACAAGTTTGGACACAAATCCATAAGTGTGATTTCTACCTTGATAAAAGGTGTTATAGTTGTTGGAAAACTAGTAATGTGCCAAGGTATACTCAATATCCCTTTGGAATCTTTCATATATGCATGTTATATGACTAAGACATTTCTATGGGCAAAGAATTCTGATGAGATTTGTTTTTGAATTTCACCTATTCCCCCTTCCCTCAAAACCCTACAGTGGTATCATCACCGGCACTATATTATTTTCAATGTCGGGTTGAGTTTTGAACCATAACCCATTCATTGTATTCATCATGCAACATCAATACACATTAATCACATATTATCATATACACACATACATATACATATATACTATATAAACCAAAGAAATGCTATTTTTGGTTAGTGGGAAAGGATATTGCAACTAGGTCTCTTTGGTGATTGCTTAAAATAGGAAACATGTAGAATTATGGTTTTTGATTGTGATCAAAATAACATGTATGATTTCCCCACTCTCTACAGTCTTCATGTAAAGTTTCATTCTTGGAATTATATTTGGATGATGTATTGACAACTCAGGTAGACTATGGTGGAGAGAAGGACATGATTAGAAGCCTACACAAATGGGTATTATCCTTAGGGAGTTTGTGATAAAGATGAAGAAATGACTCTATGAAATCCTAATTTTGAGTTTTATGAAGTGAAATACTCAATTGAGGTATACATGAATTTAATAGGCTTAATAATAAACAATGAAGTACATTAGGGTCATAAGATTTGATGGTTAAGTACTTTTATTTCAAGGTTTGCACACATAGAAGATCGTTTAAAGAATTTATTTAGATGATCAAACATAGGAGTTATGGTATCAGACTTGTGAAGTCGAGACTTTGTGTGATAAAGGACCCATGGTTAAAATTTCACTTGTATTAAAGGTTCCTACTTGAAGTTATAAGTGTTGGAATCTTTGTTTACATATTTGAATGTTGCAGAGAAACTATTGTTGAATGTTTTTTCGACCTAGATCTATGAAATTTCAAATGTCGAGGTGACCCTTTCTTATAGTGAGATATGTGGTATGTTCCTGTCCGTTGAATCAGCTCTAGATGAATAGCTCTAAAGTCATTTTGCATCTACGAATTAGCTGGGGTAGATGCATGGACAACCTCCCTGTACCTTGCACCACCTAACCTTAAGTTTCTCGATCACCATCCTTTTCTATTATGGTCCTAGTATCTTTGATATGCTCAGAGATACCCAACAATCATTCTTTCAAATTGTTTGGTAGAGGTTTGAGAGAGAATGAGACCCTTCATTTTACTAGTTTCCCATTTCTACAAGTAGGGTCTGTCTAGGAGGACAAGGAAATGATAAGGAGGGTGCCTCACATGGTTCTAAGCTTTAGAAAACAAGTGCATGAGTTGTGTTTTTCACCCTTAACCATCCCCTACTACTGATGATCCAAGATGCAGGATAACGAGTTTGAGGTTGATGGAGGACCGACCATGGTTGGACACCCTTCTTTGGGGCATGTTCTAGGCCTCATAACCACCGCAAGAAGATGGATATGATTTATTTGGGTGAATGTGGAGATCTAGGAGGGTTCAAAGGTGCAATTTGACTCCAAGATGCTTGGTTTCCCTCCTCTCTTTCTGACTAGCTCAACAATTCCTAGAGGCCCCTCATGACGTCCCTAGGGAAACAAGGAATCTCACGGGGCCAGGTCTGCCGGAACACTTGTTGCTTCTATCTAAAAGGCGAGGAGGGCGTCTTTTTCCCATACACTATCTATTACCCCACCACAAGTTTGATGAAGGCCATATGCTCGACGGTTATCTATTCTTGGGCCTGTGCAAGTCTGAGCACAGATACAATAGGAAGGGGGCGAGCGATGTGGGTCAATTAGATCCTCTTCGTACACAGACCCTCTGTCCAACCCATATTGAGAGAGACTAGTCTTTGGGCTGGCCAATCAGGATGCACGTCACCCTAGAAAATATTGAAGGGGACCCATCCCCTTAAAGCAAGATAGTGGTTAACTGGAGCCATAGGGGACTATTGATCGATGACTCCAGCAAATCAAATAATAATTTTGTGATGCAGACTTCCTTTTCCCTAAGTTTTCAATCAAATTTTAAAAATGCATTACTCCCAACTCCCTAACTCAAATAGAATGGACCTCATTTTGATTCTCTTGATGAGGTCTATAAAATGGAACAAGTTTCAATCCCTAAAAGTACCTTTCAATAACATTGTTTCCCCTAAATCATGAACTTTGGTAACTTTGTATATACCTCATATGTTTATATGTTTAATCATGGATGATTAATGTTATAAATTCCTCCTAATCAAAGAATCAATAATGTTTATGAACCTGGAGTGATATGGTAGTTCTAATAACTTCCTATGTACCTTTCATGGGCCTAACACATAAGTATAACCCTTAGTTGGCTTTAATAATGAATCTGGTTTACCTCGTTTCCAATCTTGATTCAAATGACCTTGAAACTCATCTTAAACTTTACAAATCAGAAACGTTGTGTGACTCCAAGGCACACAAATCCACCTAATCCCCTTTATGCACTGCTTTGACGCTTATAAATTAAAAAAATAATATTGTAGAATATATGTATGTTGATAATGTTGAATAAAATATTATATCTTATAAAACTAGATTTAGGTGACCATCCACCCATCTTGGGGATGTGTAATGTGGTCCTAATCTTGCTTGCCTTAATTAGATTCCATGGTTGGTTCTCATAACTCCATGAACCGTATTCCTTATGCGCTATTATGAGTGTTTTGTCCTTCAACTATGCATAATGGTTGGATCTCATGACTATATGAACCTTAGTATTTATGCCCTATTATGAGTCTTTTGGCCTTGAAATATGCATAAATGACATTGATCTCAAAATAATCACAGAAAATATTTGGAGCCTCTAAATCATTTGAAACTTGAAAACACCTTCAAATGGACCCTATATCAATAAGATATCATCAAACATGTAAATAACAAACTTGGAATCTAATTTGACAAAAGCCCTAATCTTCAACTTGATAGCTAAAAATAATTATGATCCTTGTATTAATGACAATTAATTATGTTAATAAAGTGGTGTTTTGACCTACGTGGTTATCATAAGTTAGGAAACCTCTCAACTTTTTATAAAATTTAATAATTATATGACTATGACTTTCTTGCTTTAATAGTGATACATATGTATGACTATTTATTTTTAAAATATTGCCATGCAATATCCTAATATTGTACTTGATGTTTACCTTATTGATTTTATAACTTGAACACACAATATAGATCTCCATAATACAAACCTTATGAACCTACCTATAGTCACATGATAAGGACATAAGGCCGGGTGTCTTACTTTAGTTGTCAAGATAGGGAAGACCATGTTGATACAAGGGTTAGCTCTTGGAGATGCCCTTGAGGTCCCTTACAAATGGGGTAAGCTAATCTTGAGCACCCTCACATACCCTTCCCATGAGAAGTTGGTAAAAGGCCTTATGTTACATGATATTGTTGGTATAATTGGAATAATTTGACTAAAACATGGGTTCACACTTTGATAAGTAATTAACTCATTTATTTCTTATTTGTTTACTTATGGAAATCTTTTCAAATTATGCAAAGTTTATATATATATATATATATATATATATATATCTTTATATTTGTACTCAACAACTTGTGTGTTGACCTGCTTGTTTCACGTATGTTTTAGGTTCAGGGATAGCTTGGGAGTTGATGGCTTGTGGGAATGTGTTCATGTGTATTTCTTGTAAGATCCTAGCCAATATAAACGATTAGACTTTTCTAATTGGCTCTTAAACTTGTAATTGGAATCTTTTAATAAATGATGTTATATAGTATACTTGCTGATCATTGAAAACATGTTGATGCTTGTATCTCATTATTTGTTCATGTATGCTACGATTTAAACTTCCACATATGAAACTTTTATAATTTCATGCTAGGGACATAGGACTAGGTCCTATCACTATTAAACTTATAGTCATTTGGATTTAGGATCTGGGTAATAAATGGTTATTTGACCTATGATATCATAGCATGAACAATAACTACACTAAACATTACTCACTTGAAACAAAAACTAAACTCAACCTTACATCTCAACTCTAGAAACTTAATAAGTTTTCATTAGTGGACTAAGTTGACTTAGCCTCTACGTTAGAACCTAGATGTTCTAGATCTAGGTGTAGACTTGTGTAATCAATATAATCATTATTTTCTCCTCCTTTTGTCCTATAGTATGGTATGCAAGTGAAATAGGGTGAGAAAAATAGAGTCCTTACCATTAGAACCCTAGACATATTTTCACAACATGTGCTTAGGATATCTACACAAGTGTGCACAACTTTCTTGCTAGTTCTCTAGGTGTCATGGTATTAGACTATCAATGTGTGTGGTACCTAATTCAACTTTTGGTTTATTTAAATGGAGCATGCTTGATTTACATCACCTATTTCAATGTTGGAGAAAACGTATTTAAAATATTAGTATATACATACATATGAAAAATGTCACCACATTCATAAAGGCAATGGGTATCCATGTAATATAAGAGAAAGAAATGTAACATAAATCTAGATGAGAGTGTTTAGACACTAGTTGCAGTCTCTAGAGTTGTATAGAGCCATGATAAAGGTTAGACTAGTAAGTAGCACAAATGACCTAAGTTGATGATGATGATGATGATGATATGAGCCTGCTTTAATATGACTTAACCTTGTTGTTGGAAGACTTAAGTATGTTTTATGACATGAGATGAGTTTCAACCATGCTACCCTAGCTAATATAGCACCATGTATAGTATATGTGGTTTTCTTGATGTGCTACACATAGTTAGTGGGTTGGCATGCTTTCTTGTGCCTACTTTTGTACATGTTAGAATATAATTAGTGAGATATGGTTTAGGACCAACACATGCATCCATATCTATACAAAGAAGGACCTATAGAATGGGACGTGCAATAAGGGTGAACTCTTGATGTGGGTGAACTTAACATGTGAGAATGTTAGAGTACCCAACCTCCAAAATGTGTGAAATATTGAATTATACGCATGATTTAATACATGATGACAAATACCTAGCTAGAATACTTCTAATTGTAGGAGTTGAGTCACCTAGTGTATGGTTCCCTTGATAATGTTGAACCCTATATTTCCTATGAAAATATCTTACCCTACAAGAAGAGGTATTTGAATATATGTATGCTTTCCATCTAGGTGAGGGAGACATCCCAAAACCCTAGATGATGTATATTACATGTGATGTCCATGATGAGCCTCATACTCGGGTTAGTGGCTCCATGTGAAGGAACCTATTTGTTGCCTTTGTTTATGAAAGTTTGGTAAAAGTTTGATATGGGTAGAGCTATGTGGTTAGCATGTATTGCCTTAACATAGATGGATCTTAGCTTGAGTGGCTTGCACTTGTGAATCTCTTTTTTATATATAAGTGAGATACTTATGAAACATCAATATTGATTATATTTTTATTCCTCAAATTATGGGTGTTAAGTCACTCTTATAAGTTGACCTAATACGATCCATGCTCTACGTGAGAGATAAAAGTGTGAAATTATGACTTTTATATGATAGTGTCTTTGAGATCTTAGTTTGAATAATCATGGTGTATACATGGTTAACCCCATATCTAATGAAAGATAAAGAACATAATTTGAGACAATTTACAAACTTTTGGGTGAAACTAGAGCACACAAGCCTGAAAAATTACCAACTTAGTGATGAAATATAAATTGAATATTAATCTTAATTGAAAGTTATATAATGATTGTGTTCATTCTAGAAAAAATGACATGAATCTTGATACCTTTCTAGAACTTCATATATATGAAAAAACCTAATTCTATGGGAATAATGGAGGAGATTCTTAATGTCGAAAGGATGACATGTTAAGAAGGGGTATGCGCTAGACGTTGTTAAACCCTACGATTATAACTTGGGATTACATATCATTGCTATGGATGCCCTGGAACCTATAAGTGGTGGCCTAAACATAATAGAGGAAAAAAACCACGGTATACCATCTTTAGTATGATATTAGTTGAATTTCGAGGACAAAATTACTTACACGGAGGGGTGTATATGAGGATCCTGATTTTGGTTTTATGTAGTTAAATATTCAATTGAGGTACAAATGAATATATGAGGCTTAAAAATGGACAATGAAGTACATTTGGGTCATAAGAAGTGTTTTTGGTACTCATTTGATAAGATATTTTATGATTAAGTAATTTTAAATTAAGGTTTATGCACACATAAATGGTCATTTAAAGATTTTATTTAGATGATCAAATCTTGGATTTATAGTCTCAAACTTTTTAAGTAGAGTCCTAATGTGATGAGAGATCCATGGTTAGAATCTCATTTGGATTGGAGGTTCCTACTAGAATTTATAAGTGTTGAATATTTCATTTAAATCTTTGAATGATGCAAAGAAACTTTGGTCAAATTTTTGGATCTAGATATGTGACATTTCAAATGTCACAATGGCCCTTACTTATAGTGAGATACCCATCATGTTCCTGTTCTCTGAATCAGATCTGGATGGATGGCTCTAAATCATCCCTTACCTCAGTAAGAGCTATGGTAGAGGCATGGACGACATCCATGTACCTTGAACACCTAACCTTGACTTCCCCGATCGCCATCCTTTTATCTTCTTGTCCCAGTCTCTTTTGCATAATCAGAGCTACCCAACAATCATTCTTGCAAATTGTTTGGCAGGTGTTTAAGAGAGAAGGAGACTCTTTGTTTTACTGGTTTTCAATTGTATCAAGTAGGGTCCAACTAGGAGGACGAGTAAAGGATAAGGAGGGTTCCTTGTAGTGTTATAAGATTTGAAAAACCAGTACAAGAGTTATATTTTTCACCTTTGACCATCCTCGACTGCTAACAATCCATGATGTAGGGTGACTAGCTCTATGTTGATGGAGGACCCACCATGGTTAGGAACCCTAGTTTGGGGCATGCGTCTAGCCTCGTTACCACCATAAGAATATGGATACGAGTTATTTGGGTGAGTGTAAAGATTTAGGAGGATTCAAGGGCATGAATTAACTTCAGGATGCCTATTTTTCCGCTTCCCTTTGTGACCAACTCCACCATCCCTTGAGACCCCTCATGGCCCCAAGGGTATAGTGACTCTCACATGGTCAGGGCCTACAAGGATGGTTCTTCCTTCCATCTCAAAGGTGATGAGGGACTCCTTTACCCCATAAGCTACCTATTACCCCATTGCAAGTTCTCTAGAGGCTGACCACTTGAAGGAGATTTGTGGTTGGATTCATGCGATGCTGAGTGTGGATGCGAGAGGAAGGGGGACAATGATGCATGTTAATCATATCCTCTCCATACACAGACCCTCTGCGCAACCCATATAGAGCGAGATTGTTCTTTGGGCTGGCCAATCAGGTTGTGCACCACCTTATCAAAAATTCAAGGGGCCCGTGCCCTTGAAGAAAAATGGTGTCCATCTAGAACTTTGGGGGGTTGCTGGTTGATAACTACAGGGAATTCAAATAATGATGTGGTAATGCCCATTTCCTTTTCCCCAAGTTTTTAATCAAATGTTCAATATGCATAACTCCCAACACTCTAACTCAAATAGTATGAACCTAGACATCATTTTAATCATCTTGACAAAATCGATAAAATGGAACAAGTTTCAGGTCCTAAGTCACCTTTCTATATCCTTATTTCCCATAATAATAAACTTTGGTCACTTTGTATATACCTAATGCGTTTATATGATTAATCATGCATGAGTAATGTTAGAACTTCCTCCTAGTTATAGAACCAATCAATCTTATAAACCTGGAGCTATGGTATTCCCTAATAACTCTCTATATACTTTTCATGGACCTAATGCATAAGTATAACCCTTGGTTGGCTTTAATGATGAATATTATTTACCTTGTTGCTAACCTTGACTCAAATGGCCTTGAAACTAATCTTAACTTTAAAATCAACAACGTTGTGGCATTCCAAGGCACACAAATCCACATATGATCCCTTTTGTACACTTCTTTGACCCTTATGACATAAACAAATAATGTTGGGAATCGAATGTATGTTGATAATGTTGAATAAAATGTTGTATCTTGTAACCATTGAGTTAGGTGACAATACACCTATCTTTGGGATGTGTAGTTTGGTCCTAATCTTGCTGACCTTAATAAGCTTCCATGGCTGGATTGCACGACTCAATGCGACTTAGTCTTTATGCCTTATTTTGAGCCTTCTGGCCTTGAAATATGCATAAATGATGTGGACCTTGTAATAACCATAGAAAATATTTGGAACCTCTAAATGATTTGAAATTTGAGCTACATCTTTATAATGGACACTAAATCAATAAGTTATCATCAAAATTATAAATAACAAACTTGGAATCTAATTTGACAAAACCCTAATCTTGGACCTGTTAGTTAAGAATTATGACGATCCTTGTATTGATGATGGTTAATGTTGTTAATCAAGTGATATATTTGATTTAAATGATTATGATAAGTAAGGAAACCTCTGAACCAGGTACACACATTAATATTATATGACTATGACTTTCTTTCTTGAACTGTGATATGTATGTATGCTTATTTACTTGCTCAAATTTTGCCATGTAGTATTCTAATATTGTACTTGATGTTTGTCTTTCTGGTTCGATAACTTGAATACATAATATAGATTTCCATTATACAATCCTTGTGCACCTACCTATAGCCTCAAGGTAAGGATACAAGGTTGGGTGTTTACTTGAGTTGTCAAGATAGGGTGGACCATGTTGATACAAGGACTAGCTCTTGGTGATGGCCTAAGGTTCCTTAGGAATAGGGTTAGCTAATATTGAGCACCCTCATATACCTTTCCAATGGGAGGCTGGTCAGAGGCCTTATGCTACATGATATTGTTGGTATAGTTGGAGTAAATTAACTAAAACATGGGTTTACACTTGATAAGTAATTAACTAATTATTTCTTGTTTGTTTACTTATACAAATATTTTCAAATTATACAAAGCTTATATGTATGTATATTTATGCCCTTCACTCAAAACCTTGTGTGTTGACGTGCTTGTTTCACATATATTTTAGGTTCAAAGATAGCTTAGGAGTTGATGCCTTATGAGTAGGTGTTCAGCTGTACTTGTAGTAAGATCCTACCTAGTTCACATGATATATATATATATATATATATATATATATATATATATGTAATCAACAACTTGTGTGTTGACCTGCTTGTTTCACATATGTTTTAAGTGCAGGGATAGCTTGCGAGTTGATGGATTGTGGGAAGATGTTCATGTGTACTTCTTGTAAGACCCTAACTAGTATACATGATTAGACTTTTCTAATTAGCTCTTAAACTTGCAATTGGAATCTTGTAATAAATGATGTTGCATAATATACATGTTCATTGTTGAGAACATGTTCATGCTTGTATCTCATCATTTGTTCATGTATGACAAGCTTTACATTTCCACCTTCACAGTTTGATAATACCATTCTAGGGATGGATGCCTAGGTCCTATCACCATTCTATGATAAAATCCATTGAAAACTAAAGAACTACTCAAAAAGGGAATCCAACTGGTCTTGGATTGCCATTTGATAGACTAGAAATCCATGTAAAGGTATATTTAAGGTTACATGGGATTTAAATCTCTTGTTCTTTTGTTTATAATTTGTTGGATCAATATGTTTTACTAGTTTCCATATCCTACTTTATCACTTGTAGTGATTGTTATAGTATATGATACATACCATAATGTATATGTAATGGTGATTGAATACAAATGAATATAAATAAAATCCCTCAATTTTATATTGAGTTCATGTGGCCTTCGAATGTCAAATAGACATGAAAATCTTTATTAGCTAAGTGTGGGTATACCAAAGTGTGGTGATCCATCTATATTAAGGAAGTATGATAATAAGTATGTGAGTATGCCAAAGAGGGGCCATATCCTATTGTATTATCCTATGAAATTCATTAAATATGGTGATCTTAATAGGATTAAACACCTAAAAGGATAAAGATGACATGTAAGATGATTTATGACAAGGAGTTGCACAATCATCCATCCAAAATGTTTTTGTATGCGATTTATAATTGTTACCTACCTAAATAGTTAATCTATGAGTGGTTAACCACAATTGACTCATGACTTAATGTATTAAGGATCTTTTCTTACTTGGATCACTCGTTGTAATATTTTCAATTAATAAATACATATATTAATTTAATCGTAATAGTGTGAGAGTTATTAACTAATACCCAAAATAATATAGTCAAATTATATGTTCTCAAATCAAATTGTTGACATGTGCAAACATTTTATGTGTGGATCTAAAGGAAAACAAACATAAGACTTCTCATTGTAATTCATCCTTTAAAAAGAAAGTTGTTGACCTAACAATTATACATTGTCCATATTTTAATGATGACTTAACCATTCCATTCGTATGTATCTAATATGTCTCTTTGAGACTGGTTTCAAGTAATAGGTAAAAGAAAAGTGTAAATTCAATCAAGCCCTAGCTTAATCCAGTATAAGCCAAAGTCAATGCAAATGCACTTTTGTGGAAATAGCCCAAAATGACTTAGGACAATTTTTGTAATCATTTGTATTGATGTTATGACTTGTAACTAAGATGAGAAAAAATCAAGAGCACTTAATTCTAACGTTCAAGCATTTTAATGAAATTTTCCAAAATGCATCACAAACTATTTGATTCGCTGAGTTTCCCTCTCAGAAACTCGACCAACGCCTAGGATGGGTCATGGAAATGTCTAGGTTCGTCCGAGTTTACCTTAGGATAAACTCAACTGACCCTGTGCACATGAAAATTGATTTTAAGCCATTGGTCGAGTTTCATCTAGGATGAACTCGGCCGACAACTCAAAAATTAGCTCATCGCATAGTGCTATCAGATGAGTTACCTTTATCGAAACTTGACCACTACATTGTACAAAATGTGCAGAAAAAGTGATTCTATCCATTGGAGTGCTGCAAACATCAAAAGTAGACCCATTGCAACATCCCAAACAACTATAATTTACTCCTAAGTGATTCAAGTGTCTAGTAGACATCCCCAATTATAAATAGGAACCATTGGGCTTCATCCCAAATTTACCTCTCATGCTCTTAGCTATAGTTGAGTGATTTTGTACACATAGAGCCACTTTACTCTCTTTATTACTAATCTAAATTTACATATGAGCAAGATAGGATATTTGTGAGAGAGCTACTTCATTGTAATATTATAAAGCTCTCAATATTCTCTTTCCCCAACCCCTTTGTTCAATAAAAGTTGGTAAAAGCTTCTCCAAGTTGAAGGAGTAGGTGAAGGATGAAGATCCTTGAGAAGAGTAGGTAATTCCTTTAAGGCGAAAGACTTGTTGCAAGAAGGGAAGCTCCTTGGTGAAGGTGTCCAACTCCTTGCAAAAGCAGGTAAGCCCTTGTATAGCTTGGATACTCTTACTCGAAGGATATGTAAGTCCTCATAAGGCTTATTGGCTCCTTTTGGTCCTTAAAAAGGAACACTAGGTATCCTTGCAATGCAAAAGGAAGGTCTTATTGCAAATGAGTTGAAAATGAATCTTCATGTCAAATCGTATCTATCCCAAGTGACCATGGGAGAGAATTTGGAAATGACATTTTTGAAAGTTTTTGTGAGGAATCCAGTTATTCACACAACTTTTCTTCCCCTCATACACCTCAACTAAATGGGGTTGAGAGAAAGAATAGGTCGCTATAGGAAATGGCTAGGACCATGCTTCCAGAGTATGATACTCCCAAGAAAGTTTAGGTCAAAGCCATTAACATCTCATGTTTTGTGTAAAATTGGGTTTTCACTCATTTGTCTTTAAAGAAATCCCCCCTGTTATTTATGGCATGATGAAAAACCCTCTATTCATTTCTTTCATGTTTTTAGTTGTCCTTGTTTTATTTTAAACACCAAGGATTCTCTTGACAAGGTTAATGCTAAATCTTACAAGGCTTTCTTTCTTGGCTATAGCACTACTAGCAAAGCTTTTAGAGTATTTAACATTGGATTGTCTAAAGTTGAAGAATCTAGCAATGTTAAATTTGTTGAAACTAACATATCTTTTTCCAAAGATATTGTAAATGATGATGTTGTAGATGAGGTGATTCTTATATTAAAAGAGCTCAACATCATTGACAAAGAAATAGAGGTGGTAGTAGATGAAGAAGAGAAAGAAGAAGAAAAGAAGGATCCAACTCCTCGATTTTCCAAAAATCATCCTACTCATAATAGGCAATCCTTTTGAAAGGGTGAAGACGCGGTCTGCATTCAACAAAGAAGAAGTTGAAATTGCCTTAATCTCACAAGTTGAGCCAAATAACATCAAATAAGCTCTTAAGGATGATGAATGGATCCTATCTATGCAATAAGATTTAGAGCAATTCAACAAAAAGAAAATGTAGACCTTAGTGCCAAGACCAATTGCTAGGAAGATCATTGGCACCAAGTGGGTCTACCGTAACAAGCTACATGAAAGAGGCAAAGTGGTAAGAAACAAAGCAAGGTTAGTTGCTCAAGGTTAAACCAACATGAAGGTATCAATTTTAATGAAACTTATGCTCCTATTGCTAGACTTGAATATTTTAGAATGTTACTTTCCTTTGCTAGCTATAAGAATTTCTTTCTTTACCAAATGGATGTTCAAAGTGCATTTTTGAATGGTACAATTGAGGAGGAAGTCTATGTGGTCCAACCTCCTAACTTTGAACATGATAAGCTCACTAACCATGTTTATTTATTGCAAAATTCTCTCGATGGACTCAAACAAGCCCCTAGAGCTTGGTATGAGAAATTAAAGAACTTTTTGTTAGACAATGTCTTAGTCATGGGAAACATTGATTTATCCTCTTTCTCAAATACACTTATAGCAAATTTTTTATCATTCAAATATATGTTGATGATATCATATTTGATGGAACTGATCTTAATCTTTGCATGGAATTCAGATATCTTATGCAGAGTGAGTTTGAGATGAGTATGAAGGGGGAGCTTACTTTCTTCCTTGGATTCCAAATCAAGAAAACAAAGGAAGAAAACTTCATCAATCAAGGCACTTGATTCCTCCTAGGACCATACATAGTTGCTTGGTTCTCTAAAAAACAAGGCACTATGGCTCTTCAACTTTTGAGGATGAATACATTGCAACGGGGAGTTGTTGTTCCCAAGTCCTATGGATGAAGCAAATGATCCAAGACTTTAATGTTCATTATGACACTTCTCCTATCTACTATGATAATACTACTGTAATCAATCTTTGTTACAATCCTATATTGCATAGTAGAGTCAAACATATACATGTCCGCCATCACTTCCTTCACGACCACATTGCCAAAAAGGATATTTATATCACACACGTAGGCATAGAAAATCACTTGTGAACATTTTCACAAAACCTCTGGCTAGAGAGAAATTTACCTTTATTAGATAAAAATTACTTATTACTTATCTTGATGATACTGATATGCCTTCTAGTTAGATGTTCTTATACCTATATGTTCTTACTCATAGTTTGATCATCTCTTACTTGAGAGTGCTATAATTGCCATGTTTTGATGCCTTGTTTTGCTATAATTGAAAGTCAACAACCACTTCTTCTGGTTTGTCCTTCAACCCTATGGCTACCCAAACCTCTCCCTTACCCTATCGAGCCCCCAGATCACCTGCCCTATCTCTCCCAACCTCAACCTAGGTGCTTGTGCGACCTGTAGCTTTTGCCATCCTCTTCCTTTTGTGACCTTTTTTATCTCCTTTGACCTCCATGGCCTCAAATAAAAAAAAACGGATAGGACCTACTAAAGTTCCCTCATCCTCCATTGCTTCTAGGCACATTTACTTGATGGAACCTCATTCATATCCTCTCAAGTAGTGAATAGGTATAAGGATCTTCGTAGAACTTCTTTTTCCTATCATTCCCTGTTTGAATCACCTAGTGGTTTGACAAAGGAGGTTTTTGCTATTTTCAAAGCTCATCACCTTAGTGCACTTCGTGTAGAGTGATTATGATATACCAATTCTCTTTTTAGCACAAAATCTATTTAAAAATTATACACTTATCTCATGTGGAACTACACTACCCTTGTGCCACCCCTAATCAACAAGTGATCCTAACCTCCATGATTGAGGGTACTAAGATTACCATATCTGAGGATTCTTTGAATTCCTAGTTCAATGGTACTGATTTCACATCTACATGGTTGACCTCCTATCACCAGTACCTTAACCTACTTGACCCCAAGAAGTTCTACAAAAGCTTTGACCCTAAGCTTACTCTACTTTACATCCATAAGTTTTTGAAGAAACCTGTTGTCCCCTATAGGAAGAAATCAATTCTTCCTTCTTCTTCCGTAGACATCAAGAGACATCTCATTGTATTAGTAGTCAATTATAATATCCACCAAAGAAAAATCAAATGAATATTGTAGAGAACACTATTGTGTTAATGTACTGTCTCCTGAATGATGTTGGAGTCAAATGGGCCCATTACATTCTTCAACGCATGACATGTTTTGACTCAAGGAAGAATACCAGTGGAACCCACCTACCCTATCCCAACTTGATTTGTGGTGTGTTTGCTCACCTTACTGAGAAATCCCTTTTCCACGAACTTGGTTACAAAGTGAGTAGAAAGGGTGTTTATATCAGTGAAACCACTATTAAGAAGTAATTACATCCTAACTCCTCTACCACACCAGGTGCTTCCTCCTCCACCCAGTCTCCTCCACCTCCTCCTAGACCTGACCTTGCCTCATTCTTGGTGTCAAATGAAACCCTGATGGGCTATATGATACACCAATAAGCATACAACCTCCAGGTTTAGGACCACATCCACCAAGATCTAGTTCAGATCATGTCAAACATGAACTTATCATGCACCTATCCCTACACTACCTACCAGCCCTACCCTGGTGTTGACTATGCTTCCTATACATACAGTCAGTTCTACCCGACCCTACACCTGCTTCTTCGGTTGTACCCCTTACCTTAAATGGTGAACCTGCTCCTGTTGTCTTTCAGCCTCTTGCTCTTCCTATAGGTCTTGCTGACACCTTCCTTGCTATATACAATTTGGTGTCTGTACCCAATTATGAGCAAGTGATAGCTCTGCTTGAGCATCTCATGGGCAGAGTAGAACCGTAGATGGCCTATTCCTTTCTCCTTTGTGTTTGATGAAGACACTAAGATGGCTTAGAAAGATGTTGAGGATGAAGGTGGTGGTCATTATGATGAGGATGAAGCTGAATATGGTGATGATGGATCTTTAGATGGAGATGATGGTGAGGCTACACCTACTGTACTAGATGCACCTTCAGATGGAGATGAGACTACCAACCAGATGGTGATGACAAGGACCATGACCTAGATACCTTAGATGTTTAGTTCTTAGTCTATGGGTGTTTTATATCTTTTTGTAGACTATCATTACCGAGCATTTGGGTACTGTATCTGAGGTGTACTATTTTCATATCTTGTTGTTTTTCATTATTTTGTAGTTTTCATCTAGAGAGGACATGTCTATTGTTATAATCTAATATTATATACCTCAATTCTATGTTTGGTCACATCTTATGAGTTCTTGTTATGTGCTTCCATATTTTGATTATGACTCTACTATGCTTGTTCTCTCATATTTATTCTTTTTAGTGCTTTCTATGGTGGTTGCTTGTGTAGTTTGTGCCTGTGGATAAGACATGTTTATAGCTTTTGTACCCTCTATCTTTTTATATGACAAAGGGGGATAAGTGAACTCAATACATATTGAATTATTGAACAGTGATCCTTTTATAGTCAATTCTCAAACATATGATGTGACTTGTAAGAGGACTCAATAGCATAAATGTGATACAGTTGCTTTTTAGAAAAACTAACTATACATGAAAAGGTAAGCATGCATTTAGGGGGAGAAATTTCAATTGTTCAATCATGTATCCCTTTACAATTCATAAGCAAAAAGTTAAAATTCCAAATCCTTTTCAATATATTGAGGAACAGTTTGTCATCGTCAAAGAGGGGGAGAATGTTGACCTAACAATTATACATTTCCATATTTTGATGATGACTAAACCATTCCATTAATATGTATCTAATATGTCTATTTGACATTGATTTTAGGTATTAGGTACAAGAAAAGGATCAATTCAATCAAGACCTAGCTTGATCCAATACAAGCCAAATTCAATGTAAATGCACTTTTGTGAAAATATCCCTAAATGACTTAGGACAATTTATGTAATCATTTGTATTGATGTTATGACTTGTAATTATGATGAAAAAAATCAGGAGCACTTAATTTGAATGTTTAAGCAGTTTAATGATATTTTCCAAAATGCATCACATGTTGTTTGATTGTCTGAGTTTCCCTCTCAAAAACTCAATCGACACCTAGGATGGGTCTTGTAGATTTCCAAGTTTAGTTGAGATTAACTTAGGATAAAGTCTACTAACTCCTGCACAAACAAACTATTTTTAATCCATCAATCGAGTTTCATCTAGGATAACTCGACGAACAACTAAAAATTAGCTTGTCGCATAGTTCTAGCATCCAAGTTATCTCTATGGAAACTCGATCGGTTGCATTGTACATAATATGAAAAAAAGTGATTCTAGCCTTTGGAGTGCTGAAAACATAAAAAATAGATCAGTTGCAACAACCCAAATGACTAGAATTCATTTCTAAGTGCTTCTTGTAAGGACCCTGACCTCCGTTTAGGGCTTATCCTATTTGCTTTGCTTAACCCTTGTGCTTGGTTGCTTGCTAATCACCTTTGGTGGTGATTAGGGTTTGTTTGTGCTTTGTTGAGAGCTGGAGGTGCCACTTGCAATTAACCCGAGTCTAGGGTTTGTGGGCAAGATTATCACCTTGTGAGGTGTTCCTCCCTCTCCTTGCTTCCTCTAGTGTTGAGAGGAAGGGTTGGGCTCGTTGCTTGAGTTCCTTTGGGATTGGTTGAGCCTTGGAGGGCCTTGTTGTGCTTTGCCTTTGCCCTTTTGGACCTTGTGCCGGGCAAGTGAGCCTTGTGTCGACCTAGGTGTGTCGGCCTCTGGTGTGTCGTCCTGTGGTGTGTCGGCCTAAGGAGTGTGTCGGCCTGTGGTGTGTCGGCCTAGGGAGTGTGTCAGCCTGTGGTGTGTCGGCCTAGGGAGTGTGTCGGCCTGTGGTGTGTCAGCCTGTGGTGTGTCGGCCTAGGGAGTGTGTTGGCCATGGTGTGGGTGTGTGTCGCCCATGGACTCTTTGACCCCCTTTGACCTCATTTGTGTCACCACTAGTGGACACTTGGTGCTTGATGCTTGCATGTGGCAATGGCCTTGGACATGTGCTTAGGGCATGTTAGAGTGATGGCTTTGCCCATGGATAAGTATCCCTAGGTGGGCGACACCTTGCCTTGTCTTACCTTGGTTTCTCCTCCATCCTCTCCTATATATGTGTTCCCTTTCTCTTGATAAGGATCCCTTTAGTTCCTTAGTCTCCCTCTCCCTTGGTGCACGACACCCCCTCTTCCTTTGCAAGCTTGGTGGCTGATCCTTCTTGGAGTCTCCTTCTTCCTCTAGTGGTGGCCGAACCCTAGATTATCTTGCTCTTCTTACTTGGTGGTGCTTGGTGCTTGGAGCTTGCTTAAGGCGGGTTACATAACTCCTAACCCTAACTATATTACCTCTTCTATGTTCTTATATGTTTCTTATGATCATGATCGGTTATGTATGTTGCTAGCTTAGTTTCTTGCTTAGTTGTACCTTGTTGGCCGAAACTATGTTCTAGGGTTTCTTGTTGAGAAATACCCCTCTCCCTCCTTGGTTTAGAGAAGTGAGCTTGAACTCTAGTATCATGGGCAATACCCCTGTCTCGTTTAAGTTGAGAGGTGAGCTTGTGTTATAGTTGCTTGAGTAACACCCTTCTCTCACCATGTATTTGAGAGGTGAGCTTTGTGGACCTTGGTTGTGGTTGATCCTTGTGTTGCCCGATTGGTGATAAGAAGCTAGGCAAGACCTCTCTCTCTTAGTTGTTGAGAGGTGAGCCTTCTTCTCGATCCATTAGGGTTTTGGTGCCCTTGTGCTTGAGGTTGGTGATGACCTTATGGAGTGGCATCTTGACCATTATGGCTTGGGGTTGGTGTTTCCCGATACCCCTCTTGACCTAGAGCCTTGGACGTTATGTTGCTGTGTTGTGTCGGGCATTGCACCCTGGACCTTGACCTTCTGTGTGTCGGGCATCACACTATGCTGACTACCCTGCCCGATATGCTTAGCCTTGTTGGAGGTAGGCGTTACACCCAATTGAGTATCCTGCCCGACATACCTAGCTCAGGTGGTTGTTTAGTGTTGTTATACCTTGAACGATAGAGGGTGTTGTGGGCTGACCTTGTGACGAGCGTCACACCTCTATCTTTACCTTGTGTCGGCTGATAGGCTGGTTGAAAGACATGTTCCTTGCTGCTAGTTTGAGTTGCATCCTTGGACGTTACTCCTTGTGAATGATGTTGGCCGATACTCTTAATCTGAGATGGTAACCCTATGCATAACGCACCGTTGCATGAAACCTGAGGTGCGCGACACCTAGGGTTTCCCGATACACTCTAAGGTAGCACGACACCCTTGCTATTATGCTTGACTGATATGTACCTGGTTGCTGGACCGTTATGTGTTTGTAGTATGGGCGATATGGGAGAGTCCCCTGCCTGATACTACCTTTAGTGAGGGTGCCCTACCCGTCACACTTCTTGTGAGTGTAGTGGGCACTTCTAGTGAGGGTTTTTTTCCTTCTATAAAACCTATATGCTAGCTCTTATTCATGCAATCACGTTGGTTTATAATGACGACCCTTAATATGGTTGATATGGTAGATTACATCTATGTATCTTGACATGACATTTCATGTGATTATGATCATCTTGATTACCTGTGCAATGCTGAGTAAATGGTAAGAATATAAGATGCTTTACATGATGATATGACCTATGTCTATAATCACAGGTTGAGAAATGTATGATAAAGTATATAACTGCCCTATGTTGATAATATAACTCTTCTGATAATCTATGATGATTGTGCATACTAACCATGCAGGTACAGATGCATAGCTAGGTAAAGGGCTATGAGGTATATATGTTTGGGTAAAACTGTTTTGATGGTTACTCTTGATAATGAGATAATATGCATGATGTGTTTTGCTCTGAGGACCTGAGTTTGGCTAAAGTGCCTAGTTGAGGTGTTTTCCTATGATGATGATCTGGGATTGATATCCAAGTGATGAGAATGCCTGTTGAGGTAGTGGTTTCTTGTGATGAGGGATTGAGATCCCGGGATAGCATGATGATGGTAATAATAATATAACTTTATGTTTAGCATGTGTTACAACTTGTTTACCTCAATAATCCACTTAAAATATACTAACTACTCACAGTGGAACATATCATGTAGTTTGCCCTGGCCATAGATCCATCATCGTCAGGAGCTGGTGATGGTGAAATAGGTTCTCCTGCAGGTTAACCCGGAGTGCATATTGTTGAGTATGCGAGGTTGCTCCTAGCCTAAACTGAGGAGGTAAGAGTGCAATTTTAGTTGTAGACTCCAGAGTGCGGATTCAGGCCCGTAGCTCAATATGTTAAGAGCATGGTGAACAAGCCCATGGCTCAGGATATGTGATATGGGAGCATGAATGCATTCATGGCTCAGACTACGGTGAACAGGCCCGTGGCTCAGTTTCACTAGTGCCGATACCTGTACCGAGGCGGGCTCGGCAGAGGGTAGCCTGACCCTGTGGCTGAGGCCACTTAAGCATGAGACTACGGTCCTGCTTGTGTTGTACTCGTGCACTGACCACGAGGTGTGAGGTCATGGAGTCCGGCTCTTCCATTGACCTTGTATGGCACCGACTCTGGGTTTCGCAGCCGTCGGTTGGATCTGAGCGGTACGACTCACTTCCTTAGAGCATAATAATACGTAATCCATCCGTATAGTATTTATTGCTTAAGGCAAAACACAGAACATTGGTTGAGGCCTTGCTTGTGTAGTTAATCTTGTTATACTTGCAATTACTTATACATCCCGTATGTTATGCGGTAAGATCTTATAAATCTTATCTTGTTAATCATGTTCCATAAAGAAATACTTGGTTATATGCCTTCCATACTTTCTGGTAAGCGTGATGGTAAGAATAGCCTTGTTATATAAACTGCTCTTGTTATACCTTTTATCAGTTATTTGTTGCTATTGCTTTAATCTTCACTACTACAGAAACCCCATTTGGCGTCGGTCTTTTAACCCCATTTGGCGTCGGTTTCCGGCCGACGCCTATGTGGGCGCCGCTAAAGGTCGAACACTTCGGCATCAGTTTTTTAACCGACGCCTATTTAACCTATAGGCGTCGGTCTTTTAGTAGAAAACCGACGCCAAAATGGTTCGCGCCACAGAAAACGACGTCATCTAGGGGACTTTCTGCGTCGGTGATTTACTAAAAGACCGACGCCTATATTCCATGTAGCGTCGGTCTTTTAGTTGATAAACGACGCATAAAGTGTCCTAGATGACGCCGTTTTCTGTGGCGGGAACCCTTTTGGCGTCAGTTATATACCAAACGACCGACGCTTGGTTGTTTAAATAGGCGTCGGTTCGATACGAATATCCGACGCCATTTCCAGGACTGCTTTGGCCACATCAGGCGTCGGTTATCTATAAATAACCGACGCTGTAGATCTTTGCTGACGGTTATCTATAAATAACCGACGCCTATTTATATATATATTTTTTTCATATCAGTTTGCAGGCCTGCTGTGGCTGGTCAGCAGGATGAGAACCTGCAGTTCAGTTTTCTGAACTGCAGGTTTACGACATCCATTGATATCAGCCTACAAACAGGCCGCAAACCTGCAAAAGTCACAAAGAAAATTTCACACAAGTACATACATTCAGACATCAATTCAATTCTCACATTCACACATATAGAAACATTCAAATACATGTATTAACATTCAGAAATATTCATTTACAAAGTATCATTCATTATCGCTATCAACATCCCAATTATATCTTACAGTTGCCACTGCTTGTATGGCTTTTGCCCATTCTTCTCTTACTTCATTTAATGCTTCCATCGTATATGGAGCATGTATATTTTTTAAGCGTTTACCTGTAGTGTTGCCAGTTTTAAACACCTACAAAGAGAATGATGTATATATAAGTAATAATATAAAAATAAGATAAGATTGATATATTTCATACTAACTAATGAGACTATATATAATACCTCATGTATGGTATCGATGTCCAATGCGGCATATTTGATAATCATCTGCATAAATCGCATCACATAGTATGCGCATGCCCAGCCATTGTCTTGTGTAGCGCACTATAAATTGAAACATACAAAATCATACAACTAAGCACAATTCACATCAATAATATATACATTGGAGTTGGGAACTTACTTGTACGTTCTCCCAATTTATTGGCTGGTTCTTTTTCCTTGGGACCGTTCCTCCAGCCTTTTTGAATGCATCTAAACCCCTACATGTTAATATAACACAGTAAATTACATAAGTAAATAGTAATGTAATAACAGATGGTAACAGATACAAAAATGAAATATTTCTCACCAGAATAATGGCATTCTCATTACGTGTCCAATTTTAGTGTTTAATGTACTTCCCGCGGGATCTAGATAATAAACAGTGAATGTCCCGGGGACAATAACTAGTAACTCCCAATGTTTACCGCTAGAGGTAAAAAGTTAACAATTATTAACTCAAAATGCACAATAAAAATGGAATTTTCTTAAGTCCAAATTATAAATAAAGTAAACTTACTTGACATTGAATGGAGCTATTATTATCATCTTCTTTTGCTGACCAAAAATTGTAAAAGCATCTATACAGTATTGTTGAACATTATCAGGGTCTTTAGCTACCATACTAATCAATGATGGAATCAAAAATCCCACATGATCAAATGCAAATTGTTTGCAATGATCTTCGACTAAGTAGCTGCAAAACATGTATTACGTATGCATTAATATATAAGAAACCAGATCACCGGATCTTACACAAGGTATATGGATGTATAAACAAGATCTCACCTTATCCATGTCTCTATCATTGATGTATTCAGCCAATCATACATAAACAGCTCAATAATATCTTGTATAAATAAAGAGCTATCGTATGATCGACCTGCATAATCTGCATCTAAAGAAACTATTATAGGGCAATGTATATTATGTGCACGTAGCCAACATGCCATTCCCCTACAAGCAGGACCTAACGGGTATGTTAGGTCAGTTGGAACCCAAGTTGGTAATGCGGGAAGTGGAGGTGGAGGCCTAGGTGCTCCTGGTGTCTTCTTTTTAACCTGTATATATAATTTCAGATCAGTTGACATAATATATACACATTAACAGTCTAAATCAATGTAAATTTATCTTACAATTTCAGTCGTGTAGACGACATCTGCTTTGGGCCACAATATGACCCCGCCTTCTGCCTCACCAAGTGTATCAATATCTGGGTGGGCATATGGCAACGCAACTTCCCTCCAATCGGGTAACACATGTAATGGGCCCACACGAACATAGCCCTGTGGCATTGGAGTCCCGTGAAACCTTTCCCCAGGAAGGGATGGGTAAGCTTGCGCCTCTGCAACAACATAGTCTTCTATTCTTAAGCGGCATGGCTTCAATGCCTACAAATTTACGTAAAGAATGTTATACATATATACATATAATCTTGAAAACATATCATCTTGAAAAGACTAGCTACAATGTCATAAACAATACTTACAGCAGACGTGCTAGGCGATGGGTCTCCAGGATTACTCGCAGTCTGTGCATCAGGAGAAGAGTGGGTCGCCATAGGCGTATTGGAAGCCTGAGATGCCTGCCACAGCAGCAATTCTTCCTTGACCTTCTCAGCAACTACATCGTTGACCTTCTTAGCAACTAAATCCTCAACTCTCTTATTCTCCTATACATGGATAAAAGAAACATTAGCTTCTTATTAATGAATTTCCTTTTGCAGTAACATTCTAAAAAAAGAATAGGTTACCTCTTCTTGAGAAAGTCCCGCTCTGGGTTTGCGCTGGGATGGCCCAAAGAATTCTTTGATGCCAACACCAGCGCCGACACCTCTAACACGTCCAGGATGCTCTGGGTTACCCAGAGCAACTGTCAATTCATCCCTTGTGCCCTGAGGGATGAACGTGCCTTGTTTCCTCTGCTCATGCAGCTCCCGCTAATCACCATAAACAGAAATTGGTAAGTTAACACCACAAATAATCAATATTCAAACAATTTCTCTAAGAGTTGTATTTTACCATTTTTGCAACCGCCTCAGCAGTTACAGGCTTCTTTATTTCACCCTTCTTGTTTTGCCTGCCAGCTATCCAGATATCATGGCGAGGCATGGGTGTGGCAGACTCCTGAGTAGGAGCAGACTCCTGAGTAGCCGCAGACTCCGCCTGTAGTCTTTGGCGAACGCTTGCATAGCCTTTTGGACCCATAGTGTGGTCATGCACATTCAGTGCACGCCTTGCTTTTTGTGCGTCACTGAGGGCCTAGTTAGTATGCACATTAAAGATTTGGTTAGTAGCACTAAATGTTAATCTTGAATAGGTGAATACAATGTATATTAATTAAATTGGGAGTGACGCCTAATACCTTGAATTCTTCATATTTTCTTGAAGCAACAAAATTGTCCCAATCTTCTTTGTCCAAGAAGTTCCATTGTTCAAGGGCTGACTTCTTCTTCTTATCACCCTCTTTTATGTATTCTCTGTTCAGATTTGTCCTATAATTCCTAAGCATCTTTCCAGCGCGTTGCATCACATTTTTACGATGCAACTTCTCATCCAATGCAAACAGATTCTGTAAAATATAAATGTTATTAACTAGTATCCAAAATAGAATTGCAAATAATAGAATTTGTAATCTACAAAATAGAATTGCAAATTAATAACTCACGCATAAATCCTTCCATATCAAGTCTTTTTTCCCTTGAGGAACTTTATGCCAATTGTCATACTTAACACCACAATGGCTCCGAGTGGTACACTCAAGATAGTTTACAAAATTATTGCGGTTCACTCCAATTGGATTTCCTCCATTATCAAACTCCACCACCAATTTGGATCCACTACCACTTAGTGCTAATAACTTCTTCAACAGAGTGATGCCCCTTTTCTTGTTAAGTTTTTGGTGCTGCACATCAAGTTTCTCCAGTGCTTCAGTGGGTACAGGTGCATCAACCTAAAATTTGACAAAAATAAAACACACTAAATTAGCCATGATCGTCATGGACAACATGCTCATCATGGACTTGACATAACTAGAAGATAATGAATTTTATAGAAATACAGGATATGTTTTTAGAACTTACATTAGTATCCTCGCCATGCTCATCATGGACAGCATGCTCATCATGGACTTCATGCTCATCATGGACATCATGCTCATCATGGTCAGCCATCTGAAAATGTCATTTAAAATGCAAACATTTAGCATTTGTATTAACTAGAAAAAGGCAAACATTTAGCATTTGTATTAACTAGAAAAAGGCAAACATTTAGCATTTGTATTAACATACATGTCTCTAAAATTGTGATCTTTTATCAATTAACAATCCTTCATTGTGATCTCCGCGCACATATAAGTCATCATTAGCTTCAATATTTTGTGGAGTGGGCAACCCAACTGGGAATGGACTGGAGTCATCATACTTATCATAGTACTCTTCTTCATCTATAGGATCTTCAATGAACTGTCTTTTACCATGAGAACAACTGACCATTTATCATTCGCAGGATCATCGATATAGAATATTTGTTTCGCCTGTGATGCCAATATGAATGGTTCACCCTTCTCGCCAATCTTTTCAAAGTTCACCAAAGTGAAACCCAATTCATCCACTATAACTCCTTTGGTGTTATCAACCCAATTACATTTAAAGAGTGGAATTTTGAAATCTATGTAGTCAAACTCCCAAATGTCCTCAATGACACCGTAATATGACATTTTAGCTTCACATGGACTCTTATCCTTTGCACTTGCAAAGTACATAGTCGACGCTTGAAGAGTGACCCCACTATTTTGGACGACACTCTTATCATCTTGGCGCTTTGTGTAATATGTGAATCCATTAATGTCAAACCCTTCATAAGACATAACATTCAGTTTTGGTTTAAAGGCGAGGCATTTGATAGTTTCTATAATATCATTTGGTGTTTGAGATAGTTGATGTAAGACTTTATCTTCAAACCACTTAGTAAAAGTCTTATTATGCTCTCTAGCAAGCCACATTGAACTTGCTCGAGGATGTTGTCTCTTTATGAAATTGGTATGTTCCTCGATATAAACACTCACTTCATCCATATTGTGTAAAATATACAAGTGAGCTTGTTCCAACTGCTCACGGCTGATTACTTTCACCCGTGATTCCAAAATTCCTTTGCCCTCCTCAATATTCTTGTCATTATCAGGAGTGTCATTACCACTGAGAAAGTCATTGCAAAAATCCATAACCTCTCTCGCCACATAACCTTCAATAATACTCCCTTCAGGCCGATAACGGTTTCGAACATCACCTTTAAAAACGCTCATGTATCGTTCAAAGGGATACATCCAATGCAAGAAAACTGGTCCCAACATTTTCACTTCCCTAGTCAAGTGGACAACAAGATGTACCATGATATCAAAGAACGAAGGAGGGAAATACATCTCAAGCTGACATAGGGTAAAAACCACTTCTCTTTGCAAATTATCGAGAGTATCAGGGTCAATAACTTTGCTGCATAGACGGTTGAAAAAGAAACAAAGTCTGGTAATTGCAAACCTTACATGCTTCGGCAATATAGATCGAATTGCCACGGGCAATATTTGTTGCATTAGAGTGTGACAATCATGAGATTTAAGACCTATCAACTTCATATCTTTCATTGATACCAATCTACGGATGTTGGATGAGTAACCATGTGTCACCTTAACATTTACCAAGCATTCACAAAAAGTTTTCTTCTCCTTTCTAGACAACGTGTAACAAGCGGGAGGTAAGTATGTTCTTTTATTACCCATTTCACGTAATTCTGTTAATTCTGACCTTATTCCCATTTCACGTAGGTCCAGTCTGGATTTTATCCCATCTTTAGTCTTACCTGGTATATTTAATAGAGTACCAATGATGCTATCACAGACATTTTTCTCAACGTGCATTACATCGATACAATGCCTGACTGTCAAAGAACTCCAATAATGAAGATCCCAAAATATTGACTTCTTCTTGAATGAAGAATTGTCACTCCGTGTGGCCATACTACATTGTGATTTCTTACCAAATTCATTGACAATGTCTTTTACTCTTTCATAAACAACATCCCCTGGTATAGGTTTAGGTGCACTCCGTTCATCATTCCATCCATTGAATGCTTTGCGCTTCCTACGATACAGATGGAATTTTGAAAGAAACCTTCGATGACCAAGATATACAGTCTTGCCGCCATGTTTTAGTCTTATTGAATCAGTGTTTTCTTCACATATAGGACACGCTTTAGCTCCTTTGACACTATATCCAGACAAATTCCCATATGCTGGAAAGTCATTAATAGTGCAAAACAACATAGCGTGCAAACGAAATGTCTCTCTTGCGAAGCATCATAGGTCATCACACCTTCAGCCCAAAGTTTCTTTAAGTCATCAATCAAAGGTTCAAGATAAACATTGATATCATTTCCGGGTTGTTTAAGGCCCGATATCAACAATGACAACATAAAGTACTTATTTTTCATACACATCCAGGGAGGAAGATTGTATATAACAAGCATGACTGGCCAAGTGCTATGTTGGCTGCTCAATGTCCCGTACGGATTCATCCCATCTGTACAAAGCCCAAGTCTTAGATTCCTATCTTCTTCACCAAATTTAGGGTACAATAGATCAATCTTCTTCCACTGTGGGGAATCAGACGCATGTCGTAGGATCCCATCATTATTTTTCTTAACATCTGCATGCCACCTCAAATTCTTCGCATCTTTCGGATTTGCAAACAAGCGTTGAAACCGTGATATTATAGGTAGATACTACAACACCTTGGCAGGAGAACCAGTTTTGGACTCCCCCAAAGTCGTCAATTTATACCGTGACGCACCCCATTTTGGACAATCTTTCAAATCTACATAGTCCTTTTGAAATAATACACAATCATTCGGGCATGCGTGTATCTTCTTGGCCTCCATTCCCATTGGGCAAACCATTTTCTTTACCTGGTATGTTGAGATTGGAAGCTCGTTTCCTTCAGGAAGCATTTCTTTCAACAAAGTCAACAATGAAGTGAAGCTTTTGTCGCTCCATCTATTGTTAGCTTTCAACTTATACAATCTCAACACAGCGCTAAGCTTCGTAAACTTAGCACAGCCTGTGTATAACGGTATCTCAGCATCATGCACAATGTTTGTAAAGATAGGAGGTGGATCAGTGTGCTCTACCCTACAACTATCCAGCATCGCATCAACGATGTCTGCTGGAACTGGTTCGTTCACATTTACGTCATCGGAGGCAATTTCTTCTTCCACCCAAGCACTGCTATCGACATCTACTGGTTTCGATTTTGAAATCTCTCCATGCCAGTGCCATTCTGTATAGCCTTGTACAATCCCGTTGCACATGACATGACTTTTGATTTCCTCACCAGTGTTGACTTTCAAGTTGTTACCGCAATGCCTACATGGACAGTAGAACCTATCTGTAGGTTTTTTCCTATGTTCCTCGGAAAATCTAATAAACTGATCAAGACCAGATATAAACTCTGGGGTGCAACGATTACGAATGGACATCCATGATCTATCCATTCTATGATCAGAGAAAACAAGTATATATTAGGAAACAAGTATATATTAGGAAAAGATTAGGCAGCATTTCCCCGCTGTTCTCTAAGTACATATGTACTTAGAGAACAAACGGGGAAATGCCAACAAACACATTTGATGTCATTCTTATATATAATAAATGTGTACCACCTATCCCATCCTTGAACACCTAATCTCACTAGTAAGTGTATAATGTGTATTTGGTTTTCAAGAAAATTTCGGCAGCATTTCCCTGCTGTTCTCTAAGTACATATGTACTTAGAGAACAAACGGGGAAATGCTACCGAAATTTTCTCGAAAACCAAATACACATTATACACTTACATCCTAAGTGAGATTAGGTGTTCAAGAACAGTCCCAAACCGGGGACTATCCAAGATTTACTCCTAATGAGTAAATCTTGGACGGGTTTCTAAGCCAACAAACACAATAATAGATATCTACAATGAAGCCGGACTCCATACAAACAATATATAATTTAGTGATTGTTCATTCTAATTTATACCAATGTACAAGTAATATAAAGAACAATAATTGTTCACATTCTAGGCCAACAAACACATGTGATGTCATTCTTATATATAATAAATGTGTACCACCTATCCCATCCTTGAACACCTAATCTCACTAGTAAGTGTATAATGTGTATTTCTCGAAAACCAAATACACATTATACACTTACATCCTAAGTGAGATTAGGTGTTCAAGAACAGTCCCAAACCGGGGACTATCCAAGATTTACTCCTAATGAGTAAATCTTGGACGGGTTTCTAGGCCAACAAACACAATAATAGATATCTACAATGAAGCCGGACTCCATACAAATAGTATATAATTTAGTGATTGTTCATTCTAATTTATACCAATGTACAAGTAATATAAAGAACAATGATTGTTCACATTCTAGGCCAACAAACACATGTGATGTCATTCTTATATATAATAAATGTGTACCACCTATCCCATCCTTGAACACCTAATCTCACTAGTAAGTGTATAATGTGTATTGGGTTTTCAAGAAAATTTCGGCAACATTTCCCCGCTGTTCTCTAAGTACATATGTACTTAGAGAACAAACGGGGAAATGCTACCAAAATTTTCTCGAAAACCCAATACACATTATACACTTACATCCTAAGTGAGATTAGGTGTTCAAGAACAGTCCCAAACCAGGGACTATCCAAGATTTACTCCTAATGAGTCAATCTTGGACGGGTTTCTAGGCCAACAACATGGTTAATCCTAATATGTTGGGATCACATAATTATACTGGTAGGATTTTAATAGACATGATAAGTACCTAATCTATAGAGCATTATTAAATAATAAATCAAGAATTTAATTGTTTCAAACATGCAATAATTCACAATGCAATGTTATAAACTATAGGCAACATGGATAGATGAGACTAGAGTTCATATTAGAATAAAAATTAGCAACTTAGGACAAAGTGTGTTACCTTTCAATCTGTGTAACCTAGGGTTCAGAATATCATGATTTACTTAATGTGATAATCATAAGGACTTTATAATTTGCATGAAATAAATAAACATCCAGCATCTATCACTTATTCAATCTTCAAGAAACCTTGACAAACATAGGAAGTAAATACATGTAATCATAAGTACAACCACGTACCTTGATGGTGATCCATGCAAATCATACATTAATTCACTGAGTATATTATCCAAGCAAATAAGAAAACCAAGCAATTAACTTTTGTTGCATGTATATACATCCTAAAGTGCCACAAATCATATAATAACATTAACTTAGGTTTCCTTATTATCCTGTTATCATTAGGGTTATTCTTGAACCCCCAATTCCTAAGTTCATTGATTTAATGACATAAAAAGATCTAGTTCATATTATGTTTAGCCATGATATTAGGACCACTTAAAGCAGATTAGGCACATTAAGCAAGCAGAGTAGGGAGCCAATTTTGCGCAAGCAGATTAGGCAAGCAGATTAGGTCGGCACATAAAGAACCAATTTTGCGCCTGGGTAGGTCGGCAGGTACCTGAGCAAGCAGAGTAGGGTGAGGTCGAGCTGGTTGAGTACGTGGGCGGCGGCCGGCGAGCTCCAGAACCAGCGGCAGCAACTCCGACGAGCAGGGAGCATCAGCGGCGGCAGGCAGGCAGGCGGCCAGGAGGCGGCAGGCAGGCAGCGGCCAGGCGGCGACAGACAGGCAGCGTCCAGGCGGAGGAGAAGGAGAAGGGGGTGTGACGGCAGAGGAGAAGGACAAGGGGGCGCCGGAATAGCAGTGGCGGCACAGCGGCGCTGTCGTGGAGAAGAAGGAGCAGAGAGTCGGGCGACAGCAGAGAAGAAATCACTCGCAATGAAATAGAAGAAAGGGGAAGAGTCGGGCGATCGAGGGTTATGAAGTTCTCAAATAGCGTCGGTTGTTTACAACAACCGACGCCTAACCTTCTTTAGCGTCGGTTGTTTGAAACAACCGACGTCCAATTGGACGATATTTTCATGAAATTATTTGGCGGGAACCACTTTCAGCGTCAGTTATAAAAGGATCACCGACGCTGAAAAGGACACTTTTCGCGCAAATTTCCATCGCACATAGGCGTCGGTTTTTTATCTACATAACCGACGCCGAACGTGACACTGTTTTTTTCGCTCAAAAATTGGATTTCGTGGGCGACTTTAGGCGTCGGTTTGTTATAAACAACCGACGCTGAATACAAAGCGGTACCCGTGTCTGGCTGGTCTTCGAATATAGACGTCGGTTTGTCTAAATAACTGACGCCTTATATTATAGGCGTCGGTTTTCCTTAATAACCGACGCCCAGAAAAGCGACACTGAATGCTATTTCTGTAGTAGTGCTTCCTTTGGTTTTATAGTTTCAGCGGGGAGTTATGGTTCTCGCTGGGACTGTGTGTCTCACCCTGCTGGTTTATACCCTTTTTAGGTGTTCGAGCTAGATGTGGTGGTGGTCACAGAGTTGCGGTCGAGTAGCAAGAAGAGAAGTAGAAGGTAAGAGATGGACATGCTGCTGTTTTGGTTGTTTTGTAGTAGAGTCTTAGAGTCATCCATGTACTCTTAGGTCCTTGGGAGCGTCTTGACGTTGTTTCACAATGTATAGTTGTTTATGTTTTGGTATATCCTGCTGATGGCCGGATGTGGGCCGTTATGTACATATAAACAGGTGATGAACTCCTGTGATGGCTAGACAGCTGCTCTCCTAAGCTGTGGACACGTGTCAAGATCTTGTATATGTTTATATTACATGTTTTCTTGCAGGATGAGGACTTGAATGTAATAATTTCCTAGTTTATCTGCTTTCTGCAATCGGTTTTAATTAACCTGTGTTTTTGGTAATCTGTGGTTATGGTGTTTTCCGCGCGTTTTCGCGTAACACCTCACTGTCTATGTGATAGTGGGATGTGTTACCACAAAGTTTTGGTATCAGAGCTCTTGGTTCACTGAGTCTATAGGGATTTAGGACTAGGTCATGTTTGTTCTTGTGAGTCTTCCAAATTTTCTTACAATCATCTTCTGCCCTCAGCAGAAGAAAAGCAAAGATGTCTGGAAACCATGAAGAACATGTTGCTGAGAACAGCGATGCTGCATCAGTTGATGGAGCTATAGGGCAGGCACATGAAGATCGGGTGCCTGAGGTTCCCCAACCTGACCCAACCATTCTTGAACACCCTGCCTATCAACATCTTATGGGGCAAATGATGGCTACGATGAATCTCATGGTGGAAAGATTGCCAGTGCCTCCGCCGAGAGCACAAGCTCCCCATGGTGAAACATCAGGTATTGGGAAGACCTTTGAGCGGCTTCTCTGAGTCAGAGCTTCAGACTATGCTGGAATGGCTGATCCAGCAGCTGCAGATCTATGGCTGACAAGTCTTGAGAAGGCTTTCCGGATCCTTGACATCCCCGAAGCAGACAAAGTTAAGCATGCTGTCTACCTTCTAAAGGGTAGTGCTGGTCACTGGTGGACCATCGAGGAGGAGAAGCGACCTGGTGAGGTGATCAGTTGGGAAGTTTTCTGGCATGAGTTCGTCAGTAGATACTATTCGAAGACGTATCTGGATGAGAAGATCAGTCAGTTTGAGAGCTTGTGACAAGGAACGATGAATATCACTGAGTATGAAGCCAAGTTCATAGACTTGTTGAGGTTTTGTCCTCACATGGCAGTGATAGAAGAAGAGCGGATCAGACGTTTTGAGAAAGGCTTGAGTGCTGAGCTGACAACACCTGCTTCTGCATTGGAGAACTGTGAGCGGTTTGCTACATTTGTGGAATCTGTCCGAAGGATCAAACGGTCAGTCAGGAAGAAAAGAGAATCCATGTCTAAGAAGAGGTCTGCTCAGTTCCAGGGACAGATGTTTGGTGGCTTCAAGAAGTCAAGGTTTTCAGCACCTTCCGTGATGAGAGGTTCCAGTGTACCGTCTCAGTGGTCTCCGAGTAAGGGAAGAGGTTATGTTTCTTCACCGTCAAAGGCACATAGTACAGCTTCAGTGGCAGTGACAGGGCCATCTAGACCACAGTTTGAAGATAGGTCATGCCATTTGTGTGGTCAAATCGGGCATTTCAGATCGAATTACCCAAGTAGAGTCATTGAAGTGACGCAACAACCGAGGCAGAATCAACAAGGGTCAGATAGACAACAGCCCAGTAGTAGCAGAGGCCGAGGACGCAGTCAAGCGTCACAAGCAAGATCGTCTTCTCAAGGAAACAGAGGACGTGGACAGAAAGCAACGACTCGATTCTATGTTATGAGTCAGCCGGAGGCGATAGTCAACCCGCGAGTGGTGACAGGTCAGATCGAGTTATTTCATTATGATATGTCTTCTTCTTGCTTTATATCTGTTCTAGTTGACCCGGGTGCTACACACTCTTTTATCGCCTATAGTATGCTTGAAAATTATCGTTTACCTGTTAGCTGTAAGAAGGATAGCTTGTTGTTAGAAACCCCTCTTGATGGTTCCTCGATGCTTCGAGAAGAGTGTCCATCTTGTGTCTTATCTTTTTTGGGACACTGTATACAAGTGGATCTTATACCACTTGATATGCATGGATTCGATGTGATCCTTGGGATGGATACCCTAGAGAAGTATAAGGTTGTTTTGGACTGTGGTTCCAAACAAGCGGTGTTTGATGATGGCAGTAAGAAGTGGGTCTTCCAAGGAGATATGAAGATTCTTCCGACGTGCTTAGTGTCAGCTATGGTGGCAGAGAAGTTGTTACGACAAGGATGTGAGGCGTTCTTAGCTCACGTAGTGGATATCGTTGTGGATACCAAGGCGAAAGGTCCTAGCCTTGAGGAGGTGTCGGTTGTCCTAGAGTTTGTAGATGTGTTTCCTGATGAGTTCCCCGGTGTTCCTCCACCCTGAGAGATTGATTTTGAGATCAATCTGGTTCCAGGAACGCAACCAGTTGCATAGACACCTTATAGGATGGCTCCAGTGGAGATGGTAGAGCTTAAGAAGTAGTTACAAGAGTTGTTGAAGAAAGGTTTCATCCGACCGAGTACGTCGCCTTGGGGTGCTCCAGTGTTGTTCGTTAAGAAGAAAGATGGATCGATGCGGCTGTGTATAGATTACCGACAGTTGAACAAGGTCACGATCAAGAACAAGTACCCATTACCGAGGATAGATGATATGTTCGATCAGTTGCATGGTGCTACAATGTTTTCAAAGATCGATCTACGGTTCGGATATCATCAGTTGAGGATTAAGGCGGATGACATACCAAAGTCAGCTTTTAGGACAAGATATGGTCATTTCGAGTTTGTGGTTTTGCTGTTTGGGCTAACCAATGCGCCTGCTGCTTTCATGGATTTGATGAACAAAGTGTTTCGTGCATTCCTAGATCAGTTTGTTGTAGTATTTATAGATGACATCTTGATCTATATTCGGGACAAGCAAGAGCATGAACGGCATCTTCGACTAGAGTTGACCCTTCTTCGTCAACATCAGTTGTACACCAAGTTCAGTAAGTGTGAGTTCTGGTTGGAAGAAGTAACTTTCTTGGGTCATGTGATATCTGCAGAAGGAGTAAAAGTGGACCTGAAGAAGGTAGAGTCCGTTGTAGAATGGGAACAGCCGAAAACGCCGACAGAAGTTCGTAGTTTCTTGGAATTAGTAGGATACTACCAGAGGTTTATAAAGGACTTCAGTGCGATTGCGTTACCGATGACAAAGTTGAGTAGAAAGGGTGCACCTTTTGTTTGGGATGACCGTTGTCAGCAAGCCTTCCAAAGTTTGAAAGAGAAGCTGACTAGTGCTCTAGTGCTAGTATTGCCTGAGCCTGGGAAGGGCTATGTTGTTTTCTGCGATGCTTCCAAGAAAGGTTTAGGTTGTGTGCTGATGCAGGAAGATCATGTGGTTTCTTTTGCTTCGCGACAGCTTAAGAAACATGAGGAGAACTATCTGACTCATGATTTGGAGTTGGTAGTGGTGGTTCATGCGTTAAAGATTTGGAGACACTATCTTTATGGGGAGGTATGCCAGATCTTTACAGATCATAAGAATCTGAAGTACATATTTTCACAAAATGAGATAAACATGTGACAGTGTCGATGGATGGAGCTAATCAATGATTACGACTGCACCATTCAGTATCATCCTGGTAAGGCGAATGTGGTAGCCGATGCACTTAGCCAAAAGTCTTCTTCTCCCTCTATAGAGAAGGCACAGTTAAGTTCCCTGGTATGTCATAGACGAGATATGTTTGTTTCCCTATGACAAATGAATGTGCAGTTGGGAGTTTCCTTGTTAGCAGGACTTTTAGCACATATGCAAGTCAAGCCTACACTGAGACAACAGATCAAGGATGCACATCAAGCAGATGATGCAGTACAGTTGATCATGTCAAAGTTTGGCAGCAAAAAGCGTGATGGGTTCCATGAGTCCAAGGATGGACTAGTTTGCTACCGAGATAGGATGGTGGTCCCCAATGCAGATGATCTGAGGAAGCTATTACTCGAAGAAGCACACACATCGATATATGCTATGCATCCAGGAGTCACTAAGATGTATCATAGTCTGAAGGACTTGTATTGGTGGCCCGACTTGAAGAATCAGGACAACTATGAATCATGATTCCATTTGGGTAATAGTGGACAGATTGACGAAGTCTGCCCATTTCATACCTGTAAAGACAATGTATACCACCGAGAAGCTTGCTCGAGTATATGTAGATGAGATAGTACGTTTACATAGTGTGCCAGCGACGATAGTTTCTGATAGAGGACCTCAGTTCACGAGCCGTTTCTGGGAACAGTTGCACAAAGTGTTGGGAACACAATTGAGGTTCAGTACCGCCTTCCACCCGCAGATAGATGGACAGTCTGAGAGGACTATTCAGACTTTGGAAGATCTCCTTCGAGCTTGTGTTTTGCAGTTCCTAGGCAGTTGGGACGTACATCTCAGTTTGATAGAGTTCACCTACAACAATAGTTATCAACGGAGCATTGACATGGCTCCTTATGAGGCCTTATATGGCAGGAAGTGCAGATCTCCATTGTGTTGGTATGATTCTGGTGAATATCAGCTTTTGGGTCCTGAGTTACTACAGCAGGAAACAAAAAAGATCAAGGTGATACATCAACAGTTGAAAGTGGCACAGGACAGGCAGAAGTCTTACGCAGACAATCGACGATGACCTTTGGAGTTCCAGGTAGGAGACAAAGTGTATCTTAAAGTCTCACCATGGAAAGGTGTGCTGAGATTTGGCCAGAAGGGTAAGCTAGCACCCAGATATATGGGGCCATACCTGGTCATAGCACGTATGCGTAATGTATCTTACAAGTTAGAGCTGTCGCCAGAGTTGCACCGGTTACACCCAGTGTTCCATGTCAGTATGATGAAGAAAAGTCATCCAGATATAGGGATAGTGATACAACCGGTTGAAGTTGAGCTTGATGAAAATGTGACCTACGAGGAAGGTCTTGTGGCGATCCTTGACAGAAGAGTTAAGAAGCTGAAGAGGAAGGACCTGGTTCTTGTGAAGGTTCTTTGGCATCATTGTGGCATTGAGGAAGCCACATGGGAGCTTGAGGAAGAGATGAGGAGGAAGTACCCCTCACTTTTCTCTTCGGATTTTGAGGGTGAAATCCCTTTGTAGAGGGTTATAGCTTGTAAGGACCCTGACCTCCATTTAGGGCTTATCCTATTTGCTTTGCTTAACCCTGGTGCTTAATTGCTTGCTAATCACCTTTGGTGGTGATTAGGGTTTGTTTGTGCTTTGTTGAGACCTGGAGGTGCCACTTGCAATTAACCCGAGTCTAGGGTTTGTGGGCAAGTTTGTCACCTTGTGAGGTGTTCCTCCCTCTCCTTGCTTCCTCTAGTGTTGAGAGGAAGGGTTGGGCTCGTTGCTTGAGTTCCTTTGGGCTTGGTTGAGCCTTGGAGGGCCTTGTTGTGCTTTGCCTTTTCCCTTTTGGACCTTGTGTCGACCTAGGTGTGTCGGCCTGTGGTGTGTCGGCCTAGGGAGTGTGTCGGCCTGTGGTGTGTCGGCCTAGGGAGTGTGTCGGCCATGGTGTGGGTGTGTGTCGCCCATGAACTCTTTGACCCCCTTTGACCTCGTTTGTGTCACCACTAGTGGACACTTGGTGCTTGATGTTTGCATGTGGAAATGGCCTTGGACATGTGTTTAGGGCATGTTAGAGTGATGGCTTTGCCCATGGACAAGTGTCCCTAGGTGGGCGACACCTTGCCTTGTCTTACCTTGGTTTCTCCTCCATCCTCTCCTATATATGTGTTCCCTTTCTCTTGCTAAGAATCCCTTTAGTTCCTTAGTCTCCCTCTCCCTTGGTACACGACACCCCCTCTTCCTTTGCAAGCTTGGTGGCCGATCCTTCTTGGAGTCTCCTTCTTCCTCTAGTGGTGGTCGAACCCTATAGTGCCTTTCTCTTATTCCTTGGTGGTGCTTGGTGCTTGGAGCTAGGAGCTAGGAGCTTGGAGCTTGCTTAAGGCGGGTTACATAACTCCTAACCCTTACTATATTACCTCTTCTATGTTCTTATATGTTTCTTATGATCATGATCGACTATGTATGTTGCTAGCTTAGTTTCTTGCTTAGTTGTACCTTGTTGGCCGAACCTATGTTCTAGGGTTTCTTGTTGAGCAATACCGCTCTCCCTCCTAGGTTTAGAGAAGTGATCTTGAACTCTAGTATCATGGGCAATACCCTTCTCTCATTTAAGTTGAGAGGTGAGCATGTGTTCTGGTTGCTTGAGTAACACCCTTCTCTCACCATGGATCCAAGAGGTGAGCTTTGTGGACCTTGGTTGTGGTTGATCCTTGTGTTGCCCGATTGGTGATAAGAAGCTAGGCAAGACCCCTCTCTCTTAGTTGTTGAGAGGTGAGCCTTCTTCTCGATCCATTAGGGTTTTGGTGCCCTTGTGCTTGATGTTGGTGATGACCTTGTGGAGTGGCATCTTGACCGTTATGGCTTGGAGTTGGTGTTGCTCGATACCCCTCCTGACCTAGAGCCTTGGATGTTATGTTGTTGTGTTGTGTCGGGCGTTGCACCCTGGACCTTGACCTTCTGTGTGTCGAGCGTCACACTATGCTGACTACCCTGCTCGATATGCTTAGCCTTGTTGGAGGTAGGCGTTACACCCGGTTGAGTATCCTGCCCAGCATACCTAGCTCAGGTGGTTGTTTCATGCTGTTATACCTTGAACGATAGAGGGTGTTGTGGGCTGACCTTGTGACGGGCGTCACACCTCTATCTTTGCCTTGTGTCGGCTGATAGGCTGGTTGAACGACATGTTCCTTGCTGCTTGTTAGAGTTGCATCCTTAGACGTTACTCCTTGTGAATGATGCTGGGCGATACTCTTAATCTGAGATGGTAACCCTGTGCATAACACACCGTTGCACGACACCTGAGGTGCGCAACACCTAGTGTTGCCTGATACACTCTAAGGTAGCACGATACCCTTGCTGTTATGCTTGACCGATATGTAGCTGGTTGCTGGACCGTTATGTGTTTGTAGTGTGGGCGATATGGGAGAGTCCCTTGCCCGATACTACCTTTAGTAAGGGTGCTCTACCCATCACACTTCTTGTGAGGGTAGTGGGCACTTCTAGTGAGGGTTTTGTTCCTTCTATAAAACCTATATGCTAGCTCTTGTTCATGCAATCATGTTGGTTTATAATGATGACCCTTAATATGGTTGATATGGTAGATTACATCTATGTATCTTGACATGACATTTCATGTGATTATGATCATCTTGATTACCTGTGAAATGCTGAGTAAATGGTAAGCATATAAGATGCTTTACATGATGATATGACCTATGTCTATAATCACATGTTGAGAAATGTATGATAAAGTATATAATCATCAGTACTGCCCTATGTTGATAATATAATTCTTCTAATAATCTATGATGATTGTGCATACTAACCATGCAAGTACAGATGCATAGCCAGGTAAAGGGCTATGAGGTATATATGTTTGAGTAACACTGTTCTGATGGTTACTCTTGATAATGAGATAATATGCATGATGTGTTTTGGTCTGAGGACCTGAGTTTGGCTAAAGTGCCCAGTTGAGGTGTTATCCTTTGATGATGATCTGGGATTGATATCCCAAGTGATGAGAATGCCTGTTGAGGCAGTGGTTTCTTGTGATGAGGGATTGAGATCCTAGGATAGCATGATGATGGTAATAATAATGTAACTTTATGTTCTACATGTGTTACAACTTGTTTACCTTAATAATCCACTTAAAATATACTAATTAATCACAGTGGAACATATCATGTAGTTTGCCCTGGCCATAGATCCATCATCGTCAGGAGTTGGTGATGGTGAAACGGGTTCTCCTGCAGGTTAACCCAGAGTGCATATTGTTGAGCATGTGAGGTTGCTCCGAGCCTAAAATGAGGAGGTAAGAGTGCAACTTCGGTTGTAGACTCCAGAGTGCGGATTCAGGCCCGTAGCTCAATATGTTAAGAGCATGATGAACAAGCCCATGGCTCAGGATATGTGATATGGGAGCATGAATGCGTTCATGGCTCAGAGCACGGTGAACATGCCTGTGGCTCAGTTTCACTAGTGTCGATACTTGTACCGAGGCGGGCTACGCAGAGGGTAGCCTGACCCTGTGGTTGAGGCCACTTAAGCATGAGACTGCGGTCCTGCTTGTGTTGTACTCGTGCACTGACCACGAGGTGGGAGGTCGTCGAGTCTGGCTCTTCCATTGACCTTGTATGGCACCGGCTCCAGGTTTCACAGCCGTCGGTTGGATCTGAGCAGTACGACTCACTTCCTCAGGGCATAATAATACGTAATCCAGATGTATAGTATTTATTGCTTAAGGCAAAACATGAAACATTGGTTGAGGCCTTGCTTGTGTAGTTAATCTTGTTATACTTGTAGTTACTTATACGTCCCGTATGTTATGCGGTAAGATCTTATAAATCTTATCTTGTTAATCATGTTCCATAAAGAAATACTTGGTTATATGCCTTCCATACTTTCTGGTAAGCCTGATGGTAAGAATAGCCAATCTATATAAAATGCTCTTGTTATACCTTTTATCAGTTATCTGCTGCTATTGCTTTAATCTTCCTTTGGTTTTATAGTTTCAGCGGGGAGTTATGTTTCTCATTGGGACTATGTGTCTCACCCCCTGGTTTATACCCTTTTTAGGTGTTCGAGCTAGACGTGGTGGTGGTCGCAGAGTTGCGGCCGAGCAGCAAGAAGAGAAGTAGAAGGCAAGATATGGGCATGCTGCTGTTTTGGTTGTTTTGTAGTAGAGTCTTAGAGTCATCTCGACGTTGTTTCACGATGTATAGTTGTTGATGTTTTGGTATATCCTGCTGCTGGTCGGATGTGGGCCGTTATGTATATATAAACAGGTGATGAACTCAAGTGATGGCTAGACAGCTGCTCTCCTAAGCTGTGGACACATGTCAAGATCTTGTATATGTTTATATTACATGTTTTCTTGCAGGATGAGGACTTGAATGTAATAATTTCCTGGTTTATCTACTTTCTGCAATCGGTTTTAATTAACCCATGTTTTTGGTAATCTGTGGTTATGGTGTTTTCTGCACGTTTTTGCGTAACACCTCGCTGTCTATGTGATAGTGGGATGTGTTACCACAAAGTTCGTTTCTAGTGGCTAGTGGGCATCCCCAACTATAAATAGGGACCCTTGGTCTTCATCCCAAGTTTGCCTCTCATGCTCCTAGATATAGTTGAGTGATTTTGTCCACATAGAGTCCTTTTCTTTCTCTTTCTTACTAATTTAAATGTCCATATGAGTGAGATATGATATTTTTCAGAGATATACTTCATTGTAATCTTGTGAAGCTCTCAATCTTCTCTTTCCCCAACCCCTTCCTTCAAGCAAAGTTAGTGAAAGATTCTCCAAGTTGAAGGAGAAGGTGAAGGCTGAAGATCCTTGAGAAGAGTAGGTGATTCCTTCCAGGCAGAAGACTTTTTTAAAAAAGAGGAGCTCCTTGATGAAGGTGCCCAACTTCTTACAAAAGTGGGTAAGCCCTTGTAGAGGTTTAAGACTCTTTCTTGAAGGATAGGTAAGTCCTTGTAAGGTTTATTGGATTCTTTTGGTCCTTAAAATGGAAGTATATGTATCCTTTCCCTACAAAACGAATGTCTTATTGTATGTCTTATAATGGAATATAAGTATGCAAGAGTTGCAAAATCCTAGAGCTTGACCTCTCTAGGTAATGTACTGAATTTCTCCTAGTTTGGAGATCGGAACCACTCTACATAGCTGTTCTTGATCTTATTCAATCTCTCTCGTCCTTTCTATGTATGGTTAGTTGCACATCAAATTCAATATTTGCAATAGATTCTCTTAAAGTAATTTGAACATCTCATGAAATTTGTGTAAGTTCTTTTTATCTCTATTCACCCCCTCTAGAGCCCTTTGATATGCCAAAAATTTGAATGGAAATAACTTCCAAAACTTTTGTCACTCATGAACGAAAGATCTATGTCCTTAAAACACTAGAACTTGAAGAACAATCTCTCAATGTGCCTATACTAGAAAGGGAAGCTTATCATAAGTATATTGATGATGATATAGACATCAAGTGACTCATGCTATGATTCATGAATCTTGAGCTTGAGAAGCAACATGAGAATATGGGAGTTATAGATAAGTCCACACATCTGAGGAATATGCTCCCTAAACAAACAAGGTGAAAGAGTTAATATGTTTCTAAGGCCCTATTTAAGTGCAACATGACTATAGGAGATCCAGTTGGCCCCCATGTACTAAAGTTGATTGGGTATGTGAAAAGCTTAGAGAGACTGGGATTCTCTCTAGGCTAAGAGTTGGCTACTAATGCAATCTTGCAATCATTTTTTGAAATCTTACAAATAGTTTGTCATTAATTACAACATGAACAACTTTGTTCAACCTTTGTCAGAGTTGCTTGGGATGTTGAGTAATACTGAGATCTAGGTGAAGAAGCACAAGACAAAGTCTATGTTGATGGTCAAAAACGAAAAAAGAAAGTCAAAGGGACGCAATGAAGCTATGAAGATTTCTATAACTAGATAAAACCACATGTCGTCTACATGTAAAGATAAAGGAGGAGTAGGCATGGAAGGAAATTTCTGCCACTATCAATACAGTGGACAATAGAAAAAAAATCCCCTCTTTACCATGAGGAATGAAAGAAGATAAAGGAAGGGATAGATATATCCACTTCTGATATGTATGTTGTAGAGATAAATATATATCTACTTCTGCATCTAGGGTATTAGCTACCAGATATGGATATCACATATATGCTAAATATAAAAAGATGTAAATTGTTAATGACGGGAGATGTGGATCTACAAGTCTCTAATATAGTAAGAGTTGCTGCCACAAATGTAGGCACAAATATTATTGTTTCCTAGTGGTATGGTAACAGATTTAGAGAATTGTGATTTTGTACCTACCATAAATTTACACATTATTTCTACATCTTTTTTGAACAAATATGATTTTGAATTTCTAATTAAAAATGTCAGATTCTATTTTAATAGATGGCATATTTTATGGTATTGACCCAATTATGTCTTTATTTATTGGATCTTGTGACATGTGTGTATAATGTAAATTCCAAGAAGTTAAAACTCAATAAATCAAACAAAACTTACCTTTGGCACTGTCATCTAGGGCACACACATGAGAGACACATTTATAGAGTCCATAAAGATGACTATCTAGACTCTTCTAATTTTAAATCAATAGAGACATGATAATTATTGGGCAAGATGACAAAACAACTTTTCACTGGAAATAATGAGTGGGCAAGTGACTTATTAGGAATCACACATACTGATGTGTGTGGACCTTTTAAAACAAGTTTTAGAGGTGGATATTAATACTTCATCACATTTACTTATGATTTGAGTAGATATGGATATGTATCTTACAAATACAAATGAAATCTCTTCAAATATTCAAGGAATTCATGAATGAAGCACAAAACCACACTATGACATGATCATGATGGATACCATCTAAGCTGAGAATTTGAGGCCCTTCTGAGAGACTTTGGTATTGTATCACAGTTGACCCCACTTGTAATACCACATAATAATTGTGTATCAGAAAGAAGGAATTACACATCATTGGACATATTCAATTATGAGTTTAGATAATCTTCCAACTTCCTTATGTGGATATTCTCTTGAGACTTATGCATTTACACTCAACTGTGTACCTTGTACAGAGGTTCAGAAAACACCATATGAGATATAGAATGCAAAATGTCCCAATATGTCTTTTATAAAGATATGGTGATTTGAATCTTATGTCATGAAACTATACTCTACAAATATTGGACTTGTTAGATACACTAAAGAAAAGAAATGTTATTAGTGTTTTATCCCATCTAACAAAAGGTGTTTGTTTCCAGAACTATTGTATTCCTTGAAAAGGAATTCACTTTCAAAGCAAATAGTGGAATGAATATATATCTCAAAGAAGATTAAGGATAAAAAGATAACATTAAACCTATGGAGGTAGATGTGGAATTAAGAATATCAGAAGATGTTGTCAAATATCAAATTCTTCATGTAGAACAAAGACCTCAAAGGTATAGTAGGACATGTTTTGGAGCCAAAGATATTTGGATTGCTTGTGACTCAATCATATGACTTGTTGGTCATGAATAATGATGTGCCAACAAGCTACAATGAGATTATCGAGGGACCAGATTCCACTAAATGTTTGAGGCCATGAGATATGAGACGAACTCCATACACACCATCAAAGAATGAACTTTGGTAAATGTACCTAAGGGTAACACCCACATGGTGCAAACGAGTCTCAAGTAGATGACTTACATGGATGGTAATTATGTACAAATCTATACATAATGTTTGGTTGCAAAAGATCTCAGATAAGTTAAAGATATTGATTGTGATGAGCCTTTTTCACCAATCACCACTTCAAATTCATTATGGTCATTCTTTCCATTGAATCTTATAATGACTATTTGATCTGGAAAATTAGTGTTGAAACTTCTTTCCTTAATTAGAACCTTCTTGAGGATGTCTGCTTGACATATCCCAAAGGTTTTATTACTCTAAGTGAAGACAATAAATTATTAAGCTACACAGATCAATATAAAGATTGAATAAATCATATAGAAGATGGAATCTTTGTTTTGATTAGATGTCCAAAAAGTTTCTCTTTATCAAAAAATGAAGATGAACCTTTTATACACAAGAAGGTTACTAGGAGCGTAATTATACTTCTCTAATTATATGTGATGACCAGCTAATGGGAAATGATATACCAGCTATACAATTGGTTAAGACCTAGTTGAGCAACACCTTTTCCATGAAGGAAAAAGGAAAAGCATCCTATATTCTAGCAATGAGGATATATAGATAGATATAGAAGTTTTCATGGTTTAAGATAGAGTACATACATTAATAAAGTTTTGAAAAGGATCATCATGCATGATTCTAAGAGAGAGAAAATTACCCATATCGCATGAAATAATTCTCCCTAAATCTCAATATCCCAACTCTTCAGTTGAGTTTGATCATATAAGTAAGATTCCATGTGCCTCATCAATTGTATCTATCATGTAAGCAATGTTATATACACGCCTAGACATGTCATATGCTTTGAACATGATGAGTAGCTACTAGTAATTTCCTAGTGAAAGGTCACTGGATTGACATGAAAAATATCCCAAAGCATATTAGAATACTAAAGAATCAATTCTTGATATATATATATATATATATATATATATATATATATATATATATATATATATATATACTACAAGAAAAAAGTCCATTGGCTACATTTAGTGTAGTTACATTTTCTTTATATGTAGCTAAATCATTTTTTCTTTATAATTTATAGAATTGTAAAGAACAAATGTAGGTAGAAATTTATTTAACCAATAAGAAGGTTAGTTATCGCAATTGCATTTTCTCATCCCAAAATAAGCAGGTCAGGATAAAACTACATGTATCCCCTCGCTCGTACTTACAAGAGTGCCTAATACACTTTGACCGTCATTCCCTCCAATTTTTCATTTTGGCTCATGAATTCTGAAAATATTCCCGTGTTTGCAGCTAGTTCCAATTTTATGCGTGCCGCAACAAAAACTGATTGTGCTTCTGTTCACAACACAAAATCAAGGGTTTTCTAGACTCTCTTGTTTTCCCTTTCCTCCGTTCTGGTCTACCCATCAAGAAAAACAACATTCATTCGTTGTGAAGAGCAGAGTCACCGTTTGTGCGGCCGAACCGGATCAACAACCTGAAGAGCTATCGTGTTTGAGGATATTTTTGTATTGTCTTCTTGCGCCACCACCACTATCTTCTTCACTCCTATTATCCTATCTCCTCTCGATCATGTCATCGTCATTAATGTGTATATTTCTTTACAGGACACACTCAAAATAGTTATTACTAGCGACATATAGGTATGCACCTCGAATTCCCCATTTTAGTTTACTTCTGTTAGAACCTGCTCTTCATGTTGGCTGCTTCATACACGATGCATGCTGACAATGAGATAGAATACTAAGAATTATTTATGGTCATGATTTTATCATAACAAAGGTTGCGTCTAGTGGTTTAGTGAAGAATTTATAGTCTTTTAATTTGTTGTTTGAGAAGGAATGTCATGACCGAAATTATTAACTAATCGTTCATATATTTTACTTGACTACTATGTTGAACTTTATTTTTGTTCCAGAGGTCTTTCTGAATCCATTAACTTTAGAGAAACATGTGCCATTCATTAGTATACTTTCTTATTTCCAGTCTTGACTACAAATACATACATTAATAATTAGTGGAGTGACAGTTAGAAAAGGATTTGTTTATCCTCACCTTTTATGTAGTTCGATCTTCTGAATTTCTAGTTCCTCGGTCCATTTTTCAATCTGTATGCGTGTTGTCTTGGGTAGTTTGACTTGGAAACTACACATCTCCATCGCATTGGAAGTCACACAACTCCCATCATTGGCCAATCTAAATCATCAAAGAATTGAGCATAATGATCAGATTTTGGTATTTTCTAATTTAGTGCAGATTTTGACGAATGTTGCTTCGTTGCATTTCCAAAAGAAGCAAATTAAATATAGAATTTTTAGAAAGTATGCCGGCTGATGGATCACTTTTTTTACCACCTAATTAATTTTGAGCTAGCGACATGTTTATGAGGTATTCTACTATTTGTTTATAGGTGTCTAATGAGTAGCACTTGCAAAAGGAATTACTGAACGCACAAAATACTTATCAACTATATGGCTTAGATATGTCTACTGGTGTGAAAATTCTAAAATTTTCAACTACGTTACAGTTTTAAGTTTAATTATTTGTTTCTTTTTCATATGGTGAACTGTATTAAAATACTATCTTCAAGATTTAGAAGAGAAAAAGAACGCAAAGCTTTATGTATGAAATGATTACAAGAACACGATGGTAACATAGCAAACTTAGCTTTATGGAGCTCCGATTAGGAAGGAGGAGGTTATCACTTATCTGGTTAGTTTTATCTTTATTTGCATATACCCACTTATGATTTAGTTGTTTGGCAATGAGTAAGATAGTATCATATAATTTCTATTTTATTGTTGTATACCAATTTTAGCAGTAGCATATATCTTCATATCAAAACTTTTAAGATTACAAATGTAGGGTTCACATTTTTACTAACAATTTTAGATACTTCTTAGACCAATTCATTTAGACAATATCTTTATTGTTTCCCTTGTTTGCTCGCATATGATTTAAATCTAAAAAGTGATAGCCTGTATCTTAATATAAATATGAAGATATATCTACATATTTGCATTGTAGCCATGATAAACAAACATGGATTAACAACTTAAGTTGGCATAATTTTTAGATGATGAACATTAAAGGAGGCACTCGTAGGAAATTCACTAGTTAGATAGACTATATGAAATAAAATATTATTTACTTGAAGCTTCAAATGATCAAGTTAGTTGCTTAGGAAGCTTCATATGTGTTTGACTTTTGTATGGTTACATCCCATATGATACAAAATTGCATTCCTTGTGTGAGGCCTCACTATCCCTTTTTTGCATAATTTTAACACGGGAAAAAACTTTGCTGCAATATTTTCTACTTTGTTCAAATTACCCCTCTTTTTGAGTGTGTAATCCTCAATTGTATAAGATGCATCATGGTTGTCACAATTATAAACAATTACACCTATTTAAATTAAAAATACCATGTAGCACTAAGAGAAAATCAAAACTGAACGAATAGAAAACTAGTTAAGGGTGACATTAGCATGTGAGTAATAAAGTGTAAGTCTACGCAATATTCGTAATGATATAATTTAATTAACTACTTGTAATTATGCTACTTTAGCACCATTAAAATTCCCTCTCATATATTTCATGCAATAGAAGATTGCATAACATGACTAGCTATATAGACCAGATCATATTGGACTCAAACCTACAAGATGGTAATTATTTCTGAAGCTAATTGTACATTTTTATTCAGAGTTTGCAGTCTTAGGTGTTGTTTGGTTCGGGATCGAAACTGGACTGGGCATTGTCTTTTTGTGCCATGTCAGCACTAATCCTGACTAACCCAGTCAAGATCCAGTCTTATTTTATTTGGCAAAAGTTGGACTAACGGGATCCATTTTGGATTCCGTAATCCTCTAATCCGGACCAACTCAGTCTTGCTATGGGCAGGATTCCAAGATCCCAGTCCGGATTTGGCTCTATCTTTTGTGTTATTCTATTTTATATGCTAGACTAAAAAACACAAGTTACGAGGTCAATCCATTTTAATGAGTGCTTGTAGTGGGATTGGGTTTCCAAACAAAAATAGGATCCACTCCATATATACTAATCCGGATATATGGACTAACCCGGTCCGGATTTTATAATCTCGATCTCGAACCAAATAGGGGCTTAGGATTTGAATGTGTAGCATTTAATTTTTTTCAATTCAAATTCATTCTTGCCCGGCCTTCTACAAATATGCTCTGTCCTACTTCACATCTAGTGAGGTTAAACTTTATTCATTAATTATAACCAACATTAACAACTTGTACTGATGATGTATTAGCATAAAAAATGTTTACCTTACATATTTATTTCTTATTTACTAATTGACTATTGTTATATGCCATTCATTAATGCATAGAATATGCAAATGAATCCCAATCTTGATAAGCACTTTACCTATTAAATAATCCAGTAAAACTATAGTTTCAAGTAGCATATTAAGCAATGAAGGTAATAAAAATTTCATGTACATTACTCTATTGTAAAAGATTACATAAAAAATGTTCATGTTGAAGCAATGAATTTTCATGCGAATACCACCAATACAAAGAAAATGTCCCAATCTTCTTACATTGAGAACAAATTTTACACAAAACAATAATATGATCATAAAGAATACAATGTAGTGTGAACTGAGTGGTATTGCACCTTGTTGAAGCTATTTCTACACTTAGTTCCAAGTCATGATAGTGGCGCTCTTTATTCCTTTGTATAGAAAACACATTGAAAGGAACACATAAATGTCGTTAGCTGGATCTATACTCTATATTTTCCAACTTGACGAACTTTTAGCAAAGGGCATAATTACATAATGCTTACTTTTTACAAGACTATGATAACAAAGGAGATGGAGTAACAAATTGTGGTTGACAATAACTACAGAAGGGAAAAAGGCTATATTTGTTTTTATCAATGAATTTTGATGAGACCCATTTCATTCATCCTATCATGTTTTCTTTTAATAAATTAAACCACATTCACTGATTCTTTGAGCCAATTTTGCAATATGCACCATCCTACTACCAACAACTACATTTTTCTTCATGAAATTTTCATGGTAGATAATAAAGGGCATCAAATACTTTGGGTTGTGGGTGCGAATTATGTTAGTAATATTGTTGGATCTGGTTGTAGGTGTGAATGTTAATGAAAAAGGGACATGCTACTACTGTTTGAATATGTGAAATCTCAATGTCCCATGTTTAGTGTACTGTGATAATCTAGTGAAGAATTCATATTTATCACCTAGTAGTAATCATGTATCTTGTTGCACTGAAATGTCTCACTACTGCCCTTTTTGAGAAGGAGATGCTCCATTTTGTAAGGAGTCCCATGGGAAGTGGTATGTATATGTCTAATCAATTGATTATCCAGTTTTGCAAAAGTTACTTAAAGGTTATAGTATGAAATATTTTATATCTTTCTTACCTGATGTCAAATTGTTATTATTTTAGGTTTATTGAGTCCATTGTCAGAACTATTGATGGTAATCTAGAACAATTGATGGTAATCCAAAAATGTAGATGCCTTAATGGTATGGCCTTTTATTTGACCATCTTAATATATAAGTCTTACTATTTTATTACCTTGTTGCACTTGATGATTCTCTTTGTACACAGCCTTTTTAGGTGTGATCAGATGGACCATCTTCTGTTCATCACCTGAGGAAAGTTTCTCCATGGGAGACTAAACCTTCTTCAACTCCGCCTATGAATCATGTTCCCATGTTCAAACCCAAAAGACTGAGGTCTAACATGATTCTTCCCATGTTTTAATGCTTTTTCTGTAGATAAATATGGCCTAATGTTATGTTTTAGATGCAAAAATAATGCTAACACATGTATGTTTGATACAACGCTAATGCATGTATCTTTTAGACCCATCATTCTAACTTAAAAGTTTAACAATGCTTTAGATGTTGCTTCCAATCTATTTGATTAATCTTTAGAGTCTTCAGATACTATACAAAGTGCTTGTGCTGAATCCAATTTTAGAATGCTAATGAGACCTGGGAAGCTCTCACTTATTCAGGGTAGCAATTTGATTGTTTTCCCACTGACATTACTTAGGCAATGGAAGGTGAGAGTGTGTAATATAAAATGTTGCCCCGTCATAATGGTAGGTGATATTTATTTCACCCTAATATTTTGAATTAGATCTTTCATCCTGCTGTAGCGACCCCAATATCAGTACCCAAGATGCATGTTCTATGTAGAACAATCCTCCTAATATAGCAGCATCTGACTCTTGGGACACTGATGTCAGTAGCTTCTCCATTGCCTTTGTTTGCATTGCCTACTTTCCAGGTGTGCTTCAACATTTCTATGTCTTGCTTGTTTAAATAAGGACTCATACCTATGCTACACATACAAAAAATCATTTGTATACTCATTTTTCCTAATGTTGAATTTGTTGAATTTTGTAGGTGGACTTACTCTATTTTCTTCAGTTTCTTGGATCATCTGAACTTGTTAGCATCCTATCTTTTGATTGGGAAGATTGATGGATACATGTGCTCAATGTGATCTACCTTTACATGGCCTAAGACATTTGTTCTTTGGGTTGAAGATGTTTCAACTCGGCTTTTTGCTTCAATGGTAATTCGGTCTAATGATATAGAATTTGAACTTGACCCTACTGGTCCTTATCCAAGTGACAACTACATGATGATTTTGATTTCAAAATTATTGAAAAAGTTATGAGAGTTAGTGTACAATGTGGGGTGAAACTTCGAAAGTGATGTAAACTTATATTCTAATGGGGGTCATTGTATACATATATCTTCTTTTCATGTTGCAAAATTGGGGCAAGGTTTATGTCCTCCCCATGTCTACTCATGTTTCAATATAAATAAAAGTATGATTATTGACATCACAACCACAACTTGATCTGAATCAATATTGATTTTAGCTTCTTTTTGAAAATATTTTTGTATTGATAATTCAATATTGTATACATCATCTCACTACATATGCATGCATGTGTAGTACATAATTTCTCTTACTAGATAGTAACTACAATTACAAGTGTAGTAAGTGCTAATTTTTGCTATACATGAACCACGTATACAATTGTAACAGATGCCATTTACCCCTACATATCATAGCTACAAATACAATTGTAGTCATATATTTGACTACAATTGCAACTACATTTTAATGTGTAAGGAAAACTTTTACCTACAATTGGGGTTACATATGTATTTATAGCTAGATGAACATCTAACTACAATTTGAAAAAATGTAGCAAAAACAATTAGCTTCACGGGCTTTAGCTTCATATTCTAAATGTAACCATAAATGTAGCAAAAGCTTTTAGCTACAAAATTTGGGGTTTTAGCTACAAATTTTTTTTGTAGTTAAAGACTATTTTTTTGTAGTGATATATATATATATATATATGTGTGTGTGTGTGTGTGTGTGTGTGTGTGTGTGTATGAATAAGAGTTAACTGTAAAATGTTGCACCTGATGCAAGCTTCCAGTCGACTTGGATGATTATCATTCACAATCAGGATTCATGTTTTGCCTAAGTGATAAAGTTGTAAGCTAGAGGGGTTCCAAATTAGAGACAATGGTTATTCTACAATAGAAACCAAGTGTATATCAACATCCAATGCAATGAAGAAAGCTACATGGATCGAGAAATTTATTAGTGAACTTGGGGTGGTCTCAACCATTGAAGAGATAGTAGAGATGTACTGTGACAAGAAGGGAGCCATTACTCTAGCTAAGGAACACAAATTACATCGACATTCTAAGAACATACTATGACAATATCATATCATATGAACAATCATACAATCAGGAGATGTATATATTTATAGAGTACCAAATGAAAGCAATATTGTTGATCCATTTACAAAAGCACATCAAAAGCATAAACATGGTGGTCATGCTGGATGACTTGGAATTCGATTCATGAGTCACTAACTCTAGAGAATGGGATACTATTAGTTGTATGTCCTGAGATCCATCATGTGAATAATTGTAATAAGGATACATTATATATGATTTGACTATTCATAAAAATCAAACCAACTTATTATGGTTTTTGTATCATGATAATGAATAAATGCAATAATGTCCAAAACGTTTTGACTCAATGTCATATGTGTTGAGTTTAGGAGCTGAAAATGAGATCATATGTATACTCAAGAGTATTCATTCTTATCATGTTCCTAGTAAACTATTATTGTATATATTGTAGGGAAACAATAATGCATTAGAATAATATGTATGATGAATGGTGGCTACGTATTTGTAGTCCTGATATTCAATATCAATTTGGGCACATGGATGCACATAAGAGAACAAGTTTTACTGGATAGGTCCACATTGAGAATGACACATGGAAGGGATGTCATGGAATTTAGAGTTATAATTCAATGTGATAATGGTGACCATATTCCTTAGACCTAAAGTCACTATGATGATCACATATTATTCTATGTACTTCAACACTACCCAATGCGACTCTGAATAAGGGTTTCCATACAAATAGTGATTTGGTGTATTATGATAGTTGTGTATTATGTTTGTGATGTATATGGAATTTGTCCCTCCTATGGAGTGATGCCCGAACAATTTGATAAGCAAGACTATGATATGCATGGCCATGCTCAGTGAATCAATGAGTAATACCTTGCACATTTTAATATTCTGACATGGTTCAAGAAACATCGATTGAATATTAAGAGGATGACTATTCCATGCATCAAGTTCAATATGGATACTTGTGTCAAAGGGATTATGTGGTTGTTGCAACATTGGTAACTTACACATTAAAGTAGTTGTCAACTGATTCCAATTACTTGGTAGAAATGGTGTGTTTATAGAAATATTTATTTTCTTGTGAGGTATTTTCCATCACTACCAATGCCTACATGGTCACACACACATAAGGATGCTTAAGGGAAAATAAAATCACAATCAAATACTTGATTAAATAGGTTAAAAGCTATGTAATGACTGACTTCCAACATAATGAATAGATTGAGCAACCCATTCAATTGACGAGATGATTTCATTCAATTGATCGACTCATTGTCATAATCAAATGACCAAGCTTTTAGAAAGGTTGATATTTCCTAGAGTGAGAAAGTCAGAAAATCAGGTGGACACATATTAGAAAACAACAAGAAATTTGAAGAGCAGTTTGATGGGAATTGAACTGGATGATCAAATTCAGAATAGGAGTTCCCTAGTCTAGACAATCGATTAGAAGGGAGCCCCAATCAATCAACTAGATTTCCATTATAAGTGTTTCTGGTTTCATTATATTTTGAATTGCATTATGAAAGTGATTACATTTTTGAAAAATCCAAGCCGATGACTGTCTTATATAAAGAGGTGAATGCCCAAAGGGAGACACACACATTAAGGCACAGTTGTCTAAGAGTTATTTTTATTGGAGTGACAAAAAAAAATCATATAAAGGATGACAACTTATAAGAGGAGGAAAAAAGATAGAGCGTGGAACTGGCACATTGATCAATCTTACTTTCACATCCTTTAGGAAACCAAGGTGGTTTACTAAGATCTCCCACATCAACATGGATGATGTAAAGGTTGAGGCCCTTGTGTAGAGGCTTGAGGATAAGAAATTTATCCAAGGAGAAGACAAGGTGTTGTTGTAAGGACAAGACAAAAATGATAACAATAACAACCGCAAAATTAGATTTGTATCTGGAAGTGAGAGTTCTACACTGACATAAGATGTGTCTAGTTGCTAGATAAATTATGTCTGCCAAGTTATATTCACTATCCATTGTGGATTTTAATATACCTATGTTTAATGTCTATTATAGATCCTTTGTATACGAATTTTACTAGGAAGAAATTTTTATTTTCAATGCACTCCTTACCCCAAAAACCTACATTCAGAACATGGAATAAAACATTTTTCGACCAATCTTATGCTCACCCTATGTATATATCCCATAGAACTCTTTATATTTAGTTATACTAGAAGGACATTTCCATGATTATGAAAACATTACCATAATATGCATTCCACTCCCTTCCTAGAATTTCATATATAGTATATACTAGAAGGGCATCCATAATTATATAACTATTAACATATTTTTTGTTCCACCATTCCATGGCATACATAAATACTTATACATAACTATACAAAATATGCAATATATTGCAGTAGACCCAATGTATGACTCTTTATATATAGTTTAGATATGTTAGAAGATAATGAATAAGCTTGATCATATGTGCCTGTTTGGTCATATTTTGTGGATAGCTTTACATAATGCAATTTGGACTTGGTAACTTATAGTAATAATTATAGCATTTCACTTTGGGTCAGGTTTGGATTAAGTGAATGCCATGTGTTTTGGATTCACTTTGAATTGACAAAAGGTGAATCATTGCTTTACATATATACAAGCTTGTGTTAAGGCGGTTTCTTTTGGTTGGGAGGGTGAGGGGATCATCATACAATGTTGGTGGTTACAACTGCTGGCATTGGCAAGCTCTCAAAATTAGTGGTAGAACTCTGAGGAAAAATGCCTCATTTTATCTTCTTCCTTTAATTTTTCCCTCTTCCACATTTTTTTACTTCTTTTCTTAGTAAAATAACAAACCAATTGTTAATCAATAGTGCTAATGGAGGATTCCGTTCATTCTTTGATCTCACACCCTTTTCTTCTTTAAACAAAGTCTATGAGGGGTAAAGACCCCATGCCATAGAGCCCTAGTGGGTCACATATAGTTTGGGATGGACTATATAGAAGGCCCTAAAGTACAATAGAGTTTTGGATTCGAAGATGGAGAAAGAGCACATATATTGTGAGAGGAAGAGAAATAATACACACAAACAATGAACTCAAATTTTACATGGTACAATATAGATTTGCTATTTCATGGGAGGTGAGGAGATTTTCCACCATGCAAGAAGTTTACAAATGCAAGATTATCTCAAGATGATAACCTAAAAGCCTCGAGAAGGCTACACCCAAAAAGAGAAGTATCTCTTTGTTAAAAGGAAGCATTAATTTTGATGGGCCCAATTTATAAGCTTTAAGCCATAAGACTTTCATTAAGAAAAGAAAATCCTAATCGAGTCAACACAAGATAGCAACCCAAGTTACACATAAATAACCATATTCAACTCCAACTAGGAATATCAATCCCAATTGAAGTAGGGATATATATTAAACTCAAAGCAAGGCAATAGGAATACAGGTTGAACTTAAACCAAGGCAATACCCAAAATTAGACTGTTGTACCAATGTAGGGTTAGGACCAAAACTAGAGTCTTAGAGGCATAAAATTTCTCTACCTCGACTCAAAGTCATCATCTTGAAGAAACAAATAGAAAAAATCTTCCCCTCCAGTACCCAAGGTCATCATTGTTGGTTGTTAAATTTAATCAAGTCCAGTAAGATCCTCAACATGAAATATGATACTGGCTTTATCATCATATAAATAAAATTATATTTGTCGGTAATATTTTCACAATATTGTTCTCTATGCATTCAATACTCTAATGAAGTGATATCCTTATGAAAGTTATTGGTTCTTTCACAAAACATTTGATCTTTTGCATAATAAGGAGGAGATGGCCTAGTTGATCACATCAATGGCCTCCAATCGAGCTATTTAGTTTGATCACAACTTTACCTACCAATGATTTACCTTCCCTTCACTCATTCCAAGGTTTAAGTGGTCTAACGAGTCATAGGGAGTCACTCTCTTCTATCTTCCTCCTTTCAGTAAGATGGATAAAACTTTGATTGTCACAATCGATCATTGTTGTTTTATGATGAAAAATTATACACACCAAGCCGCTAAGGCATGTAGCCTCTTTGATAGCTGCTGTCAATGTTATGTATACAACTTCTGTTGTAGACAATGCAACTAGGTTGTAATTCTTTCAACTCAAAATATGATGAGTAATTGAAAACATGTATCCAATAATAGATTGTCTCTTATCAAGATCATTTACACTCTTAAAATAAAATAACCAACTATTTCCTTATCAACAAAAAGCTGGACAAACTTTGATGTTTAACTCTTATGAAGAGTATGTCTCTTCATTCATACAAGCAATATACATATTATAAACAAGATAGGTCATAGTCGCATTATAAGTAGATAGTTCACTAGAATCAACAATCTCCTTGGCATTCTGTAAAGCATGAGAAACTATGTAATATGAATGTCTTATTGGTGGCGTGATCTCTCTGATTTCTCTTACATGAGAAACACTATAGGGGCACACATCATGTACTTCATATACAACATTATCTGAATCATCATATTGATCAGCAAGAGGAGGTCTTACACTACCATGCGATGATGATGAAACATCATAAATATCTAGATCCACTTGCTTGGTGAGACTAGGAGAAGGACCTATATTAGAATAAATACTCAAATCCTTTGTCGTGAAGAATGTGGTAGGCACATCAAATATGACATTCCTCCCAATCAAGAATTTTGGATATTTCAGATCAAGACACCAAAATTTGTATCATTTTACACCGTCAAAAAACCCATAAAAATTCATTTCTTGGTCCTAGGCTCAAGATTTTCGTCTTTAAAATAGACACAAGTTGGAAAACAAAAGATATGGAGATTAGAGTAGTCTGTAGATGACCAGACAAAACTTCTATAGGAACTTAGAAATTGAGCAAAGTTGATGAAGAACGGTTGAATGTAAGCAGTTGTAGAAAATAGCTTAAACCTAGATGTCTTTCCCAAGTCCAACATGAATTAATACACATTTAGTTTGCTTGAAGAGTGTTCTATTTATGCACTCTGCAACATGATTCTGTTGCAAATTATATCTTACACTATGATGTCTAGTAACACCTTTAGACCGACAAATTTTGTGAACTTAGACGAGAAGAACTCTAAACAATGTCTTTCCTTAATATTTTGGTTCACTTTTTAAGTGTACTTTTCAATCAGAATGCTCCACTTATTGAACTTCTTTCAGAATTATGCTTCAATAAGGAGACCCATACTTTCTTTAAAAAGTCATCAATAAAAGTGATCAAGTGTCTAGCACCACCCTTGGATAAAGTGCCCCAAAATTCAGGATAAATATAGTCCACAAAATATCCATTGTGGTACGAACTATCACAAAAAAGCAAACTTTTTGTCATTTTCCTATCACACGAAAAGCTAGCTATATCCCGAATAGTACTACAATTAGGAATTCCTCTCTTGCTTATGATAATAAGAACTTTCTTTCTCATGTGTACAAGTTACATATGCCAAAGATTGGTGGTATGCAGAATAAAAGAGGATGAAGAAGAAGAAATAACAATTTTCTAGTGACAATTTCACCAATAAGAGAGTACACATTTCTAATTTGTATTTGACCCTTAATCACAATAGTTTTATATTTAAAAACCATGTATTTCAACATGTAGAAAATTATTCCCTTTAAGCGTTCTTAAAGAATTGAGATTTTTAGTAAGATCTTGAACATGATGGACTTTTGAACTAGTTTTAATAACACCCTCAAACATCTTGATACTGATGGATTCAATTCTAATAGTCTTCTAGGTGGAATCATTATCCTTAATAATAAGGAAGCTGGCATATGAGTTTAGAGCTTTCTAATTCTTCTAATGCTTCTGCTCGACTGACAAGAAAGCTATCATATGGGATTAGAGCTTTTTAATCAATCTCCTGCTTCTGCTAGGCTGACAAGAAAGTTGTCATATTCCCTACTCCTGAGTGAGACTTTTTCAACACCATGTTGTACTAGAAGGCTTCATATCTTGATTTGTCAAACCTGAAGTTGATTGTGTGGCCAAATTTCTCGACTTGGTACTTGTTTGTCATCGGTCTTGATCGCCAAGCACTCATACTAGTTTGTTGATTTAACACGATAGAAGAAAAACATCAAATGCCTAATGGCCTTATTATAGGTTTTATGCCGCAACACTTCCACGAAAAACAACCAATATTGAAAGGAATGCAAAACAAGGGATGGACCCAACTTGTATCTTGAGATTTAAGTTAGGAATAACAAGCCCAAATCCAAATAAGAACATGGACTGAACTCAAACTAAGACAAGAACTAAATTAGGACTGGCATACTCCGCGTAAAATTAATACTAAAACTAGAGCTAGAAATTCTCAAGACATCATAACGTGAGTCATGGAAGGAAATGGGTATACCAATACCACCGCCATTTTATGGTATTTGATGGTTGGTCCTCTCTTGGAAGAATGGAATGACCTCATTACCAGGTGGTCCAAGCCTGAGTCTGTCGTCAAGGCTACAATACGATGAGCTCGGGACAGTAAATTGCATACATGTGAACTAAGGGTGCGTTTGGATCGAAATTGTATTTGGACCGGAGTGCATTAGTGGCTATTCTTTTGCGCCACATCTACCCACGTATGACTAAATCTGGACAATGAAATCTGGATTTAATCCTACGCGATCTAGTAATACCTTGACTAACATGGTCCGTCATGATTTTACAATCTCATTTTCCGGACATCCCGACCAGATTTTCAAATCTCAACCTGGTTTAATTAGCTTTTGTTTTATGTGCTCTTTTATTTTGTCTGCAACACTGACAACCATATCAGGATCAGAGTGGGTTATTACACAACTGGACTGCCAAAGAAATCGGACTAAAACCAAATTAGACTAACCCTAATAAGGACCAACCCCGACGCTCTACCGAACTGGTTCAACGGAAGTGAACATTAGACCACGCCAGTGGGTTTAATGGCGCCAAAAGCCAGGCCTCTTATTGACGTCTTCGTAGTAGAGCGTGTTGAACTAGGCGTCATATTCCACAAGCTCTCAAGGCCACAGAACATGCACGGACTCGAATAAGGGCTAGTTTGGTACGACGTGGTCGGAGGTAGTTTTAAGATTTTAAAAACTAGTCAAATCTAATCACATTTTTTTAATACACAAGTTTTATTTGGTATGAAGTAATACAGTTCCACTGCTTTTGTTCAAATTGTTTGGTGGGTAAAAAAATGATGACACAGTCTTCACCTGGTACCGGCTGCTGTTCATGCCCTTCAACAGGTAGCGGCATGTGTTGCATAATGATGGACCGGTCAGGAACCGAGGTACAACGAGAATTGTGCGACCATCCGTTCTTTAGCTGGAGAGAGGTAGCGCTAATGAGACCCACATATGCATCGCCCTCCCAACTGCACGCGACCACTCGCGAGTTGGGCGCAGTACATATTCCGGGAGTTGGGGCCCAAATGCGTAGTCCGATGGAGTTATAAAACAAGGAACTGTAACTGCATCCGCGCATACCAAACAAAATTAAGGATAAAAACAAGGCTTTTGAACTCATGGAACTCAAAACACACCCTACCAAACAGGCCCTAAGTCGCCACCGGCGCCCGCGATAGTGTTGGAGCGGGAAGGCAATGAAGGAAGAATAATTCTAGACATAACTGGCCACACACCCGGCCATCTACCCGGACTTCAGAAATAACTGTTGCGTCCCACTATCATTTAAAGTCATATCTGTAGCCACTTTATTCTGCATGTCTCTACATGCAAAGCCATACAAGAGATGATTATCTCTCCATAAAAAACGAATCTACCATGCAAGAGATGATTATCTCTACATGCAAAAACCATATCCTCTAATGATTCCCTCCATTTAATTTTGAATCTCGTATATAACTACAAAAAACAAATCATCCCCCTCCCTATTCATTTCCGCTCAGAACTGAGTAAGTACTGTACGTACCATTTGTTCATGTTAAACTAGTTCTGCCCAACACTGAGTAAGTACTGTACGTACTATTTGTTCATGTTGAACTAGTTCCGCCCCTTTATTGCAAATATAATACATACGAATTAGGTTTGTTACTGATATGAGAATAATAATTGGGTACTGTACTTTTGTAAAAGTGATTAATGGTTTGTTGGTAGGTACTGTACTGTAATTACTGAAATGGTTTGGGAGTGAGTACTGTACTTGGCGTAAATGAATAGGGAAAAGGAGTGAGTACTGTACTTGACGGAAATGATTTGGTAGGTACTGTACTGTCATTTTGACAAAGTTAAATCAAGAGTAAGAGAATGAGTATTGTGCTTGACGGAAATGAACATGGAGGGAGATGTTTGAGGAGATTTGCTGCTATATATGAGATTCAAAAATATTGATATGAGTAAAGTTGTGTTGGGCAAGTACTGTACTTGTGCTTCAACTCTCTGACCATCACATCCTTTACATGATGTACTGTACTACACATCATGAGTACATACTCATAAACAGTGTTGGGCAAGTACTGTACTTGTTTTAGACATACTCATAAACAGTGTTGAGCAAGTACTGTACTTGTGCTTCAACTCTCTGACCATCACAACCTTTACATGATGTATTGTATGACCGAAGTAGAAAGATTGATGAGAACTGGGGAACAGACGTACTGTACTAACGTGTAAATATTGGTGGGTTGAAATAGAGCCGGAAAGAGAAGTTGCAAGAGAGAAAACAAATTAGTAAAAATGAGGGCTAGAAAAAGGAGTGGAGAGAGTTAATTGCTGGACAATAAAAGTCGGCTGCATGGAGTTAATTGGCGTAAAGTTATTTCGTATTAAAAGCCTGCTGTATGGAGTTAATTGGCGTGTATTAAAAGCCTGCTGCATGGAGTTAATTGGCGTGTATTAATTTGCATGAGTAGTAATACAAAAACACTGTTGGTGCATTTTTTCAGACCCGGGTGGGCAACCGGGTGGGACTACCGGGTGTGGGTAGCGTTATTCATGAAGGAATGGCTTGTATAGGAAAAATTCTACGCATAGCACGCCGTATACCCGGCCACATACCCGGTCATCGGGAATCATCAACTGCCGTGTTTCTCCTACTGCTGCGCCAGCCCACTGCCACACCCATTAACTTCTGCTGCCGCATGTACAATTAAATGGATATCTGCAGCAGCGATTATGCATGTTTTTACATGCAAAAATGATGCATGAAATAATTATCTCGCCACCTACTCCATGCAACTGTCATGCAAATGGCAGATATCAATGCACTATAGCTTACAAAAAAATTCTATTGCATATTTATCCCCACTGCAGATTACGTAAGTACTGCACCTACAATAAATACATATACATTCACAAATGAATTTGAGAGGAACTGTACTTATATTTGACAAACTGGGTTGAAAATTAATAATTGAGTACAATACTTATAGATGCATTTTATAGTTGATTATGGACCACATGTGCACTACATTTTTGTAAAAAAATTATGTCCAGGCGAAAAATGATGTTATTGGATTCCGTAGGTACTGTACTTATGCTTCCAGATCAGGTATACAATTATGCTTGATTTTATAATTTGTTAAGTACTGTACTTATGTTTCGTTTTATAATTTGGTAAGTACTGTACTTATGTTTGAAAAAACTGAGTTGGAATTAACAAATGAGTACTGTACTTATTTTGCATAGATTCCGTAGGTACTGTACTTATGCTTCCAGATCAGTTATACAATTATGCTTGATTTTGTAATTTGTTAAGTAATGTACTTATGCTTGGTTTTATAATTTGGTAAGTATTGTACTTATGTTTGAAAAAATTGAGTTGGAATTAACAAGTGAGTATTGTACTTATTTTGCATGGATTCCGTAGGTACTGTACTTATGTCCAGATGACAAATATTACTACTGGATTTCGTAAGTACTGTACTTATGCTTCCAGATCAATGTTGTTATTGGATTCCGTAGGTACTGTACTAATACGGGAATGCACGTGGGTGGATTAGAATGAGAGAGAATAATTACAAGAGAAAAAATGAATTAATACATTTTGCATAGACTTTGCATGAGTATTAATACTCTGGAGAGAAGAGTGGAGAGACATATTGTTGCATGGACTTTGCATGAGTATTAATACAAAGACAACTGCAAATGCTGCAGATCTATTTTCCCAAAAAATGGGTGGGTGGCCGGGTATAAGGGGGACTGTGGGTAGTCTAACTCTTGTATAGATGGCCATAGGCAATTGCAGCTACGGTGATAGGGAGAAGCAAAGGAACCCACATGCATCTGTTTCTCGTGCATGACGGAGGCGCACTCCTACGCATGCAGAAGCTGGTCCAGGAGGAGCAATCCGTGAGAGAGTTCCTTTTTGTCATCGCCGCGCGGCGTCCAGGAGCAGATGCCAGCTAAGAGTTGGCATTTGGCAATGATGTCGACAGCAGTAATGGCTGCTGCATGTTGGATGTTGACCATCTGCTTGCGAAAATTCTCTACCTTCTTTCTTCTCTTGAAAACCGTTTCTTCGGGCTTACCGAGGTCACCATTATGAATGAGCAGAATTCCATTAATAACCCATTAACTGAATGATTAATTTTATTTAGAAAGTTTGATTAATTTAGTTAATTTATTTCAATTAATTAGTTGTTTAAACTGTTAATTTATCCACTAAACATATTTTCTATTCAGTTAAGTGAATTAACCGAATAGTCACAATTTATTAAAAAAATATCCTACACACATATATACATACTTTTTATTTCAAAAAATTTCTACATGTAGTAATAAAATTCTGACAAATTATATAACACAACACTACCATATTATAACAATAGTTCAAAATTCTATGATTACTTTTATACAATATTATTTAAAAAATATTATTTAGTTAACCAAATTAACCGAACAATTATCAACCGATTAATTATATCTGAATTAACCGATACTAATTCAGTTAGATTAATGGTATAAGTTAACCATTTAATCAAATTAAATTAATCATAACCAAATCTAATTAACTGAATGCTCATTCCTAGTCACCATGACAGTACACGGACGTCACGGCCTAACAATGCACGTGGCACCTTATGAGGTGCGTTTGCTTGGCCGCTACGAGCTTGCTGATTGCTCCATGTTGCTATTGCTGACTTGATCGCTGTCACTGACCTCCACTCGACGTGGGTGGGTGGTGCTGGTGGGGTCGATTCTCACCCCCTGCCGATTAGTTCAAAAACGCATCAAAATCATCGACAATGCTTCATAATTAGGTCGTAATACTCAAATTCATTCATAATATTATTGTTACCGTTAATTTAGCTCGAGGAACTTTTTCGGAAATGATTTTGATCATCGTCGTAGTAGTAAGTGTTTCTTTATCTACACCTTGGTTCGCTTTCAACTCCAGCTATCAACTGATTATGCTTCAACTATATCAGAAATCCTAAACTGTAATTATTTGTTCGTATAGGCATATTTAATTTTCCAACCTTTTCCAGGACTAGAACCTTGAAAACTAACTGAGCTCATTAAACACACATTGACTAGTACATGTGACTTATACGACTTCATCATCAAGATTATACAGTCATGTCTCATCAACTAAATCCAACTGAATATACAAGCGGGATGTGTTAAAAAATTATAATAACGTCTCACTTATACCATAAATGCCTTTTATAATATATCTAACATAAATAGTTTCTGTGACAAAAGAAACATGAGTCCGTTTATATAGTTCATGCAATTACTATTTTTGGAAAATACACATCTTTCATCAACAAATAGTTCGATATATCTTTTTGGATTGATATGCATTTCAAAATATATCTAACACAAATCGTATACACGAGTGTATACATTTTGCGGTTACATAGTAGAGTAATTACAAACGTGTTAAATTAAATAATACATATGAGTTACATGTACTAGGTTACCATATGCACACGCATACACACATAGAGATACAAAGGAACTTTACTCGTACGTTTAGGAAATATTCATATACCTAATCTTCTATTTTCAGTTTTACAAATACAGCTATCCTGATTCCACCTTACAGATATATAATACGGCATTTAGATTCACATATTCTGAGATTTGATTCAGTCTAAGTCGAATAGAACGCCCATCATAATATATTATGTGAATACAAACCAGTAATTTCACGAAGGGGTTGATTCATCTCCTATAGATGATACTTCACAAACTATAAATGATATTTTAGTGGCATTCTAGTCAAAGTTTATCTATACCATATTTACTAAATAAAAATGATTGGCTATGTCAAACAGTTCACGGATGACGATACTAGGGAGCGGGTATAGGTAATCTCCTTTAGGTATAGAATCCCAACCTTCGCGTAGAATTCCTAAAACTAAATATCAACCATAAAATATGAAAGAACGTAGTTTATAATATATGTCTTTTAACTGGAAGTCATATTTCATGTATGTCACAACACACAAAAAAGAAAATCAAGTAGTGGTCACTACAATTTTTGAACAAGTTGTTGACCAGGGGTAACATATTGTAATAAAATGGTTCACATATGCCCCCAATAGATAATTATTTTGTAGCATGCGTACCTAAAATAAGTAGTGGATATATTGTCTATATATAGTCAAATATTCAATTGTGATCCATATTCTAGCATATAATAAATCTTAATTTCTATTTCCACACAATCCATCTATTAATTACAATACTACTACAGAAAATGCTTTTTACAACGGGAAAAATACAATAGTTCTGTTGGTTGTGTTGTAGTTAGCATATCTTTTACAACAAGTCTATTTGTGTGTTGTGAATTATATATTTTATACAACACAAGTTATATATAACGGACCAAAATCGTTGTAGTATATGTGATACTACAACAGATGATAAATTGTTGTAATAGACTGTAATATCACAACATACTCAAACATGTTGTAAAAGACCATAATTACACAACATGCCCTAACCCGTTGTAATAGTCACGTATGCTAACTTGTTGTAATAGATCATCATTACACAACATATTCTAAACCGTTGTAAAAGATCATAATAAAACAACAAGCTCTAACCTGTTGTAATAGTCATGTATGTTAACCCGTTGTAATAGACCATCATTACACAACATACTCTAACCCGTTGTAAAAGATCATAATTACACAACATGCTCTACCCGTTGTAATAGTCACATATGTTAACCCGTTGTAATAGACCATCATTACACAACATACTATAATTCATTGTAGTATACTATAATTACACAACAGGCTTTAACCTATTGTAATAGTTACCCGTTGTAATAGACGATAATCACACAACAGGTTTGCACATCATTTGTTATATATGTACAACAAAAAATATATGTGTTGCATAAAATGAAACTGGTTCAACGGTTTGAGATGTGCCTTACTTTCAAGTGGTCTCAAGTTTGAAACCTTGTGTCTAGATGTATTTTCCTTTTGCCTCAACATGCTATATACAACACCCCTATTACAACAGGTGTGTTCAATGATCTACAACATGTATTAACTGTTGTATAAAATATATATATTACAACATACGCAACACCTGTTGTATAAAGAACCCCCCATAAGACCACGCGATCTAATACAACAGTTGACACCCGTTGTAAAATGGAAAAATGAACTGTTGTAAAAACCATTTTTTTTAGTAGTGCAAGTAGACATAATTTCATTTAGTTCTTTTGAATCAACCCCTCATCATTATCCCAAATCAGGAATATCTCTATTCAAAACCTTATATTGAGACTCACACAGAATGAAATTTGTGTTCACCAACTATTCATTAATAAGGTTAGATTGTTGGATTCTTAGGAGCGGAAAATACAGATGAATACAATTTTCTCAATGATACCCACGTAGGATCCGTTTAATGCAATAAAATAAAATTAAAATTTACAAGTTTATATCTTATTGTGTAAGAGGTTCCAATAATTCAACTTGTATCTCTTGGAGTAGATATGGACTCTCCAATCTATGTCTCTTTGAAATTTCACCAGAACATTGATCATAACTCATGTGTGGGGTCTCTAGCACTCAAAAAATTGCCTCTGGATGTGTGCAACAAATTGTTTTTCTTTGGCACATTGTAGGAATCTGTGCTTGACCGTCAGTGGTAGATCGTCCGATTCCACATGCGATTTCATAGATCCCAAGGTTATAGAGTTGACTCTATTGACCCAAAATCTAATCCCCAAGTTGCCTCTAGAAGATGATGTCATTATATAGTTCAATGCCTGGTGCAAAACACATTGTTCCATATATGGCACTATTTGTAGAACACACCATTCAACCGGGGGACATTCTCCTTGATTTGTGTGCTAACGGTGAAGCTTCTCATCCAGAATTAATTTGTTGTGTGAACTCATCTCCATAATATCCATGTGAGTGCTCATAGATGACCCAAAGTTTCTAGTCTGTCCTCTATTTCTTTCTCTCTCTAAATTGCTCTTAGGGTTTTCCAAACCTAGTGGAAACAATGAGAAGATATGAGTGCATATCCTGACAACCTCCTCTCATATCATATAAATAGAGGAGCACATATGTTAGGGTTTCCTAAACCCTATTTGGACAAGCTATAGACTCCCTCACAGAACAAGGGATTCCACCACTCACTAGGTTCATAGGACACAACATTCTCCCAGAACTGGTGTGTACAAACTTCTCCTCTTCTATAAGGAACATGTCTCTGACTTACATAAACTTATATCTTTTGTTCTGTATCCATATTTATTCAAGTCCTCAAAACTTACTTTCAAGTCCCTCATTTTATCATAACAATTATTATAAGGTCCAATTTGACCTTTCTCCAAGCTATCTATATGTGTATGACCTTGTAGGCACCGTATTACATTAGCAATGGATTCACTAATCAATGTTATGATCCAAAAATAATAAGCAGTGTCTGGTTACACATTATTGCTACCCAACTAGTAGGATCAGTAGAACAAGACTAAACCATCAACAACCAACATTACAATGTTGTATGACCCTTTTGTCAGAGATATTCAGATTGAACTAGAGGCATGGACATGTCATCCACATTATATTCAATCTAAGTTCCTCAATCTCCAAGTAGAGTAGCAAGATAATATGAGCTCAAAATCATATGTAACTCACATGTGCATGGACATGCATTTCTCTAGTCTCACTTATAAAAAATCCCTAGATATTACCTATTACATTAGAGGGACAAATTCCTTCTATGTCACTCACAATTCATAGCACGATTCTCATCACATCCAATCAAGACCTTTATGGTAACCTTTTCAAGTTGACGTTGATCAGTGTCAAAGCATGACAATTATCACATCACCACTGTAGTGACTTTAGGTCAAAGGACCAAAATAACATTTTTGCATTTGATAGATGATTATGAATATCATATAATGGTTCATGGATCACTCTCAAGGTGGGTCTATCCAATGTACTTGTTCTCTAACTAGTGCCTAGGTGTATAACTTGGTATCTATTACCTATGACCAATGAGACATGGTCATCAATCACCACACATACTAGTGTCACATGTATTATTGTTGTTCAGTCCACAGTGATACTTGACTAGGGATGTTCCAAGAATATTGTTCTTAGAATCCGTTAGGATATCATTTCAAGCCACTTACTTGAAGTTCCATTTGTTTGAACCAGTCATTCTAAGGAAATTTATTAAGTACATTAATACCGAAATAATCTAATGTGGAAAGCTATGTGCAAAAGACTTCTCACTGATGACCAAATCTAAGTGTGTTGGTTCCATATAGCATCACGTTGCTATCTCTACAAAAGTGATTTTGAAACTAATGGACATGTCTTATTTTCCTGCCATTATATGATTTTCATTTGGAAAAAAGGCTACAACTATGGCATCAGTTCTGCTATCCCACATACCTATGATGACTTATCAAGTGAGGCAAGCAAATCAGGTTGTCTCTTTATTATCACTTCCATATACCAAATGTGGAAGTACATAAAAACAAATATATTTTTAACAATTGTAAGCTTGATGCGAAGTCACTTCGACACACCATCAAGATGGATTTTGATTACCTCCTTGAACTGTATAGACATGATCTTTTCTCCTATCTTCCAATAGAATTGTAACCATTTATTTCTATTTATAGAAAATTCTATTACTTACCAAACAAACAATATTCTAATGTGCATCAATAAATTAGAATTGACTTTAGTAATCAAATCGAAAGTACACATTTTCCCTATAGCCATCGTCCAATTATTGGCTTCTAGGGCATATACACCAACATTCTCCCACTTGCACAAAAACTAATCACTCATGTATCATATACCATGTAGCTTGATCATCACAGTTATTATGTGATAATGCCTTAGTCAAGGGATAAAAAATGTGATCTTTGTTATCTTGTAGGTCTTCTCATCTCCTCATTGAACAATTTCTTATATGATATAGAAGCATCAACGAATATGTTTGAAATATGTATAGCATTTCTGTAACATCCCTGACCTGGGTTATGTACTAACCCTAGGTGTTTTGCTTAATTAAGTGATTATATTCTTGTGTTTATCCTTTGAAATGTAATTAAGGCTTTTGAGGAACTTATATTTCATTTTCTGTCCTTTTTGAATAATGTTGAAACATTGTTTTGCTAACTTTGGACTAAAGTGCAAATTACCCAAGTAGAGGGGTTAACTTGCAAATTGCACATGTTAATATGTTACTCTAATGTTGAGACATCATAAGAATGTATATGATGTGGTGGTATGGATTCCACAAGCTTGGACACCAAGATATAGCCTGTAGAGCAAACCTTGTGCATTAAAACTTAGTTTTGATGTAATATGCAATTTACCCAAAACCTAGAATTCAATATGCAAAATATCACCTCTATAGGGTCTCTCATGTTTCTTGGAATCAAGTAGAGCAAATAAAATGAGGGGGGCGCCTCATTTGAATTATCTTGAAGGAGAGAGAATTTGGACTCTGAAATAATCAAGATTTAAGTACAAATGGCTCTTTAATATAACTTGGAAATATATTAATTATGGAGCCCTTCAACCAAAAGTTGGAGGATGTGTTTGCAATAGTTTGTACGATCTTGTGCCATTCTTGGGCACCAAAAAGATCATGGTAGAAGTGAAAGTTACTCATATGAATAATATATTAAGTAATATCCAATAAGGGTGAATATTAATATACCTCTCTTTAAGGTGTTTAGTTCCTTTTCCTTTAAACCTTGGATAATGGAAGAGTTTTGCATGGTTATATAAGATGGCCACATATCCAAAGAATGGATCAAGCCTTGGTGGATATGTTTGGGATATAAAAGGAAATAACTCTCTTTTTTCTATTTTCCTTGAAAATCCATAAATATATATAAGCATCCTTTTTCTAAATACCAAAGGATCGTTTCCTTAGCTTCTTTTGTTCTCAAACCTGATTTGGCCGACCAAGGGAGAGATCTGGACCAGAGGAAGGAGGACCACACTATCTTGGTAAGATTGGATCATCATCTACTTCAAATTCATGGTGGAAAACCTAAATCAATGGTTAGTAATTGGTTTTCTTCACACAATTTTCCTTTCTAGCCATCTTGTTCATCCAAAACTTGAAGAACGGACCTTGGACAACTGCTGGAGCTCAATACACCATTAAATATGCGGATCTTGGAGCTTTGGATCAGTTCTAGAGGCGGGTTTTATAACTCTAACCCTTAAGCTTTATTAATGCATCCTTCTCTCCTAAAATCGTTGGTTATTCTTCTTCTTTAGATACTCTCTTAAGTTCTTGCTATAATTTCTATGAAGAACAATCCCTGTTCTTAGTTGAATAGAGGTAGATGAAGGTGAAAATATCCTAGACAAATATCTAAAAAGTTACTTTAACAAACGGTCTCCAATCCTTGCTCAAACGATTTCCCAAACCGTTTGGGAGCAAACAGTTTCAAACTGTTTGATTGCAACAGTTTCATCAAACCGCATGGAGGGAAACGGTTTCAAACCGTTTGGAAGTGTTGACCAGGCAATGACCATTTGGAGGTCTATTGAGAATAATTTATACTAATCACCTACCCATAATCATCAATTAACTTCAAGTGATTCACCAATTAAAAGTCCATCAACCCTCTAAACCCTAATCGAGTTAATTGTTGATTTTGATAATTGATTTAGGTTGAAGTTTGGGTTGAGTGACCCAAATGGTTTCAAAACCGTTTGGGGATCACCCAAATGGTTTTAAGACCGTTTGGTGATCACCCAATACCGTTTCAAGGTGTAGGGTTAAGCATGGTTGACCAATTGAAGCTCCAAAGGTATCAAAGTGATGTGTAATTAATTACTGATTTGGTGACCAATTCTAGGATCCAAACCCTAAATAAATGACATGGTTTTTGATGAAGTGATGGGCAAACGGTCTCAAGACCGTTTGGAGAATATCCAAACGATACCAAGACAGTTTGGAGGTAACCCAAGACCGTTTGGAGGTCTAGGGTTTACTATGGTTAAGTGGTTAAAGATCTCAAGGAATTAGGTTGAAGTACATTCAATTGTTGACCTAGTGATCAATCTAATGAGTCAAAAACTAATTGGTTGACATAGTTTTTGATGTTGAGTTGAGAAAACAGTATCAATACCGTTTGGAGGTCATCCAAACGATCCCAAGACCATTTGGGGTCAGGTCATGACCAAATTGAATGATGGTTCAATGGGTTCAAATCAATTAGACTCACAATGGATTATGTTGAAGGGTCATCGATTCCAAACCCTAATCCAATTGATTCAATCCCTAATTGATGATCAATTGAGGGACAATTGAGGGTCAAATCAGTTGAAGGTAGACCTAATTAAATTAATTGAATGATGGTGATAGGTCCAATTGATGATTGAATACATATATGCAACTGTTGAAGGAACCAACAATGGAAACCCTAAATCAATTTGAGGTGTTGGGATCATACTTGGTCCATGCGGTTTTGAGGTGGTTTGGACCAAATGGTCTCAAGACCGTTTGGGACCAAATGATCCCAAACCGTTTAGGCTCATGCGGTTTCAAAACCGATTGTGTCCATGTAGTTTCAAAAGTCAAACTTGACCAAACGGTCTTCACCTCTAACTTTAGCAAACGGTCTTGGAGGTCTACTTTACCAAACGGTCTCAAGGGTAGACCAAGACCGCATGAAGGTCCAAACAGTCTTAGACCATTTGGATTTTAGTGTGCAAGACCGTTTGAGGTCAAAGTTGGTTAAGATCATTTAATGCCTTAAGGCTCAAGATTGTTTGGTGGATTTTTAACCTAAATCTCATGCGTACTTAAAATGATTAAAGGACAAAGTGATTAGTTAATTAATACATGATGTAATCAAAGGTGATCATGGTATTTGTACCTTAATGGGATAGTGTGATTGAGACCCATGAAGTAATTAAACCCTAATGATTACAATGGTAATGATATAGACCAGGAAGATAATTCCCTTTCATGATTGAGTTACTTAACCTAATCAAGGCTGAAGTAAACATCATCCTATAGAGGATGAGAGAGAGAAGATTCCTTTTATGAATGTTAATCAAATAATGGACTTCCAATATGAATGAATATCTAATTAGGGTATGATCCTTCATGGTGAGATCATGAAAACCCTAATTATGATGATTAATGAATCTTAACCCTAAATTGAGGATAATAATGGGAGTATCTCTAATGCATGATGATAATGTGATCCTAATTCATAATGATGACATGATAAACCTTATTTCAAGGTATTTTGATGATCACTCCTACATGGGGTGAATAGTAAACCCTAAATCAAGGTATGTGAGTAGTACACCCTAATTCTAATTAAGGTGAATAAAAGTGTGAAACCCTAATCCTGGGTTATGCTTTATAGCATGAAGCTCTATGATTGGATAATGAAATGAGGAATCACTATTACTAATTAAGTTAAGAGGATGATTAATCCTACTTGAATTGAAAAGAGAAACCCTAACCCTAGTAAGGGTATAGTGGTGCAAATCTTGAATAGTGAAATTATCTTTGTTTTGTAATATGTTAATATGAAATTGATGTACCTATTATCATCTAAGCTAATCTGCAGGTTTAATGAAATATTGAATATAGACAGGTAAGGTCTATGATGCTTTGTTCATTAAAAAGTATTTAATGAGCCTTGTAAGCAATAACATGCAATGTTGCCTATTGAAAGGTAACAAATGAGATTGACATGCTGTATGAGCCATATGAAATACCTGCAATGCTACTATTATGTTTACATTGTTAAATGACTTTATGGCATTGAGTTACCTATTAAAGGGGTAACAAGTGATTTGATGATCTAAGGGTTGAAAACCCATATTCTTGGATCATAATGATGAGTTGATAGGGGATTGAGATCCCAATGTTGATAAAGTTGTGAAATGAACTTGATTCAAATAGTACTCTTTATAGCAATTGTTATAATGATTTATGTTTGAAAACATGCCTGATGCTAAAAGAATGTTGTAAAGTACTTAAATAATCAAGTATAATGATATCATGTAGAGCCCTGACCATAGATCCATCATCGTCAGAAACTAGATGATGGTGAAACAGATTTTCCTAAGGGAACTCCTGGAGAACATACTTTTGAGTATGTGGGGGTCATGGATGTGAATATCCTTACGTCCTAATGGAGGAATTGATGTGAGATAAACATTTAATCTCTCAATCCTTCATTATATGTTTATGTCGGGATGATGTATCATTAATCTCGTGATGATGTTGTTAATTCTGAATCGATGGGAGATAAACAAGAAATCCCTCGATTGTGAAGAGAGTATAACATGCCACTGTAACTCTAATAGCAAAGTTTCCAGAATACCCTGGAAAGCTATTATAGCAGAGACATGAGATGTCATGCATGTTTTTCCTCACACTGACTGAGGAGGATGAGGTCATAGAAATCTGGCTCTTCTGATGACCTATGTATGGTACCGATTTTGACTTCTTAGTGGTCGGTTGGAGTATGAGCGGTATACCTCATCTCCTCAGGGCATAAGTATGTTTGTAAAATGTAATCAGCCGTGTAGCATAATTTCTTAGGTTGAACTATGAGAAATAATGATTGATGATACATTATTTACTAAGTCCTAGTTGGACAAATAATATACATGTTCTTCATATTCCTTTTTAAATGAATGACTTTCTATTCAATCAAGTTATAATTGAAGTGATTGCATAAAGAATACTGCTTTATTTAGTTATTTAGTGAATTACCTGCTGTTGAATAGTTATAATCCTACTGCTCAGTATCATTCTATTATCTGCTATAACAATGCTTCTGGCGAAGAGTTATAACTCTTGCTGGGACAATTTTTCAATTGTCTCACCCCGTGGGATTCAAATTTTTAGGTAGACGCCGAGGAAGGAGGAACCCATCAGTGGGTGAGCAGCAACAGCAGCAGCAGCAACATCAAGGACAGCAGTGATCCACAGGTGGAGTCACTGTCTGATAGGTCAAGTATATAGAGAGTCCTATGTGTCGTCTCTGTACTCTCAGGTCCTAGGAGTCAGTAGATGGTTTAACATAGATCTGAGATTTTTGGCTTAATGCCTCGAGATTTTTGTATACTACTCATGTATAGTTTAACAGGGCAATCAGTGTTATGACTCTCGAGATGAGATAAACAGAGATGTACTGATGAATCAGTTTGTAAATAACTTACTTGTTTCTTTATGAAAGAGTTTTATCGTTTGTGGATCTCTTTACAAAAAGTTTTAATTTTTAGTGATTTTCAGTAATTCCGCTGCTAATTAATTGCTTTCACATTGTTTATAACGTTTTTTTCGAATAGTGTGTCACAAATTAGTGGTATCAAAGCCCTAGGTTCACTGAGTCTATAGAGACATAAGACTAGGGTTGTAGAGTTTGTTCTAGTGTCTTCCAATATATATGATAGTGTCTTCTGCTCATATAGGAGTATAAGAGAAAACTAAATATGTCTGGATCACACGAGGAACACGTTGCTGAAAGTAGTGTCACTGCACCTAGAGAAGGTGCAAGAGACCAAGAAAGGGAGGAACCTGTACCTGAACCACCCCAGTTCAACTCAGCTGACATGGGGAATCTAGCCTTCCAAGCCATGTTCGGGCAGTTCATTACTGCCATGACACACATGACTGATAGGATGCTTATACCTATACCTAGGGCACCTACCCATCCAGAAGGACAAGGATCCGGCAAGACATTTGAATGACTATGCTGGGTTGGAGCCACAGACTATGCTGGAACAGCTGACCTAGAAGATGCTGACTTGTGGCTAACTGAACTAGAGAAGGCCTTTAGAATCCTAAACATCCCAGAAGCTGAGAAGGTTAGACATGCGGTGTATCTTCTCAAGGGGAGTGCTGGTCACTGGTGGACCATGGAGGAACAGAAAAGGCCAGGTGTGGAGATTGAATGGGAAGTTTTTCGACGGGAATTTATCAATAGATACTTTCCTAAGATGTTCTTAGATGAGAAAATCTCTCAGTTTGAGAGGTTAAGACAAGGAACGATGAACATTAGTGAATACGAAGCTAAGTTCATGGAGCTATTGCGGTTCTGTCCGCATATGGTAGCTACAGATGAAGAAAGGATTAGGCATTTTGAGAAGGGATTAAACACTGAGTTGACCACCCCCGTGTCTTCTCTGGAGAATAGGGAAAGGTTTGCTACCTTTGTGGAGTCGGTCAGGAGGATAGAGAGGTCTGTGTCAGAGAAGAGATAGATCAAGAACAAGAAGATGTACCCCCAGTTCCAAGGATCCTCATCCAAAGGTTTTAAGAAACCTAGGTTTTCTGTGCCTACACCACCACCTAGATTCAGTAACCAGACGCAGTGGACATCAAATAGGGGTAGAGGACGAAGTCTACCACCAGAAGGAGCTCGTAGCTCAGCATCTATGTCGGTCACAGGACTAACTAGACCACAACAAGGGACCAGAAGTTGTTATATCTGTGGAAAGGTGGGACATCTGATGAAGGATTACAGAGCCCGAGAGGCAAGTGTGACTCAACCCCAAAGGCAGAGTCAACAAGGATCTCAAAGGAGATAGTTTCCAAGTAGTGCTAGAGGACATGTACAAGCGTCCCAAGTTGGATCATCGACACCTAGTCATCGAGCACCGAATCAACCACAAGCAACATCGAGGTTTTACGTGATGAATCCACCTGATGCAGTGATCAACCCTCGGGTTGTGGCAGGTCAAATGGAATTGTTTTATTCTGATATGTCTACATCTTGTGTCGTATCTATTTTGATTGATCCGTGTGCTACACACTCCTTTATCACTCGAAGGGTGATTCTTGACTACAATATGATGGTTAGTCATAGAGCAGATAGTTTGAAGTTAGAAACTCCTTTGATGGGATCTGTGGTTTTATGGGAGGTATGTTCTCCCTGCCTCCTCTCCTTTTCTGAACATCGCATTCAAGTGGATCTTATACCACTTGAGATGCAAGGGTTTGATATAATCCTTGGGATGGATACCTTAGAAAGGTATAAGGTTCTCTTGGATTGTGAGTCCAAGCAAGCTGTGTTCACTGATGAAAGTGACACATGGATCTTTCAAGGAGATAGAAAGATTCTTCCAACCTGTCTTGTGTCAGCTATGGTTGCTGAGAAGCTGATGAGGCAAGGATGTTATGCATTCTTGGCCCATGTGGTAGATACCACCATGGAGAGTCCTAATCCTACTGAAGTTCCTATAGTCAGGGAATTTAAATATGTATTTCCTGAAGAACTTCCAGGTGTACCTCCACCCCGAGAAATAGATTTTGAGATTAATCTAGTTCTAGACACGCAACCTATAGCACAAACACCATATAGGATGGCGCCTGCTGAGATGGCAGAACTCAAGAAACAACTACAAGAGTTGTTTGAAAAGGGTTTCATCTGACCGAGTACTTCACCCTGGGGTGCTCCGGTCCTCTTTGTTAAAAAGAAGGATGTATCAATGTGGTTGTGCATCGATTAGAGACAATTAAATAAAGTAACAATAAAGAATAAGTATCCTCTACAGAGGATTGATGATCACTTTGACCAATTGTGTGGTGCAACTATCTTCTCAAAGATAGATTTGAGGTCAGGATATCATTAGCTGCATATTAAGGAAGGTGACATACCTAAGTCTGCTTTCAGGACAAGGTATGGTCACTATGAGTTCACAGTTATGTCATTTGGACTAACTAATGCACCAACTGCATTTATGGAACTCATGAATAGAATCTTTCGACCTTTTCTCGATCAGTGTGTTGTTGTCTTCATAGATGACATCCCGATCTACAGTAGAGATGCTCAACAACATGAGCAACATCTTCGTCAGGCTCTAACTTTGCTAAGAGAACATAAGTTATATGCTAAGTTTAGCAAGTGTGAGTTCTGGTTACCAGAAGTTTCTTTTCTTGGACACGTAATATCTGCTTCAGGTATACGTGTTGACCCTAAAAAGGTAGAATATGTCCTGCAATGGGAGCATCCGAAGACACAGATAGAGATTCGAAGTTTCTCAGGGTTGGCAGGCTATTACAGAAGTGTGGCAACACATCCCGCTATCACACAGACGGTGATGTGTTACACAAAAATGTGCAGAAATCACCATAACCACAGATTATCAAAACACGGGTTAATTAAAATCGATTGCGGAAAGCAGGTAAATTGAGAAAACTATTACATATGAGTCCTCGTCCTACAAAGAAACATGTTATATAAACATATACAAGCCTTGATACTTGTCCACAGCTTAGAGAAACAGCTGTCTAACCATCACATGAGTTCATCACCTGTTTATACATACATAAAGGCCCACATCCGGCCAGCAGCAAGATACATAAAACATCAATAGTTATACATCGTGAAACAACGTAAAAACACCTCCGAGGACCTGAGAGTACAGGGATGACTCTAGACTCTACTACAAAACATCCAAAATAGCAGCATGTCCATCGCTTGCCTTCTACTGCTCGTCTTGTTGCTCGGCCGCAACTCCGCGACCACCACCACGTCTAGCTCGACCACCTGAAAAGGGTGTAAACCAGCAGGGTGAGACACACAGTCCCAACGAGAAGCATAACTCCCCGCCAAAACTACAGAACCTCAGAAAGATAAAGTAGCAGCAGCAAGTAACTGATAAAAGGTATAACAAGAGCAGTTATGTAAAGTAAAGCTATTCGTACTGACAATCTTACCAGATGTACTGAAGGTATATAACCAATTCTTTTATGGAACATGGTTAACAAGATAAGATATATTGCCACGTAACATAAGGAACATATAAGTAACTGCAAGATATAACGAGATTAACTACACAAGCAAGGCCTCAACCAATGTTCCGTGTTTTGCCTTAAGCAGTAAAGACTACGACTGAATTACGTATTTTTATGCCCTGAGGAAGTGAACCGTACCATTCACATCCAACCGAAGGCTGCGAAACCCGGATCCGGTGCCATACAAGGTCAATGGAAGAGCCGGACTCCACGACCTCCCACCTCGTGGTCAGTGCACGAGTGCAACACAAGCAGGACCAAAGTCTCATGATGAAGTGGTCTTAGCCACAGGGTCAGGCTACCCTCTGCCTAGCCCGCCTCGGTACATGTATCGATGCTAGCGAAACTGAGCCACGGGCCTGTTCACCGTGCTCTGAGCCATGAACACATTCATGCTCCTCATATCACATATCCCGAGCCATGGGCCTGTTCACCATGCTCTTCACATACTTGGGCTATGGGCCTGAATCCGCACCCTGGTGTCTACAACTAAAGTTGCACTCTTACCTCCTCACTTTAGGCTAGGAGAAACCTCGCATACTCAACAATATGTGCTCCGAGTTAACCCGTAGGAGAACCCGTTTCACCATCACTAGCTCTTGACGATGATGATCTATGGCCAGGGCAACTACATGATATATTTCACTGTGATTAATTAGTATCTTTTATATGGATTGCAAGATTCAACCAAGTTGTATAACATGCAAACTATAACAGGAAATAAACAACATAAAAGTCAACATTTTGCCTTTATCACATCATCCTGATCCATCACAAGGATCCAACAGTACATGTTATCGCTTGGCCTCTTGCCAATCATCCAGATCCATCTCAAGGATCATCACATACCATGGGGTCTCAATCCCTTATCACATAGTGCCACTGCCTTTCAAGGCTTTCATCATCATCATGGGATAGCAATCCCCAGTACTTTAGTCATGTACATTATACAAATTATCTTAAGATCAAGAGTAACAATCACAACAGGGTTACTCAACATATACATATACCTCATAGCCCTTTTTAATTAGGTATGCATCACCTGCATGGTTAGTATACACAATAATCATAAAATTAACAGATAGACCATTCTTATCAACATAGGGTGACATTAAAGATTATATACTTTATCAATTAAGCCTCAACTTGCGATCATATGCCTAAGGCACACCATTAGGCAATCCACATTAAATGCTTACCATTACCTCAGCTTTATACAGATAATCAAGATGATCACTTTCATGTGTATAGCCATGTTAAGTTAAAGGGTAATGAATACTATTAAGCATACAAAGAGTCACCATCGTTTAACAAGAACATATCCAACATATTAGATTTCCATGATAAGCAGAACCATCACTAAACAAACCAAGAATCCTCACTATAAGTGATATCGGGAAGGGTATCCTCATCTAACGTCCATCCCATAATGACCAGCACAAACAAGCAACATGCAATGCTGTGTCAGGGTGCCGTGCACTCACTTGTATCGTGCAACACAACAGTGTCGTGCAACGCTGCGTCGGCTCAAGATGCATACCGTGCAATGGGGTATCGTGCACCCAAGCCTATCGGGCAACCACCTGTGTCAGGCACTAAGGTATAACACACAACACCCGTCAGGGGGGTAGGGCTTTCAGCCCATACTCACAGAACTAGTATGATGCTCGTCAAGGTCCAGGGTGTAACGCCCATCAAAGCCACCATAAGCGTGTCGTGCACCATCTAGGACAAGAGGGGTATCGTTCATCACAACCACCACAACCTGTCGTCTAAGGTTCTAGGTCAAAGGGCTATCGGGCAGCAACCTCTAACAACACCATAACGGCCAAGGAACAACACCACAAGGTCGTCATCTACCCCAAGCACAAGGGCACCAAAACCCTAAAGGATCACAAGAATAGCTCACCTCTCAACTTAAATGAGAGAGGGGTCTTGCACATCATCCATCACCAAACGGGTAACACAAGGAACAACCCTAGCAAGGTTCACAACTATCACCAAGCTCACCCTTCTAGTCCATGGTGAGAGGAGGGTGTTGCTTAAGCAACTAGAACACAAGCTCACCTCTCAACTTAAATGAGAGAGGGGTGTTTCCCATGCTACTAGAAGCTCAAACTCACTCTTCTAGACCAAGGAGAGAAAGGAGTATTGCTCACCAAGAAACCCTAGATCATAAGGATCAGCCAACATGGATACTTAAGCAAGATGCTAATCTAATAACATATAAACAAGATCATAGAAGGAGATAGTGAAGTTAGGGTTAGGAGTTATGTAACCCGCCTTAAGAAAGCTCCAAGCTCCTAGCTCCATGCACCACCAAGCAAGGAAGAAGGAGACTCCAAGGACATCGGCCACCAAGCTTGCTCCTCCAAGGGTATCGGCCACCAAGCTTGCTCCTCCAAGGGTATCGATCACTAAGCTTGCTCCTCCAAGGGTATCAGCCACCAAGCTTGCAAAAGAGAAGGGGGTGTCGTGCACCAAGGTGGAGAAGGAACTAAGGAACCAAAGGAACTCTTAGCAAGGGAAAGGAAACGCCTATATAGAAGGGAAGGGGGGGAGAAAACAAGGTAGAGCCAAGCAAGGTGTCGCTCACCCAGGGACACTTGTCCCAGTGCACGATCCACCACTCTAGCAAGCCCTAAACACATGTCCAAGGTCATTGCTACATGCAAGCATCAAGCACCAAGTGTCCACTAGTGGTGACACAAACGAGGTCAAAGCTTGGTCAAAGGCTTTAGGGCGACACACTTGGGCGATACAACTGGACGACACACCATCTTGGGCGATACAGCCCCCCGGGCGACACAACCACCTCCTTGCCCGACACAAGGTCCAAAGGAAACAAAGGCAAGGCACCACAAGGCCCAACAAGCTCAACCAAGCCCAAAGGAACTCAAACAATGAGCCCAAACCTTCCTATCTACTCTAGAGGAAGCAAGGAGAGAGAGGAACACCTCACAAGGTGGCAAACTTGCCCACAAACCCTAGACTTGGGTTAATTGCAAGTAGCACCTTCAACTCTCAACAAAGCACAACCAAACCCTAATCACCACTAAAGGTGATTAGCAAGCAACAAATCACCAAGGTTAAGCAAAGAAAATAGGGTAGATCCTAAACGGAGGTCAGGGTCCTTACAAGATAACCCCCCTATAAAGGAATTTCATCCCCAAAATCCGAAGAGAAAAGCGAGGGATACTTCCTCCTCATCTCTTCCTCATGCTCCCACATGGCTTCCTCAACGCCACGATGATGTCAAAGAACATTCACAAGAACCGGGTCCTTCCTCTTCAGCTTCTTAACCCTTCTGTCAAGGATTGCCACAGGACCTTCCTCGTAGGTCACATCTTCATCAAGCTCAACTTCAACTGGCTGTATCACTGTCCCTGAATCCGGATGGCTTTTCTTCAGCAGACTGACATGGAACACTGGATGTAACCTATGCAACTCTGGAGGCAACTCTAACTCGTAAGCTACCTTGCCAACACGTGCTATGACCGGGTACGGTCCCATATACCTGGGTGCTAGCTTACCCTTTCGGCCAAACCTTAGCACACCTTTCCATGGCGAGACTTTAAGATACACTTTGTCTCCTACCTAGAACTCCAAAGGTCGTCAACGATTGTCTGCGTAAGACTTCTGTCTGTCCTGTGCCGCTTTCAACTGTTGTTGTACACTTTGATCTTTTTTTTTGTCTGCTGTAATAACTCAGGACCCAAAAGCTGATATTGACCAGGCTCGTACCAACATAAAGGAGATCTGCACTTCCTTCCATACAAAGCCTCATAAGGAGCCATGTCAATGCTTCGCTGATAACTGTTGTTGTAGGCAAACTCTATCAAAATGAGATGTACATCCCAACTACCTAGAAACTACAAAACACAAGCTCGAAGGAGATCCTCCAAAGTCTGAATAGTCCTCTCAGACTCTCCATCTGTCTGCGGGTGGAAGGCGGTACTGAATCTCAACTGCGTTCCCAACGATTTGTGTAACTATTCCTAGAAACGACTCATGAACTAAGGACCTCTGTCAGAAACTATCATCGCTGGCACACCATGGAAACGTACTATCTCATCCACATATACTCGAGCGAGCTTCTCAGCTGTATACGTCATCTTTACTGGTAGGAAATGGGCAGACTTCGTCAATCTGTCCACTATCACCCAAATGGAATCATGATTCCTAATTGTCCTGGGTAGACCAACTATAAAATCCATGGTTATATGATCCCATTTCCACTGTGGTATCGACAAGGGTTGCAACGTTCCTGCCAGCTTCTAATGTTCAGCCTTGACTTGCTGATAAACCGCACATCTCGCCACGAACTCAGCTACATCTTTCTTCATGCCAGGCCACCAATACAAGTCTTTCAGACTGTGACACATCTTGTTGACACCTGGATGCATAACATACATCGATGTGTGTGCTTCCTCAAGCACTAACTTCATCAGATCATCAGCATCGGGAACCACCATCCTATCACGATAGAAAACTAGCCCATCCTCGAACTCATGGAACCCATCACGCTTTTTGCTGTTGAACTCTGATCTGATCAACTATACCGCATCATCTGTCTGCTGTGCATCTTTGATTTTCTATCTGAGCGTAGGCTTGACTTTCATCTGTGCTAAAAGTCTAGCCAACGAGGAAACTTCCATCTACACATTCATCTGTCGCAAGGAAACAAACATGTCCCATCTATAGCATACCAGGGAACTCAACTGTGCCTCCTTTGAATAAAAAGAAGAAGACTTTTGGCTAAGCGCATCAGCTACCACATTCGCCTTACCAGGATGATACTCGATAGTGCAGTCGTAATCGTTGATTAACTCCATCCATCGATGTTGTCGCATGTTCAACTCATGCTGTGAAAAGATGTACTTCAAATTCTTATGATTCGTAAAGATTTGACACATTTCCCCATAAAGATAGTGTCTCTAAATCTTTAGAACATGAACCACTGCTGCCAACTCCAAGTCATGAGTCGGATAGTTCTCCTCGTGTTTCTTAAGATGTCGCGAAGCAAAAGAAACCACATGATCTTCCTGCATCAGCACACAACCTAAACCTTTCTTGGAAGCATCGCAGAAAACAACATAGCCCTTTCCAGGCTCTGGCAGGATTAACACTGGAGCACTGGTCAGCTTCTCCTTCAAACTCTGGAAAGCTTGCTAACACCGATCATCCCAAACAAAAGGTACATCCTTTCGGGTCAACTTTGTCATCGGCAATGCAATCACACTAAAGTCCGTGATAAACCTCCGGTAGTATCCTGCTAAACCCAAGAAACTATGAACTTCTATCGGCGTCTTTGGTTGCTCCCAATCCGCAATAGATTCCACCTTCTTCAGGTCTACTTTGACTCCTTCAGTAGATATCACATGACCCAAGAAAGTCACTTCTTCCAACCAGAACTCACACTTACTGAACTTGGCATACAACTGATGTTGGCGAAGAAGAGTCAACACTAGACGAAGATATTGCTCATGCTCTTGCCTGTCCCGACTATAGATTAAGATGTCATCCATAAAGACTACAACAAACTGATCTAAGAACGGACGGAGCACTCTGTTCAGCAAATCCATGAAAGCAGCAGGTGCATTGGTTAGCCCGAGCGGCATAACCACAAACTCGAAGTGACCATACCTCGTCCTGAAAGCTGAATTTGGTATGTCATCTGCCTTAATCCTCAACTGATGATAATCGAACCGTAGATCGATCTTTGAGAACACTGTAGCACCACACAACTAATCGAACATATCATCTATCCTCAGCAACGGGTACTTATTCTTGACCGTGACCTTGTTCAACTGCCGGTAATCTATACACAACCACATCGACCCATCTTTCTTCTTGACAAACAACACTAGAGCACCCCAAGGTGACGTACTCGGTCGGATGAAACCTTTCTCCAACAACTCTTGCAACTGCTTCTTCAGCTATCCCATCTCTACTGGAGCCATCCTATACGGTGTTTGTGCAACTGGATGCGTTCCTGGAACCAGATTGATCTCAAAATCAATCTCTCGGGGTGGAGGAACACCAGGAAACTCATCAGGAAACACATCGGCAAACTCTCAGACAACTGACACCTCCTCGAGACTAGGACCCTTCGCCTTGGTAGCCACAACAGTATCCACAACGTGAGCTAAGAACGCCTCACATCCTTGTCGTAGCAACTTCTCTACCACCATAGATGATACCAAACACGTCGAAAGAATCTTCCTATCTCCCTAGAAGATCCACTTCTTTCCATCATCATCAAACACATCTTGCTTGGAACCACAGTCCAAAACAACCTTATACTTCTCTAAGGTATCCATCCCAAGGATGACATCAAAACCATGCATATCAAGTGGTATAAGATCCATTTGAATGCTATGTCCTGAGAAAGACAAGACACAAGATGGACACTCTTATCGAAGCAATGAGGAACCATCAAGAGGGGTTTCTAACAACAAGCTATCCTTCTTACGATTAACAGGTAAACGACAATTTTCAAGCATACTATAGGTGATAAAAGAGTGTGTAGCACCCGGGTCAACCAGAACAGATATAAAGCAAGAAGAAGACATATCAGAATGAAATAATTCCATCTGACCTGTCACCACTCGTGGGTTGACTATCGCCTCCGGCTGACTCATAGCATAGAATCGAGTCGTTGCTTGCTGTCCACGTCCTCTGCTTCCTTGAGCAAACAATCTTGCTTGAGACGCTTGACTGCGCCCTCACCCTCTGCTACCACTGGGCTGCTGTCTATCTGACCCTTGTTGTTTCTGCCTCAGCTACTGTGTCACTTCAACATCTTTGTTTGGGCAATTTGACCTGAAATGCCTGGTCTGACCACACAGATGGCATACCCTATCTTCAAACCGTGGCCTAAATGGCCCTGTCACTGCCACTGAAGCTGTACTATGTGACTTAGATGGCAAAGAAACATAACCTCTTCCTTTACTCGGAGACCACTGCGACGGTGCACTGGAACCTCTTATCACTGAAGGTGATGAAAACTTGGGCTTCTTGAAGCCACCAAACCTCTGTCCCTAAAATTGAGCAGACCTTTTGTGTGACATGGACTCTCTTTTCTCCCATACCGACCTTTCAATTCTCTAGACAGATTCCACAAACGTAGCAAACCGCTCACGGTTCTCCAACACAGACACATGTGTTGTTAGCTCAGAACTCAAACCTTTCTCAAAACGTCTGAATCATTCTTCATCTGTTGCCACCATATGAGGACAAAACCTCAGTAGGTCCATGAACTTGGCTTCATACTCGGTGATGTTCATCGTTCCTTGTCACAAGCTCTCGAACTGACTAATCTTCTCATCCAGATACGTCTTTGGAAAGTATCTGTTGACAAACTCGCGCTGGAAAGCTTCCCAACCGATCACCTCACCAGGACGCTTCTCTTCCTCGATGGTCCACCAGTGACCAGCACTACCCTTCAGAAGGTAGACAACATGCTTTACTTTGTCTGCTTCGGGGATGTTGAGGATCCGGAAAGCCTTCTCAAGACTTGTCAACCATAGATCTGCATCCACTAGATCAGCCATTCCAGCATAATCCGAAGCTCCGACTCGACGAAGCCGCTCGAAGGTCTTCCCAATACCTGATGCTTCTCCATGGGGAGCCTGTGCTCTCGGTAGAGGCACTGGCAATCGCTCAACCATGAGATTCATCATAGCCATCATCTTCCCCATAAGCTATTGATAGGCAGGGTGTTCGAGAATGGCTGGGTCAGGTTGGGGGACCTCAGGCACCCGATCTTCATGTGCCTGCCCAAAAGCTCCATCAACTGATGCAGCATCGCTGTGCTCAGGAGCATTTTCTTCATGGTTTCCAGACATGTTGGCTTTTCTTCCGCTGAGGGCAGAAGATCTGGAAAACTCACAAGAACAGAATCAACCTAGTCCTAAATCCCTGTAGACTCAACGAACCTATGGCTCTGATACCAAAACTTGTGGCAACACAACCCGCTATCACACAGACGACGAGATGTTACGCGAAAATGTGCGGAAATCACCATAACCACAGATTATCAAAACACGAGTTAATTAAAATCGATTGCAGAAAGTAGGTAAACTGAGAAAACTATTACATCTGAGTCCTCGTCCTGCAAAGAAACAAGTTATATAAACATATACAAGCCTTGATACTTATCCACAGCTTAGAGGAACAACTATCTAACCATCACATGAGTTCATCACCTGTTTATACATACATAAAGGCCCACATCTGGCCAGTAGTAGGATACATAAAACATCAGCAGTTATACATCGTGAAACAATGTCAAAACACCTCCGAGGACCTGAGAGTACATGGATGACTCTAGACTCTACTACAAAACATCCAAAACAACTGCATGTCCATCGCTTGCCTTCTACTGCTCGTCTTGCTGCTCAGCCAAAACTCTGTGACCACCACCACGTCTAGCTCGACCACCTAAAAAGGGTGTAAACCAGCGGGGTGAGACATACGGTCCCAGCGAGAAACATAACTCCCCGCCAAAACTACAGAACCTCAGAAAGATAAAGTAACAACAACAAGTAACTGATAAAAGGTATAACAAGAGCAGTTATGTAAAGTAAAGCTATTCGTACCGACAATCTTACCAGATGTACTGAAGGCATATAACCAATTCTTTAATGGAACATGGTTAATAAGATAAGATATATTGCCACGTAACATAAGGAACATATAAGTAACTGCAAGATATAATGAGATTAACTACACAAGAAAGGCCTCAACCAATGTTCCGTGTTTTGCCTTAAGCAGTAAAGACTACGGCTGAATTACGTATTTATATGCCCTAAGGAAGTGAACCGTACCGTTCACATCCAACCGAAGGCTGTGAAACTCGGAGCCGGTGCCATACAAGGTCAATGGAAGAGCCGGACTCCACAACCTCCCACCTCATGGTCAGTGCACGAGTGCAACACAAGCAGGACCGCAGTCTCATGCTGAAGTGGTCTTAGCCATAGGGTCAGGCTACCCTCTTCCTAGCCCGCCTCGGTACAGGTATCAGTGCTAGTGAAACTGAGCCACATGCCTATTCACTGTGCTCTGAGCCATGAACGCATTCATGCTCCTCATATCACATATCCCGAGCCATGGGCCTGTTCACCATGCTCTTCACATACTTGGGCTATGAGCCTGAATCCGCACCCTGGAGTCTACAACTGAAGTTGCACTCTTACCTCCTCACTTTAGGCTAGGAGAAACCTCACATACTCAACAATATGCACTCCGAGTTAACCCGTAGGAGAACCCGTTTCACCATCATCAGCTCCTGACGATGATGGATCTATGGCCAGGGAAACTACATGATATATTTCACTGTGATTAATTAGTATCTTTTATATGGATTGCAAGATTCAACCAAGTTGTATAACATGCAAACTATAACAGGAAATAAACAACATAAAAGTCAACATTTTGCCTTTATCACATCATCCTGATCCATCACAAGGATCCAACAATACATGTTATCACTTGTCCTCTTGCCAATCATCCAGATCCATCTCAAGGATCATCACATACCATGGGGTCTCAATCCCTTATCACATAGTGCCACTGCCTTTCAAGGCTTTCATCATCATCATGGGATAGCAATCCCCAGTACTTTAGTCATGTACATTATACATATTATCTTAACATCAAGAGTAACAATCACAACAGGGTTACTCAACATATACATATACCTCATAGCCGTTTTTAATTGGCTATGCATCACCTACATGGTTAGTATACACAATAGTCATAAGCTTAACAGAAATACCATGCTTATCAACATAGGGTGACATTAAATATTATATACTTTATCAATTAAGCCTCAACTTGCGATCATATGCCTAAGGCACACCATTAGGCAATCCACATTACATGCTTACCATTACCTCAGCTTTATACAGATAATCAAGATGATCACTTTCATGTGTGTAGCCATGTTAAGTTAAAGGGGCAAGCTTTATCATAATGAATACTATTAAGCATGCAAAGAGTCACCATCGTTTAACAAGAACATATCCAACATATCGACTTTCCATGATAACCAGAACCATCACTAAAAGCACCAAGAATCCTCACTATAAGTGATATCGGGTAGGGTATCCTCATCTAACGTCCATCCCATAACGACCAGCACAAACATGCAACATGCAATGCTACGTCAGGGTGCCGTGCACTCACTTGTATCGTGCAACACATCAGTGTCGCGCAATGCTGCGTCAGATCAAGATGCATACCGTGCAACGGGGTATCGTGCACCCAAGCCTATTGGGCAACGGCATGTGTCAGGCACTAAGGGATAACGCGCAACGCCCGTCAGGGGGGTAGGGCTGTCGGCCCATACTCACAGAACTAGTGTGGTGCCCGTCAAGGTCCAGGGTGTAACGCCCATCAAAGCCACCATAAACGTGTCGTGCACCATCTAGGACAAGAGGGGTATCGTTCATCACAACCACCACAACCTGTCGTCCAAGGTTCTAGGTCAAAGGGTTGTCGGGCAGCAACCTCTAACAACACCATAACGGCCAAGGAACAACACCACAAGGTCATCATCTACCCCAAGCACAAGGGAACCAAAACCCTAAAGGATCAAGAGAATAACTCACCTCTCAACTTAAACAAGAGAGGGGTCTTGCACATCATCTATCACCAAACGGGTAACATAAGGAACAACCCTAGCAAGGTTCACAACTATCACCAAGCTCACCCTTCTAGTCCATGGTGAGAGGAGGGTGTTGCTTACACAACTAAAACACAAGCTCACCTCTCAACTTAAACGAGAGAGGGGTGTTGCCCATGCTACTAGAAGCTCAAACTCACTCTTCTAGACCAAGGAGAGAAAGGAGTATTGCTCACCAAGAAACCCTAGATCATAAGGATCGGCCAACATGGATACTTATGCAAGATGCTAATCTAACAACATATAAATAAGATCATAGAAGGAGATAGTGAAGTTAGGGTTAGGAGTTAGGTAACCCGCCTTAAGAAAACTCCAAGCTCCTAGCTCCATGCACCACCAAGAAAGGAAGAAGGAGACTCCAAGGACATTGGCCACCAAGCTTGCTCCTCCAAGGTTATCGACCACCAAGCTTGCTCCTCCAAGGGTATCAGCCACCAAGCTTGCAAAAGAGAAGGGGATGACGTGCACTAAGGTGGAGAAGGAACTAAGGAACCAAAGGAACTCTTAGCAAGGGAAAGGAAACGCCTATATAGAAGGGAGGGGGGGGGGAACAAGGTAGAGCCAAGCAAGGTGTCGCCCACCCAGGGACACTTGTCCCAGTGCACGAGCCACCACTCTAGCAAGCCCTAAACACATGTCCAAGGTCATTGCTACATGCAAGCATCAAGCACCAAGTGTCCACTAGTGGTGACACAAACGCGGTCAAAGTTTGGTTAAAGGCTCTAGGGAAACACACTTGGGAGATACAACTGGACGACACACCATCTTGGGCGATACAGCCCCCCGGGAAACACAACCACCTCCTTGCCCGACACAAGGTCCGAAGGAAACAAAGGCAAGGCACCACAAGGCCCAACAAGCTCAACCAAGACCAAAGGAACTCAAACAATGAGCCCAAACCTTCCTCTCTACTCTAGAGGAAGCAAGGAGAGAGAGGAACACCTCACAAGGTGGAAAACTTGCCCACAAACCCTAGACTTGGGTTAATTGCAAGTAGCACCTTCAACTCTCAACAAAGCAAAACCAAACCCTAATCACCACTAAAGGTGATTAGCAAGCAACAAAGCACCAAGGTTAAGCAAAGCAAACAGGGTAGACCCTAAATGGAGGTCAGGGTCCTTACAAGGAGGTTCATTAAGAACTTCAGTTCTATAGCTTTACCCTTGAAAGAAACAGGGTAGACCCTAAATGGAAGGATGTTCCTTTTGCATGGAGTGACAAGTGTCAGCAATCTTTTCAGCTGTTGAAGGAAAGGTTGACAAGTGCACCAGTGCTTGTGTTACCTGAACAAGGGAAATGATATATAGTTTTCTATGATGCCTCAAAGAATGGACTAGGTTGTGTGTTGATGCAGGATAAACAAGTGATTTCTTTTGCTTCTCGACAGCTTAAGAAACACAAGGAGAATTATCCAACACACGATCTAGAACTAGCTGTTGTAGTCCATGCCTTGAAAATTTGGAGACATTATCTTTATGGAGAGACATTATAGATTTTCAAAGACCATAAGAACCTAAAGTATATCTTTTCTCAGCATGAGCTTAACATGAGGCAACGCCGCTGGATGGAGTTAATCAAGGACTACAATTGCACGATTGATTACCATCCATGGAAGGCCAATGTAGTTGCTGATGATTTGAGTAGGATATCAGCAACACCGGTCTTAGACAGAGCACAGTTGAATTCTTTGGTGTGCTTTAGGAGGGATATGCTTATCTCTTTAAGGTGGGATAATGTACAGTTAAAAGTATCGTTGTTATCAGGGATGTTAGTTGAGATGCACATAAAACCTACTATGAGACAGCAAATTAAGGAGGCACAACAAGATGATGCTACAGTTTAACAGATTAGATCAGAGTATGGTAATGAGAAATGAGATGGTTTCCATGACTCAAATGACCAAGTAGCCTGTTATCATGGTAGTATGATAGTACCAGATGTTGATAACTTGAGGAAGATAGTCCTGGAAGAAGTTCATTCTTCAATGTATGCTATGCATCCAGGAAGCACCAAGATGTATCATAACTTGAAAGATATGTATTGGTGGCCTAGTTTGAAGAAGGACGTTGCTGAGTTTTTTTATGTGGTGTCCTGTGTGTCAGCAAGTTAAAGCTGAACACCAGAAGCTCGCAGGAACAATGCAACTTTTACCTATACCTCAGTGGAAGTGGGATCATGTAACCATGGATTTTGTGGTTGGTTTACCTAGAACATCCAAAGGTCATGATTCCATCTGGGTAATAGTTGATAGGTTGACAAAGACAACACATTTCTTACCTGTCAAAACAACCTATTCTGCTGAGAAGCTGGCACAGTTGTATGTAGATGAGATAGTGCGGCTACATGGGGTCCCAGTTACCATTGTTTCTGACAGAGGTCCCCAGTTTACGAGTCATTTTTGGGAGCGACTTCATAAAGCTTTAGGTACAAAGTTAAGGTTTAGTACAGCCTTTCATCCTCAGACTGATGGAAAGTTAGAAAGAACTATACAGACTTTGAAGGACTTTCTCAGAGCATGTATCCTTCAGTTTACAGGAAGTTGGGATCTGCACCTATGTTTGATAGAGTTTGCCTATAACAATAGCTATCAACATAGCATTGAAATGACACCTTATGAATCTTTGTATGGTAGACGTTGTAGATCTCCCTTATGTTGGTATGAAACCGGTGAATATCAACTTTTAGGTCCTGAACTTGTGCAGAAGACCACTGAGAAGATTAAAATAATACAACAACAGTTGAAGTCTGCACAGGATAGACAGAAATCTTATGCTGATAAGCGTCATAGACCTTTAGAATACCAGGTTGGAGACAGAGTGTACCTCAAAGTCTCACCTTGGAAAGGATTTCTTAGATTTGGAAGGAAAGGAAAGTTAGCTCCTAGGTTAATGGGGCCTTATCCAATCATTGAATGGATTGGAAAGGTAGCTTATAAGCTAGAGTTACCACCATAGTTGCAAAAGTTACACCCAATGTTCCACATTTCCATGTTAAGGAAATGTCATCCTGATACAGAATCAGTTCTACAACCTATGGAAGTAGAGTTAAATGATGATATATCTTATATAGAAGGACCTGTGTTGATCCTTGACAAGAGAATTAAAAAGCTAAAAAAGAAAGACATAAATCTTGTGTAAGTCCTCTGCAATCACCGTGGTGTTGAAGAATCCACGTGGGAACTAGAGGAAGATATGAGGAGGAAATACCCTACTCTTTTCTCTTAATATGTTTTTGTAATGATTTCGGGGACGAAATCCTTGTAAGGGGTGGATAATTTGTAACATCCCAGACATGGGTTATGTACTAACCCTAGGTGTTTTGCTTAATTAAGTGATTATATGATTGTTTTTATCCTTTGAAATGTAATTATGGATTTTGAGGAACTTATATTTCATTTTCTGTCCTTTTTGAATAATGTTGAAACATTATTTTGTTGACTTTGGACTAAAGTGCAAAATACCCAAGTAGAGGGGTTAACTTGCAAATTGCACATGTTAAGATGTTCCTCTAATGTTGATACATCATAAGAATGTATATGATGTGGTGGTATGGATTCCACAAGCTTGGACACCAAGATATAGCTTGTAGAGCAAACCTTGTGCATTAAAACTTAGTTTTGGTGTAATATGCAATTTACCCAAAACCTAGAATTCAGTATGCAAAATATCACCTCTAGAGGGTCTCTCATGTTTCTTGGAATCAAGTAGAGCAAAGAAAACGAGGGGGGCACCTCATTTGAATTATCTTGAAGGAGAGAGAATTTGGACTCTGAAATAATCAAGATTCAAGTACAAATGGCTCTTTAATATAACTTAATGTAAAAGGGAAATATATTGATTATGGAGCCCTTCAACCAAAAGTTGGAGGATGTGTTTGCAATAGTTTGGAAGAGCTTGTTCCATTCTTGGGCACCAAAAATATCATGGTAGAAGTGAAATTTACTCACACTAATAATATATTAAGCAATATCCAATAAGGGTGGATATTAATATACCTCTCTTTAAGGTGTTTAGTTCATTTTCCTTTAAACCTTAGATAATGGAAGAGTTTTGCATGGTTATAGAAGATGGCCACGTATCCAAAGAATGGAGCAAGCCTTGGTGGATATGTTTCGGAGATAAAAGGAAATAACTCTCTTTTTTCCATTTTCCTTGAAAATTCATAAATATATATAAGCATCCTTTTTCCAAATACCAAAGGATCATTTCCTTAGCTTCTTTTCTTCTCAAACCTACTTTGGCCGACCAAGGGAGATCTCTAGACTAGAGGAAGGATGACCACACTATCTTGAAAAGATTGGATCATCATCTACTACAAATTCATGGTGGAAAACCTAAATCAATGGTTAGTAATTGGTTTTCTTCACACGATTTTCCTTTCTAGCCATCTTGTTCATCCAAAACATGAAGAACGGACCTTGGACAACTACTGGGGCTCAATCCACCATTAAATCTTCGGATCTTGGATCTCTGGATCAGTTCTAGAGGCGGGTTTTATAACTCTAACCCTTAAGCTTTGTGAATGCATCCTTCTCTCCTAAAATCATTGGTTATTCTTCTTCTTTAGATACTCTCTTAAGTTCTTGCTATAATTTCCGTGAAGAACATTCCCTGTTCTTGGTTGAATAGAGGTAGACGAAGGTGAAAATATCCTAGACAAATATCTAAAAAGTTACTTTAACAAACGGTCTCCAATCCTTGCTCAAACGGTTTCCCAAACCGTTTGGGAGCAAACGATTTCAAACCGTTTGATTGCAAACTGTTTCATCAAACCGCATGGAGGGAAATGGTTTCAAACCGTTTGGAAGTGTTGACTAGGCATTGACCATTTTTAGGTCTATTGAGAATAATGTAGACTAATCACCTACCAATAATCATCAATTAGCTTCAAGTGATTCACCAATTAAAAGTCCATCAACCCTCTAAACCCTAATCGGGTTAATTGCTGATTTTGATAATTGATTTAGGTTGAAGTTTGGGTTGAGTGACCCAAACGGTTTCAAAACCATTTGGGGATCACCCAAACGGTCTTAAGACCGTTTGTTGATCACCCAAGACCATTTGGAGGTCTAGGGTTAAGCATGGTTGACCAATTGAAGCTCCAAAGGTATCAAAGTGATGTGTAATTAATTGCTGATTTGTTGACCAATCCTAGGATCCAAACCCTAAATAAATGACATGGTTTTTGATGAAGTGATGGGAAAACGGTCTCAAGACCATTTGGAGAATATCCAAACGATCCTAAGACTGTTTGTAGGTAACCCAAGACCGTTTGGAGGTCTAGGGTTGACTATGGTTAAGTGGTTAAAGATCTCAAGGAATTAGGTTGAAGTACATTCAATTGTTGACCTAGTGATCAATATAATGAGTCAAACCATAATTGGTTGACTTAGTTTTTGATGTTTACTTGAGAAAACGGTCTCAATACCGTTTGGAGGTCATCCAAATGATTCCAAGACCGTTTGGGGTCAGGTCATGACCAAATTGGATGATGGTTCAATGGGTTCAAATCAATTAGACTCACATTGGATTATGTTGAAGGGTCATCGATTTCAAACCCTAATCCAATTGATTCAAGCCCTAATTGATGATCAATTGAGGGTCAAATCAGTTGAAGGTTGACCTAATTAACTTAATTGAATGATGGTGATAGGTCCAATTGATGATTGAATACATATACACAACTGTTGAAGGAACCAACAATGGAAACCCTAAATCAATTTGAGGTGTTGGGACCATACTTGGTCCATGCGGTATTTAGGTGGTTTGGACCAAACAGTCTCAAGACCGTTTGGTACCAAACGATCCCAAACCATTTAGGCTCATGCAGTTTCAAAACCGATTGTGTCCATGCGATTTCAAAAGTCAAACTTGACCAAACGGTCTTCACCTCTAACTTTAGCAAATAGTCTTGGAGGTCTACTTTACCAAACAGTCTCAAGGGTAGACCAAGACTGCATGAAGGTCCAAACGTCTTATACCGTTTGGAGGTTTAGTGTGCAAGACCGTTTGTGGTCAAAGTTGGTTAAGATCGTTTGATGCCTTAAGGCCCAAGATTGTTTGGTGGATGTTTAACCTAAATCTCATGGGTACTTAAAGTGATTAAAGGACAAAGTGATTAGTTAATTAATACATGATGTAATCACAGGTGATCATGGTATTTGTACCTTAATGGGATAGTGTGATTGAGACCCATGAAGTAATTAAACCCTAATGATTACAATGGTAATGATATAGACCATGAAGACAATTCCCTTTCACGATTGAGTTACTTAACCTAATCAAGGCTGAAGTAAACATCATCCTATAGAGGATGAGAGAGATAAGATTACTTTTATGAATGTTAATCAAATAATGGACTTCCAATATGAATGAATATCTAATTAGGGTATGTTCCTTCATTGTGAGATCATGAAAACCCTAATTATGATGATTAATGAATTTTAACCCTAAATTGAGGATAATAATGGGAGTATCTCTAATGCATGATGATAATGTGATCCTAATTCATAATGATGACATGATAAACCTTATTTCAAGGTATTTTGATGATCACTCCAAAATGGGGTGAATAGTAAACCCTAAATCAAGGTATGTGAGTAGTAAACCCTAATTCTAATTAAGGTGAATAAAAGTGTGAAACCCTAATCCTGGGTTATGCTTTATAGCATGAAGCTCTATGATTGGATAATGAAATGAGGAATCACTATTCCTAATTAAGTTAAGAGGATGATTAATCCTACTTGAATTGAAAAGAGAAACCCTAACCCTAGTAAGGGTATAGTGGTGCAAATCTTGAATAGTGAAATTATCTTTGTTTTGTAATATGTTAATATGAGATTGATGTACCTATTATCATCTGTGCTAATTTGTAGGTTTAATGAAATATTGAATATAGCCAGGTAAGGGCTATGATGCTTTGTTCATTAAAAAGTATTTAACGAGCCTTGTAAGCAATAATATGCATTGTTGCCTATTGAAAGGTAACAAATGAGATTGACAAGCTGTATGAGCCATATGAAATACCTGCAATGCTACTATTATGTTTACACTGTTAAATGACTTTATGTCATTGAGTTACCTGTTAAAGTGGTATCAAGTGATTTGATGATCTAAGGGTTGAAAACCCATATTCTTGGATCATAATGATGAGTTGATAGGGGATTGAGATCCCAATGTTGATAAAGTTGTGAAATGAACTTGATTCAAATAGTACTCTTTCTTTATAGAAATTGTTATAATGATTTATGTTTGAAAACATGCCTGATGCTAAAAGAATGATGTAAAGTACTTAAATAATCAAGTATAATGATATCATGTAGAGACATGACCATAGATCCATCATCGTTAGAAACTAGATGATGGTGAAATAGGTTTTCCTAAGGGAACTCCTGGAGAGCATACTTTTGAGTATGTGGGGGTTATGGATGTGAATATCCTTACGTCCTAATGGAGGAATTGATGTGAGATAAACATTTAATCTCTCAATCCTTCATTATATGTTTATGCCGGGATGATGTATCATTAATCTCCCGATGATGTTGTTAATTCCTAATCGATGGGAGATAAACAAGAAATCTCTCGATTGCGAAGAGAGTACAACATGCCTCTGTAACTCTAACAGTGAAGTTGCCAGAATACCCTGGAAAGCTATTATAGCAGAGACACGAGATGTCCTGCATGTTTTTCCTCACACTGACTGAGGAGGATGAGGTCATAGAAATCCGACTCTTCTAATGACCTATGTATGGTACCGATTTCGACTTCGTAGTGGTTGGTTGGAGTATGAGCGGTATACCTCATCTCCTCAGGACATAAGTATGTTTGTAAAATGTAATCAGTCGTGTAGCTTATTTGCTTAGGTTGAACTGCGAGAAATAATGATTGATGATACATTGTTTACTAAGTCCTAGTTGGACAAATAATATACATGTTCTTCATATTCCTTATTAAATAATGACTTGCTATTCAATCAAGTTATAATTGAAGCGATTGCATAAAGAATATTGCTTTATTTAGTTATTTAGTGAATTACCTGCTATTGAATAGTTATAATCCTACTGCTTAGTATCATTCTATTATATGCTATAACAAGGCTTCTGGTGAAGAGTTATAACTCTCGTTGGGACAATTTTTCAATTGTTTCACCCCAGGGATTCAAATTTATAGGTAGACACCGAGGAAGGAGGAACCCATCAGTGGGTGAGCAACAACAGGAGTAGCAGCAACATCAAGGATAGCAGTGATCCACATGTGGAGTCACTGTCTGATAGGTCAAGTATATAGATAGTCCTATGTGTCGTCTCTGTACTCTCAGGTCCTAGGAGTCAGTAAATGGTTTAACATAGATCTGAGATTTTTGGCTTAATGCCTTGAGATTTTTGTATACTTATCATTTATAGTTTAACAAGGAAATCAATGTTATGACTCTCGAAATGAGATAATACAGAGATGTACTGATGAATCAGTTTGTAAATAACTTACTTGTTTCTTTATGAAAGAGTTTTACCGTTTGTGGATCTCTTTACAAAAAGTTATAATTTTTAGTGATTTTCAGTAATTCCGCTGCTAATTAATCACTTTCACATAGTTTATAACGTTTTGTTCGAACGGTGTGTCACAATTTCGGTTCACAAGATATCATGATAGCCCCATTCTTGTCATAGTAAGCGCTATTGCATAAAAAATGCTAGGAATAATGATAAGTTCATCAAATGAATTTCATGATCCATACAACTTCCTTTGTAGAATCTAATGCAACATCATATCTAGTTTATATTGTAGAATTAGGCATTGTTTCTATCTTAGAACTCTTGCAATTGGCTATACCACCATAGAGGAAAAACATAGAACCATATTTCAATCAATAATCATCCTTGTGGGTTTAGAATATTGAATTTGTGTAACTCTGTATACACAATTCTTATTTACCTCTTCATCCTAAGTTCTTCTTATGTATTACATGACATTCTATACTACAATTTGTGGCTTTTCACATGAATCTCATTGGCATGCTCATCTTGCACAAGGCACGAGAAATGCCTAGATGTGTACATAACATTGCATACATGATATATCCAATTGCAGAAGCATGTGCAATCCTACTCATAGGTCCATATGTATTCCAAATATTATGGTCAAATCGCCTTAAAAATACTTACCCCATGAGACATGAGTAAGTTCTCTTTCTTAGTATAACATCCCAAATCGAGTAAAATAAAGTTAGGGTCATGATAGAAATTTCTCAAAAAACTAAATTTGAATTATAGACTTCAATGCAAGTAAACCCTAATTAGAAACCCAAAACTTTCAATTTCATAACTCGATGTTTCAATTAAACCTTAAAGTGACCAAATCAAAATGTTAATAGTTTTTACCCACGAAATTTAGAAAAATTTCACACTAGTAACTCTATTGTAAATCGAGGTCACCAAATGAAACCCTAATTAGTCAATGAGTGATTTTAAGGGTTAAAGAGAAATTGACCCATTCATTGTGCACATTTAGGTCTAATTAGATTAAAAAAATTGATTGCATTAACAATGAACTTCCCTCAAAATATAAGTCCCATTTTGTTTTTAAGTAAACATGTATGAGTAATACATGATTATCCTAAAAAGGAAAAATATTCCAAATAAAGAAAATAACTAGATTTTTAGACTCCTCACAGTTGATTCAGGTAGTACATCAAAATTTACTAGATTCAGATAGTTCTAGAGGTCTAATTTGATTTAGAAAGAAAATCAATTATTTATTTTTAATCCTTATGGTTTCTTTGGATTTAATTAGATATCATGTGTCATGCTTTGTACATAGAGTCCTCTCCGGATCAGACTTCAGAACCAAAAGTTGTTCGCGGGTCAGAGACTCATCCCCTCTTCCTGAAGTCCCCAGATCTGTGGACTTCACTATAGTCATGTGTGCTCATCACCCCTATGTCCTCCGCAATGGATCCCACCCTGTTTTTGCTTCTCCTCCACCTTTGTTGTTGAATTACAAACTGAAAGATCCCTAGCTTTTCTTGGTTTTGGCCACTATGTTATCTGGACCAACTAGGATTCCTCTTCCCACCAAAACACCATCCCAATAGTTTCACCCTTGCAATGCATGATGATAAGAGATATAGAAGTCCTACGATTGATCTATGGACCCCCAAAACAAGTTGGCATCGCTGAAAGCCCCTCAACTATCTTGATGATGCCTACCCTCAAACCTCCCCCTATCTACCTACAACCAGGTGTTTTTCACCATATTCAGAAGACTAACAATCTCCAACCTCAAAACCCCAGTCGGTCATAGAGGGAGTTGTTCTGGGGGTGCCTGGCCACTCGCCAACCCAGTTTTGGGCACTCTGAGATCGTTCGATGATGGTGAAGATGTCTAGAACTTTGGCTTCCAGCGTAAAAACCAAAATTGGAGTTCTAAGTTCTGATCTTCTGGATGTGTACATGTCGGGGCTGTAGATTGAGGAAGAAGAAGTCAAACAATTATTTTCCAATTTTTCTTAATATTCATCGCTACTTGTCACGTGCCTGCAAGGGGAAAAGTTGGGATTTTTAAGCCCTCCTTATTATTTGATCGCACACTCAGCTTTGAGCGAGCCTGGCCGATTCTATTTGGGCCAGGTAGGTAGGGGCTACTAATACTAAACGATAAGATGATGCCTATGTGGGTTTTCCTAGATTTCCTTTTGGCCAATACTTTAAATATCTATAGTAAATCAACGTTTTATCAGAAAAAACAATTTTAAATATGATTTGGAAAGATTTTTGAACAAGGAATGATAATATAGTGGTTTTGAATCCCCTTTTCAATCTAGATTTCTGTGATTTATTCAAGAGTAATGAAACGCTAAGATTAGGTTGGATAATAATTATTGATGCATGTTAATTAATTCAATAGGGTAATAAGGGTTTCCTCGACACCAAGAGACCATTAAGAGTTGCTCCAATCTTTGTAAGTGGTCCATGCATTTTGAACATGGTTATTGGATGTTTATATGTTATTATGTACAATGTACACATTAATGAGTGATTGTATTATTCACCGGGGAGGAGTGGTTCAGGTGGTTCAGCACGGTGTCCCCTCATGATGGAACCCGGGTTTGAAACCCAACGACTGCCTCTGAAATGGTACTCGTCGTGCAGGTTGGCCAACTGTGCTCTTTAACTGATTTTCGGGTGGGCGGGGCGCTCAGGGTCTGAGAGTTTTATGCTGTCTGGGGGGGGGTCACAAAAGTGTCACTTCTACGGGGGTGGTTCTCTCAATAATAAAAAAAGTGATTGTATTACTCATGCTATGATTTTATTTATCAAGGTTAAAAGTTAATGGATAAATGAAATCCTTTTTACTATTTAATTTCAAGAATCATCACAGTACATCATATTCATGTTTAAGAGCAAGAGTAAAGAGTATTCAATAGTAAGAGTAAAGATAACGAATGGAACTTATATAAGATCCTCGTCATGGGCTTTCCTAGCATACAATGTACTTATGTACAAATCATGGGCTTTCCTAGCATATAATGTACTATGGTACAATTCATGGGCTTTCCTAGCATGCAGAGCACTCCGGTGCAAAGAGAAGAGGCACTTCAGTGCAAAATTTGAGGATTCTTATATAAATCAGATAAAAGATAATGATAAAATACAAAGTTTATTTTTCATGAAGTTAAATGTTTTTTTTCAAAGTATATATTGTTTCAATTTTATAATATGTTAAATTTCACTTACAAACAATTTTATGCATGGATGGGGACGTGACACCCGTAGGAAAGGAGCAACTTTAAGGATAGAGACATATGAAGATCAAATTAAAGAATAGATGAAGGTTTCACAATGACCTGCCTGGTGGGGTGCCATCTACAGTGGAAGATTGTAGTGTTTATAAATAATTTCATGCATGTCTTTGATAATTGTTAATCTGATTGGTTTAGTTAGTTTTAATTCAAGAACTCAACTGTAATAGATTGTTGTGGAACAATGTGTGAATAAATTTCTATATTAATGCATGGTGATTGTTTCCTTTATTTGCAATGTTTATTACTATTGTGACATTCCTTTGAGATCAAGTCCCTCATGTTATGGAAAACATGGGAAGTGCTTCCACTAATACATATATGCTTAAAGGGGGTGTTACAATAATGGTATCATAGAAAATAAGTAGATGGCTACTAGGAAAATTTGATTCATATATAGTTAACCTTATAATGAAGATATGAGATTAGGGTATGAAAATGGACTCCAAGGAACTATATTAAACCCTAGAATGAAAATAGTTTTTACCATAGAGTCAAAGAACATGTTAGGGATATGTGTCCATTTAGTTTAGATCTTGATTACTGACCTAATCTTAGCTAGTGTCATTTCCTCTCTTATCTCAGTGGTCAGTGCACACCATGTGAGAAATGAAGAGGGGTGGCATAAGCATATGACTTATTGTGCATCTTTCCCCTTCATAATATTATGTGTGGTATCATACATGTGTACTATTAGGTTGGTGAAGGATATCATAATGAAATCTCGCGTCGTCGGATATGTTCCTAATCAACACCTACATGGGGATGTCAAAAGGATGGGTAATACAAAGGACCTAGAATAGATAGTCATCTAGACCTAATATTATAAAGTTATCTCTAGATAGATCCCCATAGTGAGATGATTTGCTTCAATAGACCCTAAGTAGAGTTCAAAGGAGAAACCCAATATTTAATATGGAAAGTCTTAAAATCAATGAATTTGGGAAAAACATTACAATAATTGAGGGATAAGGAAATTCCTAAGGTGGATAGACTAGTAGAATTTCAAGGAAAAAATTTAATTAAGGTGGGTAGAACTGTAACATCCCAAATTTTTAGTAAAATAATGTTAGGATCTTGATATAAATTTCTCGACAAATTAAACTTGAATCATGGAATTCAATGCAAGTAAACCCTAATTAGAAACCCACAACTTTAGATTTCATAACTATATGTTTCAATTAAACCTTAAAGTGACCAAATCAGAATGTTTAAAGTTTTTACGCCATGAAATTCAGACAAATTTCACATTCGTAACTCTATTGTAATTCGAGGTCACCAAATGAAACCCTAGTTAGTCAATGAGTGATTTTGAAGGTTAAAGAGAAGTTGACCCATTCATTGTGCACATTTAGGTCCAATTAAGTTATACGATTTGATTGCATTAACAATGACCTTCTCTAAAAATATAAGTCCCACATTGTTTTTAAGTAAACATGTATGATTAATACATGATAGTCCTAAAAAAGAAAAGTAAAGATAATTGTGATTTCCAAATAAAAAATAACTATATTTTTAGACTCCTCATAGTTGATTTAGGTAGTACATAAAATTTGGTTAGATTAGGATGGTTCTAGAGGTCTAATTTGATTTAGAAAGAAAATCAATCATTTATACTTAATCCTTATGGTCTTGTACTTTGGATGTAATAAGATTTCATGTCTAACACTTTGTGTAGAGAGTCCTCTCCAGGTCAAACTTTAGATCCATAAGTTGTTTGTGGGTTAGGGACTCGTCCCCTCAGCTTGAAGTCCCCAGATCTGTGGACTGCACATTAGCCGTGAGTGCTCATCACCCCTATGTTCCTCCACAATGGATCCCACCCCATTTTGGCTTCTCCTCCACCTTCATTGTTGAATTACAAACTGAAAGAGGCCTGGATTGGATTGGTTTTGACCACTATGTAGTCCAGACCAACATGGATTCCTCTTCCCACCGAAACACCATCCAAAGAGTACCTCCTCACAATCCTCGATGATAATAGATATAGAAGTCCTAGGATCAATCTATGGACCCCCAAAAACACATTGGCATCACTGAAAGTCCCTCAACTATCCTGACGATGTCTACCCTCAAACCTCCCTATGTCTACCTATGACCAAGGGTTTTTCACCATAGCCAAAAGCCTAATGAGTAACCGTGAGGCATTGGGTATCTTCCTGGAGTAGTGGAACATCTCTTCTAGCTTCTAGTTTAGCCAATTTTTCCTTATATAGGTACTCCACCATTTTCCCCTTTTTCTCCTTTCGTTGTTGTTCTGACCACCCAGCCTGACAATTCAGCTTCCTAGACTACTATTGGCCTTGTTGTTGTATCTTTTGTCTTTGAATGATCATTTTGAACCCTTATGAAATACTAGTTTTATCCAAACCTCTCTTCTTGTACAATCTCTGACCTCAACACCCCAACCGTTCATGGTGGGGGTTGTTCTGGGGGTACCTGTCCACTCGCCAGCCTATTCTTGGGCACTCCAAGCTCGTTCGATGATGATGAAGATGGATAGCACTTTGGCTTCCAACGTAAAAACCAAAATTAGAATTTTGGGTTCTGATCTTCTTACTTTACATGTCGGGGTTGCAAAGTGGAGAAGTAGAAGCTAGGTGGTTCTTTTCCAATTTTTCCTAATATTCATCACTACTTGTCACGTATCTACAAGGGGCAAAGTTGGTATTTTTAAGCCCTCCTTATTGTTTGATTGCACTTTTTGCTTTGGGTGAGACTGGCTGAATTAGTTTGGGCCAAGTAGGTAGGGGCCACCAGTACTAAAGGATAAGATGGTGCCTATGTGGTTTATCCTAGATTTCCTATTGTCCAATACTTTAAAAATTCACAATAAATCAAGGTTTTATTGGAAAAATAATTTTAAATATTATTTGGGGGAGGTTTTCGAACTAGGAAAGATAATATAGCGTGAATCCCTTTTTTGATCCAAAAAACTGTGATTTATTCAAGAGTAATGAAACCCTAAGATTAGGTTGGATAATAATTATTGATGCATGTTAATTACTTCAACATGGTAATTAGGGTTTCCTCAACACCAAGAGACCATTAGGAGTTGCTCCAATCTCCGTAGGTGGTCTGTGCAGTTTGAACATAGTTATTTAATGTTTATATGTTATTATGTACAATGTACAATGTACATGTTATTAAGTGATTATATTATTCATGCTTTGATTTTATTGATCAAGGTTAAAAGTTAATGGATAAATGAAATCCTTTTTACTATTTAATTTCAAGAATCATCAAAATACATCATATTCATGTTTAAGAGAAAGAGTAAAGAGTATACAATAGTATTAGTAAATATAATGAATGAACCTTATATAAGATCCTCATCATGGGATTTCCTAGCATATAATGTACTTTGGTACATATCATGGGATTTCCTAGCATACAATGTACTTTGGTACAAATCATGGGCTTTCCTAGCATACAGAGCACTCCGGTGTGAAGAGAAGAGGCACTTCGATGCAACATTTAAGTATTCTTATATAAGTTAGTTAAAAGATAATGATAAAATGCAAAATTTATTTTCATGAAGTTAAATGTTTTCTTTTCAAAGTATAAGTTATTTCAGTTTTATGACTTCAAAAGAAAAGTTATTTCACTTTTATAATATGTTCAATTCCACTTAGAAACTATTTTATGCATGGTTGGGGGCGTCACACCCGCTGGAAAGGAGAAACATCAAGGACAGAGCCATATGAACATGAACTTAAGGAATAGATCAAGGTTTCACAATGACCTACCTGGAGGGGGGGTGCCGTCTACAATGGAAGACTATAGTGTTTATAAATAATTTCATGTATGTCTTAGATAATGTTTAATCATGTTTGGTTTAGTTAGTTTCAATTCAAGAACTCAACTATACTAATTTGTTGTGGAACAATGTATGAATCTATTTCTATATTAATGCATGGTGATTGTTTACTTTATTTGCAATGTTGATTGTTCTTGTGACATCCCTTTGAGCTAAAGTCCCTCATGTTATAGAAAACATGGGAGGTGCTTCCACTGATATATGTTTGCTTAAAGGGGGTGTTACGATAATGGTATCAGAGCAAATAAGTTGATGTCACTAGGAAAATGTGATTCATATATAGTTAACCTTAGAATGAAGATATGGGATAAGGGTATAGAAATGGACTCCAAGGAACTATATTAAACCCTAGAATGAAAATAGTTTTTACCATAGAGTAGAAGAACATGTTAGGGATATGTGTCTATTTAGTTTAGATCTTGATTATTGACATAATCTTAGCTAGTGTCATATCCTCTCTTATCTCAGTGGTCGGTGCACACCATGTGAGAAATGAAGAGGGGTGGTATAAGCATATGACTTGTTGTGCATCTTTCCTCTTCATAATAGTATGTGTGATACCATACTTCATACTATTAGGTTGGTGAAGGATAGCATAATAAGATATGGCATCTTTGGGTATGTGCCTAATCAACACCTACACGAGGATGTCAAAAGGAAGGGTAATACAAAGGACCTAAAATAGATAATCATCTTGATGAAGCCAAACTTTTTGACTGACTCATCAATATGAAGATTCCATCTTTTGGATGCTTTCTTCAATTCATAGATTGACTTTTGGAACTTACATATTTTTCCAACATCCTTTGGAGACAAAACCATCAGGTTGTGTCATGTACACATCCTCAAGTAGAGTCCCATCAAGAAATGCAGTTTTGACATCCATCTATCTGATCTCCTTGTCATGGTATGCTACAATGGCTAGCATGATCCTAATGGATTTACCATGGTGACTGGTTAGAGAGTTTCATCATAGTCAACACCTTGAACTTGTTTGAAACCTTTAGCCACTAGTCATCCTGTGTAGGTCCATACATATCCATCCATTTATAGGGAAACATGGATACAGAGCAGGCAACAATTTTTTTTTATCTACCATATTCCCATAACCAGCAGATCGTGTCAATAAATATAAGATGGAAAGGATGGTTTTGAGGATGTACCTGGTCCTGGAGCAAGTCAAACGACAATCCTCATCATTGTAGTTGTGCAACTCTAACTACTAGTTGCATTGGGACTCATCTGACTGCTCCTCCATGGACAGTAAACTCGAACGTCGTCTTCTGCAGCAACTCTTCTCATGATGGACTACTAGTTGATGATGTCCTCCTTAGTTCTAGACAACAACCTCCCGCCTTTATAGAAGTCTGCACAAACCACCTAGAACTCTTATCGTTCTACTAGAATAGATAGGAAGGAGTTGTTCCACCCTTCGGTGTACTAGTCACCAACTTTCTCTCCCACAACAATGATCTTAGTTGTTCTCTGCCTTGCTATCCCTCCCTAGTTAGGTAGGACTTTCTTGGGCTCTCGTGGTTACCATAACTAGAAAGGACAACAATTTTCAGAGCAACTGTTTGTGTTGTACTATGGGAATCCCCCAATACCCCTCTATTTGTAGGAGGGGTTAGGGTTTTGGGTTCCCAGTCTATGTGGGAGTGGAAGGGACCAGACGATCTCAAAATTTCACAACAATTCTAGAAATTTTAGAGCCTGTGGTAGCCAAACTGGTCATCTGGCATGCCAGACGGCCCACTTACATGCCATATGGTCATATGGATTAGTCCATATAGTCTTCTGGTGCTTTCCCAGTCACACACAAAATTAGCAATTTGATTCCCATTAATGTTAGACATTAATTCCTTGAACAACAAGTTATGTGCAACTGAAACGAACTTAGAAATATCTAGAACCTTCCTTCGGCCAAACTGGGCCATCTCGCCCATGTGAGATAGCTGTCTCGCTCACCAAGATGGTCGTCTGGTGATCTAAGATGAGCCAGTCGATTCAATCCATATCCAATTTCAATTCAAATCAGTCTGACACTCCAAACACTGATCTCAAATCTTGAAATGACCGTTTGGCACTCTAGACAACCGTCTCATGCCATGAGACATGCGTTTGGTAGTGGAATCAGGTTGCTTGTTGCATGAGTTGAATATTTAATCACTTCAGTATCAATTCAACTATTAATCAAGATTAAAATGCTCTTCTAGTTCGATACCTATGTGTGTGACCCTATAGGTCCCATATTACGTTGGTAGTGAATGTCCATAACAACTTATGACATCACAAGAAATGAGCGGTGCCTAATCACACATCAATGCTACCCAAGTAAATGAAAAGTTGGAGAACAAATTCAACCTACAATCTATGTATGGTGTTGCAGTGTTTGTGTAGTTCCTTTGTCAGTGATGTCCAGATTAAACTCGAGGCATGGAACAATCATCCTCTTCATCATTCAATCTTGTTTCTTGAACCAGAGCAGATTGTCTAAGATATATGTAAGCTCAATATCACACATTGACTCACACATGCACGCCCATGCATTTCTTAGTCTTTATAATCAAGAGGCCTAGGACATCAGACTCCTGTAGGAGGGACAAATATCATTTGTATCACTCACAGTCTATCCCCATGTGTCAAAGCCACCCAATCATCACCTTTATAACAACCCATGTTTCAGGAATGTGTTTGATGATGTCAAAGCATACCCAACAACATGTGATGAGTGCAGTGATCTTAGGTCTAAGAACCACATACACCACCATCACTTTGATAGCTGACTATGACTTCCATGATGATGGCTTCCATGTGTCATTCTCACGGTGGGTCTGTCAGATACACTATTCTCTAACATGTATCTCTATGCTTGGTTTGATATATACATATCATGACTAATGAGATTCTATCATCAACTAACTCACACTCTGTTCTTATGTATCGATGTTGTCTATCAACCTTACATAGTGACAACCGATCAGGGACATAATGAGAATATGTATATGTACTCTTAAAATCCATATGATCTCATTTCCCCATGGATAATACTTGAAGACATATGTTATTGAGTAATATTATTATCTTGACATTTATAATGTTGCATCATTATCTCATAACTAGATTAAACAAAGTAATTGAAATATTGCCTTTATTTATTAATCAAATCAATTACAAGATAGGCCATTACAATCATCATATGATTGTATCTCTAGGCATACACACTAATAGAAGCCCACTTGAACTTAGAGTCAATCACCTACGAATCATATTCTAAGTGATCTAACATATCCATCATGCTTCTGCTGCTAAAGTGCCTTTGTCACGGGGTCAACAATATTATTCTCAGTTGGTACTCTGCAAATTTTTACCTCTCCTTGATGTTTGATCTCTTGTATGATATGGAACTGCCTTTGTATATGTTTTGAGAACTGATGCGATTTGGGTTCCTTATCTTGTGCAATAGCTCCATTGTTCTCACAATATAGCTCGATTGTGTCACTGATGCTTGAAATGAATCCTAAGTTTTGTAATGAACTTCTTGATCCATACAACCTCCTTTACTGCATTGCAACAATATACTTGGCCTTTGTTATAGAATCAACAACTGTCTCTTGCTTGGAACTCTTACAGCTTATAGCTCCGTTACTTAGGCAAAACATGAATCCTAATTGCACTTTGTAATTATCTTTGTCAATCTGGAAGCTTGAATTGGTGTAAACTTTTACCACCAACTCTTCCTCTCCGCCATAGACCAAGAACTGATCCTTAGTTCTTCTCAAGTACTTGAGGGTGTTCTTTACGGCTGTCCAGTGAGCATCACATGAATCTGACTAATATCTGCTCATCATGCTCAAGGCATACGAGACATCCCGATGGGTACACAACATTTCATACATGATTGATCCAATTGCTAAGGCATATGGAATCAAACTTATGCCTTACCTTTATTCACAAGAACTGGGATATTGAACTTTAGAGATGGTCACTCTATGCAATGCTGGAAGGTTTCCTCTCTTTAAGTTCTCCATGTTGAATTGCTTCAACACTTTATCAATGTATGTGCTCTGAGTTAGTCCAAGAAGCCTTCTGGATCTATCTCTATAGATATTTATCCCCAATATGTAGGATGCTTATCCTAAGTATTTCATAATGTATTTCCAAGCCATGTATTTACCTTTTGTAAGTAGGGATGCCATTCCCCAGCAATAGTATGCCATATACATACAATATAAGGAATGTCACTATGCTCCCACTAACCTTCTTGTACACACAAGCTTCATCTTCATTTTGAATAAAGCCAAACCCTTTTATGATCTCATTAAAATGAAGATTCTAGCTCTGAGATGCTTGCTTCAATCCATAGATTTACCTTTGTAGCTTATAGACTTTATTTTCATCCTTTGGAAAAAACTCTCAGGTTGTGTCATGTATACATCCTCAATAAGATTCACGTTAAGGAATGTAGTTTTAACATACATTTGCCAAATCTCATAGTCATGATAAGCCGCAATAGCAAGCATGATCCTGATGGACTTAACCATGACCACTAGAGAAAAGGTTTCGTCATGGTCAACACCTTGAACTTGTCTAAAACCCTTTGCAACCAATCTGGCCTGATAGGTTTGAACTTCTCCATCAATGGCGGTCTTCTTCTTAAAGACCCTCTTACACCCTATGGGTTTTATCCCTTTATGAGCATCCACCAAAGTCCATACTTTGTTGGTATACATTGATTCCATCTCAGATCTCATGGCCTCAAGTCATTTCTTAGACTCAGTCCCTCAATAGCATCTTGATAGGATATTGGCTCATCATCTATGACCAATTCACTGCCTTCCTGAGTTACAAGATATCCAAATCTTTCAGGATCAAGGTGTATCCTATTAGATCTATGAGGTTCCTATGTTACTTGAGGAATTTGAGATTCCAAAACATCTTATGATTCTCTTTGTTCCTCTAGTTCATCTATTGGTTCAATGTTTTCTTGTTGGTCTTAGACCTCTTTGAGTTCCACTTTTCTCCCACTAATTCCTTTGGAAATGAAATCCATCTCAAGGAGTGCAACATACCTGGAAAAACATACTTTGTTGTCAGATTGGGAATAAAAGTAATATCCTCTTGTTTCTTTTACAAAATAACATTTATTGGATCTTGGTCCAAGTTTTTTAGGAAACATCACATCACCAAATCCTCATGAAAGACATTTTGGGACACTTCCCATTCCATATCTCATATGGTATCTTTTGAACCGATTTAGATGGTACTTGGTTTAGTGTATACACGGTGGTATGTAGAGCATAAATCTAGAAGGAAGTCAGAAGCTCAGCTAAACTCATCATCAATCACACCATATCTAGCAATGTGCAATTCCTTTTTCTAACACACCGTTATGATGAGGTCTTCCAGGGAGAATCCATTAGTTTATAATCCCATGGGCTCTAAGAAGATTCTCAAACTCTTGGTTTAAGTATTCTCCACCTCAATTAGAAAGAAGTTTCTTAATACTTTTACCAAGTTGGTTTTGTACTTCATTCATAAACTCCTTGAATTTTTCAAGAGTTTCTGACTTATGTTCCATTAAATAAACATAGCCATACCTACAAAATCATCATCAAAGGTAATGAAATACTGATACCCACCTCTAGCGGTTGTTCTAAAAGGTCCACACACATTAATATGTATGATTCTTAGTAGATAACTAGCCCTTTCATTGTTACTACTGAAAGGTTCTTATCCATATTGCCCAACAAACAAGATTCTCATGTTTCTAATGAATCTAGATCAAAAGAGTCTAGATAACCATCATTATGTAGTCTAGATATGCGATTCTCATTTATTTTCCCTAGATGAAAATGCCAAAGGTATGTTTTGTTTGAGTTGTTGAGTTTTAGTCTTTTAGTATTTACACTATAAACATATGTCTTTAGATCTAACAAATAAAGGCCATAAGACATTGGGGCACTGCCATAAAAGATCCCATATTTTGTAATAGAACATCGACCATTTTTTTATATCGAATTAAAATGCATCCTTTACCATACAAGATATAGAAATGATGTTTCTATTTATAACATATACACAATAGTAGTTCTTTAACTCTATTAGAAGCCATGTGGGCAGAGATATACTATAGGTTCCAACTACGCTGGATGCAACTTTTGCACCATTAGCAACTCCCAAGTCCACCTCGCCTTTTCCCAAAGGCCTACTTTCTTTCAAATATTGCATATGAGAACATATGTGAGATCCACATCCGATATCTAGTACACATGATGATGAAGTAGATAGGTTTATCTCAATAATGTATATACCTAAAGTGGAGATCACCATCCCCATCTTCTTCTTCCAGAATTCCTTCAAGTACAATGGGTGAGATCCTCATGTACTTTTCTTTCTCCTTATCTTGAGTGCTGATGATTTGGATTTGAGCATGACCTCATAACTCTAATCGGTCTTGCTTTAATCCTTGGACTCAGCTTCGCTAATCACCATCACGGGCTTGTCCTTCTTCAATTTTGCTTCAACATGTAGCAACATGGCAAGCAAGTATGACATCTTCCTAGACATATTATTCACATGATAACATGTAATAAAGCGGCTATATGATTCTGGCATAGTCTTTAGAATCATATCAGTGGCCAACTCTTGGATCAGGGTGAATCCCAAATTTTCAAGATGATACGCATGTCCAATCATATTGAGCACATGTTCTTCTACTAAGGTTCCCTCTGTCATCTTAGACTCCAGCAATACCTTCAAGATATTGTCCCTTTCTTGCTTTGTAAGACAAAGTGTCACTTTCTTAAGATGTGTTACCATATCAAGAACACTCATGTCTTCACATTTCTCATGCAACTCATAGTTCATGTTGCTAATCATATGGTAATTTATCTCTAAGGCATCATTGGCATGCTTCCAGTAAGCATCCACTTGTGCTCTAGGTGCATCAGAGGCATGTATTTTTGGCATTGGTTTGTCAAGGACATAAAGCTTGCACTCTTCATTGAGAACCCTTCTCAATGTCCAAAACCTATCATGGAAATTTCTCTCATTAAGTTTGTCCTTCTTCAGGACCAATCAAAATTCGGATTTGTTCGTCATTTGATTCTATAAGAGAAAATTTGCGATTGTCAAAAACCCTTTTTTTTGGAAAAATCCATGAGAGCATTTTATTCATCCCATTCTCCTCCAATGGGCTCAGCAACGAAATTGATTACATAACTACTTGTGCTATAAATACTTCTATCTTGAGAATTACTATGTCCTATGCTTTGCTCAGATAGAATAGTATTGCATATATTAGTAGTAGGGGGTTGAGTATAGGAAATACACTTTGGCCAGGCTATCAACAACTAAGGTTGCCTTCCAATTTACAAACTGTATCATGATCTTGTTTTTTACTTCCATCATTTTCTTAATCCTTCTTATCCAGTAAGATGCCCTTGGTAGCTGATTAGTGTTGTCCCTCAACGCCTCCACAGCCACCTTGCAATCAATTTCAATGATGCACAGGGGGACCATCTGCCTGAAGAATGGGTGGGGAAACAACACGCCACTGGATTTGGAGGAGTTCATAACCCATATTGGCACCTCCAATAGCCCCGTATATGTGAGAGGGTTTGTAGGGATTTGCATAACATTATTATGTTACAATATATGGGAGGAAAGGAATATAAGAACGCACGGTGGGATAAGATCTACTGAAATGGTCTTAATGAAAAACTTTTGTAGAGATATTAGAAATGTTGTAAGAGCTAAAAAAGGTTGCTCCATAGTTTCATGAGCTTACTGGGGTATTTTGTAGAGTTACACCCTAGTTTGGTTTTTGTGTTGAGTTGCTTTTTGTAAAGTTGCTTAATCACTAGTATGGGTTTTAGGGGTAGCTTGACTACACCCTTTTTGGCAATACTATTTACCTATTTCAAAAAAAAATTCAATGATGCACTTGGGTATAGTCAACTCCCTGACTTATGATACACCCCATCAAATAGTTTCCATTTCTGCCATATATGTAGAATCACTAGAGATGGATCTAGACCACACCTTGATCCATCTACCTTCATGATCTCTCATCACCCAAGGTGTAACTTTCTTGTTTGGGATCCAGGAAGAATGAACATTGATCTTAATCCATCCTTCATCAGGTACCCTCCAATGTATCTTATCTTCAGTTCCCCCCAGGGTTGTGTTTATTGAAGTGTTTGACAGTTTTAGCTTATTCTCTAATGAGGAAATTTGATTGACCTGGCTGGACATGGGTATCCCTTTGAATTCAAAGACTTCTCGATTCCTACTCCCCTAGATGAACCATATGATGATGCTAGTTGCACACACATCTGGTCATTTAACTCCAAAAATTCCTCAATCCACTTCAAAGTACCATCTTTTTGGGATTGTATTACCCTAACTAGAGAAGGAAGCTTCCCCCATACTGTAGTAGCTTAATGTAAATCCCTTAATGCATGCAATGTGGTTTCCACTTCACGCCTGCATCTAGGACATGAATCATCCACTACAATCTTTCACTGGACCCTCCTTTTATTGGTCATCATTGCATCTCCACCAACTAACCAAAGTAACATCTGTATCTTCTTCGACACTTGAAGTCTCCAAATTTTATCCCAAACATGTTTACTCCCATTACCTTCACCTGGCACAAGTAATTCATATGCAGAAGCTGTACTGAATCACCCATAAGCATTGATGTCTCAAAAATGAACATCGTCTTCATCAGTAATCATAGGAGTAGGATGTTGAACTATCCTTTCAACAATGTTCATTGAGAAGTACTCCTTGAGGAACTCTATGTTCCATTCCCCATTCAGATATAGCCATGTATCTACTGCCATATCCATCAACTCCATGGGGACTGCTCTTGACATCACTTGTATCAATGGTTTATTGATCTCACACCAGTTGCTAGTCCAAGCTTGTGTGTCCTTCCCATTACCACAAAACTCTTACAATGTAGTCTTACAGTTTCTAGTAATGGATAGACTCCTCTCTAGAAATTGCTAGCCCTTCGTCCCGGTTGCTATGTGAAATTTTTATACTTCACCATGAGTCCAACTCTCCACAAAACTAGTCTATGAGTGATGAACTCCCACGCGCTTCTCATTAGAAGTGCCTTGTTCCATTCTACCATATTCTTGATTCTAAATACACCTTTCTTACGATGTTGAGTGACTTTTTTCCATGCAATCAATGCTAATGGTTTATCCTGTCTACCTCCACCCTATATGAACGATCTCATTGACCTATCCAGTCGATCACACAAGTTAATAGGCAGATTATAGGTCTGCATAGCATATGTAGGCATAGTAGTAATGACCTACTTGATGAGGCACAACCTATGTGTCTGACTCAAGGTCTTTGTCGCCCATCCCGAGGTCTCATTCTCCATGTTTTTCAAGATTGAAGTGTATGTTTCCTTGTTCACCTTCTTGTGAAGAATCGACACTACCAAATACCAACCTAAGTATTCAACTATTTGAATTCCCGCTCTTCCCGCCACCACCCTCTGCATAGATCACCTGACTCCCTCAGAGAAGAAATCTCTCATTTTTTCTACTGACATGATTTGTCCTGATGCCATGCCGAATTTTTGAAAGCAGTTGATAATAACATCCATTTGAGCCACTAATGCTTTGGAAAATACTACTAAATCATCTGCGAAGGAAACATGTGAGATTATAGGACCTTCCTGGCCAATCCTGATCAGAGTCCATCGTCTTCCATCCATAGAAAATTGAATCATTTGGCTAAGTCTTTCAATGGACATGATGAACAGGTATGGGGACATCAGGTCTCCTTGTCTTAATCCTTGCATAACTTTAAATGGTTTAAGTTTCTTCCCCTTCCATAAGACCGCAGAGGTGCCACCTGCAAGAGAGTTCATAACAAATTTAATAATGTAGCAGGACAACCGACCTTCTCCATTGTGTCTAGCACAAATGTCCAAGCCATCCGATCATAGGCCTTTTCAAGATCAATTTTGATCGCCATAAATGGGGCCACATTCAATCTCTGCATATTATGAACAAGTTCTTTGATCAGTATGGCATTATTTGTAATTCTGGGTCCATGAACAAAGCTTGATTGTGCATCAAAAATCCATTCCTTCGTGTGCGATTCCAGACTCCCTACTAATACCTTGGACACCAACTTTAAAACAATATTATTAAGTGATATCTGTCAAAGTTGACCACATGATTATGTGTTATCAACTTTAGGGATAAGATCAATTACTGATCCACAAAGAGCTTGAGGAAGTGGAAAGCCTTTCAAAGATATTTGAATGGAATGTATGACAGAGTCCTTCACAATCAGCCAATTCTTCTGTAGAAACCCCACATCTACACCATCCAGACCACTGACATTGTTAGGATTCATGGTTTTCAAAGTATACCATATTTCCTTATCATTAGGCTCCTGACCAATCTATTTTATTTCATCTTCAGTGAGCTGCATGAAATATCTAGGAATCACATTCATATCCTCCAGGGATGGATAACAGTGCACTGTCAACTATTTCTTGAAGAAATTAGTCACAATATCCACCATTGCCTGCTCATCTTCAGTCCATAACCATTTCCATCTTTCAGCTTAGTGTTTCTCTTTTTGTTCTTGACACTTGCGTGGAAGAAATGGGATTTATCATCACCTTTTATCAACCAATCTATCCTGGCTTTCTATTTCCAATTGATTTCATCACTTCTCAGTATTTCAATCAGACAGTTTGTTTGCTCATCCAGTCTTCTTCAAGTTGTGCATCATAGCATGCCTCCAGTCTAGATTGGATTTTAGAAATATCATCCACCAACTTATGCTTCTCCTTATGACGATTCCTTGCATTTATGATGTCCCATTATTTTATCATTGGCTTGGCAGATTTAATGACCTCAGTAAAATCCTAATCCCTGCCCCAATGTTCCTCAATGATGCATTTGAATTCACCATCTGAATTCCAGGAGGCCTTGGTACGAAAGAAGAATTCCTTCTTTATGCACTTACATCATATGACCATTATAGGGTTATGATCTTAACTCACTTTTGGTAAACATAACACCTCAATTTCATCATTTCTCATGACCCATTCCGCGTTGGCAACAGATCTATCCAGTCACTCGAGCAGTCTCCCACTTTTGTAAGGTAACTTTAGGCCATTATGTTCAAGGTCAGTCAGACCAACAGTCACTAGAGTTTCATTAATCTTAGTAGCTTCACGATGACTGAAGTGCTTACCTCCTATCTTCTCATCTGGATGCAACATAACATTATAATCCCCTAACACCAACTAGATACCTGACATAGTTATGCTAATGTTCTTGATGTGTTCCCATAACCATTGATGAGTAGTAGGATTAGGACTACCATACACCACAATGATGAATTCATCTTCATTAACCTGAAAATGTAGTAATTGTCAATGATTCATAATAATCTGGACCTTACACTCGTGTTCATCCCATAAGATCCAAATACCCCTAGAAAACCCATGTACATTGATTCTATGGGAGTTCAACAGTCTAATGAGCTTGATTTCCATGTCTTCCTCTTTAGCAAAAACTCTAGGTTCGACCACAACAACTATGTCTGGCTGATATTTATGAATGAGCTCTCTTAGTACATCATGGGTATGACCATTTCCTATCATGCATACCTCCCAACAAAGTGTACTAGTCATTAAACTGAAAATAGGAGAATGACCTTACAAGTACATGTCTAACCAGCCTGTGTGTTCTGCTTGTTCCTCAACTCATACCTCCTCTGTGAAAATGGAGTGTTCTCTCCCGTCTCCATTGAAGTTTTCTACTTCTTCCCTATGTCTAGGGGAACATTTCGAGTGACTTCCCCTTCTTTGTCTCTATATGGGTTGTCTGGTGTTTCTAGAGTAGCATGCACGTTGGAGTTATCATGTTCCTCTCTTCCCATTAACACTTTGTCTCCTTGAGGGTCCCTTACAGTATGGTTTCCTTATAAGCTTGTATCTGTGGTCTTTCCTATTTCCTTCTTATTCTTTCCTCATCCATTGTTCTTCTTTGGCTGGTTTTCTTCTTTATATTCCTCCGTATCCTTCTCTTTTCCCTTTTTAACGTTGGTAGCCTGCTTCTTCTTGCTATTTCTTTTTTGAGTTTTAGACTGGGTTGCTTCATATTTGGATCCATCTTTCTCCTCTACACTTGTAGGCACCTCCCATTCCGGGTTGTTTTCAATCTCCAAAACTCCAAATCTATTCGATGAGTTCCTGTTATTATCAGCCAAGTTTTTATTATCTACATTTTTCTTCACATCTCTCTTGTCATGGATGTTTCTACCGTAGTAAGGTGTCCACCTTTCCTCCTTTGCAACCCATTCAACCCATGCCTCAACTTCCTTCATTCTTGCCTCTTCTTCCTCTTTCTTCTTGTCCACCACCTTATATTGAATAAGATGACCAAACTTCCCACAAGTCAGACAAATCTCTGGAATAGATTCGTATTCCAACTTATAGTCAATGCCATTTATCAAGATTGCCAATTGTATTGGTTTAGCTGTATCTGATTCAACAACCAGGCGGGAAAAATGACTCATGGTCCTCTTGAGTGTGTATTCATCTATCTTTATGAGCCATCCTATTGCATTCCCAATGACTTCAAAAATTCTCTCGTTGTATAGGTGAAGTGGGTGATTTACCACCCACATCCATGAGACAATATGTGTTGGCATACCTGCTAATGGTTGGAATGAGGCATACCAATTCCACATCATTAATGAGTAGCCAAATAGTGCACATGCCCCCCAGTCAAAACTTTGTCATGATCATCCTTGCATGACAGTTGGATAGTGAAGTACCCCAATCCAGATTTGTATATATTAAATCTGCCTTTCAGTTTCCAAATGATTTTGAGTTTATCTCTCATAGTCAAAAACCCTAGATCGCGACCAACAAGTTTAACTATGACCGCATATTGGAATGGCCTTTCTAGCCTCTCGTTCACCTCTTCATCTAGAAAGACTTGGGGTGATCCACAATCAGTAATAACTTTGATCTCATGATTGTATATCTCAGGTTCCTCATCATCATGAAGAATGAAGATGTTGGGTTCATCCCTGGCCTTATTCATGTGAACTCCTTGCCAGGAAGATTCAAATCGAGTCATTGCCTCTGGTGGATTGGTTGCTTCATTCACAACATAATTAGGGTTTCTAGTTCCCACATCTTTGGAAAGTGGTGGGAAAGCATTCTAGAACAACAACTTTCTTTCTCTAGAGATGAATCTTGATCTTCTTCTAATCTCCTTCTCTAAAGTTCTTTGATTTCTTCATCCTCCTCTCATCCCTCCATACACTATATTAAGTCCCACCATCTTGACGATGACTTGTGCAAGTCTTGACCAATACCCTTCTATCCCAGGGACATACCCTTTTGGTCTTCCTCCCCTGCATCATCAACACTCCCACAGTCATGGCTCTCGCTCCCTAGGGAAGTGCCGCCACCATGATCGTCAATCTCCCCCTTGCTTCTCCATGCATCCCCCATCGACTTGCAAAGGATCTATGTCTTAAGAAAACCTTTTTGATTTGATTTGATTTGAAAATTTTGACCATATTAATTAGGTCTTTAAATATTAACGCTCCCACTATTTTATTCGAATTGATAGCCCTCAATATTAATCCAAAATATTGCAGCATACAATATTCTAGTGGGCCATATCCATGATAATTAGACTTTGGCCTGATCAACACTGCAAAACATAGTCAATCATCAAGGTAGAAAACTCTTGCCAATTGCATCATTTGCAATTGTGGATAGATGATGTGTGCAACCTCTTTCCATAATCATCTTCTTGCTTCTAAGCATAGGCAATCTGAGAATCACCAGACAAGCCTAACCCAAAAGCCGACACGATAATATTACACCCACGAATGAGGAAACTACAGTATTACCATCAAACTCACATGAGATAGACGGTGCACCACACGGAGGCGTAACTGAAGCTTAGTCGATCAAGCTTTTCATGTGTTCCTCTTTTGGAAAGAATCTAAGAATTTGATATTTTATTTGAGGGAGTTTGTATTTATAAATACATATACTTTATCCAATGACCACATTTATAGTATGCATCATATACATGCTATGTCCCATAATGAAAACATGCAATAAATGAAAGTGATGGTTATGGCCAGCCTAATGTAATTCCTTGGAGCCGCAAGGAATTACGTCGTCCTAGGTCTACATCACATGTAGAAACCTGTTGTTGATGAAGATCCGTGTTTGCCATTTCGGTTTGATCCTCAACCCTTGAACCAATCGACTCGCCTCTTGGTTGGTTGTTAGGCCGTCACACTGATTGTTTGGTTCCTTCAGTCCACCATCTTCTAGCTCCTCTAGTAGATTAGTTGGATCCACCAGTCAATCAACTTGGCTCATCAACCTAGTCCTCCTTGGTCCTCCATCTTGTTGGCTCATATTCGAGATGTCATATTCTTCATCATAATAGGAAAGTATACTATCCTACTTTTATAGGATTATAGAAAAACCTTGAGTTATATCTGAGGGGAGAAAATGTAGGAAAGAATTAACTTTACATTGGGAAGATAAGATAGAGGCTCAGTACACAGACCAAGATAAAAGGATAAATCAGCCACACAACAATGCACAAATAATAGCGGTTATTGGCCATAACTATGCTACACATCCACCATCAAAACCACTTTTTGGATGACGCATGTAAATTGCATATATATCATATATATATGTTAGTTTGGGATTATTGTGGTATTTGATTGGACAAATATTATTTGTATCACATACAATAATAAAATGAAAAAACCAAAATCCAGTCATATTGATTGTCCCATAATATAGTAAATTGATGTTGGCTCTAATACCACTATAGGGAAATATGGCTACAGAGCAGGCAATAGAAACAAAAATTTTATCTACCATATTCCCATAACCAACCAATCGTGTCAATAACTATAAGACGAAAAGGATGGTTTTAAGGATATACATGATCCTGGAGCAAGTCCAATGACAATCCTTGTCATTGTAGTTGCACAAATCTGACTCCTAGCTGCAACGAGACTCAGCTGACTACTCCTCCATGGATAGAAAACTCAAATGTCATCTTTTATAGTAGCTCCTCTCATTACAGACTACTGGTTGATGATGTCCTACTTAGCGGCATATAATGACCTCCCGCCTCTATAGAATTCCTCATGGACCACCTAGAATTCCTATCATTCTACTAGAACATATAGGAAAGAGTCATTCCTCCCATTGGCGTACTAATCACCAACGTGCTCTCCCACAACAACGATCTCAATTGTTCTCTCCTTTGCTATCCCTCCTTAGTCGTGTAGGACTTGCTTGGGCTCTCGAGGTTACCATAACCAAAGAGGAAAATAATTGTCAGAGAAACTGATTCTCAATTGTCTATGTCATACTCAGAGAAGCCCCTAGTACCCCTCTATATATATGAGGGCTTAGGGTCTAGGTTTCCAGTCTATTCGGGAGTGAAAGGGAACAAAAGATCTCAAAATTTTGCAACAATTCTTAAACTTTTAGAGCCCGTAGTAGTAGAACCAGTCATCTGGCATGCTAGAAGGTCATCTCACATGCTAGACTGTCTTCTGGTGCTTTCCCAGCCACAAACAAAATTGGCAATTTGATTCCCATTAATGTTAGATGTTAATTCCTTGCATAACAAGTAATGTGCAACTGAAACGAACTTGGAAATATCTAGAACCTTCCTTTGGCTGAACTGTGCCATCTTGCCCATGTGAGACGATCGTCTTACTCACTGAGATGGTCGTATGGTGAGATGATCTGAGCCAGTCGGTTAAATCCATAGCCAATTTCAATTTGAATCAGTCTGACACTCCAAATGCCCATCTCAATCCTTGAGATGACCATTTGGCACTCCAGACAATTGTCCCATGCCACGAGACAGGTGTTTGGTAGTGTAGTCAGGCTGCTTGTTGCATGAATTGAATACGTAAACACTTCAATAATTAATTCAACTATTATTCAAGATTTACTCCTCTTCTAGGTCGAGGCCAATGTGTGCAACCCTATAGGACCCATATTAGGTTGGTAGTGAATGTCCATAACAACTTATGACTCACCAACAACGAGCGGTGACTAGTCGCACATCAATGCTACCCAAGTAAATGGAAAGTTGGAGAACAACTTCAACCTACAATCTGTGTATGGTGTTGTAGTGTTTGTATAGTTCTTTGGTCACTGATCCCTAGATTGAGCTTGAGGCATGGAGCAGTCATCTTCTTCATCATTCAATCTTATTTCTTGAACCAGAGCAGATTGTCTGAGATATATGTAAGCTCAATATCACATATTTACTCACATGTGCATGGCCATGCATTTCTATCTTGCTAATCAAGAGGCCAAGAACATCACACTCCTATAGGAGGGAAAAATCCCATTTCTATCACTCACAGTCTATCCCCATGAGTCAAAGTCACCCAATCATCACCTTATAACAACCCATATTTTAGGACTACATTTGATGATGTCATAGTGTACCCAACAACATGTGATGAGTGTAGTGATCTCAGGTCTAAGAACCACAACAACCACCATCACTATAAGAGCTGACTATGACTTCCATGATGATGGCTTCCATGTGTCACTCTCACGATGCGTCTATCCGATACACTATTATCTAACATGTATCCATGTGCTTGGTTTGATATAGCCATATCATGAGTAATGAGATTCTTTCGTCAACCAACTCACACTCTATTCTTATGTGTCATTGTTGTCTATCAACTTTCCACAGTGACAACCGATCAGGGACATAATGAGAATATGTATACATACTCTTAACATCCATATGATCTCATTTCCCCAAGACTAATACTTGAAGACATATGTTATCGAGTAATATTATTCTCTAGACATTTATAATGTTGCTTCATTATCTCATAACTGAATTAAACATAATAAATTGGAAGTTTTCATTTATTTATTAATCAAATCAATTAAAAGTTATGCCATTACAATAATCATATGATTGGCTCTCTGGGAATACACACCAACACCACCCATGTCAGTCTTCTTCTTGAAGACCCACCTGCATCTAATAGTTTTTACCCCTTCAGGTGGTTCCACCAAGGTCCATACATTTTTTGTATACATAAGTCCATTTAAAATCTCACGGCCTCAATCCATTTACCAAAATTTGGTCCCTTTATGGCTTCCTTGTAGGTGGTTGGCTCATCTTAATCCATGACCTACACTTCACCACCTTGGGTCACAAGAAATTCAAATTTCTCTACTCATGGCATGTCCTACTAGATCTATGAGGTACATGTATTTGCGGAAGGGGTGGTTGTACCACAGCAAGTTGTGGTGACTCCTCATTTACTCTTCAAATTGATTATCATTTTTTTCCCACAAACTTGTTTGAGTTCTTCCCACTAGTATTTTTGGAGATGAACTACATCTCCAAAAATATAACAGTTATAGAAACAAACACCTTGTTCAGAAACTATATGTGGAAATAGTATCCTTTGGTTTTGTACGGATGTCCCACAAATAATAGTTGTCATATTTGGGCCCTAATTTCTTAGAAAATGAATGCTTGAAATAAGCTTTGCTTCCCGATCCATATCTCATATGGTGTTTTTGAAACTAAATTTAAAGGAACATAGTTAAATATTAACAGAGTGGTGTCTAGACCATGTCCCCAAAAGGAATTAGGAAGTCCAACTTAGCTCATTGTAGACTGCACCATGTCCAAAAATGTGTGATTCCTTCTCTATGATACACTATTATGCATTTGGCATCCCAGATGGGGTCAATTTTCTTACAATACCACACTCCCTGATATGGTCCTCAAACACTTGGCATTAATATATACCACATCAATCTAATTTAAGAATCTTATTATTCTTTCTAGCTTGTTTCTATACTTCATTCTTATATTCCTTGAACATTGCAAGGGTTTCTAATTTGTATCTCATACAAGTCCACATCTACCGAAACCACCATTAATAGAATAAGCATCTGAACCATCCTTTAGCTGTGAACTTAAAGGACTGCCTACATCAATATGTATTAGTTCTAGAAGTTTAGAGCCCTCTCACTACTTCTAGTAAAAGGAACATTTCCGATCTCGTCCAACAAAAATTATTTGCATGTATTGAGAGATTCAATATATGACGAGTCTAAGTATCCATCCATATGGAGTTTATAAATGTGTATCACATTTGTACAATCCAAGTGACAATGCTAAAAGTAAGCCATGTTTAAGTCATGTAGTATAAGACATTTGGTATTTATATTAAATACATGTGTTAGAATCCAATATCATAAGTGATCAAGAAATTTTCTGTATATCAATTCAACCAAGTAAACTAAAAAGCAATCTTCCGTTACAAGGAATGTAGAACTCTTTCATGTCCAAACAAGAACTCAATGGCATATGAGTAATAGCACTCCTCCAACTCTACTACAATATACGATTTGTGTAGATTTTAAGAAATGTCATATAGGAAGTCATCCAAGTAAATTGAACAATATTTGTTCCTTACAATGAATGAAGAACTCTTTCATGTATAGACAAGAACATAATGGCATATGCTTAATAGAAAGTCTCTAATTCCATTGCATTTTCAATTTGTAAAGATAAATTTGTGTCCCTATTGAGACAACAACAACTTGTGACATATTTGTCACTTTTGGTAACACATATTACTTCTATAAATATATATTTCTCTTATTATATTAGTATAATGTACGGACTTCATGTCGTATGCAATACATATGCTTAAGAAGTCATGTGAGAAAAGGTAGCTGAGTTATCTCAACAATGTAACTACCTCAGTAGAGATATGAATCTCCTTCCACCTCTCAATTCCTTTAGGTAAGATGGAAATCATCAAAGGCCCAACATAAATAAAGTTCTTTTATGTGCCCATAATTACTTTTACCTACCTTTCAAAAGGATTTTGTCAAAATTAGAATTAGATCCCATCTTAGTCTTATCCTTTTAGTTTTCTCTGACTTCTAGTTTTGACTTTCAAAATAGAATATGAGTATACACTTTATGGGTTGGTCTAAGTTGTTCATAACATAATGAGACATATTGGAAATTACCTAACCATATCATTCACAATTATTTGTTGTCCAAATATTTGCAACATTTTTATTTTCAAGTCAATGGTTATATTTCAACCAAGGGAAGTCCTATACTTTGTAGGTCCTTCATGTACTCAACTTGTTTGAGTATATAAGAATCTAACGGGAGAAGGATCATGAGAAAAAAATGTTCCAATAAATTGACCTTATGCTCTAGCTTGAGAACTCTCCTGAAGTTAATGTACTTGTTCACAAAATTGTCCCATTAAGAAAGTATTCTCAAGGACTGATGGCAATGACAAGTGGTCCATTTTTTTGTTTCTACAACATCACATGAGCTTAAAACTTTGATATGAAAATTGTTTATTTAGTTAGGACTTTATTTAAATTTTTACTTCCACTATTTATTCAAATTAATATCCCTCATTATTAATATGGAAAGTTACAAAAAGTAACTTGTAATGGACCTAGGACCATATTTTATTGAATCATGAGCCAACATTAGTTGACTGCTCACAACTCAACTATTTAGGTAGGTAATTTTTCCAATTGCACCATATGAAACTTTGGATGGACGGGGAACAACCACTATTAAATTTCATCATATGGAACACCCATACACATGCTTCTAGGCATTTAATCCTCTTAAGGTTACCTACATAAGTCAGACCATTAGTGATACTAACAAAACCATGTATCCTATTTGGTAGACCCACACATTTACCTCATACATCACCAAGATGGACAATGCACCTCACTTCAGCGAGCCCACACAAATTAATTGATGCCTTGATGTGTATGACATGTTTGAAAGCATCTTAAGCTTAATATATAACTAGGGATTTGGCATAATACATATACATATCCGGTCACCAAATGTGTACATAGTAAATATCATATATGTAAACAAGAACCACAAGAGATTAAGATAAAATACAATGATTGTGGCCCGCTGGCACAATATTTCAAAGATAATGGAAGATTGAGGTCTTCAAAGATTTCTTGCATCACATGCATAAATAAAAGATGACAAACCATGATTCTTGGATTCTTCAATAGAAAGCTGGACCATTGACAATTTAGCGTTGTTGATTATTGTTCTGCATTCATCCTACTTCATGTCCACCATGTTGGATATCATATATCCTAGACTATCATAAATTATTACATCATATGTAAGAGAAACCTTGAGTTACATTTCATATGAATATGGTGGAAAATCATACATATGGAGTCAATAGAGAAGGTACAACATGAAAGTCATACTAAAAATTTCAATCAATCAATCAATCATAGATAATAAAAGAAAACACAATTAGGGTTTGGCCATAATCATGCATCACACACCAAACAAAACTATTTTTGAGGTGTCACTTTGGATTTGCATATATATATATATATATATATATATATATATATATATATATATATATATATATATATATATATATATACATACATACATACATATATATATGTGTGTGTGTGTATACATATATATATATACACATATATATATCCAAAGCGACGCCTCAAAAATCTTTTTTTATAATATCATAATATGATTATGGTGGTAGTATTAATCGAGACAGTACCACTAACTAGATTTGCACATCGATCAATGTCATCATACAAAATATTCATGCTATCGTTGCCCAACAAAAAACCTTGATTCATAATTAAAAAAACTAGTAAAGAGCATCAAACATGGCTATGATACAACTGTTGGGTTCTTGAGAGTAGAAAATGTAGTGGAATAATATTTTCCTGAGAATCCTTCATGTAGGATCCGTCTAATACAAAAAACCAGATTATCATTTAAAATTATTACCTTATCATGGAAGATATTCCAATAATTCAAATTGTAATACTTTGTGTAGATCTAGATCCTCCAATGTATGCTACTTTGTATTTTCATCAAAACAACAATTAGAACTCATTTCCAGGGTCTCTAGAAACTCTTACAATCACCTTGAGATGGGCATAGAACTTTGTTTCTATGTGCATTACAGGAATATGTAGTTGACAATCATTGGTAGATCGTCTGATTCCATCTTCAATTGTCACATAACCCAAGGTCACATAGTTGGCACTTTTGACCCCAGATTTGATTCAAAATTTCCTCTAGCAGATTGCCATTTTGTAGTTGAATGCCTGGTGCAGAACATGTCGTTCCATGGATGATACAATTTGCATAACACGTCATTCCATAGAGACCTTCTCCTTGATTCACATGTCAATAGTGAAGCATATTGTCTAAAATGAATTCACTGTGCAAACTCATCTTAATGGTATCCATGCAAGTGCTCATATATGACCTGAAGTTTCTAGTCACCTCCTCTCATTGTTTCTCTCTCTAAGGTTCTCTTATGATTTTCCAAACCTAAAGGCAACAATGAGAAGATATGATTGCGAGCCCTGAAGGCTTCCTCTGATATCATATATATAGAGGAGTGGAGAGGTTAGGGTTTCCCAAGCCCTAGTTGGACCGTCTATGGACTCCCTCATGGAATGAGGGATTCTGTCACTCATTGGGTCCACATAATGCAACGTTCTATTAGTCCTTAAGTGTATAGATTCCCCCTCATATATGAGTAATGAGTGCCTAAATTATGGAAACTTATTTCTTTTAGTCTGGATCCGTATTTTATCTAGGTCCTCAAAATGTACTTTTTGGTCCTTAGATTTGTTAGAATGATTACAATAAGGTCCAATTCAACATTTATTGAAGTTATCTCTATGCACGTGGCCCTGTAGCCACCATACTCACTGGCAATGGATTCACTAGTTAATATTAGGATCCATATGTAATGAGAAGTGTCTAGATAAACATATGTCTACCCAAGTATTTGAAGTTGTTTAACAATACTATACCATCAATGACCAGTGATACCATGTTGTATAATTCTATTTCTAGAGACATCCATATCGAACTAGATGCATGGACAAGTCATGTTTGTTATGTTGAATCCGAATTCTTGATCTCCTAGTAGACTATCATGATACATATGAGCTCTATATCATGTACCTAATCACATGATCACAACCACTTATTTCTCTATTCTCACTTATTAAGAGGCCTCACTTCTGTTATATGGGAGGAAATCACTCACAATGCATGACATGATTCTCATCACATCACAACCTTTATGGAAACCTTCTTCAAGATCATGTTTGGTAGTGCCAAAGCATGAAGATCATCACATCACCATTGTAGTTACTTTAGGTCAAAGGTCCACAATACCGTTATCACATTTGAGGGGTTGATTATGACTATCATACAACAATTTAGGATCACGCTCAAGACAGGTCTGTCCAGTACACTTGTTCTTGAACAAGTACCTATGTGTATGACTTGGTGTCCAATACATATGACACATGAGACATGGTTATCAGTCACCACAGACACTAGTGTAACATCCCAAGATTTGTGTCCTAGGATATAACGATCTTAAAAGGAATGATTTGACTACCCATATCATCAATGTCCACCTCATTTTCAATGAGCCCATCACTAAGAACTTTGTGGTTAAATGTGCTCAGCCCAGAATAGTACTAGGATGGGTAACCAGTTGGGAAGTTGATCCCTACTTGTTCATGAGTGAGGAAAAAGTAAGAAACTAAGTCTAGGGGGAGTTTGTGGGGCCATTCATCATTCCTAAAACTCTACTAAAGCCTTGGGCAATTGTCTTGTAAAGATTTGATCTTTACGATCAAATTTTTACAAAAGATTTATCAAAACATATAAACAAGTCTTTTAATTCATACAATTTTCTCAAAGTACATGATGTTCTTAGAAAAGATACACATACATTGAATACTGATGAATAAAATTTGAGCTATCTCATCTTCATCTTCTAACAGAGGATATGTGACAAGTGTAGTGTCATTTTATCAATCAATAGAGAGGAATGTTAAGGTTTGGAGATTCTAAGGCTTGAGTTCAATCTTTGATAGGGAATCCACATTGTGAACATCGATGTGGAGAGAAAGATGTGATCTTAGAGGCTCTAGTTGCTAATATTGGGTTGTCATTCCTCCTATAACAACCAGAGAGTCAGGGCTCGAGGAGTAAGGTATGGGCACATTTTGTCAAATACTAACCTACATATATATTTGTAAAAACTCCTAGTTCGCTAATTACTTCCACAACTTTTAAACCAAGGCTCATAATTCTTTTAACATTTCATATTTTCGAATTCTATTGGACTAGGTAATAATATTAGCACATATAGTTATGATTATAAGATGTATACTTTAATCACTCCCCTAATTAATTCTAATATTTTTATATATATGCTATGAACAATATTTTTCTTTGAATCAAGACCCATTAGATGTATAATCGAGAGTACTATGTGAATGGAAGGTGAAATCAATATATCTAGGCTCCAATATTTTTAATTGTTGTAAAGGACACTAAAGTACTTCAGAGAAGGACTAGTTTATAAATATTTCTCATGTGATAAAAGTGCACTTATGTATACATGAATTTCAAAAAAAGACAAACTAATATCCAAGAACATGATATTTGACCAAAATAACCAAATGAGATTTAGAATGAAGGACGAATTTGCAAATGAACTCAGAGTTTGAAAGAATTATGAATTATAGCTTAAAATAGTTTATTACTGAAAATCCAATATGTTACAACTCTCTACCCCTTAAAGAGAATTTTGTCCCTAAAATTTACACATCTATGGTCTATTGTGAATTACCCTCTACCCTTTGGAAGGAATTTTCATTAACTAACAACCTAAAGGGGATACAAGGTATGACATCTAGTATTCTTATTTTTCTTTTAATCATTAGTCTATGATAAAGTCTAGGTGTTATCAATCATGTTCTCATTTAGTGTGCCTCTACTCTAGAATTTTCCTCATACCTCTTTGATTGTGACTTAGCTCTATAATCTTTGACAAAATTCCAAAAAACTATTCTTTTACATATAGTATTATAAAGAAAATACTTGATTACATATAGTATTATAAAGAAAATATTTTACGACAAAACATTTCAATGTAAAATAAAAAATGTCCAAAATTAATGTGACAACCAAGTGAAAATCACCTCATGACTACATTCTAATTACTATTACTCCATCATCACAACTACTTGAAATATTTTGGGAATTTAGATTTCTATGAAACATAAAGTGTCACCTGAGCACTTAGTGATGCATGGTCCATATAATTCCTCTAAGGCCATGTACTCATTTCTAGGTTAAGTATCTAAATTATGAATATAAAAATTTTGTGGTACACCAAAAAATTAGTAGATAAACTATAGATATCATTGCTAAGTTTGAAGCATTATCAAAATTTACTCAGTTTTTTGTCACTAATCTTTATGTGATGTTTTATTGGGTCAAAAATTTAGATATACTTTATTTCTATTTCTCCATTTTCAGTGGGTAGGGTTTTACATCAATATGATGCTTAGTTCAACATAAATTATCTAAAGTTTTATATTTTTTGTAAATTGGGAGTCTCAAAATCTAGAGGTCCTAATATTTATTTGATTTTACCATTTAATTATCTTATTATGGATAGGGATGCAGTTTTAAATCTATTTTTTTAATTTTTCATCTATATAAATATAATGTTGAATTTGTAATTTTTCATTTTTACTCTCGTTAATATCACAATTACATATATAAAAGGAGAACTTATTATTTAACTCATCATATTTGTAGTGGTTTCTGTGTCAATGTTATCATGAGGTAGTTTCTTTTTGAAGTTGATATGTGTGCAAATTATGAATTGAACAAGTTTTGGATTATCTTTGCTTTTAAATTTTTTGATTATCCTCAATTTATATCCATATGTATATAATGTGGGATTGACTCCAACTGATAATTACACATATATAAGGGGAAATACCAATTGTCTCTTAGACCTCTAAATTTCCAATTGATCATCATGGGTCATTTTGGTTGAATTTATTGTGAGGGACACTCCCTTACTAGATATGTAGTCTATATGTGATGTTGCTTGTTTTCTTAATCTATACAATAAATATTTACCGTGCACTTTTCCTTTATATATGTTAACATATTATAATTTTCTATATAAGTGATGAATGTATATAGCCCCCTTTATTGTTTGAATTGGTTTGAATATTTTACTCAAATATTAGGGTTTTGCCCAAGTAGTAGAAATTATCTTGGCTAGCTCAGTATGTAAAGTGAGGAGACCCAACCACCACCTAAGTGCATTAAGAGTAATCACATTAGAATTTTCACTAAACATCCCTCCTTAGTCATCTCATATCATTCCACTATCATGGTGATGAATGATTTTTATTTAATTGATAAATATGAAATAAAGTATTTATGGTACATTCCTCTTAAATAGATTTTAAGATTCCAAATGGAAGTTTTAAAATATGACTATGCATGCATGGAACTTACCATTTTAGTGTGGATGCTATGATATATATTTATTCTCTCTCTCTATATGTGTGTGTCTATATATATAGGTATATATATGTTTGCAATTACTTGTGGCTGTACCAAACTATTGAGAAACTCTAGGGCACTCTAACCATTTGTGTTCCTATGATGGTGATTTTAATGCTCCAAGGGCCTCACTAGTAGTCTACATACATGTTACATACTTCTCTCCATGTAAATCAATGTCTAAGGGAGTACAAAAGCCAGTAGATGAGCTAAATATGTTTTGTGACTTTCTATATTAAGGTACATTTCTCAATATCCTAGGATCTTAGTGTTTCCTTCTCATAGTCCAGGTATATCCTTATATTGAGCCAATAATACTAGAGTTTGTTGTAACTATTTTCATAAGTACCATCTACTAAATTTGTATTCCTAACTAACTTTAATGTTCCATAAAACATGCATGAGTTCAGACTGTTTACATCTATGATGCCATGCTATAAAAACTATATCTTTATGATCAAAGTTTTACAAAAGCTTTATTAGAATATATAAACAAGTCTTTTCATCCATATAATTTTCTTAAAGTACATGATGTTCTTAGAAAATATACATATACACCAAATACTATTAAATAAAATTTTACCTAATCTAATCTTCATATTCTAACAGAGGGCATGTAAAGGGTGTAGTGTCATTTTCCCGATCAACAGAAAAGATGATTAGGTTTGAAGATTCTAGGTCTTGAGTTTCTTTTGCGATAGGGTGTCAATATTTTGGGCATCAATGTGGAGAGAATGAAGTCTTCTTAGGTTCCCTAGTTGCTAGAGCTGGGTTGTCATTCCTCCTTTAACAACCAGAGAATACGAAGGCATGGGCACACTATTCTCAAATACTAACCTTAGTAATCATTAGTACAAACTCCTAATTTACTAATTACTTCCATATATTTTTTGAGTTCTAAATAAGGATTCTAATTCCTTTAATATTTCATATGTTCAAATTCTATTGGACTAGATAAAAATATTTACATCTATAGTTAGGATTCTAATATGTATACTTTAATCACTCCTATAAATAATTCTAATGTTTATATATTTTACTATGATTAATATTTTTCTTTGAATCCAAGCCCATTATATGTATAATTGAGAATATTATGCGAATGGAAGGTGAAATTAATATATCTAGGCTCTAATATTTTGAAATATTTTAAAGGACACCAAAGTAGAAACAAAAGGACTAGTGTGTAAATATGTCACAAGTGAGGAAAATGCACTCATTTAGACAAGGATTTGAAAAGGATACAAACTAATATCCAAAAACATGATAGTTGAGTGAAATAATCAAATGACATTTAGAATGAAGAACCAATTTGCATATGGACTCAATTTTCAAAAGAATTATGAATTGTATCTTAAAATAGATTTAGTGCCCAAAAATCCAATATGTTACAGGGCTAGAGCATTGCAATTGGTATCAAAGCCAACTCCCCATCCAGTAGGTGGGGCCCATCATGGTCATGTGATAGTGCGGTTTTGAGCCTTACGGTCTAGGCATGTTGGAAAGAACTATACGAGTTGATATAGATACCCTTACACTAGTTTCATCCAAGCATGTTGGAAAGGGCAATCCAAAGTTACAGAGCCACACTTGTGCTGGTAGCTATGACTGGAGTTCGGTGTACATGACCATTATGGGTTTGCACTGAAATAGGGAAGTTACTATGAGGCCATATAGTTGAGCTTTGATGAGGTTGTCGAGAGTCTAGGCGGAGGAGATTGTAACATCCTAAGATGGGTGGACAAGGACAAAATGATCTTAAATAATTGATTGGGCTACCAATATCATCAAGGTGAACCTCCTTTTTCAGGGAACCAATCACTATGAACTATTTGGTTAAACGTGCTCAGCTCAAAGTAGTACTATGATGGGTGTCCAGTCAGGAAGTTGATCATGCCTTGTGCGTGAGCGAGGAAAAGTATGAATTTAAGATCTAATAGTGGTTTGTGGGGCTAATCGTGAATCCTGAAACTCTACTAGAGCCTTATGCAGAGGGATTGAGCATGTACAACTAGTATCACATGTATTATTGTTGTCCAATACACAACAATACTTGACTAGGGATATTTTAATAGTGTTTTTAGCATCCATTATCATCTCATGTTCAAGTCATGTATTTTAAGTCACATGACTTTGAACCAATCATTCTAAGGACATTTATTATGTACAATAATATACCAGTAACATAATGTGCATCAGCAAATTGGAATTGCTTCTATTAATTAACTAAAAGGACAGAATATTCCTAAAGCTACCATCTAATGATTTGATTCTAGGTCAATATACATACATTAATAACTCATGCTTATTTAATTAAAAAATATTCCATACATGTCCACTAAATTTCCAACCAACTCATTATTTAGGAATTTAGGCAATGTTATCATAAAGTAAGATAGTCCTTTGCTATAAAATTTTCCAATTGAATTTGAATCTATAGATTAGGAGCTAAAGAAATACAACTTATTAAGAATGAATCTAAATTGTTAGCATTCAATTCCCCAAATGTTTCCTCAATTGGTTACCCAACCTCATAAATAACACAAGTAATGTATTCATTGAACTATAGTGAGGTAAAATTTAAATATGATTCAAAACCTAAACACTCTCAGATTTTAAACACCTCAAAAACGTTGCCAAGAACTAATGTTCTTGAATCACAATCAAACTTTGAGTAATTAGTCCTTTTCTTTCTCCTTCCAACATAGAGACTCTAGAAATGGGGATTGTAGAGAAACAAAGTGAAAAGAGGATAACTATATATATATATATATATATATATTTCAAATTAGTGGGTGGACATTTTATAGAAATAGAAAATAAGATTCACCTTGAAAAATATCTAAATTTTTTAACTTACTTTATTTCACAAACTCTAGAAAAATAAAATCCTGGATCATCATCTCCATTTCTTTCCTCTTCCAAATCCTAACTCGACCTCTCCCTCAAGAATTTTGTATCATTGAAGTGAAAGATGATTTGTGAGAGATACTAGAGTGTTAGGTTACTAATAAAAATCAATTGAGGTGCTTCAAACAATTGCAAAAATGCCCTACATTACATTTTCTATTATAGAAGACAAGTTTGTCACTCAAGTTGTTCATGTCATGAAATATTGGATGATGAAGCAGTCTATGGTAAGATAACTATTATTCAAAAATTATGAAAATTATTATTTTGTGTTAAATGAAGTTCCAAGATAGAGTTAAAATTTCAGTTCATATGGATATGCCAATAAATAAATTAAAATTAAACGTCATACTATTATGCTTCATCCTGAATGCATGGTCGGCTAAGTTGGTCCTGGATGAAATTTAGTCGACCAACAGATTTAAAGAGCATTCAAAATATTTGTTATTATTTAGAAACACTTATATTTGATTATATAAAATATATTAAAATTTCAAAGAAATATGAGTTATAGATAAAATAGTATAAATTATTTACTACACCACTATATTTGACACATTCTGTAATTCATATACTATTGAAATCCTAATTTTTGCTGACTATAATTTTCACTTCCAAATCCCTGATTGTTTAGAATAAAAACATTCTTAGTTTCTATTAGATTTAAAACATAATAATTATACTATAATTATTAATTAAACTTAAATAATGATAAATCAAGTTAAGCATGAAATCTTCTCAATAAACTCTAATTAGATGACTAAGATTAAATCATGTCATTAAAATAGAATTAGTGTTCATCTAGAATGTTGGTCTTATAAATAAGTATATTATAGAGTAACAATAAAATTACATGTCAGAAGACCCTGTATGACACCTAAATCTGAGATCACTCTTAAATATGTTGAAGGATGGGGCCACACATAATATTAAATCTCCTATTTGATAAACCCCTAGAAAACACATATTTAATAGTTTTCAATTTAAAACCCATAATATGATGATATATATTCATATATGAATATAAGGAAATAAATAGGGTATATTCATTGGTCACTCAGACATATAGGACTATTACAAAGATTCACTAATTATAGTTTCACATACAAGCCCTAATGATAATTTTCAATGATAACTTTACAAAATTTGCAGTAATAATGACAAAAGTAATAAGACCCCTATTCCCAGAATCTAAATAGTGGATATTACTATAGACATTCTTCACAATTCACACCTCTTGATGGCTTCTATTGTGGTGGGATTTTTTTAGATGGATCTCCCTAATGTTTTTGGTTGTGCTGTTGTCATGACCCTAAAAGTTTTAAAGTATCCCTCATATGTAATTAGGCTACGAAGTGGATAAAGACTCAACAAGATATACAAATATGCAATGTATATTAGAAGGGGAAAGGTACAACATTCAAAACAATACAAAAGGAAATATGAAACTAAATTGAATATGAAATCCTAATATATTACAACATGTGGTTCTACTATCTTATTAATATCTTACTTTATCCCTCATCAACTTGATTTCACATACCAAGTTTCCTTGACAAGTAACAAATTTCTAAATAACCAATAATATACATTTTGGGTTCCTTGAAAAGTTTTGCAGCACCTACTAAAGCAATTGTCACACACTAGATTTCTTTCTTGTAGGGGCACATTGGTCTGCACACTACATAGTCCAGGACATCACATTCCCCGTACTCAGAACCAAGTCCAACCTTTCACTAGAAACGTAGGATTATTATTTACTCATCACACTTCTAATCTAAAAATAATCTGGAGGATGAGTCATGTCAGAACTTCTTAATCAATCACGGTCCCAAGGCTAGTCAGGAGACAATCCTTAAACATCATGTACAAGAAATAATCCAAATCAATTAGCAACAAAAAGTAGTTATTATATTGGTTGATTAGAAACTATCATTTCACAATAATCACATAATTATCATATGTAGGATATGCAACATATCCTTTTTATGTTCCCACCACAACCATCTAATACTACTCTAGAATCATTTATAAGATCACCCAAAGCTCCAATTACAATTATTAAAAAAATCACTCATAGTGATCCCCAAGATCCATTTAATGAATGTTGACACACATTAACTAAACTTGGGCTTCACGTAGAAGTAACATCAGTTACTCAGGTCTTCTAACATCATGAGGAATGGGTGACACAACTTCACGATCTAAAAAATTGTTCATTGGTTTGATTAACCAATTTCTTATGTGAGTAGACAATATAGAAAAACAAATAAACAAATTTAAATGTTCATTTTCTATATGTAGAGAATGTATGATTCAAGAAAATCATTGTTCATGTATAAGTTTTCATTTAGAAAAGAACTAAAAAATAATGAAATCATAAATGCAAGAATAAGGACAAATTCAACGTTTAAAACTATAGGTTTCTCCAATTTATTTTTTACCCTAGAACAACTTCACTTGTCCAATTAGAAGCTTCCATGGTGTGCTCGCATGTACAACTCACCATCCATGCCCTAGAGTTTTTTCCATCACCCTAATACAACTAAATTATCCCATGTCTACCATTGGACTAGGTAGTAGCCTATACAATCTTTATTTTCTTATTCTCACACCTTGGTACAACCCTAGTTCAAACCTTATCTCACACCTCATATCACATATCTCTTCTTTCACTATACACTTACATTTATTATGATCAGGGGATATCTCCTAATCCTTTTTACAACAAGGGAGTTGAGGCGTGTCCCCCACCTATGTGGCTGTGATAACTTGGAAATTCGCACTTTGATTTTAACTCCTATTTATAACCCAACTCTTGTTCTTGATGTTGATTTCATTTTGGTATGTGTATCGATGCACAATTGATTCATCTAGCTTGCGTGTATCGCCTTGGTGATACTCAAATTGACAAAAATCAAGTATACTTTGATTTCACACCTAATCACTTTTCTCTTGAATTTTGATCACATATTTGTAAACATTTGTTCCTTGTTCTTGTGCTCATATTGTAGATCTCTCTCTCTCTCTCTCTAATTTCCAACACACCTAATTTCACTCAATTCTAAGTTAAGATGAGGGAGTTCTGTTTATTCAAAAATCCAAGCTCAAACCTTAATTTACATCATTTTATCTCATATTTCAGTCTTGGGCCGACACCCCTTTTTGGCCTAGACCTACAGCAGACCCACGCATCACCCCTTTTCCCTTTTGCTTCTTTGTTCCCCACGGGCCATTGTGAACCATTTGATCTTAGCGCCATGGATCACAGGCACATCCAATGGTTGGGAAGTTGTCCTCTTCCCCAAGTTTGATGTTACCTTGACAGTAGCTTTACATCTGCTTTATGATGACCAATCTCCATGCTTTGTGCCTCTTTTGGCCAAGATTTCCGCCTATTTTGGTCCATATTGACCTTCCTATTGCTTTCTCCTTTATTCTTCTTCTCATCTGTAACTCCAGCTCCCTCTTTCTCCCCCTTCATGGAGTTTTAGACCTCTAGGCTAGGAGCAACTCCAGCGAACTTCCTCTCCTTCCTCAGTCATCCACACATCATGTCAAGCATGACAGTGAGTTTGTGAAACCAAGGCACACCATCTCGGCCACCTTGAGTCGCCTGAGGACCCCTCCTCTTCTCAGCCCTCAACCCTCCTTGCTTCCAGTTGCCATAACAAGGTGTAGGTCACACGCTAGTGATCCACATGTAAGATAGAGATGCCTAGCCACTGTCAATCATAGACTGGGTCTCGCAACCATGACCAGGTAGTTGACAATTTCCCCCAACCTCTGTGAGCGGTGAAAAGAGTTCAAGATCCGAATGAAAATATGAGGCACCCACCTAGTGAACTGTCGACCCTTGGATTCAAATCCAAGGGTCCACATCGCCTAGAATAAGGATCTCTTGGTTGAATCAATTGCCAAGATCTAGAGAAGATTGCTATATATGGTCTTATAAATTAAGGGTTAAGCTTGTACTCTACTGTCAAGGTATGTTTTCCTCTTGACCCTACTATGATATTGGGTTGCTTGTATCTATGCTCATATGAATGCTTGGATACTTACTTACTTGGTTGAGCTATTGTTCCTATGATTATTACTTGCATGTTTGAGTATTATATGTTAACATACCTTGAATATAATATACATGAATCCATTATGCAACCTAATATTGACATATTGGATAAAGGAACCTAAAACATGCTTTGTATAAAATGATATCGTTAAGGGTTCTCACTTTATTTCTTCTTACTTTATATGATGTTTCTAGTAAATCACCTTTTATTATATTCTTAAATTGTTTACATGCCTTTTCATAGCATACTTAATGCTTTAGCATTAATATGGTTTTTTAATCAAATTTTTATTTTCCAAATGAAGACATGCCGCACTCAGGACTCTAAACTCTAAAATGCAATACAAATGGGTGTACTTTAATCTAGAAATCGGTACATATGTATGAATTCCATGTTAGTATCTTGTTACCTCTTGTTGTTGATACTTCTTTTACATATATATTGCTTGTGTGAAATATTTAAGCCATTCTATAGATGGATGCCCAAGCTCACTTGCCTTTGCCTATGTATCCATAAGGAGCATGGACCTAGGGTAATAAATAGTTCTGTGACAAATGGTATCACAGCCAAACACATAGGCCTCTATATGTGTAAGGCATAACACATCTTACCCTAAAGCTTATATAGTCTTCTAGCATCTCACCTCTTCTTTAAGGACTACCTAAGCCACACAGATAGATGATGAATAGTTAGTTTTCTCATATCCACATGTTATTCTTCTCTCATGACTATTAATCACATGATTTCTCGATTATGGGTAGTTTATGCATGGGAAAACTAAAGTTGATTTGAACTCATGAAGGTTGATCTAGATGATAATGCCATGATCTGATCTTGAATGAAAGACCCTATTTGATAAATGAAAGTACTCGTGAAAGCAATGTGCATGTGTAAAGTTCATGCAAACTGAATGTTACCAATTGGATATAAGTGCATTCTATATTTGAGGTAAATCCTTGATGTTGGCGATATAAGCTAAAACTTATGTTCTATACCCCATGTTTGATAGAGTCCCTATTGAAGTGACCTATGTTGTCCCTATTTTGATTGAACCTCAAACATATCTAAGCAAAACTCACCCTATTAATATGTATAATGCCACATACTCAGATATAACCATGTCTTCTGGACCCTATATCATGATGTGAAGATTATTTACAACAGGAAAATCCCCAATTGACCATTATTCCTCTTTGTAGGCTGAATTTGAATAACACGATGGACCTCGATCTCAATCTTGCACTATTATGCTCAAACTCTTAAGTTCCCTATTTTGACTTCTCAATTTCCATAATCTACCCTTACCTTGATCTTGAAAGGAAGGGAACGAAATTATGACTTTGATCTTGCAAAATCTTGAAGTATGGTTGCCCTATTATGATCTTGTTGTTTGACCCATGACCTTGTGAAATATGATTTGATAGTTGATGCTCATCCTATTCAGATATGCTTGATAACCCATGACCAATAGAGATTAGTGTGTGAGGTTAGGGTGATAATTGACTTGTAACTCCCCTAATCGAGGTCACACCCCCTTTATGACTACCTCTAAATTGTCATCTTGTTGATTATTTAGAGCTTGGAAAGGAGACCCATACAACTTGTATTTTTTGACCTAAGTCCCTAACGGGTTAAGCCTATGATGATATTGATACTTGATATTGAATCTTGATTTAGTGATAATCTTGAAATATGAAGTTGCTGGATATAGTTAGTGGTTAGGTTCCTAGAAATACCTAGGCCTATATCATTCATCAACCATGAATACCATGAGAATAAACACGACTTTGATGCCATGAAATGTGGAATAATGCTTGAGATGTTGTTTGATTGTTGCTCGATTATTGTATATGGATGAATGATCACCCTAGAAGGGTAAGTTAATTGATCGGATAAATAATTAAGATAACCTTGAATAACACTAAATGTCTCGACAGTTAATTATACAAAGAGTGAAAGAATATATATTGATTATAATTCTCTAAAACCCAACTATGCCATCTCTAACAAATGTAAGGAAAAGTCACTGAGGAAGTGGCTGATAGTAGGTGACCAAGCCCAGGAGAAAAAGGTCGACAAGAGGTCAATCCCAGGAGGGAAGGCCAACATATAGACCAAGCCCAGGAGGGAAGGTCACCAAGAGGTCAAGCCTAGGAGGGAAGGCCAACATGAAGACCAAGCCCAGGAGGGAAGGTCGCTAATAGGTTAAGCCTAGGAGGGAAGACCAACATGAAGGCCAAGCCCAGGAGGGATGGTCACTAAGAGGTCAAGCCCAGGAGGGAAGGTCACTAAGAGGTCAAGCCCAGGAGGGAAGGCCAACATGAAGACCAAGCCCAGGAGGGAAGGTTTCCAAGAGGTCAAGCCCAGGAGGGAAGGCCAATGTGAAGACCAAGACCATGAGGGAAGGTCACCACGAGCCCAATGCTAGGACGTAAAGTAAATAAGGTGCATCCTATGATAGGGACAAAATCCAGGTTAAAGATTTCCCCAAAAATAATTCGCTCAGATGTTGTTGGAGAAAACTCAAGAAAAATTGGAATAACACCTCAATAAAAACCCTAGGAAGGATATAGCCCGAAGTCACACATAAGGTCTAAAATAGGAATCTAAACCCTAGCTTCCAACTGTTTGGACTTATGACCTTGAGGTCTAAATTTAACTCACGATATTGAATAGTGAAATCTAGACACATGATTAACGAATGATCACCAATTTGGATCTTGAGATTACCCATGATATATGACTGATGACTTCCATGTTCTAAAATCTCAAAATTTGAAATGATGATTATGTTGACTCGCTTGATGTATGACATAAGGGTGGGCTCCATGTGGACTGGGGTGGGACCTTCCATGATTTTGGGCATGGAATCACGATGTTGAAATATGATATTGGTCTTGAATTGTTGAAATGTAAAAATCTCAATCATAGACCCCACCTAGGCCAATGTAGAAGCGAGAAGGCTAAATTTTAGGAATGAAATTCATGCCTTACTATTGAGCTTCATATGATTGACCTAAAATTTGATCTCTCCAAATTGGTGATTTATATGACACTCTCTCTGAAAGTGTGACTCATGTGATTATACTCCCAATTTGATGATCTATGCGACTATGTGTTGGTTTTGATGCTCGATTGCTAAAATTGGAAATGAGGTTGATATTGTAAGTGGCAATGATGTCTTATGGGGATGTTATGAAGTTTTGATAATTAGTAGGTAATACAAATTTGATAATGGATGACTTGACTAAATTTTGGGGACAATTTCCTTTTAAGGTGGGGAGGATGTGATAACATTGAAATTTACACTTTGATTTTAACTCATATATATGACCTAGATCTTGTTCTTGAAGTGAATTTCATTTTGGTATGTGTATCTATGCACAATTGATCCATCTAGCTTGCGTGTATCAACTTGGTGATACTCAAATTGATAAAAATCAAGTATACTTTCATTTCACACCTTATTACTTTTCCCTAGAATTTTGATCACATATTTGTAAACATTTGTTCCCTATTCTTGTTCTCATGTTGTAGATACCTCTCTCTCTCATTTCCAATGCACCAAATTTCACTCAATTCCGCGTTAAGATGAGGGAGTTATGCTTGTTCAAAAATCCAAGCTCAAACCTTAATTTACATCGTTTTATCTCAATTTCAGTCTTGGGCCGACACCCCTTTTTGGGCCTAGACCTGCGGCAGGCCCACGTGCCACTCCCCCTTCCCCTTTTACTTTTTTGTTCCCAATGGGCTATTGTGAACCATTTGATCATCGTACCATTGATCGCAGGCACATCTAACGGTTGGGAAGTTGTCCTCTTCCCCGAGTTTGACACTGCCCTAACAACATCTTTGCAACTGCTTTACGGTGATCAATCTCCATGCTTTGCACCTCTTTTGGCCTATATTGCCACCTATTTTTCTCTATCTTGACCTCCCTATTGCTTTCTCCTTTCTTATTCTTCTCATCCACAACTCCAGATCCCTCTTTCTCCCCCTCCATGGTGTTTCAGACCTCTAGTCTAGGAGCAACTTTGGCGAGCTCCCTCTCTTTCCTCAGCCATCCGTGCATCATGTCAAGCATGGTGGTGAGTTTTTGAGTCCAAGGCACACCATCTTGGTTGCCTCTATTCACCTAAGGACCCCTCCTTTTCTCGACCCTCAACCCTCCCCGCCGCCAGCTACCATAGCAAGGAGCAGGTCTCACGCTAGTGATCCACACACAAGATAGAGATGCCCAACCACTATCAATCATGGACTGGGTCTCGCGACCATGAATGGGCGGTTGACAATCACCCCCAGCCTCCATGAGCGGTTAAAAGCGTTCAAGATTTGGATGAAAATATGATGTACCGCCTAGTGAGCTCTCAGCCCTTGGATTCAAATCCAAGGGTCCACATCGCCTGGAATAAGGATCTCTTGGTTGAGTCAATTGCCAAGATCTAGACAAGTTTGATATATATGGTCTTCAAAATCAATGGTTAAGTGTGCACTCTATTGTCAAGGTACATTCCTCTTGACCCTACTATGATATTGGCTTGCTTGTATGTATGCTCGTATGAATTCTTGGCTACTAACTTACTTGGTTGAGGTATTGTTCGTATGATTATTACTTGCATGTTTGAGTATTCTACGTTGACATACCTTGAATATAATATACATGAATCCATTATGCAACCTAATATTGACATAATGGATAAAGGAACCTAAAACATGCTTTGTATAAAATAATATTGTCAAGGGTTCTCACTTTAGTTCTTCTTACTTTATATGATGTTTCTTGCCAAACACCTTTTATTATACTCTTAAATCGTTTACATGCCTTTTCATAGTGTACTTAATGCTTTAGCATTAATATGTTTTGTTTATCAATTTTTTAGTTTCCAAATGAAGACCCTCTACACTCAAGACTCTAAGCTCTGAAATGTAATACAAATGGGTGTACTTGAATCTAGAAATGGTACATATCTATGAACTCCATGTTAGCATCTTGTTACCTCTTATTGTTGTTACTGCTTTTATAAATATATTGCCTGTCTGAAATATTTGAGCCATTCTATAGACGGACGCCCAAGTTCACTCTCCTTTGTCTATGTATCCATTGGGAGTGTGGACCTAGGGTAACAAACAATTTTGTGACAATGCCCCCCAACTCCTTGTAGATTAGTCTTTATGATGTAATCCCCTCAAGATATTTTCCTCTTGGATATCGTAAGATATAACAAATACATGCTTACTGTTACAACCCCAATTTTTGGGTTCAAATGGTGGGAAATGCAATTTCCCCAATAAATATATGATTATGTATTTTGTATGAATTATGTGCCTTGAACGGATTCCTTTGATAAATATCCTTGTGTTTGATTTCTTGGGCCTTGTTGGCTATTGGGCCCAATAACGAGAAAAAGGAAATAAAAAGGAAAAAGAATCAATTAATAAAGGAATAACTAAGATAATGAGATAGGAAAGATATGGAAGCATATAGAAGGCTAAGAATTATCCTTCAAAGAGGGATTTCATATCTTTATTATTTGTTGGGTTCCAAGGAGTCCAAGTTGCAAAGATAATAGGAGAATAAAGAGATAAAATCAAATAAAACATTATTAAGAAGGAAAGTGGAGATAATGATGAAAATATAAGAAATATGTGGAAATAGGGATAATGGAATCATTATAAATGTGATTTTGACTCCACATGGTTCCTTAGGATACAAGGAATCCAAATAAAAAGATAAAGGAATAGGAGAGAGAAAATATGGATGAAATATGCCTTAATAAGTGATAACTTTCTTATAACGAAAAGTCTCTCATACTTTTGAGTTTGAGTCCCAAATTTGGTACACACATTTATTAAGTCATTGTGGACTTTCCCTTCAAATTTGGGACCAATCATATAAGCAGTTTAAAAGTTTTGATTTTTACAAAATTCCTTTAAAGTAAGAAGGGTAAATTAAATATTACAATTCGATTTTGATTCGTGTTCTTTTATGGGGGCTGACAACCATTGGCTCCGGATCCAACATTGGCTGCAATTCACCTAAAATTTGGAAAGGAGGAATAGACTCTTGGGATTTTGGGACTCTTTTCCTTGGTAATCGATGACCATGCACCAATGGGACCTCTCCCATTGCATTTAGAACACCTTCCTGAGTTGATAGATCCCGAGGTTGGATGGGTTTCGAACACGATGTCGTGTTTCCCCAATACACATGGATGTCCTCGCCAGGTTTGATGTCTAGGCTATAAAAGGGGGACTGATGTCTTGCTCTGAGGGCATAGGAATGACCACAAGACGCCGCATGATCTGTTTTAGTCTCCCCACATACTAATTCGTCGAGAAGCACCAGAATTACTCTAAAGGTTGTCCCTCCCTACCAACCATGGTGGCTCCACATGCTTGCTCACTTCACGCCACTAGATGGATAGCTAAGGCTGCCAACAAGTTCGACTTGAGCCAATGATGGTGGTGGCATCTTTGCTTTGGCCTCCAATGCATTGAAACCTGGAGTGAACTATTGTGTTGACTCGTCGAGAGCTCTATCTAGCGAGTAGGAGAGGAGCGGGAGGAAGGAGAAGACACATATTCAAATGACCAATCTACCCTTGGAGTGCAAGGCCAAAACCCGCAAGGAGTGAGGGTAAGAAGGACTTTGTGGACCAGACTGAGAGGCTCACACATTTGGAAAAGAAGAGCAGGCCACTCTACTGAGGTGGCGACACTCCATTGGCCCTAAAAGGTATATTCTTTACAAAATCATAACTAATTACCCGTAATTCCAATGATTGCAAGTCTTATATGAAAATTTATCAGGAGAATGCAAGGAAGCCAAAAAAAAATGATGTTAAAGCCTAATTATGTTCCTAATTCCAAAAATGCTATTAGTTGATCATGATATGCTTTAAACTTAGGTTAAAAACCCTAATGATGATTAGAGATCAGATTTAAGGTTCTTAATGGGTTAATTCCAGTAAAAATAACCTACTGAGAAATAAAGTGATATTTGGATTTTATAATAGATAATAATTGGCTTGTTTTTGGGTTTAATCCATGAATCTATGATAATGCTTATAGAAACCCTAATCTAGGGTAAAAAGGGTGATTAACATGATTAATTTGAGATTCTTTGGAGTAATGTTGTTGTGAGTCAAACCTAAGCCTGTTAGGAAGTAATTAACAAGCTAGTTAGGGTTTGAGATGAGATTTTTTGTTTTAGGGTTTATGGAGTCAATAATGAAGATGAACCCTAATGAAACCCTAAAAAGAAGTAGGAAACCCTAGGAAGCGAGTTCAAAAGAATAGAATCTGAGAAAGAGAATGGTAATTAGATTACATGTACTTTTCAGGGTTCTTTCTTGCATGTGTGGATTGAACTACTTGCCTGGATACTTTCTTGCTTGGATTACTATTAGCTTGTTGATTCGGTTGGACATGTATGTGGTTACACTTATGGTTAAATCACTTTAGTTTCCCGGCAATTTATGTGGTTTTGTCGGTTGCTTGAAATTAACTGCTTGGTTAACATTTATTTCATGCAAGTATAAAGTGACTATGGATATCACCATAATTATACGTGCATGACTAACTCAGATCCCGATCCTCCTATGTAGCTTTGTTAATGATGAGAAAGATGACCTAGTACATGGTCTACCAGTGAGGTAGAATAATCAGGTTATCGGATGACCTAGTGCATGGTCTACCCGTGAGGTAGGATCATCATGTTATCACAAGTCGATGTGTTGGTCTACCCTTGGGTAGGACCATACGACTCCACGACCCTATGTATTGATCTACCTATAAGGTACGATCATGGGGGTTAGTTGAGATCTACCATTTGAGAGGTAGTATCCATGTCCACTGTAGGGACAACATAGAGGTTAGGGTATGTAAGGATTGAGTAGTCATGTTTAAAATGTAAAGTTTGTTTTGTTAAATAATAATTGCTTGTAATATATTGTTATAATTAAATGCACGATTATTGGTTCCCCCACATACCAATATAATTCGTTATACTGACTGCCATTTTGTTTGTTGGCATTTTAGGATTATCAAGAAAATGGATATTCCTATAAAGTGACAATGATGGAATAAAGCTTAATAAAGATTGGAAGATTTTAGATAGATAGATGTTATATGGGGTAAAGTCCCTCAGCTCCTATATTTTGCAAGGTATGAGAAAAGAATTTTTTTATTCCATTTAAAGCTTAGTTGTTGTAGAATTTATTAATTATTATTGATTATTTGCGAAACCACTGATCATGTTTTGGGATAACGCCTCTAACCTCTTGGTCTCCCTTAATTGGGATTACTGAGAAGCGGGGTCATTACACTTACCCTTCCAAACCAGACAGTGGGGAAGGTTCATGGAGTCTAGGACATCTAGACAATTAAGACTACACTATATTCTTATGATATTAAGAGTATTACTAGTATTATAGAACATCAATGTGTCACAATGTGATTCATGTGAAGCATCATTTGGTAAATTATTAGAGTCCTACACTATCTAAACAACATAGGCACTCTACCATTATATGTGGTTTTACTACAAGATGTAAGTAATCAAATACTAGTTTGCTTGATCGATTTCCTACAATTTTTTATCAAAAACCATATTCATTTCCATGATTCATTAAGTTCCCTTCCATATTGCCATTTATGCACATTTTCACCAATTTCCATTATTTTAACAAAATTATAACCACAATCATGTGATCAAAGTAACTATAGAGACACTTAGAATATGTACTCAGTTTCATATGAATATAACCATTCATACCAATAAAATTTGGAGTATGAACAATATGCATTCTTTTATATCCAAATTTGTGAGAGTGCATGAATTAGGGCATAGATAGGTGTCGTATATAATGGGTTATATATGTTATTACTTACTCACCTTTATGTAAGAAGTAGGAGTATAAGTCATTCTCTTCTACTAGGTTTCAACAAGTACTACACAGTCCACCATATTTCTGGTTAGATTATAGTTTTAGGTCTCCAAACTAACCTGAAAAGAATATTAAAGATAGAAAGAAGAAGAAATATGATATTCTTTCTCATCAGCATAGGGTTGAGGAGAGAGGAAAGGAAAAGTGAAGTAGAAAAATAAAATAAAATAAAAGTTATTCCCACTCCAAAGAAATTTCCTTTAGTTAAAATCTTCAATATTAGTTTCAATCCCACCTTGATTATCATCCTAGGGTAAAAATAATGGGATAGGAGTATAAATGGTGAAGAAAGAGCTATTGGAATTCTACATTCAGAAGGAATCAAATATATAAATGTATATATATATATACCTCCTTATATTATTTGATTTCATAATTTTTATTCTGTTACTGATACAAGTCACCTAACCTTCTAAGAAGTCAATCTAACTACTAGGGTCAATGGGTTCAAGTTGATCGAGGCTGACATTGGAGCTATAGTTTTAATATTTTTTTTAATAATCTAGAGCATGCTACATACTTATTCATCTAGCTATATAATATATACCTCTGTACCTCTATTTTTTGTGTGGAGTAGATAGACATATGTATATGGATAGGAATATATATGGTTATTTATATGGTTAACTGGTTAATGGTTATGGTAAAAAAATTACTACAAGTCAGTCTAACTTGTGGGAATCCACCCTAACCTTTGGACCTGACTATCCAACATGTTAGCCAATTTTTTAGTGCTTTGATTGAAGTAGTCACTTTGACCTCAAAGGTCGTTTGGCCATTGTAGAACCTGACCAAATTCTAACCTCGACTCTACACAGTCATGCCTAGACATCCAAAACACAATGGTATCCCTAAACCCTTCTTTGATCCCCACCACATATATATATATATATATATATATCTTCCTAAACCAGATTAAAGAGTGATTTTCATGTTCTTTAATTTATAGATATCACATAAACTTAATGTTCTTAACTCCTATACTTCATTCATGTTTATTTGTAAAACAAGCTACACATATAATCATTTAGCATTCTATCATCATGTACATCATTCGTCACACACCTTATGGTTTATGATTCACAATATCTATAAAAGATTTGTTTTCACTAGGTTAGGGTTTCTATTTACTTCACACATAGCTTCTGTTGGGTTTTACGTGGTTGGAGTAGGCAGCAGAAACAAAAATTTAACTTGACCATAAACCCATAACCAGCAGATCACATCAACATCTATGTAATGGGAAGGATGGTTTTAGCGAGATATACCTGGTCCTGAGGCTTGTTTAGTGACAATGCCTCAGAATAAGTGCGGTCTTCAACCACCTGTCTTCGACGACGTCTGTGCAGCTCCTCGTCTTGACCTGGACTGCGGTTGACTATAATCCTCCTAAGTAGCAGAAGTCTCCCACCTCTATAGATAGTCCACACAGACTACCAAGAACTCTAGTCATCCTAAAGAATGGACTAGAAGGAGTTGTCCCCTTCTGTTGGTGTACTAGTCACCAACACACTCTCCCACGACCAGTTGCTATTCTACAATTGTCTTTCCCTCGATGTTCATCCCTGGACGGGTAGAACTTGCTTGGTCTCTCTCAGTTACCACAACTAAAGAGGACAACAACTTTGCAGAGCAACTGATGTTATGAGTTGTGTGTCTAGAGAATCTCCCTATACCCCTCTATTTATAGTAGAGGGCAAGGTCAGGGTTCCCAGTCTGTGCAGGAGAAGAAGGATCTAAAATTTCCATGAACAATATACACCATGGTAGGCGAACCGGCTGTTTCATATCTAAACCAGTCATTTGGGAGTGTGAGTCGATCGGTTCACTAGTGAACCAGTCAGTTGGGAGTGTGAGCTGATCGGTTCACCCAGTGAACTGATCATTTCATTTCCCGAACCTACCTATAATTGACTTTCCTTATTTGTTTCTAATTAACGCAAATATTAATTCTCGTCCCAATCGAATTGAATAAGTGAAACGAAAAACTTTTCTCACAAATGGGGAAAACCCAACACTGCTCGTTTGGTCCAAGTGAACCAATCGGTTCACCAGAGTGAACTGGTTGTCTCACTAACCATGAGCCGATCGGTTCACCCATTGAACCGGTCAGTTGGTGATCCATATTGTGCAGAACACAGTCAATTCAGTTCTTAATCAATCTGACACTCTAATCAGTTGGTTCAACACTTGAACTTGATGATTGAGAGTCAAGTCTATTGATTGAATGTTTGATTGAGTACCTAAACACTTTAGTAATCAATCCAAACATCATTCATGGATAAACTCCTCTTCCAAGTTAATCCTATGTGTGTGACCCTATAGGTCCCATTTCACGTTGGCAGTGAATGTCCATAACTGGCTTATGACATCACAAGCAAAGAGCGGTACCTAGTCGCACATCAGTGCTACCCAAGTGAAAAGGAAAGTTGGAGAACAACTTTCAATCCTATAGTTTGTGATTGGTGTTCCAGTGAATGTATAATATCTTTGTCTCTAATATCCTGAATGAACTCAAGGCATGGAGTAGTCATCCTTTCAATGTTCATTCATGTTTCTTGAACTAGAGTAGACTATCTAAGATATGTGTGACAACAATATCATATATTGATTCACATGTGCATGCACATGCCTTTCTTAGTCTCTCTTATGAAGTGGCATGGACATCATACTCCCTTAGGAGGGACAAATCCCATATCTATCAGTTACAGTCTATCTCATGCGTCAAAAGCACCCAATCATCACTGCTATAGCAACCCATGTTTGAAGACTGTGTTTGATGATGTCAAAGTGTACCCAATCACATTCGACGAGTGCAATGATTTGAGGTTAAGAATCACAAACACCACCATCACTATGAGAGATGATTCTGACTACCATGTCATAGTTCCATGTATCACTCTCACAGTGGGTCTGTCTGATATACTGTTCCCCAACATGTATTTGTGTGCTTGGTTTGATATCATATATCATTACTAATGAGACACTGTCATCAACCAACACACACTCTAGTCTTGATGTGTCATTGTTGTCTATCAACATTCCACAATGACATCTGACTAGGGACATAACAAGAATGTACATACTCTTAGCATCCGTACAATCACATTGTTCAGTCCTCAACCTGAAGACATACATCATTGAGTATTGTCATTCTTTAGACATTCATTCTGCTCCATCATATATCTCATAATTGATTGAGCTAGAATAAATTGGAAGCTTACCTTTGATAATTATCAAATCAATCATGACATATGCCAATCCAATCATCATATGATTGGCTCTCTGGGCATACATACCAACAGACTCCCACTTGCACTTACGGACAATCACCTTTGAATCATATTCTTATGATCTCTATACATGTCCTACATGTTTCTATTACGCTAGTGCTAATCCAGTGAGTTAGCAACACTTTGCTTTAGTCAGTATATTGCATGTTTCACATCTCCTTGTTGTATGACATTTCATATGAGATGAAGTTGTCGTAATATGCTATCTAATATTCCTTGCCTAACAATTAGCTCCATAGTTTGACTTAATATATCTACTTTGTCATCAATGGTTGGAATATCTATAAGTTCATATGTATGAACTTCTAGATCCATATAGTATCCTCTGTTGTTCATAACATAAGGATACTCGACATTCCTTTTAGAATTAAATAGTCTTTTAATTTTACTCAGAACATTTCCATTTAATAACTCTTGTTCACTTTACAATTGAATATAACTTTTATATTTTGCGATCATTTTTCTGTCATTTTGGAAGCTTGCATCAGTGTAACTAATTTACACTCAACTCTTCCTTTTATTACCATAGAATTAATACTTTAATACTTCATAAGTACTTAAATGAGTTCTTTATGCTATTCCAATGACTCTCACTAGAAGTAGACAAACATCCACTCATCATGTCCATAACATACGAGATAACTGGATGTGCATATCATATTGTCATGTCCAATACATACAAGATGATGAATGCATATATATATATATATATATATATATATATATATATATATATATATATTTGGCATGTCTGATACATACAAGATAATGGGATGATTACATACATGATAGATCAAATTACAAATGCATAAGGCAACTATATGTGTGTTCCTATTCTTCATAAGAATTTGGGACACTAGGCATTTGAGAGACTAACTCCATGTAATATGGACAATTTTTCTCCGACTGAATTTTTGCATACTGAACCCTTTAGCATAGACTGCTAATGTATGCTCTCTCTTTATCAAATCAAGAGAATTTCGAGAACTATCCCTATAGGTCTCTATTCCCATCACATAGGACATTTCTCTTTATTCCCTTAAAGAAGGTATTTCTACACCAGTGTCTATTCTTAGAAGGTTTCATTCCTCATCATCATGTGGAATATGAATACGCTCCCACTAAATATTTGTAATCACATATCTTTTCTTTATTTTGATATATTAGTGAAACTGTTTTGACTATATAATCAAAGTAAAGACTCCAGTTCTGAGGTGTTTGTTGTAATCAATCATATTAATTAAACTCTTATAACTTATAGACTACATTTGCATTAATCGAATTATAAAGCCTTTTAGTTTTGTATCACGTACACAACCTCATTTTATTCCTTCTAGGAATGCGGTTTAAATATCCATATGACAAATTTTATAGTCTTTAAGTTCCAATAGCAAGCATGATCCTTGATGGCCTATAGCCACTGTAATTGGTTAAATAAAATTATCAGGTTCAACACCTTGAACTCACTTGAATTTATCTCAACCAATCAACTCTTCAAATGTCATCCATGTCAGTCTTAACTCTTAAGACCCAATTGCACTTATGGGTTTTATCCCTATAAGTGCTACAATTAAGGTCATACCTTATTTCGTTCAAATGGAAGTCATTTTGGATCTTATGACTTCAAGACATAACTCAAAATCTGGTTCCTCAATATCATCTAGATAGATTATTGGCTCATCATCATATGACAAATTAATCACCTTTGAGTTTGTAGGATATCATTATCCATCAAGCTCAAGGTGTTTTCTACTAGATATATGAGGTGTATCTGTTACATAAGGAATTTGAGATTCCACAACATTTGTGATTCTTAATCTCCTTTTGTACCTTTATTTAGTGTAAAGCATGTTCTTTAGAAGAATTCTAGAAGATTAGTTATTTGTTTGATGATCATGCTCTTACTATTTAGAGTAAGGTTCCTTCTTTGATTTAGACATCATTATGCCTTAATCATGAGTTCTCTAAGATACACTATCATAGTTACTCACAAGGTCCTCAAACATTTGGTTTTAGTATCTCGTTCATTGATCATATCAAAGAATTAATACTTTTACCAAGTTTGTTCTTCATTTATGATATTCTTGAACATTTCAAGATATTCAAATTGGTATTTCATTAAATACCATATCTAAAGTATTAGAATTTACTCCAATAGGTATGTATATACATCAATATGTATTATACCTAAAAGAATAGTCATTCTCCCACTATATCTAGTGAAGATTGACTTGTCATCATGCCCAATAAATAAGACATTCATATCTCTTAATGGTTCATTAACCAAGAGAGTCTAGTTTATCCATCAACATGGAACCTAGAGATGAATTTCTCATTCATTTGTTTAGATGATAATGCTAATTTATTGTTTGAGTCATCAATAACTTTTAGGTATTATTATTTTATCTCATGCATACCAAGTACCACAAGATAAATAAGGCATTGCCATAAAAGATCATATCTTTGAAATTGAAACATGAATTTTATTGATAGCCATCCTTGTCATTACAAGATGTAGAAATAAAAAATGTTTCTATTTATTGGCAAAATGAAATAGTAGTTCATAACTCTATTACATGCCCTTTGGGATGAAATAAACTAAAAGGTACTTCTATCTATGGCAGCAACACTTTCTCTAATGTTGATGTGTGTTCCTTCTTGGTCCTTTCATAAAGACCATTACTTCTTTTTAGATACTGCACATCATATATATCAAATTTATATCTTGGTATCATGTACCTAAGATAAAGAAGCATTTTAAGTTTATTTCATAATACCTGAGATGGAGACTTCCATCCCCTCCTTCTTCTTTAGTTCATCTATGTAGAGAGGGAAATTTCTCTTCTAATGTCATGGCTCATGACAATGGTGACATTTGCCTCCCTTGTTCACCCCTCCCTTGGCTTTGAGAGTTGAAGATGACTTGGGCTGCTAGCTAGCATCAGAACCTTTCTTTGCTTTACCCTTGACCTTGCCTTTAGACTTTCCCTTCTTTCTACTGATCATCATCACAAATTTGGGTTTGTCTTTCTTCATATGTGCCTCGACTATCCTCAACATGCCCAACAACTCTGTCAGTGACATGTCAAAGTTGTTCATGTTGTAGTTCATCACAAACTGATTGTAGGATTTTGGCAACAATTGCAACATCACATCAGTAGCCAACTCTTAGCTCAGAGGGAATCCCAGTCGATTTAGGTTCTCCATATAACCAATCATCTTGAGTGTGTGAGGGCCTACTGGATCTCCTTCTGTCATGATACACTTGAACAATGCCTTGGAGACATCATATCTCTCTTGTTGTGCTTGGTCATGATACATGTTCTAGAGATGTTGAACCATCTCAATGACGTCCATGTTCTCATGTTGTCTCTACAACTCATAGTTCATTGAGCACAACATCAAGAACTTCACATCAATGGCATCCTCAGTATGCTTCTTGTAAGCATCCTTTTCATCCTTTGGTGCATTGGGAGTGGGTTCTTCTAGTTCTAGTGTATCTAGGACATAGAGCTTTCGCTCTTGAGTGAGAACAATTGTCAATGTCCTAAACTAGTCATGGAAGTTGTTCTCATTTAGCTGGTCCTTCTCAAGGACCGATCGCAATGAAAATTTATTGTTGTTGGTAGCCATTTATTCTACAAAAAGAAATTTGCAATTTTAGTCCAAAACTCTTTTGATTTGATTTGATACAAAACTTGACGCTATTAATTAGGTCTTTAATTAATTATCACTCCCACCATTTTGATCAAACGGATAGCCCTCACCATCAATTCAGAAGATTGCAGTGTACAACCTTCTAGTGAGCAAGATCCTGACTTCCTCTAAGTTATGGGCCAGCGAGGGTTGTCACCCACAACTAGATTCTTTCAGGTAGGCAACTTTTGCCAATTGCATCATATGCAACTCTTGATAAATGTTATGCACAACTCTTTTTCATGAACATTTGCATGCCTCAAGGTGCTTAATCTTATTAAGATCACCTTGTTAAGTCCAACCCAAAAGCCAACACAATGAATATGCACCATGCAAAGGCAGACCCACATATTCACCATCACACTTCTACGAGATAGACGGTACACCATGTGAAGGCATGCCCACACTTAGTCGATCAAGCTTTTCATGTGTGCTACCTTTGGAAGGCATATTCAACTTAATATGTTTGTTGAGGGGTTTTAATATGCTTATATATGCATATATGTATCCAATCACCACATATATAGTACATATCATATACATGCTATATCCCACAAATGAAAATATGCAATAATAATAAAGTGATGATTATGGCCATCCTAACTATGGTCATCTAAGGTCTACATCACATGCAACCTATTATTGATGAACATCTGTGCTTTCCAATCCAGGTTGATTGGTTCAACCTTTGAACTGGTCGACTAGCCTCTTGACCGGTCAGTTGGTCTCCTCCACCTAGTTGTCTGGCTCCTCTAGATGGTCAGCTCATCCAGTAATATGGGCTTCTTGTCTGTCACCAACTTCTCCTCAGTCAGTCATCTCGGTCCATCAAGAGGTCATCTTCAGTCTTCGTCATAACAAAAAATAAAGCTAATCCTATTTTACATAATCTTTGTGAAACCTCAAGTTACATTCGAGGGGAGCAAAGGTAGAAGAGAATCTTGAGTTATCTTGAGTGACATTCAGAATAGAAGAAGTGGGCTCGGTGCACAGACTGAGATGCAAACAACCATAACCAACCACACACATGCACATAGGGTTTATAGGCCATAACCATGCTACACATCCACCATCAAAACCATTTTAGGGAGACGTGTATCAATTGCATATATATACCTTATCATATATGTATATATTAGTTTGGGATCATGTTGTATTAATCGGATAATCACATTAGTCATTTAATTATTCACATCGTATGCAATAAATAAAAGACGTTAAAACCAAAATCTAATCATATTGATTATCCTAAAACATAGAGTATTGACATGGCTTTGATACCACTGTTAGGTTTTACGTAGCCAGAGTAAGCAACATAAACAAAAATTTAACTTGACCATAAACCCATAACCAGCAGATCGCATCGACATCTATGTAATGGGAAGGATGGTTTTAGTGAGATATACCTGGTCCTAAGGCTTTCTCAACAACAATGCCTCACACCAAGTGTGGTCTTCAACTACCTATCTTCGACGACGTCTGTACAACTCCTGGTCTTGACCCAGACTGTGGTTTACTATCATCCTCCTGAGTGGCAGAAGTCTCCCACCTCTATAGATAGTCTACACATACTACCGGGAACTCTAGTCATCTTGAAGAATGTACTAGAAGGAGTTGTCCCCTTCTATTAGCGTACTAGTCACCAACACACTCTCCCACATCTAGTTTCCATTCTGCAGTTGTCTTTCCCTCATTGTTCCTCCCTGGAAGGGAAGAACTTTCTTGGGCTCTCTAAGTTACCACAAATAGAGAAGACAACAACTTTAATGAGCAAATAATGTTCTATTTTGTGTGTCTGGAGAAGCCCCCTATACCCCCTCTATTTATAGTAGAGGGTAGGGTTAGGATTCCTAATCCGTGTGGGAGTAGAAGGGTCCAGAATTTCCATAAACGATTTACACTGTGGTAGGTGAACCAATTGTTTCATAACTAAACCGGTCATTTGGGAGTGTGAGTTGATCGGTTCACTAGTGAACCGGTCAGTTGGGAGTGTGAGCCGATCGATTCAACCATTGAATTGGTCGTTTCACTTCCCAAACCTACCCACAATGAATTTCCTTATTAATTTCAAATTAACACAAATATTAATTCTTGTCCCAATCAAATTGAACAAGTGAAATGATTTTTTTTCTCACAAATTGGGAAAACCCAACACTGCTCATTTGGTCCAAGTGAACCGATCGGTTCATATCTCACTGAGCATGAGCCGATCGGTTCACCCATTGAACCGGTCGGTTGGTGGTCCAGATTGTGCATAACACACTCAATTTAGTTCTTAATCAATCTGATACTCTAATCAGTTGGTTCAACACTTGAACTTGATGATTATGAGTCAATGCTATTTATTGAATGTTTGATTGAGTACCTAAACACTTTAGTAATCTATCCAAACATCATTCATGGATAATGTGACACCCCGACCCCCATGCCATCTCTAATGACCCCGAAGACCGGGAAGTCACACTCGGTAAACTACTCTTAACTTTTTCTTTTCTTGATCACTTAGATTAATTTAAATAAAAATCATAAAATTTGTATATCATCGAATTATAATAAAACTGCGGAAGCGGATTTCCATAAACCTTACTAAGAAGAAAAACAAGCTTACATGACATATTACATTTCTCATGCAGACTATAAAACACAGCAGATAATTGAAAACTAACTACATATTTCACCATATTCTCTCTCTAACCCAACATATGCCCAAGGACCGAGGGGAAAGGAATAAGAGACCTCTAACTAACTACTAACTACCTTCTATGTACTCGTATGATACGATCCTTCAGCCTCCTCGTGCTGACGTTGACCTGAAAAATGTTTCAGTAGGTTGGTGAGCTACTGGCTCAGTGAATAGAATTTCACCAACCATTACAGATAACTCATTTATGTTTATTATTTGGAATAATATGCAAGAAATACTACACTAAGCAGGTCTAAGAAATTTAATTTAAACAATAGAAGATGTCAACATTTCTTTATGATAACAATTGATGCAGAGCTGTAGATACAATTATTTAATAGAAAATACTTAAAGAACTATTGCTGAGAAGCTAACTCATATCTTTCTTAACTCTTTAACTTAATAAAACTCTGTGAACCTATATGAAAATATTTTATCTTATGCCCTGATCATATGACTCTACATATGAAGACTCGTAGCGAACTACGATCCCACCATATAAGACTTAACCGACACCCCGGGATAGCTAAGTATGACTGTTGTACTGGTCTGCTACAGGACTCAGGCTCTCTGGCCTCAGCATCCTTTTTGTGCCGTAAACTGGACTCCTCCTCTAAGCTGATTACACAGGCGGAGAGTCAAGCCGTGCCACCAGGACGTCTGGTAAGTGTTGGACACGCTTTTATATACCTCAGTGCCACCATGACGTCTGGTTAGTGTTGGACACTACAAATTGTACTCCCGTGGCAGTGAGACGTCCAGTTAGTGTTGGACACGAGTCTCCGACCTTACTGGACGCACCGCCAGGGTTAGGTTGTTTCACCCCTAAGGCACAGACCTCTCAAAGGGGTTTTACGGTGTCAGGGCCCTTAATCTAATAATTTATTATTCTAGAAAAACTCTTACTACATTGCATCTCTCTCTTACTTGTTCTGGACTTTGGTATCTCTATGGTACCGACTCTATTTACTTGAACTTTACAACACAACATGAAAATCATTCTAAATTTGACAGAGTAGTATATTCAAAACACTATAAAATACTGAATAATCATTATACTATACATGTAGGTAGACTAAAATTCTTAAATAAATAGAATGCATGTCAATTTGGCACTTTATACACTAAAATCATGCAATTGAACTGTTAAGCATCACCGCATCTCATACTGAGAATTTTGATATCAAAATACTTGAATCATTGACCACCCTATCCTTAGGGTTTTAGTTACCTCATTCACTTATCACATGGCAACACCCTATCCTTAGGGTTTCAGTTACCCCATCTATTGGATTACAGTTCAAATCACAATACAATATCATTCTAGAACTGACAGAGCAGTATACTCAAAATCATTGTAAATATTGAGTAATCCTTATATCATGCATGCAGGCAGATTTAAAATTCATAAATAACCCAAACTCATGTCAATTTGGCACATACATACTGAATTTATGAAATTGAACATCTTATGGCACTAATAAGAGTAATTACTTCACATATGAGAAATCATCTGTACGTAACATTTATCAATTATCTAAAATTTCTCGAAGAACATGCACATTAACCCTAATCCTAGTTTGTGCATCTCATAACTCAATTAAGAGTTACTTACGTATCATAACATGAATTATTAACAATACTTGAGAATTTCTAGTAATATCTCAGAGAAATGTGCCAATACATATAAATGTTAATTCACACACATTAACATAAGAGGAAGCATGCAACTAGGGTTTTATTGAATATTTTTATGTTATCGTACTTTCTTTGAAGTCGTGCATCTGATAATTTACAAAAATTTGTATTGTCTGGGTTTATACCCAAACTGTACCATTATCGATCGTGTGTTACTAATTTCAACATTCATACTTGGAAATTTAGGTTCCGATGAACTATATAAATTTTCACTAGTCCAATCCACACTGATCAGATGCTAATCCAATTAATATTAAAGGATAAAGAAACAATTTATGAAATAAAAAGTTGGGCAACGCCAAATACTGCCCAACGCCTGTTATCAGCGAAAAATGCATAATTTACCAAAAATTTCCGATTTGCAGAGGTAAATCTTAGATAGTGAGTGAAATCCTACTCACATGATTCGGGATGTCCGAATTCGTCTGGAATTGCGTCCAGAGACCAATTTTTGGGCGTCCGCTGGTTTCAACCTCTTTCACCCACCAATTGAGGAGAAAGCTCGATAAAATGCCAAATCAATTCTATATGCTACGGATTCTCGTTCTATCCTTAAAATCGAGCTCTGAGCTGGTCTTACCTAGCTCCTTTGTGTGCCAATCGAACTCTGATTTGGACCTGCTGCTGCAAGCAGCCGTTTCCCCATGAATAGGTTGAAGGGGAGAGCTATTCTTGGTGCTAGACACAGCTATGGCTGCAGAATCTTATTCCAACCTCAAGGACGAAGTCAAGATAACCTTTCCCGAAGGTTTCATGCACCCAAAAGGGGCTTTTAGCCGGTGCCGCTGCAGCAGTAGCTTGGCTGCGACCCTGCTGAATGACCTCCCTAGCGGCTAGATGTAGCTGCGGTTGGGGGAGAAAGATGAAGGGAAGAGGAAGAGGAAAGGAAGAGAAGGTAGGGGCGCAGCTGGATCGGAGCTAAGGGCCAAGAACTGCCCGCCCTAGCTCACCCTGGTCGCACTACTGTTCTATCGGGCACCACTCAAGCGGTTGCTCAATAAATCGATCGTGAAGAGATAAGGGAAAGGAAGGTGAAAAGGATATTAAAGCAAAAAAATGGGAAAATTGCAAATTAGGTCCAAGGAAAATAAAAAGGCTATAACTTTTGCCTCGAGGGTCCAAATCGAATGATTCTTTTTACAAAACTTAAATCACAGAATCCACTACGAGCTCGAAGTAATAAATTATGCTTATTAGCTTGTCACAACTGGTAAAAGAACTAATTGCATTTGTGTGTACTTAACCCAACTTAATTAACTTAATTAACTTATTAATGTTATGATCATCATACTTATTAGTTAACTTTGGTGTGGGTCATAACAGATAAACTCCTCTTCTAGGCTAATCCTGTGTGTGTGACCCTATAGGTCCCATTTCACGTTGGCAGTGAATGTCCATAACTTCTTATGACATCACAAGCAAAGAGCGGTACCTAGTCACACATCAGTTCTACCCAAGTGAAAAGAAAAGTTAGAGAACAAATTTCAATTCTATAGTTTGTGATTGGTGTTCCAGTGAATGTATAATTCCTTTGTCTCTGATATCCTGAATGAACTTAAGGCTTGGAGTTGTCATCCTTTCAATGTTCAATCATGTTTCTTGAACTAGAGCAGACTGTTTGAGATATGTGTGACATCAATATCATATATTGATTCACATGTGCATGTGCATGCCTTTCTCAGTCTCACTTATCAAGTGGCATGGACATCATACTCCCTTAGGAGGGACAAATCCCATATCCATCACTCACAGTTTATCTCATGCATCAAAGCCACCCAATCATCATCGTTATAACAACCCATGTTGCAGGATTGCATTTGATGATGTCAAAGTGCACCCAATCACATTCGACGAGTGTATTGATTTTAGTTCTAAGAATCACAAACACCACCATCACTATGAGAGATGAATCTGACTACTATGTCATGGTTCCATGTATCACTCTCACAGTAGGTTTGTCTGATACACTATTCTCCAACATGTATATGTGTGCTTGGTTTGATATCATATATCATGAATAATGAGACACTATCATCAACCAACACACACTCTAGCCTTGATGTATCATTGTGATCTATCAACCTTCCATAATGACATCCGACTAGGGGCATAACAAGAATGTACACACTCTTAGCATCCGTATGATCTCATTGTTCGGTCCTCAACCTGAAGACATACGTCATTGAGTATTGTCATTCTTTAGACATTCATTCTGCTCCATTGTATATCTCATAATTGATTGAGCTAGAATAAATTGGAAGCTTTCCTTTAATAATTATCACATAAATCATGACATATGCCAATCCAATCATCATGTGATTGGCTCTCTGGGCATACATACCAACAGGTTCCACTATATAAATTAAGGATTTGAGTTTGCATTAAAAGAAAGAGATAGTGTGATAATCACACCATCTAATTTAGCATTAAGTTTCACCTATAAATCAGTGAATACAAGTCCAACTTCACAAAATTTTCTTACTATAGTTGTATAGTCGATAATGATAAGTGAGTTATCTTCTTATAAAAGGAATGATTCACTAGTTACTTACATTATATAATTTAAAAATATCATATCTAACGAGACATCATATACTCTCCATATATCAAAGATGTAATTCTAGAATGACATTTTCACATCCCCCCTGGACTATTACAAGTACACTTATATTACCTCCCTACTATACCAAATTGAAATCTGGGTATATTCTTAGTTTGGCCATTTTCCTAAGTTTTTGCTATCTTTTCTATCCTTTTTGTCCTTGATGTTGAATTTGTGGATTTATTAGTGGTTTGGGGTGAATTTGATCAAAATTTATGCCAATCTATGGGTTTATGCACAAATATCTCAGTGAATATTTCAATCAGGGTCTAAAATGCAAATTGACCACTTAAATGGGATAATGATAAAATAGATTTGTTCTCGAACATTCCTTAGCCTTTTGGAGCAACGAAGAAAAAAAAGAATAATAATGCTTTAAATATGTTAATGTGATATTGAATTTAATATGAGAAGTAGTGGTAATATTAGACAATGGGCTAAAATTAATAAAAGGAAGTATAATTGGTTGAAGATAATTTGAGATTCATTTTCCTTGTATTTGGTTTGGCTTGGAGGCCAAGTTTCATAATTTTGGGATATTTATAACTATATTTTTTTTATTTATTAAAGAAAAGGTGAGTTTTCTCCAAAATATGAAATAAAATATTTAATGACTCCAAAAGTGGCAAATAATCTTAGATTCATAATTTACACATAAAAAAAGTCTTCAGGTAAATTTTCATCTAATTTTGATAATCTATAATGTTTTAATGCGTTTAGGAGAGAGAAAGTGTATATAAGGACCAAAGTATTAAATAATGAGCAAAGTAATTCCAAATATATTAATGGTCAATTCATGTTCCATATATTTTAGTTTACCTGAGGGTGAAGCTTCACATTAATTGGTAGATTCTAGATGTCTCTAATGTGATAGGAAAGAGAAAATATGATTTACTTTAAAAGAATTAAATAAAATACATAGAGTCTTGAAAATTGAAAACTAATGCCAAAATTTGATTATAGATGTCCTAAATGGTCTTGGTGTCAAATTTCATTTAATTTGGAGTTTGTTTGCACCCTCACTTTGTTTGGAAAAGAAACAACATTAAATAACCCCTAAAATGAAAAATAAATGCATTAATATACTCGATTTCCTAATGTTTCACAGATAATACTTGTGACAAGCTATCGAGCTATAGTCAGGATCCAGTTTGATGATTTTATTTGGAGTAAAATCTAATAGTTAGATCTAAGATCAAATGGTGATCGACTCATCTCCTACCTATGGTAGGAGGCCGTCCATGGTGTATAGTATAGGCGGTTTTCTCTCCAACTTTCCTCCCTTCTCAATCCACGATTCTTCTAGATTTCTTATGTAATGAATTTGTGAGCCAATTCCAAATCTAGTAAGCCTTTACTTGAGCCCTAGTTTTCTACAATGAGAAAAACCCTAATGTGGCCACCAACCCCTCACCGCCATGGACTGTGCCATCCTTCTACAATGCCTCATGGCCCTATATAAACCCCTATATACCTTTACTAGGTCCTAAAAAACCTATCCTCTTCTTTCAATTTGATCCGAAGGAGTGTGCATTACCATCGTGATCCTTGATTCCTCCCGCCGCAATTCACCATGCCGCCAGAGACTCACAATACCACAGACAAATCACCTCTGGGGTAAGGTCCTGCAACATCTCCCCTTCATTTCTATGTTCTTATATCTCACAATCCTGCTGAAGGGTGGTTTTCCCTAAATCAACCTGGGTAGTAGGTGTTCTGCCTCACGACCATGGCATGCCAGAGCAAGGATGGGGATAACCCCCAGTGACTTTCTAATATTTTCCTTGCTCGACTTTTCTTTCTTTTTCTTCGCCAAAGGTGAAGTCTTCCTTTCTCCTCTTTTGCTCTTTGAGATGGTAGTGGGACCAGTTGAGTTGTCTAGTGGGTATTGGGCCAACTTATCACACTAACCCTCTCCCTCTCTCTCCTTCTTGCAAGCCGTTGTTGCTTATTTGGCTTTTCTGAATTTCCTAGTTGTTTGAATATCTAAAAATCATATCTTTTGATTTACCTGTTCAAAAATTATGTAGAAATAAGTTTTGGAATCGAAAAAAATGTGATCTTTCTAATAAAAATAGTTTTAGAGTCTGATTTCCATGTTTTCTGTGGTTGATTTTTTGAGGATCTAATAAACTATATAAAAAGCCCTAAAAATTGTAACTAATTCATATAATCTCCAAATTTGATAAACAAATATGTTTTCTTGATTAGAAATACAAGGAATCATTTAGTCTAGGTTTTGTGACTAAAATATAAGGTTTTTCTAAAAAATTCCAAAATTAGGGTTTCTCTACATTAAGGCATATTATGTACTCTAATACATAATAATAAATTGAAGTACACAAAGTTGACTTGGGATCATCTAAAAGTGGTGAAAGTGGGTAATTGAACTCAGTATGAGAGGTATGTGCATCCTTACACCCTAAGTTGGGATATTTGCAAACCAACCCTTAAATCCCTAATGAGGTACTATATGAACCCTTTTCTCTCTATTAATATTACTTTTGCTATATTTGCCTCAAAAGTAGTATTGATATTCCATTTCTTGGGTCTTGTACCCCACTGCCACGTTTCAAATATATGATGCTTCTACTTTCCATAGTTTCTCTTTAGCATGTTTATTATATTAGACTATTTAGCTAATGTAGTGGTACTTTTGTACAATCACCCATAGACAGGGCATGTGTTATTTTTCCCTGGGGAATGTTTTTACTAACTCCATTATAAAATTATTGTAGGTGACTGGGAATGTGTTACTCTCCCCTCACCTATAGGTTGAGGTCCAGTAGGTGCCTCAATCCTACTTAGTTAACGTAGTCTATATTAATCATGCTTGCAAATCTTTTACTGTTTTCTTATTATGACAAGCATCTTTTTATTATGCCTCATACTCTTGATCTCTTCATCTTATTATGAAATCTTAGCCTTTATTTCCATGTTATTTCTTTACCTTTTGTTCTTGTTCCTTATTTTGATACATACCTAATTTTCTCCTCTTGCTGGCTGACCCCAACCACCTAGGCCAAGGATCAGAGTAGCGTAGTAGGTTTATGGAGGACCAACCTAGGATTAGGATAAGGAGTACATTACTTTCAGCATGGGCCTAACTCATGAAGATGTTTGTTGGAGACAAACTTGATATGGTTTATATTTCCCTATACTAGATCCTCATGTTATATCTTTCATGTAAACCCTAAATGGGAGATGATGATATAGTCATTACTTTCATTTTGATACTACACTTTGGTTGTCTTGAAAACAATTATTGAGATTTGAAAATTTTACACCTATTTCAAGCATACCTTTTGAGTGTTTTTGGAATGGATGTTCTATTCTTCAAATTTTAGTAGGGAGTGGATTCCCTCTGGGTCCCACTCCTTACAACATGGCATCAGAGCCCATGGTAGTCAGAATCTGAGTATTTTAATTTTGTGTCCCTAATTAAAATCATTTCCTTACATAGTTCCCCTTGATGTGACATGTTTACCTTAGAATTGACCTATGTTTTTCATGAGATGATGAAAGGTTGATTTAGGATCATAAGAGTTTCACATTAGAATTGTGTTTAATTAACCTTTATGTGATGAACCTGATAGGTATCTATTAGGGCATAAGTTGAAAGCAAAGGTTCTAGAAAACAATAGGGTTTGGGGGCTGGAAAGATCTTCCTCCATGCCACTAGCTTGGTTACGAAGACTCCTGGATCCGCATGATACATGCCTAGTCTGAGCTGATACTGATTGTCCAAAATAGCATATCTATAGGCAATGGTAGCCTTAGACATCTATGTTGGATACTCTTGGAAACCTTATAAGTTGACCTTGTGTTTTAGTTGCAATGACTTGTTTGAGGATGGATACACAATATAGTTCCCTTATATCCCATAGAACCACATGTTTGGGCAGTCTATCCTTAGAACCTAGACTTTGAAGTTTGGTGTTTAGCAAGCAATCAAGTGATAGATCTTGTGCATGGTTTAGTTAGACTCACCCTTTTACCTCTACATTAGTTTGACTTGGTAGGCCAAACCTTTAAGGGGTGAAGGGATAGTATTAGTACCTTGATAGATCATGGATATGTTGATTTTAAGGATGAAATCCATTTTGAGGGATGGAGTCATGTAACATACATAAATCTAGCTACTTTGAATCTAGAAACCCTAACTCCATGATTAGGAGGTTAATGCGCTTGAATCCTTAGAATTGACCTAACAAGTTATAGTTATAAGCCCACATGCCTGTTTATATACTAAAGAACATATAATGGTCATCTAATGAATAATTCATATGTCTGAATCCTAATGAATATTTAATGTAGATAATATGAGTAACTCAAATATTAATACACATGATGTTGACCATGTCATCAACCAGTAAACCCTAATGATATGATGAGCAAGATAATTGGAACCTAACTTTGAGCTCAATGCATTATAAGAACGTATAAGCAAAGTATAACCTAAACCCTAAGTTGTACTCATCTAACTTTGATATATGCATCCTTGGTTACCTTAATGATACATTAGTGACATTAGGTGTCATAATTAGATAACATGTTGTGATACACATAAATGGTATATAATCACCTAATCATAGATTAATCAAGTCATCCATATGTAATGCATATAACCTTGTTCTCTAATACACACCTAACTAATCACCTAATCTGACTTGGTATGTGAATCAAATCATTAACATGTAACATGTCCCACATGGTTCACTAAAATACACATAATGACTTCAATATGGATAGGAAGTAAGTGGATTTATGTAAATGGTCATAATCAATAATAGTAAGTGAATAAATATGAGAAAATGAATAATGATGACATTAATGTGAGTAATAATGGTAATGTGACAATGTTTAATATATATAAGTAATTAATGTGACATTATTTGAATTAATTGTAGGCTTAATAACAAATTGGATAAAATTTCCCTATTTCGTGCACGATAATATGTTATAATTTAATATGGTGATAATATGAGGATAATAGAATCTAAATCCAATTTATTAAGGATAATGATCTAATATTGAGTAAAATCTAATTGCACTAAAATTCTTAATGAGATAAATAATAAAAATATAGGATTTGTGCATAATAATGAATGTAACTCTTTTGGAAACAAAGTGAATATAAAATGACACAATTAAAAAGAATATTAATAATGATGTAATATCATAATAAATATATATAACAAAGTGAATATAAAATGACACAATTAAAAAGAATATTAATAATGATGTAATATCATAATAAATATATATATTAAGCCTAAAATGTTAATTGTGTTATTTCCAAAAGTGGAACCCTATGTGATCCATGAGAACTTGACCCATGAGGAGTTACTAGTGACATTTTGGTGGAAGTTTGATGGTTTGGAAGAAACAACTTGGTAGCCTAGAGATGAGATGTTACATACTCACCCTTCCCTCTTTGCTTGAGATTTGGGGGATGAAATCCTTTTTAGGGGGGTGGAGTGATGTAACAAATGAAAATTTGGGTATATTCTTAGTTTGGTTCTTTTCCTAAGATTTTCCTATCTTTTCTATACTTTTTGTCCTTGATGTTGAATTTGTGGAATTATTAGTGGCTTGGGGTGAATTTGATCACCATTTATGCCAATATATGGGTTTATGCACAAATACCTCAGTGAATACTTCAATCAGGGCCTAAAATGCAAATGACCACTTAAGTGGGATAATGATAAAATAGATTCGTTATAGAACATTCCTTAGCCTTTTGGAGAAGAGGAAAGGGAATGAATAACAATGCTTTAAATATGTTAATGTGATATTTAAATTATTTCATATGAAAAATAGTGGTAATATTAGATAATGGACTAAAATTCAAAGGAAGACTAATTGGTTAAAGATAACTTGAGATGCATTTTCTTTGGGTTTGGTTTGGCTTGACGGCCAACTTTTCATAATTTTGGGATAATAATAATTATATCTATTTTATTTACAAAAGAAAAGGTGAGTTTTTGATAACACCAATTTTTGTGATGTTTTTGCCCTTTATTTTGTTATCAAAACTGCCCTTTTTTGCTATTTTCCTCTCTTTTATATGCACTTTCGTAATAATTGGCCAAGCAATGCTCTTAATCCAATTTTCCTATCTTTTGCAGAGTTTTCCTCATTTTTGGGCAATAAGGCCGCTCCGGCCCATGAATAAGTCCAAGCCTGTCTCGGCCTCCCTGACGCCCGATACAACCCCTGCCTGACAGGGGTTGGGCGACACAAAGACGCTCGACAAAGAAGTATCGCGCGAGAAGAAGCTGACGGACGTCACGCCTTCTACCCGACAGGGAGCCCGGCTCGCCCCGACAACCCAGCTTGTCGGGCGACACAACCACCCACCGGCAGGCGCGCCGCCCGTCACGACCGATAGCCGACACCATCTACGTCGAGTGACACCTCTGTATCGGCCCATCCAACGACTGGAGCATAAGGGGGCCATGTGGCACTTTGAGCACCATGTCTTCTCCCCAACCAGCTGACTATAAATAGCAGCTACAGGGAGCCGAAAAGACAAGTTCAGAATTCAGTGTTTTTGAATTCGGACAGTTGGGAGTTGAGCTATCTTCCAAGGAGATTGCGAGAGCATACGTGTCGTGCCCCAGTGCTTGTCTCGGGCGACGCTAGGTGAGCTTCTCCTCATCCCGAGAGGGAGGGGACAATTCACTTAGGACCGTCCCGAGACAACACTGCGGGCCGATATCGGCCGACGTAGATGAGTGACACAAGTGCCCGACAACAACAATACGTAGCTCTTAGCCCGACACGATATCAAACCGATACGCTTAGCTTGTCGAGCGTGCCGCCCGAGAGGGTGTGCCGCCCGACATGAGCGTATCGGCCAGGGTCCTTGAGCGATGCGGTTGACAGTCAGTGCGTGCCGCCCAAGAGGGTGTGCCGCCCGACACATCTGTATCGGGCTAGGCCTCTGACCGATATCGGGCAGGAGAGCTACAGCACCCTGTCATCCTTCTACATCAAGGAGGCGACACCTATCTTTACTTTCTGTCATTTAATTCCTTACTTATGCATTATAATTAAGACCCTTTATTTGTCTATGGAAATAGAAGATGCTTAATTACTTGTTGCTCTGTGCTTGGTACAATATGTTGGATGATTTCTATGTATGATATACGAACTCCAGCTTGCATGTTTGGATCACATTTCGCTTAGCTAACGAATCGTGTTTTCCCGTCACAACAACTTCGAGAGTTGTGTTGTGGCTCTAGTGTTTGGTCCGATTCTGGAGTACGAGAGTGCCTGGAACGGAGTTGCTTTAGTGACCTTTCCACTCTAATTTTAGTCCAGTGACCTCGAGAGGGGCGCTGATGCCTTGTTAGAGGTACCCGCTTCGAGGGGAGGGGTACAGGACTGGTTCTACCGCCGCTTGTTTTACCGCAGTTTTATCCTTCGTACCTCGCTTTAGCTCGAGCAGTATCTTTCTGTTTTTGTTGCATGAAAATCCCTAAAAACAGCTAAATGATTAAAATCTTAAATCTCTCTTGTAGCTCCACTTGGAGTTAGTTTTCTTTGTTTTATTTGTGACATCTTATTGCTCCCCTTTTTGGGGAATTTATCTCTCTTTATACCTGCCGGAGTGTAGCGTGTCGATTCCGTGTTCTCAACACTACCCCCTTGTCCCTGTGTTCGACCTCGTATATCTACTTCAACCCTGTAAACAAAGTTGTGGGGGCCTAGAAGGATTCGGGTTTATAAATGTAAAAGCTCGACTACCTCAAATCCGCCTCCAATTTTAGGACGCGCGATTTAGGCCGGTCAACTTTTTGGCGCCGTTGCCGGGGATAGGGCAAAAGTGGTACTATTGATGAATACAAATCCACTAAATACACTCCTGTGCCTCAATCTTAGCAATGAGCTTGACAACACTCTATGAATATTCAATTTTCTAAACTTGATTTTCTATGCCTTTTCAGGAACTCTAAAAAACTGTGACATGTTCCGCCAAGGTTTGAGACCATGTCTCACTGTGAGCAGTCTCTTTCTGAGAGTGAATGTCAGGGCCGAGGTGGGAGGTCGAGCCAGCCTAGCTTGGTTGGTCAGCTTTCTTCCTACATAAAGAGACATGATACCATCATCAACAAACTAGTGCAGAACACGCTCCCTAGCCCTGGGGCTCTGAATTCAATGCAACGCCAGATGGCCAGCTTGCAGATGCGCCAGCGTGAGGTAGATCGACGACTGACCCAGATGGATGCTCTGATGGAGAATCCTAAAATAAAAGTTCCCCCACACCCTGACTCTGCCGTAAAGGCAGTCCTGAGGTCTGGAAGAATGCTGGAGCGCCCTGATGAAGCCAGGCCTGAGCCCGAGCTAAGGCCTGAGGGTGCTACCCCAGCAGAAGGGGAAGAAAGATGAGCAGACGTTCGAGAGTCTGCATAAGGGTTCCCTGAGGAGCTGCCTGGCAAAAGGAATTCTTACGCTCCTAGGATTTCGTTCCCGTACAAGCTGATAAAGGCGAATCTGAAGAAGCGTCATGAGAAGTTCATGGACTCGATCAGGAAACTGCATCTTGAAGTCCCCTTCCTTGATGCATTGGAAGAGATGCCTACGTACGCCAAGTTCCTCAAGGACCTTATTACAAAGAAGAGAAGGGGAGGGAGGATAGAGATTGTGCATCTAGCTTCCGCATCCTCCACCTTCTTGAAGCCTGACGCGCCAAATAAGAGAAGGGATCCCGGAGCCTTCACGATCCCGTTCGACATCGGAGACAACATCAAGCACAAGGGTCTAGCAGACTTGGGGGCGAGCATTAGCCTCATGCCTCTAAGTTTCGCACAAAGGGTGGGTTTGACCGACGTGGTTGGAACCAACATGCGGATTCAACTGGAAGACCACACCTTTAAGAGACCCGTTGGCATTGTCGAAGATGTGCCGATAAGGGTTGGCGATTTCTTCATCCCTTGCGATATAGTCATCATCGACACAGCTGAAGACCCCCGGTGCCCGATCATCTTTGGGCGCCCCTTCTTGGCGACAGGGAGGGCGCTGATTAATGTTTCCGAGGGGGTGATCACTTTAAGGGTCGGCAACGACCATATGGACTTCAAGCTGAAAGAAATCATGAGAAGCCCATCCCTCTCTGAATCAGCATGTTTCGTAGATAGCTACAATAAATTCTGCGAGGAAGTAGAGGAAGATATCTGGATAGTAGACCCCCTCTTGAGGGCTATAAACTGTCAAGATCCCGACCTCGAAGATCCTAAGGTCGTGAAGCATCTCAACCTTTTCAACCTTTCTGACGAAGACTTGCAGGAAGAGGATAAGGTGGTTGAGTCTGTGATGTATGCCTCTCTTGAGGAGGAGCCTCAGGAGAAGGCACCCAGGCCAAAGCCAGAGTTAAAAGCGTTGCCGGAAGGCCTGAAGTACGAGTTCTTAGATGAAGAGCACAGAAACCCCGTCATCGTAAACGCCGATCTTTCAAGCAACCAGCTGGACCGACTCCTTGAGTAGTTAAGGCTCCACAGGAGGGCTATAGGATATTCAGTAGATGATATCAAAGGCCTTAGCCCCTCCCTGTGCATGCATCACATTAACTTGGATGAATCTGCCAAACCTCTGGTTCAACCCCAGAGGAATCTAAACTAGATGCTCAAGGAGGTCGTCAAGAAAGAGGTAATAAAGCTTAGGGATGTGGGGATCATTTACCCAATCAGCGACAACAATTGGGTAAGTCTGATCCACGTAGTGCCCAAAAAGGGAGGGATGACGGTGGTTAAGGGTGAGAAGGGTGACAAGGTGGCGGTTAGGACCGTCACCGGCTGGAGGATGTGCATAGATTACCGAAAGCTAAATCAGGCTACAAAGAAGGATCATTTTCCGCTACCTTTTATTGACCAAGTTCTCGAAAGGTTAGCGCATCACGATTTCTTTTGTTTTCTTGATGGCTTTTCAGGTTTTTACCAGGTACCCATCTTGCCCGACGATCAAGAGAAAACAACATTCACCTACCTTTACATCACTTATGCCTTGCGAAGGATGCCCTTCGGACTCTGCAACGCCCCCGCTACCTTTCAGAGATGCATGATATCGATGTTCTCAAATTTTCTAGAAGACATCGTAGAAGTTTTCATGGACGACTTTTCCGTCTATGGGAAGGACTTCGACAGTTGTCTAAAGAATCTGGCATCGGTCCTTCAAAGGTGCGAGGAGAATAGCCTAGTTCTGAACTGGGAAAAATGCCATTTCATGGTGCGGGAGGGCATCGTTCTCGGGCATAAGATCTCGAAGCATGGGATCGAAGTGGACACAAGCAAGGTTGAAGCAATATCCAAGCTTCCTCCACCGAGATCCGTGATGGGGGTGCGAAACTTCCTCGGGAATGCGAGATATTACCGAAGATTCATCAAGGACTTCTCAAAGATTTCCAAACCGCTGTCCAATCTTCTGGTAAAAGACGCTGAATTTGTTTTCTCTAATGATTGTCTAAGTGCTTTTCAGGCCCTTAAAAACACTTTGATATCACCACCTATCCTTCAAGCGCCAGAATGGGGTTTACCTTTTGAGCTGATGTGCGACGCAAGAGACTACGTGGTTGGAGCAGTCCTGGGGCAAAAGAAAGACAAAAAGCACCATGTGATTTGCTACGCTAGTCGCACGTTGGATGAGGATCAAGTAAACTACACAACAACTGAGAAGGAAATGCTCGCGATCGGCTTCGCGTTTGATAAGTTCAGGTCGTATCTCATCGGAGAAAAGGTCAAGGTATACACAGATCATGGGGCAATAAAATACTTAATGCAAAAGAAAGACGTGAAGCCCAGACTGTTAAGGTGTGCCTTACTGCTCCAAGAATTCGACCACGAAATTATCGACAAGAAGGGCACAGAGAATGTGGTCACAGACCATCTGTCAAGGATCGTGACTGAGAAAGAGAGAGGGCCTCCTATCAACAATGACTACGCCGACGAAGCTCTTATGTTGGCCGAAGCCCAAGAAGAAAGCCTACCCTGGTTTGCAGACATCTGCAATTATCTTGCTTGCGGAGAATTGCCTCCTGACATAACGTACAATCAGAAGAAGAAGCTTTTCACGGAGGTTAAAAACTACTACTGGGATGATCCTCTCCTGTTCAGAAGGTGCGCCGACAACTTATACAGGAGGTGCATACCAGAAGAAGAAACCGCGGACATCTTGAAGCAATGCCACGCCTCCCCCTATGGTGGTCACGTAGGAAGCGAAAGAACAGCTGCAAAGGTGCTACAGTCAGGTTTCTACTGGCCCTCCTTATTTAAAGAAGCTGCACAGTTTGTGAAGGCTTGCAAAGAGTGACTGTTTACGGGGAACATAGGGTGGAGGGATGAAATGCCAATGGCGAGCTGGATTGAAGTCAAAATATTTGACGTATGGGGGATCGACTACATGGGACTATTTCCCCCATCTCGGGGGTATCAGTACATACTCGTGGCTGTGGATTATGTATTGAAGTGGGTGGAAGCGGTAGCCACCCAAACCTGTGACGCCAAGTCGGTTATCAAGCTCTTCGAGAAGACCATCTTCCCTCGTTTCGGCGTCCCGCGCACAGTTATTAGCGACAGAGGATCGCACTTTGGAGAAAGACAATTTGAAGCACTCCTGTGCAAGTACGGAGTGAAGCACAAGATCGCTACACCCTACCATCCCTAGACGTCAGGGCAGGTAGAGGTTTCCAACAGACAAATCAAGCAGATCTTGCAGAAAACTGTCAGCCAAACAATGAAAGATTGGTCCATGAAGCTTGACGACGCACTTTGGGCGTACCGTACTGCTTACAAAACACCCATTAGAACCACCCCCTACTGACTCATCTACGGAAAATCCTGCCACCTGCCTTTGGAGTTGGAACACAAGGCCCTTTGGGCAATCAAGTTCCTAAATATGGACCTCGACAAAGCTGGAGAAAAGAGATTTTCGCAACTTCAAGAGCTCGAAGAGCTGAGAATGAATGCCTATGAAAATGCAAAAATCTACAAATAGAGGACAAAGTTGTGGCATGATGCCCATCTCAGGATAAAAGATGTAAGCGAAGGGGATAAGGTCTTGTTATTCAAGTCCTCTATTCGTCTTTTCCTGGGGAAGTTACAAACGAGGTGGTCTTGACCATTCACAGTGTCAAAGATATATCCATCAGGGATGATGGAACTCTATGAAAAAGATGACCCGACCAAGGCCTTTCAGGTGAATGGGCACAGGGTGAAAAGGTTCTACAAAGATGAAGCATTTTTCAGGAGAGTAGAGATCAGTCTGCAAGATATGGATACAGTTAGGGCTGATTAAGATGATCTTACACCGGTCAAGCTGGCGACACAAACCCCAGCGCTCCTCGGGAGGCCGCCCGAGTTCTTTTTCCTTTCATAGAATAGGTTGCATTTTTATAACAAGTAAAAACAAACTTCATGGATTGTAATAAGACCCGAGTCAGAGCATTCGCCGAGCGTGACGGCTCTTCTATTTTATGGGTCATCGCGGAATTTTTCGAAGCTTTGAAGAGTATTGCACTTTGAGGTCAGGGGCTTAACCCTTGGACGATGATGTTTTACCCTTTGATCGTTGTTTCTGCTCTTAGGTTTTTATGCCCGCCTGTTTTAACCGTGTCGGGCAGCCGCTCAGCTGGCGCACAGGACTGCCCGTACCGGGCTTTGGTCTCTCAGACATCGCAACGGTCGTGACGGTTGGCATTGCTGGGCGGCATGCACCCTATCGTGCATGGGAATAAATGCCCTTAATGAGACTGATGTGACCATCGTATCAGGAACCGCCTGACCCGTTGGCTGACGCACGCCCCAGAGATGTCAGTTTCGCCCCCGGCCGAGCTGGCTATAAATAAGAACGGTGGTTTTACCGTGTCGGGCTGTCACACTTTACTCATTTTAGCCACCTGTAACGCATGCAGTAGTCCGCCCTTTTGCTCCCGTGTTGGCCAGTTGCCTTCACCGTGGTATCGGGCGATGGCTCCCATGAGCAAAGGTATAGCCCGATAAGCTTATCGACTGACAGACCTCTCGACCGACATGCTTATCGCTCGACAGTCTTATCGGCCGACAGGCTTATCGTCTGACACGGGTTTTTCCTATCGCGCGCTATCGATTTTGTATTGCCCGACGCAGTTAAGCGTGACATAACGGCCGAAGGTGTCTGCCTGACACACCATGTCGGGCGACACATTTTTCTTTTGTGACGTCCTGTCGAGCAGTTGCTCTTTGGCGACCTTATCGCCCGACATACCCGTATCGGGAGGTATGTTGTGTCGTGCAGCCCCCCTCGTATCGCCCGATTTTGTATCGACTCGACTTTTTGTTTTGATGGACGATACCCGAATCTTCGAAATAAGTCCTGTTTTATCTAACATTTTAAATGATTAATGAACTTGATAACAGGCAGCGTTGCGGCCGCAGCTGAAGCAGCAACTGTTGGACAGAAACGTCACAAGGGGCCACCAACCACCAAAAAGCGAGCAAGGGGAAATTTCCTTGATTAGGTAGCCTCGAAAGAGGCTCATTTCCTTATCATGGTCTGTCTTCTGTAGTATCCTGGGGCCAACTACAGAGACAGCCCGAGTACAGCCCCGGTGACTGCCGGGACAGCACAAGAGCTCTCTCTCTACGATGAGCTATTACGCGTGTTCCGACTGAGCTGGGAAATAAAGCGGAGGCTGAGCTTGAAAAGTACTTTGCCGGCGACCTCCAGATGGAACCTGGGCATCCCGGTTCCAGCTACTTAATAAGGAGGAAGCAGCCACAAGTGCCCGCACTTGTTGAAGCTGTTCCCAAATGAGAAAGAAGGAGGCGGCAGCAAAGAAGCATATTGCAGCTTCTATGAGGCACAAGCGAACCCGCTAAATAACCTTCACTGGACTAACATGAACTCACCCTCTTCTTCACTACTCTGGGACAGAGTATTGGATAAGTTTGGGGGGGGGGGTACCCATGTACTAGTGAAGGAGGTATAAAATTCTCTTGTGCCATTTTTCTTTTCCCCTATATCATGTACTTGCACCCTTGCTCATATAAAAATTTTGAAAAATTTTGCTTATTTTGTTCCCATGCATATGTACAAAGTTGCTATATTAGTAAAAACCTGATGCAACTGCTTGCCAAGTTTATTTTCTTTGTGCTGAATGTGACACAAGTCCTGTTATATCTTTTTGATAATGCTGCTTCAAACGAACAAAAGAATATGTTTTGTCATGCCAAAAATTTCAAAAATACAATAATCTCGCAAACAGCTAAGAGACAAGTATGGAGAAGGAAAAAGCTGCCCAAACAGCAGGAATCTCTTTGTTTCCACTTACCCAACAAAAACCCCAAAAAGAGAGAAAAGCATTATGAGTGTGAATAAAAGCATGAGAGTTGTGCCCAATAAAAGAAAAATATATATATATACACCACTTGTTTTCCAAAAGTACCCATCTTTAGACATGGTAGATCCGGGGCAGTGGTACGTAGGATGTGAAATCACTGCTCTAAAGCCAACTGGCTTGGACTGCAGGGACCACTTGCCCGCTAACGGACCCTTACCTGGATGGACTGATGGGAGACAAGAATGAAAAACCCAAAAAGCCTTAGCCTACCCTATACACAACTTTCTGCCCCAAAAATAAAGTTGTTTGGTGTGTAAGCTAACTTTGGAATCATACAACTAAGTCTTGCCGAAGCTGTAGAGAAAAATCTTACTTAAACAATAAGGCAGGGAAAACTAAGTCTTTTGTTCGTATTGAGACAGCATTATCTTTAAGGCATTACGATCTTTGTTCCACTTTTTGAACAAGAAGTTATACCAAACAAGAAGAAGCATCACAAAATATAGTTTAAATATTGATTGAGGACAATCAAAACGCTAAGTTTGGGGGAGTTGATAACACCAAATTTTGTGATGTTTTTGCCCTTTATTTTGTTATCAAAACTACCCTTTTCTGCTATTTTCCTCTCTTTTATATGCACTTTCGCAATAATTGGCCAAGCAATGCTCTTAATCCAATTTTCCTATCTTTTGCAGAGTTTTCCTCATTTTTGGGCAATAAGGCCGCTCCGGCCCATGAATAAGTCCAAGCCTGTCTCGGCCTCCCTGACGCCCGATACAACCCCTGCCCGACAGGGGTTGGGCGACACAAAGACGCTCGACAAAGAGGTGTCGCGCGAGAAGAAGCTGACGGACGTCACGCCTTCTACCCGATAGGGAGCCCGGCTCGCCCCGAAAACCCAGCTTGTCGGGCAACACAGCCACCCACTGGCAGGCGCGCCTCCCGTCACGACCGATAGCCGACACCATCTACGTCGAGTGACACCTCTGTATCGGCCCATCCAATGACTGACGCATAAGGGGGCCACGTGGCGCTTCGAGCACCATGTCTTCTCCCCAACTAGCTGACTATAAATAGCAGTTACAGGGAGCCGAAAAGACAAGTTCGGAATTCAAAGTTTTTGAATTCAGACAGTTGGGAGTTGAGCTATCTTCTGAGGAGACTGCGAGAGCATACGTGTCGTGCCTCAATGCTTGTCAAGGCGACACTAGGTGAGCTTCTCCTCATCCCGAGAGGGAGGGGACAGTTCACTTAGGACCATCCCGAGACAACACTACGGGCCGATATCGGCCGACGTAGATGAGCGACACAAGTGCTCGACAACAACAATGCGTAGATCTTAGCCCGACACGATATCAAACCGATACGCTTAGGTTGTCGAGCGTGCCACCCGACATGAGCGTATCGGCCAGGGTCCTTGAGCGATGCGGTCGACAGTTAGTGCATGCTGCCCGAGAGGATGTGCCGCCCGACACCTCTGTATCGGGCTAGGCCTCTGACCGATATCGGGCAGGAGAGCTACAGCACCCTGTCGTCCTTCTACATCAAGGAGGCGACACCTATCTTTACTTTTTGTCATTTAATTCCTTACTTATGCATTTTAATTAAGACTCTTTATTTGTCTATGGAAATAGAAGATGCTTAATTACTTGCTGCTCTGTGCTTGGTACAATCTGTTGGATGATTGCTATGTATGATATCCGAACTCTAGCTTGCATGTTTGGATCGTGTTTTGCTTAGCTAACGAATCGTGTTTTCCCGTCGCAACAACTTCGAGAGTTGTGTTGTGGCTCTAGTGTTTGGTCCGATTCTGGAGTACGAGAGTGCCTGGAACGGAGTTTCTTTAGTGACCTTTCCACTCTAATTTTAGTCCAATGACCTCGAGAGGGGCGCTGATGCCTTGTTAAAGGTACCCGCTTTGAGGGGAGGGGTACAGGACTGGTTCTACCGCCGCTTGTTTTACCGCAGTTTTATCCTTCGTACCTCGCTTTAGCTCGAGCAGTATCTTTCTATTTCTGTTGCATGAAAACCCCTAAAAATAGCTAAATGATTAAAATCTTAAATCTCTCTTGTAGCTCCACTTGGAGATAGTTTTCTTTGTTTTATTTGTGACATCTTATTGCTCCCCTTTTTGGGGAATTTATCTCTCTTTATACCTGCCGGAGTGTAGCGTGTCGATTCCGTGTTCTCAACACTACCCCCTTGTCCCTGTGTTCGACCCCGTATATCTACTTCGACCCCATAAACAAAGTTGCGGGGGCCTAGAAGGATTCAGGTTTATAAATGTAAAAGCTCGACTACCTCAAATCCGCCTCCAATTTTAGGACGCGCGATTTAGGCCGGTCAGTTTTTTCCAAAATATAACATAAAATATTTAATGACTCCAAAAGTGGAAACTAATCTAAGATTCGTAATCTACACATTAAAAATAGCCTTTGGGTAACTTTTCATTGAATTTGGACATTCTTTAATGTTTTAATGAGTTTAGGAGAGAGAAAGTGTATATAAGGTCCAAAGTATTAAATAATGAGAAAATAATCTCTAAGAATAAAATCAATGGGAAACTCATGTTTCGTATATTTTAGTTTTCTTAAGGGTGAAGTTTCACATTAATTGGTAGATTGTAGATTTCCCTAATGTGATAGGAAAGAGGAAATACGATTTACTTTAAAAGAATTATATAAAATATTTATAGTCTCCAAAACTAAAAACTAATGCCAAAATTGGATTCCACACTTCTTAAGTAGGCTGGATGTCAAATTTTATTTATATTTGGAGTTTGTTTGCACCCTAAATTTGTTTGGAAAAGAAACAACATTAAATAACCCCAAAAATGCAAACTATATGCATTAACATACTCGATTTCCTGATGTTTCAAGGATAATATTTATGATATGTTGTCACGCTATAGTCGAGATCTGGTTCACTTATTTTATTTTGGAGTTAAATCTAATCATTAGATTTAAGATCGAACAATGATCGACTCGTCTCCTACCTATGGTATGGGACCGAACGCAGTGTACAGTATATGTAGTTTTCTCACCAACTTTCCTCCCTTCTCAGTCCATCATTCTTCTATATTTCTTGTGCACTAAATTCATGAGCCAATTCCGAATCTAATAAGCCTTTACTCGAGCCCTAGTTTTCTAAAATGTGAAAAATCCCATTGTGGCCGCCAACCCCTCACCGCCATGGACTGTGCCATCCCTCTTCAATGCCCCACGACCCTATATAAACCCTTAGATACCTTTGCCAAGACCCAAGAAATGATCATCTTCTTTCAATTTAATTTGAAGTTGTTTGCATTGTCATCTTGAACCATGAGTCCTCCATCCGCAACTCACCACGCAGCTGGAGACTCACAACACCCCAAACAAATCACCTCTGGGGTACGGTCATGCGACATCTCCTCTTCATTTCTATGTTCTTGTATCTCTCTATCCTGTTGAGGGGTGGATTTCCCCAATTCAATATGGGTGATAGGTGTTCTGCCTCATGACCATGGTGTGCAACAACAAGGATGGGGGGAAACCCCAAGTGACTTTCCAATACTGGCCTCGCTCGACTTTCCATTATTTTTCTTCACCAAGCGTAAAGTCATCCTTTCTCCTCTTTTCCTCGCTTATCTAGTTACTGAGATGGCAGTGGGACTGACCGAGTTGGCCAACAGCTGTTGGGCCAACTCAGCGCACCTGCCCTCTCCCTCTCTCTCTTTCTCGTGAGCCTTTGTTGCTTATTTGGCTTTTCGGAATTTCCTGGTTTGTTGAATTTCTAAATATCATATCTTTTGATTTGCTTGTCAATAAATTATGTAAAAAATATGTTTTGGAATAATAAAAATGTGATGTTTCTAACAAAAATAGTTTGAGATTATGATGTCCATGTTTCCGATGGATGGTTTTTTTAGGATCTAATCAACCATAAAAGCCCTAAAAATTGTAACTATTTCATATAATCTCCAAATTTGATAAACAAATATGTTTTCTAGATCAGAAAAATACAAAGAATCATTTGGTCAAGGTTTTGTGACCAAAATTTGAGGTTTTACTAAAAAGGTCCAAAATTAGAGCTTTTCTACATTAAGGTGCATTATGTGCTCTAATACACATTAATAAATTGAAATAGACAAAGTTGAATTGGGATGATCTGAATGTGGTGAAAGTTGGTAATTGACCTCATTATGAGAGGTATGTGCATCCTTACACCCTAGTTGGGATATTTGCAAACCCTAAATTTCCCAATGAGGCACTATATGAATCCTTTTATCTCTATTAAAATTATTTTTCTATATTTGCCTCAAAATCAGTATTGATATTCGATTTCTTGGGGCTTGTACCCCACTACCATGTTTCAAATATATGATGCTTCTACTTGCCATAGTTTCTCTTTAGCATGTTGATTTTATTAGACTATTTATCTAATGTAGTGGTACTTGTTTACAACCACCCATATATAGGGCATGTGCTATTTCACCCTAGGGAATGTGTTCACTCTCCCCTCTATAAATTGTTGTAGGAAACTGAGAATGTGTTACTCTCCCCTCACCTATAGGTTGAGATCTGATAGGTGCCTCAACCCTAGTTAGTTAATGTAGTCAATAATAATTATGCATGCAAATCTTTTACTATTTTATTACCATGGCAATCATCTATATGATTATGCCTCATATTCTTGATCTCTTCATCTTATGATGAAATATTAGCCTTTATTTCCATGTTATTTCTTTACATTTTGTTCTTGTTCCTTATTTTGACACATACCTTAGTTTTTCTTCTTACTGGGTGATCCAAACCACCCAGGCCTAGGATCAGAATATTGTAGTAGGAGCATGGAGGACCAGCCTAGGATTAGGATAAGGAGCACATGGCTTTCAACAATGATGATGTACTTTCATAAAATTGGATATAGTGATTACTTTCATTCCGAAACTACACTTGGGTTGTTTTGAATACCATTATTGAGATTTGAAAATTGTACACCTATTTGAAGCGTACCTTTTGAGTGTGTTTGGAATGGATGTTGTATTTTTCGAATTTGAGTAGGGAGTGGATCCCCTCTGGGTCCCACTCGTTACACCTACTTTAGGTGATAAGGGGAGATAGACAATAGTTAGGAAAAACTATATAAGTGATTTAGGGTTTCTATTTATTAAGAATTATATTAATCATATTAAGAAAAACATATATAAAAAAATTAGACTATATGTTTCGAATCTAATGCTTGTTTGTAAAGTGCCTAAAACTACTTTGTTTAGTCTATACATACAAAACTCAATCAACAATTTATAACTAAATAATAACATGCTTTAATACACCATTTCTTGGTCATGAAACATATTCCCTACTCGAGAGTATTGTAGAAAATTGAGTTTCTGACATCTTACTTTAAATGTGTGTTTCCCAAATCACCTTATCTCATAAAAATCATTAATTCAAGAAAATTACTTTGAACCAAATCAGTGGGTCTTAACCTAAATTCATATTAGTAAGATTAGTGGAAAATATGCACATTTGGATTATGTATAAAAACCTAAAAATTATATTTTAATCTAAAAACCAGTCTATGTATAATTCTTCAATTTGAATTCAACTTCATTTAATCTGAATTTCATATAAGAAGTGCTAAATTGAGGGACCCATCACTCACACTTAGCTAATAAGGCGACCAAAAGTGTGAACATTGTTCACCTTCAAGAAAGCTTTCCCAAATCAAATGTCCATAAAAAAGAATTTTAACACACATATCTTCAAATAGGATAGAGGGAAGAAATTAGGGTTTTGAAGAGATAATTGGGACTTCTTCCTAAGGTTAGGAAGAATTTAGACCATAATCATGGACAAGAGGACAATTGGATTGAAGTAAACATAATTCTAACTAAGCTTTATTAGCTTAGGAATTAACTTCTTAAAATGATTCTAGAAATTTCTCCAATAATTTCATTGAGACTTTTCTCCTAGATGCATGGTCATAAATCCATGTGTAGGTTGGAAATGTTTGTGTGTATGAATTCATGATATATTACTCAAATACATGCTTGGGTAACTCATACAACACTCCATTCAATATTTCCAAATTGTCAGGGCCTTAGTTAGTTGGCTAACTATTATTCAATTGAGTAACAGGGTATTATAGGTATCATCTTTCTTAGTATACGCCCTTGGAACCCATTGTATCAAATAGTGGTAACCCAAAATTAGTTGTCCGGACTTTACTTTAGTGATTCCACTAATGTTCTTTGTTAGGTGTGGGACCGAGTGGGCCACATGTGTCTATTTGTCTACTGCTAGATTCAATAATGACCCCTCCATCTCAATTTAAACTCATCACTACAAAACTTGGACCTTCAATACCCTATTAGACAGTTAACTAAATGGTGTGTTGATGAACTAATGGCTTGACTTAGCCAAAAAGTATTTTGTTCCTTGTGTGAACCTTACAACGTTATGATGTTGACATAGGGTTATTCAAAACCGATTCTAAGGTCTACATTGATACCGAACAAGGCCCCATCACTAGTAGAATATATAGTTTGTATGTGTAATCATTTTCCATAAATTCATAAATTGTTTCAAGTGATAGAACCATTTTACCATCAAAACCATTTTACCATAAATTATGATCTTTTTGGCCATCAAGTTTTAACTCAATCAAATAGAATGAAATCAACTAATACAATAAATATTGTAACTACTTGACTAATCATTAATAATCAATCAAGAAATTTGAACACTAACTACATGTTAAAGACTAAAATGGAATTAAAGTCTTATGTCGTGGATATAACAAACACATTTTACTTGTCACAAAATTGAGTTATGCATTTTTGAATAAGTATAACTATTTTTCAACCAAATAAACTTTGGAACTATTGTTAGGAAACAATAAGTGTTTGTTTGAGTTCCTCCTTATGAGAGAAGTGTACTTTATTCACATAAAGTATATCACAATTTCTCATTCCATCAACACTGACTTAAAATTATAGTCTAGAAGGTTTCACCAGTAACATCGATGGAAGGCCACTATCTAACAAAATACTTTACTATCTATTTAACTAAATTTGAATGTGAACAATTAAGATGTCATTGATCCCAAAAAATTATATATAGGACCCGCCACCATGAGTAAATGTTGTAGCAAAATACAATTTGGAGGAACCATCTTGAAGGATACCAATCTCAATATTGTTGAGTTTTTACAACATTTTAGCACTTTCAAGATGAAAAGTTTCCATGTTGATGGAGTTTGTCTTCTTATATTTCAATTCACATTTTAAAATAGCCCCAAAGTTAGATTGTGCTATATTTTGAGAATTTAAATCAAAAATCAAAGGAAATTGTGCAAGGTATTATTATCAGTGTGCTATATGCCTAGTTATAAAACCACTTGAGAAACCATGTGGAATCAAAGAGGGAATGGTCTAGAAAGGTTTCAAGGTCTTAAATTATTAAGCCCAAATCAGTGACAGGAGAAATAGATTTAAATGCAAACATTTTCAAATGACCTTTATATTATCACAAGAATGAGTGATTCACTATGAAAAATGGGGCAATGAGATATAAATATTCCAAAGGTGCCTATTATATAGTGTAATATATGGAAATAATACTTGAGTATGGGAAAGTGAATGGTAATATTCGTCCTCTACTACACCTAAATCATGGTCATAATTAGGAGGAAGTATTTCATAGATGGTATAATATAGTAGCATATAATGCTAAGGTGCTAACTTAATAAATAAATAAATTTTCCATCCAAACCATGAACAAGACAATGTGATTTGTGGAACTTATGTGAGTAGGCCATGATATTAATGCAATTAAATCTTGCACCTTAAGGACCATAATAATCAACCTTAGGTCCATGCAACATGAGTTAGAACTTTGGTGACATATATAAATCCATTTATCCTAATCTAACACATAAAATATGAGATGGTTGGACAATATAGTTTCTCATATAACCAAATAGAACACCATGAATATTCAATAGAAAAAACTCATAGCAATCATCCATGTAAAAGGGCGAGATATAGAAATATCCCTCATTATTCCACTGGGAAAAACACTTTTAATAAGTTGTAGACATAAAATCCCTAATAATACACAAGTACAATGTGCTATATATGTGTGTAAATTAACCTCAAGAAGAACTAATAAGAAATCAAGAATGCACATGACTAAAAAGGAAAATTAGCTATAAGTCTACAACAATAGGGAAAAGTTGTCAAGTAGGTAAAAGTTCAGGGTTGGAAAAGAATTAGCATTAAACTTAATTAAAAAGGGATACAATAACACAATTTGGAAAGAAAATATAGAAAAAGATACTAGAAATAAACATCAGGGATAAATAAAATAAGATAAACTACTAAATAAAGTTACAAATAATGAAGATAATAACAAGAAAAATCTTGGATAAGACTAAATAATAATCAAAACTAAATCTAAATAGAAAGAAAATGCATAATATAAAAACATCAAATGAATTTGAAACCAAAGGACACCACATTATCATGGAAAACATTGTCAAAATATTTATATTTCATCTCTAAATGAAGAGATAAGAAATAAAAACGAGACTTGAAACCCCAAGACACACAATAAGAAATTACAAATGATCTTAAACCCCTTAGAGATACACTAAGGAATAGAAACACATGCACACATGACTATCAATATAGTGATGAGTCAGAGTTTATTCACAAGGAAGATGGAGATGTGGCTGTAGGGTTTATGAGTCAAGAATATTCTACTTAATGTGATCCTAGTATCCAAAAATATAATTAACTATCTCTTAGAAAAGGTAAACTTTAATATTAAATATTTATTGAAGACCCATTTATTTATAGAAAATAACAAAAATAAAAAACTAATCTGAAATGGTCCAAGCATTCAAGAAACAATAAGAACTATAAATAAGTGAAACACAAGTATAAAATATTCTAGGTTATCGAATTCCTATCTAATGTCAATCTTTACAATTCTTGATCATATGATATCTTAAGGGAGTTAAACAAGCTAGTATACGGGTTTACTCACTAGATACCTAATCCCTTACATGAAGAACTTCACTAAAGCACAACTGATATGTAGGATGTTAGGTATGCTTGTTCATATCAAATGTACACATCACCAATATCACAAAGATACACATACATGGATAACTAAAACCACCCCCAAAAAGCAATATTTAATAAGCATAACTATAAGGCTAGACATGGTACTCATGTAGCATGTTATCCATATAGAAAATGAATTAATAACCTCACTTGTTCTTAACCACACAAATAAATAGAGAAGTTCATATTTACAATTACATTCATTAAGGTCTTAAACTACATATTTAATCAAGCATATACATCACTATATCAAAAAGTAGGAATAAAAAAGATATCTTATAGAGGGAGAGTGATGCAGAACAAAGAAAGATGAAAAGGTTGGCCCCTACTACTTGATTCCTTACTTGATTTAAAGATATCCTCTTATATTTGTGTGTCCTATATTCCTTTGATGTTGGAAACGAAGTGCATAGATGGGATAAATGAATGATGAATAAAAAGGACAAAAACTCACATAAAGTGAGATGTTGGTTCTACAAGTCTCCACAAATATTCCTTACATGGAATGGAACTAGAGAGCAATGACTGTGTAATAATTAAAAAGGATGAATGAAGGATGAAATTTAATGCTAATAAAATGAAGATGGCATAGAATCAGAGAAAATGAGGGGATATACAATCAATTGGTCTATGTTCTACAAGCGTTACTCTCTATATGCAAGTTCTTGCTAAAGAACAAACATTTCCTTATCACCATAGGAAGTATATGGAAACCTCATATGTAATTAAAAAGGTCTCAAACATGATGTGTACCTTCGAATAAGTGAAGAACATTCTTATATCTATGATTCCCCCTCTTCTTCTTTTTTCTAATGAAATCACTTAAATAATACTTGTATTTACTATAAGGTCAGGGATAGAAGAGAGGTCTATTGGACTAAAACAAGGGATCCAATCAGGAGAAACATGAAAAAGGAAACTAGAGATATGATATAGGGCATGCTTAGCTATTTAATCAACATGTGTGATCTCCCAGGGGATGCGCATGAGGCAAACCCAGGGAGTGTTGGTAGTAAGTCTCTTCCATAAATTCTTGTATGCATAGAATTTAGCATGTTCTTTGGATTCTAAATTGAGGATTAGTACTGTTGATGCAGAGTCAGATGCAATGACTACTCCTTTCCAATCGTTGTTCTCTACTTTGAAAGCTTCTTGAATAATGGAGGCAACTTCAAATTCTAAGACAGATTCTACCCATGTTGGCTTGCCTTCCCTGAGGATGAGGTGTCTTGAGGAGTCAAAGAAAACACATCCATATCTAGATTTTTTGTTTAACGTGGTGTAAGCAACATCCGTGAACACAATGAAGTTCGTATCTTGACGCAACCTCATTGTAAGGACTGAAGGCTTCTTGATGATGCCTTGGATTTCCATAGAACCTACCTCTTTCAGGATAGTCATCAATCTCTTTGACATAAATCAAAGAGAGGCTTCTAGTGGAACACATTTTCCTACATGCTTCATTGTGTATAGTCCAAAGGTCCCATGTTGTGACCACTATCATGGTAGCACTAATGTTAGGATATGCACCCTTGATAATGTTTTGAATCCAAGTGACCTCATCATCATTGAAGAAGTTAATGCCTAGTGATCACATTAGCTAGATGGACTTTCTTTGGGGACAATCACACATGCAGTGAGTAATTGTCTCATTTTCTAAGTTGCATCTAGGGTAAATGGGAAATACATCTATATGTCTTTAGTTCCTTTCTACATTAGTTAGGAAGGCTCAATGTTGCATTAGACTAAGGAATGCTTTGATCATTTTGGGGAGAAGTTTTGACCAGATCATATTCCATTCACCATTCATGGTGATCTCTTTGTGATGGCATATCCATCTATAAGCTGGTCATGTTGAAAGTTCACCATTAGTTTCCAGTGGCCGAAGAAGGTGTTCAGTCCATCTAGTGGGTCAGGAGGTGGAATAAACTTCATATCACGAACTTTGGAGGCATGTGAGATTGAGAAAGTCCCAATCCTACTCATCATTGTTAGGCTGCATAGACACAACTAACTTGTCTTTAGTGTCTGCCAGAATTGGGTAGTGGGTCAATCATAGAGACATCATTCCCTGTTAATAACTTATCGGTCCAAACTCTAATGTTTTCACCACTGCATATGACTCTGGTACATGTGTTTTGTATGATTTCAATGTATGTCTTAATGAACTTCCACACTGGAGAGCATTTCACTGTAGATGTATAATTTTAGTTTAAATATTTATGCTTTATGATCTTCACCAATGTTTTTTTAGGATGATTCAGGAATGTCCATACATTCTTTAGCATCAAAGCCTCATTTTGGTCCCTTACATCCTTTATCCAGATACCTCATATGTCCTTATTAGACAAGATTTTCTTCCATGAAACAAGAGACATATTCTTTTGATCATTGGTACCATGCCTGATGAATTTCTTGATGTATCAGTTGATTTCATCACATAAAGTCGGTGAAATTATTGCACTTTGCATGATGTAGGTACGAATTGATTGCAAAGTGGCTCTAGAAGTAATTCTTCCAGCAAGCTAAATGTGGAGGACTGACCAACTATTCATTCTAGCCTGGATCAAATCTAGGATGTTGGCATGCATTCTTTTATTGATTTGTTTGTGAAGGATTGGGATTCTGAGATATCTACCCAAGTCTCCAGTGAGACAAAAGCCAAAGGATTGGGATTCTGAGATATCTACCCAAGTCTCCAGTGAGACAGAAGCCTGGCATCCTGCTAATACTTCTGATCTCATCTTGTGTAACATTAGAGGAGAAGAAACATCTTGATTTTTCTAATGATACAATCTATCATGATGCCAGAAAGAAGGCACGAAGGATCTTTGAAATGGTTTGAGCCTAGGCTGTTGATGCTTCGTCTAGTAGAACAATGTCATTCATGAAGCAGACATGTTTTAGAGGCGATCCCCACCTTGGTAGGATGATTGGCTTCCAACTTCTGTCTAAAGCTGCTTGCTCAATTTCTTAACTGAGGCATTTAAGGCATGACACAAAGATGTATGGGCTCAGAGGTGCACTCTGTCTGACACCTTGGACAACTTTGAAATATGCCAGCGGGGTTCCTTCCCAAAGTAGTAAGGTATCCCTAGACTATATGATAGGCATGCTTAACTTCAAAAGGTGTTGTGTCAAGCTAACTTTGTCCAATGTTTCCCTGATGAAGATCCAACTCATGCAATCCAAAGCTTTTGGTAGGTCAAGTTTGATGACCATCCAAATCTTATTTCCTTTTTTGAATCTCATTGAGTGAACCACTTCTTGAACTAGAAGCAAATTGTCTATGATCTTGCATCCAGGGACAAAGTTGCACTCATTAGGCAAGACCCAGTCATTTATCAATGGTTTAATGTGCTCAACTATAGTCTTTGAGATCAATTTGAATATCACATTGTTGAGGGATATTTAGAGAAGGTCTCTGCAAAATTAAGGCATCTTGATCTTTGGGATGAGCATCATGTGGGTGTTGGCCATATTCATTTCCACATGGTAGATTGGAAGGCATGTTGAATGATTTGGACCATGGATGGTCCAACATGGTTCACGTGTTGTTGCAAGAAGTCAAATGTGATGCCATTCAGGCCAGGTGCTTTTAAAGGTTCGATGGAGAAGATAACATGTTGAATCTCTTTAATTGATTGTGGTACCTCCAGGTTTCTTAGTGTGTTAGTTATAGAGTTGGAAAGGTACCTAAAAAGGAAGCAGTGTGACATGGAGAAGGAGGAGTAGTGGTGGTTAGTAGGTTGAGAAAAATATTGGCGGACATGAGATCAGAGCTCAGCTGGTTTATAGATCCATTTCCCATTGGATCCTCATATGCAAATGATTTTATTCTAGTGTCTTTGAGAAAAAACATAGGATTGGAAGAACTTGTATTTCGATCTCCATGCGTTAGCTAGATGATATGCACCTTATACTACAAGTCAACTTCTTCAGCAAGGAGGACGTGGTGGTATTGATCCTGTCATTCAACTGCCTATAAAGAGTCAACGATAGAGAGAGAGTAGCTCAGGAAAGACTAGATGTGGTTCAATTTATGAAGTATGGTTGCTTTTTCTTTGTATTTTCCATGTTTGTTATCATGACACCAACGGGTCATAACTGCTTGAAATGTCGTAAGATAATCAGAGAAGTAGGTGTGTCTAAGCTCCATCTAGCTCAAGCTATGAAGGTGGATTGCTTAGATGGGTTTGAGATACCCATCATGATATAGAGGGAGTTGTGGTCTGAAGTCACTCAGGGAAGGACTCTAACTTGGGTATTATTGTGAGAGGATAGCCATGCTTCATTTTCAATGGCTCTATCTAGTTTTTTGAGAAGTCTTCCTCATTGGAAAGTGAAAGGATGACTGGAAGTACCTAGATCAGCGGGTCCAGTGCTAAGGAAGCAGTCATGGAAGTGAGATGAGGAGGACGAGTCAAAGAATTTACTTCCTTCCTTCTCCATCCTTCTTAGCATTGTGTTGAAGCCCATGTCGAATGGCTATTGCTCATCATCTAGTGGCTTGAGTGTGAGGAGATGTTGCCTAAGAAAGGATCTCCTAGAAGGGTTGGAACTTCCATAAACAATAGCAAAGAGGTATCTATTGTTCAGTCAGTAGTAAATTAATTAGCATTAAGTAGCATCTCAATAGAAAACATCATGTTATCCCACAAGATCCAAATAACCCCCGAGAAACTCATAGCTTCCACCCAATGAGACGAAGGAAAGAAAATACTCTTGATGATGAGTTCATCCCTATTCCAACTACACCATGGTTTGATTACAACCAGCACATGTTGTTTGTGTGAACGATGCAATTCTTGCATATAACAAATTTTCTCATTGGAGCAAGCTCCTTGAATATTCTAACAATGATATTTATAATAATAATAATAATAATAATAATAATAATAATAATAATAAGAGGGTGAGAAGGTTTAGGTGATGGCTACAAGTAGCCCCATCTCTTCCTCATTATCAAATGTGCAGGATGCATCCACTTCTTTATTTAAAAGGTTGAAGTCAATGGTTTTCTTGGTTGCATAAGATGAGTTACCCAACTATTTTTCTAGTCTCCCTTTCTTATAGATCCTCTTCAGAGTAGTTTTGGCAACGTTAACATTACCTTTCTATTCAGAAGGGCAACTGTGTCGCTCACTATCAGTTTGGAACCAAGATGTAGTGGGGGTAGGAAGCTTGTGTCACCAGACCCAAACTAGAAGGGGTTGGAGGTGTTTAGTGGTTGTGATCTTCCTTCATCTACTTCATCCACAATTAGTTTTATAGTCATGTTTTCTACCATAGATTTATTGGATGGGCCAGTACCTTCTTACACCTGTTCATCTACGGTTTTCCTCTTTCATCTGGTACCTCCTGGTTTCCATTCACCTTTTCATCCCACGTGTTAGGGTTTTCGGGGTTGGTATCGGTGTCCTTGGTGTTCCTGCTAATGTTTGATTTGTCACCATGGTTATTCTTTGGTGGTGTGGCTTGACATTTATATTTACAGGCATGTATGGATGGGGAGTATGCTTGTGTTTGAGCATTGGCATTGTAACTATTGGGAACTCCTACTCTAATAAATTTGCAGACTACATCAATGTGACCTACCCTACCACAATGCATGCATATTATAGGGAGGTTTCATATTCAATGTGGATTTGTCTGTTTTTAATTTTCTCATTGAAGATACTACTGAGAGTGTTCCCATAGCTAATGTATCTGGGAGTGATTTTATTACAATTGCTTCGACTATTGATGCCTTGTCTAGTGATTTGGAAGAAGCTTCTTCTATTCCTCTAAATCTTGTTGGTTTGAAACATAATGTTGATCTAATTGAAATGGCTCATAGGAATCAGGGCACGTTCTATTCCTTCAATGACTATCCATGTGTTTCAACCTTATCCAAATGTATCAGGACTTTCTTCTTCCGTTAATCATGTTAAGAAATTCTTGTCTAAATCTTTGCCTAGTTTTAATCTAAAAACTAGTGTAGCTATATTTCATAGGCTTTCTGAATCTTATTTTTCTCCCATGCACAAGAATCTTGGTGGTCTTGAGATAATTTGTGTATAAATCATTGCTAAGGCTGACAGATTAACAACTGAAGGTTTTAAATGATCCATTCTCTTCTTATCTCTTCTAGGAATGTTAGAGGCATTTCCAATGAAGTTAATGGCATCTAGGAAGAGATTGGGAGATTCAAACGTGATGTTGTTATTCTTAATGAAACTAAACTTAGAAAGGATAGAGCTTCTTCTTTTATGAGTAAATATTTTCTTAACTTTAGATGGATTTCTAACCATTGTTCCCATTATTTAGGATGGGTTTTCATTCTTTGGAATTCAGATGTTCGTGATGTTAATTTGACCAGTGAATCAGATCATCTTATTCATGCTAAGGTCACCTCTAGTGATTTATCTCTTTTTATGAATGTTGTATATGGTCATAATCCTAATCATGATAGGATGTCTTTGGGAATCAATTGAATCCATTAATAGTTCTTATTTTGAACCGTGGTTTATTATGGGTGATTTTAATGCTGTCAGAAAGGAGAATGAAAATTTTGGTAGACAAACCCCTCCTAAGAAATCTATGGAGGATTTTAATGACCATGTCTTAAATTGTGGCCTGTTTGAGATGGATCTTTATGGGCCATTTTTTACTTGGAATAATCTTTAAGAAGGCTTGGATTATTGCACATCTAAGATTGATAAGATTCTTCATAATTTTGACTTTCTTTCTATTATATCTAAAGCTAGAGGTAATATTATTTCTAATCTTATTAGTGATCAAAACATTTTATCATTGAGACTTGGGGATCAACACATTGTTAAATCTCCTTTTAGATTTATAAAAGCTTGGTCTTTGCATGATGATTTTCTTGAGGTAGTCAAGGAGGTTTGGAATACTGATATCTCTGGGTTCAGCATGTATGAAGTTTATATAAAGTTCCATTTGCTGAGATCTAAGTTGAAAAAATGGAATAGGGAGAAAGTTGGTAATTTTTTTGATAATGCTCATATTCTGAATGTCGTTGCTTTGAATGCTTAAAAGGCTTCTGATTTGGATCCCCTTAATCCATTTTTGTGTGAGATTGCTTCTATGAAGAGGAAGTTGGCTAGGCAAGCATTCCTAGATGAAGAATCGTTTTTGAGACCAAAGTCTCATGTTCAGTGGCTCCGGGAGGGTGACTCAAATACCAAAATTTTTTATTCCTCTATGAAAACTAGGGGACATAGTAATCATATTAAGAACCTGATTATTGATGATAGTCTGAGTTATGATCTTGATTCTATTAGTAATCATGTCGCTGCTTTCTATTCTCATTTGTTCAATATCCAAGACCCTGGGGCTTCTTGGCCGCTTCCATGGAAAGGTTATGTTATTAATAATGAACAAAAAGCTTCATTGATTGTTGACGTTACCCAAAAGGAGATTGATGATGTTATTTTGAGTCTCAAAGAAGATAAGGCACCTGGACCTGATGGATTTAATGGCTTCTTTCTTAAGAAAACTTGGCCAATTATCAGTAGTGATGTTAGTCAAGCAATTAATGATTTCTTTGTGAATGGTATAATGCTCAGAGAAGCTAATTGTACATCCATTTATTTGACTCCAAAAAGTGATGACACTTCTATTATTAGTAATTGGCACCCTATTTCTCTTTGTAATGATTTGTATAAGGTCATCTCCAAAATTATGGAAAATTGTTTACAACCTTTGCTATCTTCTCTAATTGATGTAAACTAGTGTGCCTTTGTCAAAGGAAGGATCATTAAAGATGATGTTATTATTAGTAATGAGATTGTGAGTGATTTTAATAGATCTAGTAACAAGATGTGCTTACAAGTTGACATCTCTAAAGCCTATGATTCAGTTAGTTGGAAGTATCTTTTCTCTATTATCTTCAAGATGGGTTTTCCAGTTAAATGGATTTATGGGATTGAAGAGATGTTTGTTTCTTATTCTTATCAAGTTCTCATTAGTGGTGAAACTTCTAATTCCTTCTATCCATATAATGGTATTTGTTAGGGTGATCCCATTGCACCCTATCTATTTGTTATTATGATGCGGGGTTTCTCAAAACTCGTTAATTTTTTTTCATAAGGGCAACCGTGTTCCTTTATCCACTTCTAAAGGTGTTCATGTTTCCCACATTATTTTTCTTGATGACCTTATGGTCTTTGATAAAGTAGATGTATCTAATTCTACATATATCAGGAATATCCTAGAGGACTTTGGTAAAAATATCTAGTATTCATGTTAATGCTTCAAAGAGTTCTATTTTGTTTAGCAAATTCTCTTATAGGAGGTCAATCTGTGAATCTTTGGGCATGAATATTTGTTCCCTTCCTTCTAAGTACCTTGGGATTCCACTTTTTATAGGGAAGCTTTCTAAACACTATTGTCCTGGTCTTTTAGATAAAGTGAAGAGAAGACTTGAGAGATAGAAATATAAGCTTTTATCGATGGCTATTAGACTTGAACTCATCAAGTCTACTCTCTCTAGTCTTCACTTGTCTACTCTCTCTAGTCTTCACTTGTATTGGTTGTTTTCATTTCCTATTCCCTACTATGTTTTGGATGAGATTGACAAAACTTGTAGGGATTTCTTATGGGGTTCGTATGATTCTAAGAATAACTTTCATCTTGTTAAATGGGAGTCAGTTTCACATCCCAAGAAAGAGGGTGGTTTAGCCATCAGAAGGAGTAGGGATGTTGCTCTTACTTGTTTGATCATTAATGCATGGCATATTTCCAAGATGAAAGACTCTCTATGGGTTAAGTGGATAAGTGAAAAATACTTGAGGAAGTCTTCTTTTTGGCCCATTAAAGTTTCTAATAAATTTTCATGGCTATTCAATAGTCTCCTCAAAGTCAGATCTTCTGTGATTCCTCTCACCGAGTTCTAGATTTGCAATGGTTCCTTGTTCAAGTTGTGGCCTAATCCCTTGATTAAAGGGAAATGTCTTTTGGATTTTGTCGATGATTCATATTTTACTAAATCTGGTTTGTGTCGTGATTCCATCTTGAGTTGTATCATTCATAATGGTTCTTGGCTTCCCAACAAATTGAGGAATTTGAAATACCTATTCAACTTTTTGGAATCCTTGAACTTGTCCTTTTTCAAATATGATGTTATTCTTTTTTAAAGGAAAGGAGAATGTTGGACTTAAATATGTTTGGAATGAATTCTGGCATAAGGGTCTTGTTCATGATCCTTTTGATTGGCTATGGAGCTGCAAGGGACCTAAGAGAGTAATTTTAAATTCTTGGAAGGTGGCTCAAGACAAATTGCCTACATTTGATCATGCCAGGAGGTGTGGCATTCAACTTGATTCTACTTGTTTTTTGTGCAATAATTTATATGAATGCACGTCTCATATTTTATATTGATTGCTCTTTTACCTCTAAAGTTTGGAGAATTTCTGGTTTAAAGTCTAGTTTTAAGGGACCTTGTAGTTGATCTAAAGTTTCTTCAATTAGGGTTGTTAATTTGAAATTTGCTTGTTTACTGACTTTTTACTACTATAGGTGAGAGAGAAATTTCAAAGTTTATGGATCATCTCCCAAAACCCCAGAAGTTATATGGCAGTCTATAAAGGCTGATCTTGAAGCATTTTATCCTGTTTCTAACCTCAGTGGTTGGCATTTGTTCCTAGCTTCTTCTGGTGATCTGCTTCGAGTACGTTTTGATCAATGTAGTCAATTCTTGTTTTTCTATCATGAGGTATCTGAGATGATGTTTTCTAGATTCTAGTATGCCTCTTTAGCTATGGTGTTGTTCTTCTTGATCATGGGATGTTAAAGCTTTTTCTTTATTGCTTCTTTTGCTTTCTGATTCACATGATGCTATCTATGAGATGCCAAAAGATGGGCATGCTTCTTTCTAATGATGTGAGACTCCCGACATGGGTGGTCTTGTCTCTTTTCATGTCTTTCCCTTTATAGAAAATCTTGTTGTATAGATACATATTGTATAGTCTCCTTTTCTTTTCTTTCATTTATCTTCATGAGAAGTGTACACATTATATATACCACCTTTTGAAAAAAATGAAAAACATGAGCTTTCCTGACCAAAAAAAAACCTCCACTACCATCCTCACAAACTTCCCTATGTGCCTCATTTTTTGTCGACTCAAATTGTTTTACCAATTGAATTTTTGATTCTTTCAAGAAGATTGTTTGATAGAGGCGGATGGAAAAATCTGGAATCCTTTCCCATGCCACCAGTTTTTGAGGAATCTGGTTAGAAGGATGAAACTCAAGGTACCAAGATTGACCCGACAAGTGATTGCCAAAGATTGTCCAGGGACCACCGGTCATGACTTTGATGAAGTTTGTTTCATTAGCAATCAGGATTATGTAGGAACCATATTTAAGATCAGTGACCCTGAACTGAGTAGAGAGACCCCATGGAATTTGTATCATTTTCACCAGAGCATGGTAACTGAGATTCAAGCCTAGCACTTCAATGACCACTACATACTTCCATAGTTTGATGACTAGTGTGAGGGTCGTTGGGTTGACGATGAAGGTAGGTAGAACACCCTTCTTATCGATCACTATGTCCTTAGATCTGAGAGTATCAGGTGGAATTAGGTTGGGGAGATTCAACCATAGTTTACAGGTGGCCACTTCCTTGAAGGAAGGTGTTGGGGAGGGTGGTCTGCCATCAAAAAGCATCTCCATGTTCCAGTCTTGTTGGTTGGATTGTCCTCATGCACTTGAGGATGATTCTCCATGGAGGCATTGACATTATCTTCTTAATGAGGCCGATCTAGTCACCCTTGACCCCGTCCTTCTTTCCCCCTCGGCCGCCACCTCTTCCAAACCATAGTGGCACCGACGTTCATGTTGTATGTATTTTATTTAGGGAATGAGGAAAAGGTGTTTGTCTTGGAAGAATGATTCCCATGGGATCCAAAGCAAGGTGAAGGTAAATGAATCCCTTTATGGGTTGTCCCAATAATTTCTAAGAGTGGGACTACACAAATCCTGCCTAAAATTTAGTTGCAAAACCTTTTCTTTTGTTTCCATGGTAGGTAGAACAACTATTTGAGCCTAAGAAAACAAACCTTTGGATTTTTTCAATAAGAGAGGACACTTGAATTTTTTACAAGAGAAAATAAAAACTTGGATATTGCTTCCTGGACAATAGTCTGACTGTCATTGACAAGCTCCAAGAATGGTTAGAAAAAGTGCACATAATGCACTTTTTGTGCCAAACAGTCAAACAACTCACACTGACTTCCGTAAAGTTCTCCTTGACCACTTTGGATGTTCTTGAATATTTGGAAAGACTATAAAAAAAAATCATATAATTCAAATATCAATGATAAAATAATAAGGGGAAGATAATGAAAACATAAAAATGACTCCTTTATACAACTAAATCCCAACAAATGTCGAACAAAGATTAGTGATAGTTGTACCATGTAATTATATAAACCATTGACCATTCCAAAGGAAGTTTGAATCTCTTAGATCTAAACCTTGACCTAATAAATTACACTGAACAAATGAGTGGGACCCTCCATGTAACATCCTCCATATTCTAGAATTTCGGATCCAATACAGTGATATAATGTGAAGATGAAAGTAGAATAATAAAGAGAATATGATGACCTTGGTTGATGAATGTAAGTCCTATACATAGTGTAGGTCTTTTAATTGAAGTACATGATGCAATATTAAGAAAACATATTAATGTGAGGCTTCATTTGATATCTTATGATGAGGAAAGCTTAAATTTTGTAATTATGAATATAATAAGTCTTAGGGACCCTTTGGAGTGCCAAAGCATGAGCCATGTGCCCTGGAACCAATACAAGATAAATTGTCCAATTAGGGTTTATATATGGGTCCTTGGAATACAAAATAGGAATTTGTATCTCTAGTTGATTATAAATACCAAAGATAATTCTAGTTGATGGATAATAGTAATATTAGATAATGGGGGGAATTCTAGATAATTCTTAGTTATTTAATGATCTAGGTAATTAATTTAATAGCTAACTAGAAATTACTTGAAAGACAAGATTTGAGGGTTTTTGGATTAGTTTAGATCTAATCTTGTGCCTTAGAGAGGATGAGAACCATATGATAAAAATCCCAAGTTTTTGGATTAGTTTAGATCCAATCATGTGCCTCAATGAGGATGAGAACCATATGAGAATAATCCCAAAATGTGGGTTTAGAAGGGTCTAGATAACAACCTAGGTAATTAATTATATAAGAGGGTGTTTTATCTAAACAAAAAGAAAAGAAAAAACCTGAATAAGGGATTCTAGCCGAACCTGGACTCCTAAATCTAATTAGATCCACAGTCAAGGTGCTAATCTCCCTAACATATCCTCTATGCCATCTCTCATAAAATAGGAGACCTTGACTCCCTGGACTCCTCTCCCTCACTTTAATCCTCATCCTCGACAGGGACCCCCATCATCTTCGGGAGAGTACAATGTACCCAACGAACCTTCTAATTGCTACTATTGTGGAGTATTAGTATATTGCCCAATCCCATGATAATCTAGGAGACTAGGGCTATGTGGGAACCTCTAATAATCCACCCCTCATGCCTATATAAGGTATCAGGGAGTTTGGTTGTAACCCTCAAAGCATGTATTCCCTATTAACATCTCATGGATAAGCATGTGGAACCATGACCTTATCTGTCATCATATCTAGAAAAGATGACTTTAACCCAGTGGTTTGAAGCACCTCCAACCAATTCATTGGCTTTGAATATTTGTTATAACTACCACAAGAATCTTACAATCACCAACATTGCTCAAGCAAGCCCGAGTGGTATTCTTCACAAGATGGACCCTGCTCCCTAAAGAAGCTCGTCAAAATCCATATCCCAAACCATCTCGACACATCACAAGTGTTGGGTAGAACTCATTGGCACCCAGACAACATCCAAGGACCTTAATTTAATCAACATTGAAGATAATTTCCTTGTCCTCAACTCTTGGCATGCATGTGCAAAATCTAACCTTGGAACCTCCACATCTAGCCGCTCTACCATAAGACAAATAGCCTGTTGGAATCAAGGAGTACTTATAGACTTGACCTAGTCATTGACTATTGCTACCAAGTGTAGCATCCTAGAATCCACTAGGAAGTTGATTCATGGGCATGCTTTTGGTGTGCGTGAGCCATCAAGAACAATCTCCAAGATTAGTATACCCACAGACATGTATGTGCGTGATACATCAATTCATGTCACATGGGCATTAATGTCTTTTATCCCTTTCCTTGAGCCCAGCGTCCTGGAAGTGCTGATTTTATGTGGCCTCATCCCATTAGACAACCTCGGACATGTGGCTAAATGTGGATAATATAATAATTTCCTACATGGCATAATATGGTTGGCCAAACAATACTAAACTTGTGTCAAATGTAGAAAAGAAATAGTAACTTTGATGATAGTGATATTATATATCATTTTTCTCAATTAAAATGTGTAGAATATGAATAAAATGGTTTAGTGCCTAAACTATGATTGTAGTTAAAAAATCATAGGTACCATTTGAATAGAAGGTAAATGATATTTACTAACCCTAGATTCATTAATAACTTGATGGATCTGTAGATTACATTTATGTGGTGATAGTAATTGATATTGACCAATAATAATGATATCTAAGATTATGATGATGATTATGATGTATACTAGGGTTTCTATATCAGATGAACAATATACATGCGAATTAGGGTTTCAAGACCTGACCTATTGTCAACCCTGAACCTAGGGAATCCTAAACCCTAGACTCAATATTGATTAGTATCATATGAATACATGGTGACAGTTATTAATTATGTGTACTTTCAAATCATGATGATTGCTTGGATCTTCATATTCTTGATTTGGTTGGACTATATACTTAAAGTATAACTACATGTGTTCTTCATTAAATAGGTACATGGTTATTTATTAATACCAACATAAATCCATTGATGAAGGTTTGTTGGGTGACTTCCAATTTATGAAGTAATGAGCTGCCTGATAAACTATTTTGATGTTTATTTAATTCTAGTTCATTATAATGCCAATGTGAGTATCATGTAAATGAAATTATGATATTCTGAACCTAGGGTTAGACCTAACAAGGGGTAATTCACACAAGTCCATTCATGGACGTAAAAGTGTTTACACCCAAGGTGGAACAACATGGATGAGTTAAATTATCTAAAAGAAAATGCAAGTTTATATGTGCAACTACTTGAATGATGGTTATATATGTAGATGTGTATTGTATGGAGCCACACACATAATATAGCTATATATTGATCTGTGCTTTGTTTGTTGGCATTTGAGGTAGTTGGCTTACATTAAGATATGATGACTTGGAGATTCAGATGAATAGTTCATAAATTAATCTCACAAGGAGGATTAGGTAGATAGTAATATTTCTCCATGTAGTACTTACAACGTTGATGTATAATTGTTTGAGAAGGAATATTACACCTTTTGTATCATTTAAAATTATGAATGAAATTTTTTGTTTTCCTTAATCAGAATCCTAAAAAATGAGATTATGACCTTTGTACCTATGATCTGCCTTCAATTATGGGTAACTAGGGGAGGGAGTCATAATTGGTATTAGAGCCCATACTTACAAAAAACTTATAAAAATAAATATTTTCAAATCTTCCAAAGGTAGTGTTGTCCAGATAGATTACAACCTAAGGGCTAGAATTTTTTTCCTCCACACCACTTGTTGGTAAATGAGGATTCTCGAACCCTTTGAATCCTAGTTGACCAAAGTCTAAGATCTTTCCCCAAAGTAAAATACCTCTTGGTCTTCTCATCTTAAGTTTCATCCTCTTCTATCTATTTTCTTTTTGAACCTTAGAACTCACTTCTCTCCTCATCTTGAGTTAGGCTTCCAGAAAGAAGAAGGATTAAGGCATCCTCCGTCAATTAAAATACATATAATATTAACTATAGAAATATATATATATATATATATATATTTGTGTGTGTGTGTGTTGAATATGTGACATATAATTTAGTTCTATTTAGTGATCTTAAACCCTAGAAAGACTTATGGATGGGTTGGCTATCCCATCGACCCATGAAGGACTTGGGTTAGGATAACCCAGTTGGTTATGTACACCTAAGTGTGTTAAAGGAGAAATAAAACCCTATGATAGAGATTAACCCTTAAGCCTAATCAAAAACCCTAATTTTGGGTATACATAAAGGATAAATGAAAAACGATACCCTTCCCAAGAAAATCCTAAGTAGGGGTAAAGGAAAGTGAAAATACAAATGAATTTGAAAACTTTAGTTGCATACCATGTATTAGATACCATTAGTTTCCCCATGCATACAAATACATAGAGTACTATCACATGCATGAATGGTACAAATAAAGGGTTTTGAATATGTGTATAAATGTCAAAACACATTAGTCACATAAGAAAAATATAAGACCCTCAAGTCACCTTTAAAGGTTAGTGTCCAAACCTGGGGTGGGTCAACCCAAGAATAGGACAAGACCTATAGAGGAGGGATATTTCTAAACTTGATGGGTTCAAGTTGTTCCTAGAAAGCCTAATCTCCAGTTGAAAGCCAAGAAGGAACCCTAGGTTAGATCCCTCCATAGAGGATGAGTTGACTCACCTTATTTTAATTTTTGAGGTAACCTTGGACATCCCTAAAAAGATCTACACTTATAGAATTTTGGTATGATGGGATTCTATGGGTATAAGTCATGAAGGTCCTTACCCATACCTAGTCATAATAAGTTGTCCACAATAACTGAAAAATAGTTACCACATATTTAAATGTGTAAACCATAGTGAGATAAATCCTAGGATAAAAGTATAACATCAATCAAAGTACATTGTTAAATATGCAATGTTGATGCATCTATGTATGTAGGCCCTCTTTCATCCAAGTTTTAATAATAAATGTGTGTCTTTAGATCAATGCCCAAGATGCATAGATATAGAGGTACCAAAACATTGGTTAGATAAATCCCAAGTAAATGAAAGTTAATCATACATGGAAATAAATTCTATGAAAACCATCTAAGTTATGGACTCTCCTTGGACAAAATGAGTCATAGGACATAGATGTATATTGATATTGGAGACCCTTATCTTGAGATAAGGTTTAACCAATGAGAGAGATAAAATAAAGTTGTAATGTTTTGTAAACCCTTGGTAGGGTAGAGGGGGTCAAGTAGCGAATCTTAAAGGTAGATAAGACCCAAGGGGTCAGGAGGTGATCATGCCCTAAGTACATAAGACTCATGAGGTCAGGAAAAATCCATCCATGTGCACAACAGGACCATGATTTTAGGAGAATGGCCACATCCATAAGTACATGAGGCTTGAGGGGTTAAAAAGAAAGACACTCCATAACTATATGAGACCCTTGAGGTGAAGAGGAGATCACATCAAAGGTACCTACATCCCTACATATTTTAAGGGAATGTCTAAGGCTAATCATGCCTGATATCTAAATATAAGGAATATAATAATTTATGTAATAATGATTCAAATAGAACCATAAGGGGAGTTGTACATAAACTCAAGAGTGTTAAGAAAAATCAATTTCCCCTGGGGTAAATGAAATGTAAGGAAACTCCTGGAGTTAAAATGTATGGTTTGGAGTAAATTTAAAGGATGACTCAACTTAAAAATCTGAATTAGAAGATAATGTGCGGATGTACCATCTCTTCATATGAAGCAAGATGATTTCTACATTTGGACTGTAGCCAAATATTGACTTCATCTTGATATGGATGTCAGAGAATGGGTATCCACATGTAGTACATATAGTTGACATGTGAATATGAATGCCATAAGTTAAAAATAAATGACATGATCTAGGATATGTTACATACCCATCTCATGAATATAGTTGTATCATGATTAGTAGGTTTGATACCTAAGTGAAAATATGTAAATGCAACCACCAAGTGGTATAGTCATGCAATGACTAAGGATGTGGAACTACCCTTGAAATAAAATATATGTTCCAAACATAGATAATTTTCCCCTCTACGAAAGCATTGATGATTACCTAGTTGAAACATATGCAAGGGATGTTACTAGCCATGGTCAGGATGGTCGTGGATGCATGGAAGGAGATGACTATTCTGATGAATATGATATGGGTAATGGTGGACTGATGATGGTGGTATGGGGGATGAAGTCACTACTGATTTTGTGCAAAATGTCATGGATATTGGAAGAGAAGTTATAGACATTCTCCCAACAAATTTTCCTTAAAATACAATGGAATCACTTGGGGAGGATACTGCGGTCTCTCCGCTTCATAATCTTGGTCTTCATTTTCAATGTTGGGGATGAGAGACCAACAAACAATTTCTTCATAAGATTCTCAGGATGGCATTTCATTGGAATGGTTCATAGATGCCTAATTCCATAGAGTCCATGATCAATCTGCCTCATCTTCTGAAATGATGTTGATAGTTATGTGGTTTCCAAAGTTATACAAATATGCAACTATCTCTAGTTTAACCCAAGATATCTACTCTTTTCTGGATGAAGTTAGAACTGAAGTAGTTAATCCAGAAGATGTTTTGTTCTTTGGTGATAATGGTTTCATTGATGTTTACATTGAGCCTAAAGCCTACTCCATTCTACATAAACCATGTCAGATGACAGTTTTTGTTAAACTTCTTGGGAAAATCATTGGGTATCTCACACTTCATAACATGATCAAACTTCTATGGAAACCTATTGCAAGATAGCAGATGTACAAACTGAATATGAACTATTATGCAGTTCAATTAGAATGTCAGGAAGATTACTTATCTAAACTAATTATAAGTGCATGGGAAATCTTGGTTGTCCTCTAATTGTTACAAGGTGGACAAACAATTTTGTCCCATCCAACGATCTTCCTCTGATGGTGGTTACTTGGACAAGAATTATTGATCTTCCCCTACATATGTATAATTCAGTTATCTTTAATCAAATAGGTCAAGTTTTGGGCAAATTGATACATGAGTAGATGAGCATAATGCCAGTTGTACAAGAAGTAGGTTTTCTTGTATGTCCATTGAAGTTGACATAATTGAACTGATGAAGCCATCTATGATCATCAATGGAATGATATACAAGGTTGACTACAAATCCATTCTTGTTATATGTTCTATGTGTAGACTTATGGGACATGTATACATAATGTCCGACTATAACTGAAGACCATGAATCATATAATCATGAAAAATCTTTGGGTTCAGGAAGATGATAGATGGAAGTCTCTTAGAGAAGAATATTCACTCTAGAAGACAATCCTAGAAGACAATAACCTTTTAGACTATAACAAAACCTTAGTAACCATCCAATTAGTTCTAATAAATTGAAGGAATTATATTTATCAGAGGATATGGATAAAGACCACCTACCATTTCTATAAGAGAAAGAGCAACCAAATATTACTAGAAAGCATTCGTGACCTCCAAAGATCTAGACAAAGAAATAAAAGAAACCTTCCCTAAAAAATATTTTGGAAGATAAGACTGTGACATCTCAAGTTGTAGTTACTGAAATTCCATCTAATTATGTAGTTGAAACAAGGACATCATGCAATTAGGATGTTGACTTTCTGAGGCTGACACTGTAAGTCAGTCATTAACACCAGCCATTGGAATCACCACACATCCTGGACATGTAGTAGTGGATCCCTTCGGTAATGAAGTTATTGTTCATTTCCCTACCATAGACCCTACCTTAACCACAACCCTAGATTGTGATGTATGTGGTATGCCATACTATAATTCAAGAAAGATAGGTAGACAAGTACATATCTCAATGGGAAAAATAAAGACCCCTCCTTACTTAACTCATAGCTAGACTATAAGACTTGTCATTATCATTGAAGAAGAGGAAATTAAGAATGATCCCTCTGACTAAGTGTAATGTTAAGCACACTTTGTTGGAACATTCATGGTATCAACCATGACAATGGTGTGAATTCTATTATTGATCATGTAAGAAGATTACAACATGATATTCTTGCAATTTTAGGGACAAGGATATCTTTTGATTATGTAATTACAAATATACTCTGAAAAGGTACTCGACTTCACATAGAATAGAGGCACATGTATTTTCAGGTGGCATTTGGTTGATATGGAAATAGGATAGATGTAGCATCACTTTTGTGGAGAATCATCGAAAATTTCTTCATTCTAGAGTTAATGATACATACTTCCTCAATGTTGTTCATGCACATCCTAACTCTTAGTTGCGTCAACTTTTCTAGAAGCACTTACCTCACCTTCATGACACTATATATTGACCATGGTTATCATGTGGTGACTTCAACTCTCTTACATCTCCTTCAGGAAAAAGAGGCAGTAATAGATTTAATTTTAGACAAGTAAATTTTTTCCAAGCCACTTTATTGGACGTTGCTCTTACAAACCTTGGTTTTATTGGTTTTCCTTTTACCTATAAACATGGACTTCTACATGAGAAATTAGATTTTTTTGGCTAACTCACTTTTGATCCAAGAGGCATATACATTATCTATCCTTCATTTACCTAGGCTTCTATGTTCAAACCATGACCCTATCATTCTACAATTTCATCATTCTAGTCGAGGTTCTCTTTTCTTTTAGGATAAGGTATCATGGAATCTAAATGACAATGTTACATGATGATGGAATCGAATTGGCCCCACACCATTGATCTAGTACATGTTATAAAATATATACAACATGTATTATCATAGTGGGATCATGATTACAATAAATGAAAACATGCTCTGAAAACACAACTTCTTAATCTCTTGATTCTATACAACATATTTTGGCAACCTATTATTTTGAACAACTAGAGTTACTCTATTGTCAGTATCAAAAGCAATATGACTTCTTACTTATCACAGAGGTGGATGATCTTTGTCAAAATTGCTTATTAGTTGGCTCAAGTATGGTGAACTGAACACTAAATTTGTCACTCCTTTATCAAGAATCACCACAGAGAAATAGAATACATGTTTGGAGGATCTGTAAGGACAATGGATTACTGATAATACTCGACTCTAGCACTAGTTCATGATCATTTCTTTTCTATATTTCTGTCTAATAACATATGCTCACAACATTTCTTGGACTATATACCAACACAATTTTATTCACTCAGCTCATCACAGATGCTTATACAAAGATCCAATCTAGGCACCTTAGAAGTACAATCTAATTTAAAATTAATGACCCCAGATAAGTCAACAGGACCCGATGGAACCTCAATCAAGTTCCTTTTTTATTACTGGGATATTGTGTCTGGATAGATTATTACTACTATCTAGTACACTTTTTTGGGCCATCCTCTTCATTCATCTCTTTTTCATGCTTGTTCCTATTCCAAAGGTTGAAGAAGTGAGATTTTTTTCTCAGTTGAGGACTATCTCATTACAAAATGTGGGTCTAAAGTTGATATAAAAAATTATAGTACAATGACTAAATCCATTCATGAATACCCATATATCTTAGCATCAAACTTCTTTCATTCTAGGGCATCATATAACTGACAATATCATTATGGCTTAAGAAATTATACAAAACATGTAAAGATATAGTCAGCCAAGTATAAGGCTATCAAAGTTGATTTTTTAAAGGTGTATAACAAAATGTTTTGGGGTTTTATACTTGACACTTTGATCAAAGTTGGTATTCAACAAAACCTTATTATATATATTATAAACTCCATATCATGTGGGTGCATCAATATCTATGGAAGTGGGATAAATTAAAAAGGTTTTAGGAAAATAGAGGGCTCTGTAGGATATCCTCTATAACCTTATATATTTGTCTTATAAATCAGTTAAGCCAATTAATCAAAGATGAGGTCTTTTAGGGGACATGTATGTGAGAACCCGTTACACTAAATGAGATTACTCAAAACATAAAGCACAATCGATCACTAATTAATCACATACCAAAAAATATGGGTAAATGAAAATCGATTTCAACATCAACACCCACTCAGAAACATTTGCATAAGAGCCCAACATCTTTCTTATATTCAAACTATGCCAATAATTTTATACAAATTGTTCTATTACCTTAGCCACAATATATATAAACATGATAACAATATTCATATATGCCACACAAACAAGCGTTAACATGCTAACAAAAGTCCAATTTGTTTGAAACACCATATACAAACTATTCCTTCCCAGACCTGAGAGTATAAGGATGACTTTAGGAGACACTAGACATCTAATCAAATTTCTCAAAGATTCATTACTATAGTTCCTCTTCACTTCCACAATTCTATTGTCGTCACTGCCAATTACCTAAAAAGATGTGGTGAACCACAAGGGTGAGACCCATGTCCCAACAAGAGATATAACCTCCAACAACATTTATTGATTCCAACATTTTTAGGTAATGAGACAATTTAAGTAGTTTAATCATGTATAACAAATAATCTCAATAGCAATTGATGATTAAAAAAATACATAAAGGAGCAGATAATAACTATCTTCATTAGCTAGACTATTCTCATATCCCTATTAACAATATAAGGAGTCTAGTAGCATGAGCATCTCTAACATCATGAATACATCTAGTATCATATGCATACCTAACAACATCAGCATGTCTAATAGGTTGATCATATCAACATCATAAGAAGAGATACAACATAAGAACAACTATCTAGATAAGCATGGTTAGTAGTATATGCATCTCTAGTTACAAAGGCATAGCTAACAACATGTGAGAGCGAATGTCATAATCATAGCCAACAGTAATAATATCTCTGTCAACTTAAACATGACTATTGTATGTACACATTTATAACATGAGCATATCCACAACATAAGAATATCTACTATCTATTAATGCATTAAACACCATCTTTATGTAAATATAACAAACAAGGGTTATCATCCAATGTGAAACGTCGTGTATAACCCTAAAAAAATATGCTACACGGCTATATTACATCTTTTATTATGCCATGGGGAATTTGAATCATACTATCCAAAGTCCAATCGACCCCCACGAAGGGCTATTTAGTTCCGTATAAGATCTAGGAGTGTCGGTATCCTAAGATCTCTTCCCCTGGTTCAGTACAAGTAAAAAGGCAGTGACATCAGTCAAAGATGCCACTGTAGCGGCATATAGTCAAGATGCTAACCACTAGCCTGCCCTTGGTACAAATCATGACACTAGAAACTAGGGCATACAAAACCCTCTAATCTGATGTACAACCACAGTTGTCCTCAATCACATCAAATGTCTGAGGCATGACCATAGCCATCCTCTGTAACCTGCATTGTGGATGATAAGGATATATCCTCAACTTGACACCCTCACATACTCAACAATATGCACTCTGAGTTTCCTTTAGGAATACTCATTTCACCATCCAGCAAGTTCTGACACTGAAGATGGATCTACCGCATAGGGCACTACATGATTAGAGTTGCACTTGATTAGTTATGTCAATTGGGTGAATTGAGGGTGCATCAAACAAGTGGACATACAAACCCTAATTCACTTTTGGAAAGTATATAAATATCACAACTTCAAAAGATATAATACATGTGAAACATAATTTCTCATCTCACCATCACATGGTACTATTCACTTGCCATTCATGAGACTATACTAGTCATCATACTATCACAAGATATAAATCCTTTTTCACAATATCACATGGTATCAACCCTTTTCAACACAATAGGATTACACCTCATTCAGGGCTCAACCATGCACAAAGGTCATGAAGACCATCATACTATTCCCTGCAAGATCATCATTATCTTTGCATGCCTTATAACAAGGCTCAACAACATCACTTACATATAATGCACCAGATCAACACAATATTGCATTAATGAGCTAGGAGATATTCATAAACAATCATAGAAGGGTTATATTAACATTAAGAACATTCCTTAATTACATCAACATGCAAGAAATCTAGATATTGTTAACCCTCATCATATTCATAATGCACATGTTTAGCATCAGAAGGTATCAACCATGTGGCTATGATAACCGTCAATTAACATATTAAGGTTATGATCATATTAAGGAGGTTATTTCACCATCATTCCATCATATATGAATGTTAAACGTGAATAATCATCTTTATCTATTTGCATTAGAGTTAGGTTCAATTATATAAATTGTATTAATGTTACCAATCAACACTGATACCCAAACCCTAACTCACGACATCCCCATTGGATCATGGATGCATAAGGTGAAGCATCACCATCACACTCCATACTATTCTCAAGTATGAATCCACACATAAATCAAGGTGTAAACATCGGGTTATAGCATACTAAGGTTTCAACAACAATAAGAGAGTACTCCATGTTTATATTATTTATTCGAGGACTACTCATGCCCAATTACAATCATTTAGTTATATTAAAGATAGGAATAACAAGCTATACCTCATTAGGGTTACACATTAATTCATTATGGTTATTATAAATCATAATCATACGAGGGTTAGGGTAAGACTACAAGTTTAAGACATTGAACCATCAAATTCTCATCATTAGAATCATAACATTACACTATGGGATTCACCCAAAATAATGGAAATATTGAGGCATCAACTTCTAACCATTAAATGTTAAAAAGGTAAAGCCATTAGTCATTTACATAAGTAAACATCTTGAAAAAACCACCCATGAAGTCATTGAGTTGTGCTCTAGAAAGAGTCGCCATCTAACCCTAGACATCCCTTAATTAACACATAAAAAGTTCCATTGAGAGTAGGGTAAAACCCACAAGCGTTTGTTTATTTAAAAAATCCATCAATAAATGAGCTTCTTAAGTTGATCTCATAAAGGAAACCATCTAAATCACTTTATTAGGACCAAAATATTACATTAGGCATCATTCCAATTTATTGGATGAAGAATCATTAGATCTTAACCATTGGATCAAGTTCATATATTAAAACCATCCATTGGAGTATAGGTCCAACCATTTTATCAAATGACCCAACAAACCATTGGTTTAAGGCTTAATTGATGCTAAAAATAAATTCTTAACTCACCATAGGTTGTGGAGACCTGATGTACCATCAGTAGTGACCATCAAGTCACCATAAGTTGTTAGATCAACACTATATTCATTAATCACCATTGAATATCAAAACAATATCACCATTGATTGATAGAATCATTAGGGTACTTAGTTGTTAATCACTAAGCTTCTAATTAGGCCAACACTTGACCTAAGAAGTGAACATTAGTTGACACCCTTGGTCACCACCATCAGTTATCATGAAGACAACACCATTGGTTATTGCAATGGTACCACCATTGAGTCATGTGTTTATAAAAGAAATCATCTTTAAACCCTAAAATTGACCATTGGTTGATAGGTGTTTAGCACCATCAGTTGTCAAACCAACCTGATCCAAGTCATATTATACCTTAGGAATAATGTACACATGATCACAGGTTCATCTAGAACTGAAATCAGAATAGGGAACATTATAAAAATCAAAATCTAAGTCCAACATAGCTTTTTAGTGCATGGATCATCATTTAAAAGCAAGAACATGAGCTAGCAAGATTATGGTAAGCAATAAACATGTAGAAAGTTATAAAACTTGCCTCTAATTAGAAGATAAACTCCCAAATAGAAGAAAACACAAGTAGGTAGGGTAGCAAATCCAAGCATAAGTTGTGAACTCGTCCATCTAGCACCTTTCTTCATCAAATGAGCAAACCCTAAGCATAAGGAGCAAGAAAGGTAGGGTTTTAGAGGTTTAGAACAATTTGTACAATGGAACAACAAGGTTCTTACATGGAGTAAGGTCTAAGGAAGGATAAAAGCAAGATAAATGGAGAAGGAAGGAAGAAAACAACTTGCCTTAGTCGAAATCCCTAGAAGATGACCTTGGAAACCCTAGGTAGGGCTAGATGGAGCTCCACGAGACCTTCTTCTCCAAAAAGAGGTTTTCTTCTGCATTAAAGCACTTGGTTCCACAAAAAAATAGAGTGGAGTCGTTTCTCCAGGTTAGAGGAAAGAGAAAGTAAGCAAAGTTTCATACTTGGGCAAGGAAGAGGTAAATATAGCCCATGGATAAGGATGGAAGCAGGCATAGGATATACAAGCAGCCACACATGAAGCTGACCCACCATCCATGGATACCTTCTTATCCTTCGTTTCTTGATTTTGCAAGCAAAGCAAATAAACTATTTTCTTGATAGCTCCTAAAGGTAGCTCATCCATAAAGGGGTAAACCCTAAAATACCCTTGAGGAAAACAACTCCAAACCAAGGTTCAACTAGGTGCCCCATGGCTCAAAAATCTCAATAATGATGAGAGAACATCCAAATAACATAATGAAAGTGATAAATTGATAAGAAAACCTCTCAATTGGGTAAATTGTAGAAAAGTCCAAAATGTGCATAAAATTGCATACCTTGCACAAACAATGTCCAAATTGGACCAAACTTGAAACCTAAGCTTGTATTATGATTAAAAAGAATATCCCAATGTTAGATTAAGGTGCTAAACATTAAATTATGATATTTAAGTATGTTCAATACTTTGAGCAAGGTCATGGGTCTCTCAATGGAAACCTGTTGAAATCTCTTCTCAAGGACGCTTTGTATCACATATAGTGTTTGTAGAAGATATTTTCTTATTTGTAAAGGCAAAAATAGCTAATGTGGACACAATTTTGAATTTTTTCATAATGTTTGAAGATGCTTTAGGCCAATACATACCTCTGGATAAAAGTATAATCATCTTTGCCAATTCTGTTGCCCAACCTATGGAGTTACTATTGTTGAGAAAGCTTAGAGGCGCAAGGTAAAAAAACTAGGAAATTACCTAGGTATTCGTATTGTACATGGCCGAATGGGGAAGACAACTTATGGCTATCCTCTGGACAATATACAGACACAAATCTCTAGATGGGATGATAACACTCTGGGTTTGCAGGACGAATCCAGCTAGATAAATTGGTCATGGTTACAATTCCAACTTATACAGTGCATACGTCTATAGTTCCAATGTATATTTTTGATAACATTGATAGAATCATAAGTCAATTTATCTGGGGGAGAAATGGTGATCAAAATCCACTATCCTAGCATGGGAGTAGGTCATATCCCTAAGGTTTCTGGAGGTCCACATATACCCTCCATGAGAACTGGAATGAAGCCTTGCTTATGAAAACTACTTGGCATGTTATGACAAAGTGACCAATTGGCATGGTTAGTAGCTCTCACTCACAAATATCAGACCTTCTCAACGAGGAGGGGTATGTGTTGCACTCATTTTTGAAAGTGTATTAAGAAATTGAAAATATTTGTGAAATCAAACAGTATAATTGTGGTTAGTAGAGGTTCATGGGTTTCTGTCTGGTCAGACCCTTGGGTTCCAAATACCACACTTCTACAAAATTGAGTAACTTGGTGTATACCCATAGGAGTACTATATTAAATCTTAATTCTATGGTTAATTGTGTGGGTGAATGAGATGTATATTTCCTAGAACATTATCTTCCTAGATCAATCATTAGGGATGTAAATGGACATGGGTATACCCGCATACCCTCAAACCCATACCCACTAAACCCGTCATGGGTATAAATTTTTATAACCATATAACCGCTTACCCTTATACCCACATACCTGCCTCTTACAGGGTAAGGTTATGGTTATGTATATACCCATACCTTGTATACCCATATACCCATTTACTTATATTTTTACATAAATAATTTACATTAAGATGTAGTGGTGCATATTGTAGGACTCACATCTAGCAAGTATATATACCTTAAAATAGTAAACATTTATATTAGAATGTAGTTTTCCATACTGTAGTGTTCAAATCTAGTAATATAAGTACCTTGCAGTAGGATAATGAGAAAATTCATTGACACAACTTTATAGCCACACAAGTACATTTCAATTAATTAAGAAGGCCATAAAATCATTCTCTCATTCCGTTCGTCTCTTCTCTCTGCCTTGAATGATATTTCTCCATAACCTATCAATTTAAGTGTGGTAGTTTGTTGTATCTCAAAGTTTGTAGTGTATTATTATAATAAGTTAAACATAACCGTATACCCAATTACCCATCCATATACCCAACGATTATACGGATATGGGTAGTTGCGGGTATAGCTTTCGACAAAGTGGGTATATAACCGTAACCATATCCACTTAACTAAATGGTTACGGTTATGGATATGACCATATCCGCACCATACCCTACCCATTTACAACCCTATAAATCATTTAAAAAATTATCACATTACCTATCCCATTAGTTGATAATGGTGACGATAACTTGCCTTGGAATGGATCCATAATTGGACAACTTTCTATTGGATAGCTTTCTATAATGATAACATATTCATCCATATCAAAACTGGGTCCTTGGAAGAAGCTATGTAGCCTGCCTATCCATGTCAAATACTAAATATTATTATAGCTAGTACTTAATAAGGAAATAATGACCAATTTAGAAGAAGTCAACATCATTTCACAACTGAATAAGTATGTCCAATGTGTAGACAACATGTTAGAACCACTCTCCATGCATTGCAGGATTGTACTTCTCTAGTGGTAATCTGGAACACTCTTCATATCCAGGATAATTTTCAAGATTATTTCATCACGCCCTTTCAATCCTAGATCGATAAATGCATTCATTTGCATAACAAAATCATTTTCTTGTTTACAGTAGCATGTAATATGTTATGTCTAGATAGAAATAGTCTTGTCTTTTGGTGGAAATGAGTGAATACATTGTTGACTCTTTAGAAAAATTGAAAGGAGGTTGCACTGAATAATGAAGCTTACATTGTATCTTATGAAATTATTCATGAAAGTCAAATACATTCCTCACCAGGTCATATTTCTTGAATACATCCGACATAGGGTTGGATTAAAATTAATGTCGGTGCATATATATATAAATCATAGATTCTCTATAGCAGCGATTGCAAGATCACATTGTAGATCTTGGTGTTAGGCATGGTACAAATATTTTCTTGTCGATTCATTTACTATTCAACATGCAAAATTCTATGCAATTGTCTTTTCCCTTAAACATTCTTAGTTACAAGGTTGGGAGAGAATTGAAACAGACAATGCTCAGGCTATTCAGGTCATTGAAGATGAAGATGACTATTTCTTTGGGTTCAATGCACAGAAATGCTCTATTAATTCAATAAAGGACCGACTACGAACAATAGAAATTCTCAAAGTTCATCGATCCATTAATTTGGAAGTAGACTTTATTGCAAAGTTACAAAGTCAAACTAACATATCCCCTATGACGATACCTAACTCATCATTAGGTTTACAACACTTTCTTCAAAATGATAATTGTAATGGAATGCACTATTGTATTTGGTATTCTTGTGATTGTATGAACTTTTCTTATTTCCTTAGTACAAGCTAATAATGGAATAACCCCCCCCCCAAATATTATCCCAAATATCTTTATTACTGGCAACATGATTCTTTTTTAAGGTAATGTGATTTGTTCCCATAATAATGATGTTATTCCTTTCTAAATATTGAATGATAATATTAGAGCATCTAAGATGGGGAACATGTCACCTACCATTCTAAATGATGACATTAACACAACCATAAGAAGGGAGCCCAAAAAGAATGGCCAACTCCCCTCCCACATGGCCAATAACAAATTTAGAGTTAATCCAAGGATCTTGCCAAAGTTCAAACTAACTACCATGACATATGTGGAATTCAACAAGATACATGAGACTGGATCTAGTTCCAAGAATATTATTAAAGATCCATGAAAATTTTGAGGATTCCTCAATGCTCCAAAAGGTACGATTCTGTAAATATTTTTCAGAAATAAAATTCACCCATAAATTATCTTTATTGCTAGATAAATCCCAACGATTATTAATCAAACACATTTTGGCATTGAATTTACTTCTTGTAATCCTAAACCTCCTTTCTAGGGAATTGTGACCTTGCTCGAGCTAACCATATGTAAGTTCATTATTTATATCATTTTGATCCCACAAAAATTCCCTACTCAATTTGTTAATTTCATCTAAGATCAAACATGAGATAGGAAAGGACATGAGACAATACAGATGCATGGAAAAAATAGTAAACTTGATGATTTTCAATCTACCTTCAACACTTAGGAGTTTAGATCACAATTAGAACATTATGATATTTTCTTGAGAGCTTGCCTGAGAATAAAGGAATTCCCTGATAAGTATTGGAATCTAAATTGCTTTTAATAATGTTTAGAATCTTCATTGTAGGATTAGAAAAGACATTCTTGTGGAATATAATTGAACTTTTGTTAAATTGATAGCAAGACCTGACCCAGAACCAAAACTATGCAAGATGTCCCTTATGCTGGTAGCATTGCTTTAAGTAGCTTTCAGAATTATCATGAGATTGTTAACAAGCACCAAATGAACTATATTAAAATGTTTATAAGCTTTAATAGGGAAAATATTCATCAACAATAAATCATTTTTCAACATATCTGTAAAACCATGCATAACAATCACAAATAAGTAGGGAGGTATTGGATCTCCATGACTTATTCCATTTGAGGGATTGAAGATATCAGTAGGTTCACAACAGATCAAAATCTGAGAAGAAGTAGAAGTGAAAATTTCCTCTATCCATCTTATCCATGTTGATGGGAAACCCATTCTAAACATAATTGAATAGCGGAATTTCCATTTAATAGACTCATAAGCTTTAGATATATCTGCTTGAACATACATGTTCCTAGAATCCCTCTTTATATCATTCATAGTTTTATTAGTAGTAAGAATGGCATCGTTAATACTTTGCCCTTTAATAATGGAACATTGGTTAATGTTAATAACAGAAGGGAGAACATACTGAATATTATTTGTAATAATTTTCAAATTAATCTTATATAAAATGCTACAAGGAGAAATAGGTCTCCAATGGGTGATTAAAGTGGAATCTTGATCTTTAGGGATCAATGTGATGAAGGTTTTATTAGCTTCCTTAAGAAGAGAACTTTGGGAAAAGAATTCCTTAACAATAGCTAAGGTATCATCATCAATGATATTGCAATTTTTTTGATGAATAATCCATCGAATCCATCAGGCCCTGGAGCCTGGTCCTCATTCAATCTATCCACAAAATCATCTACCTCTTTTCTAATGACTTGAGAAATAATGTTTGTTCTTTGATTTTCAAAAATATTGGGGCCAGTTCATTTTCCTTTCGATACCTCATTGGAATCATTAGATTATTGAAGAGAATAGAGTAACAATCTTTAATAAAATCTTTGATATCATCCAAAATATGATTGATATTGTCATTTATCATGAGACTCTTCAATTTGTTGCTATTATTCTTATTTTCAGGCAGGAATAAAAAAAATTTGTGTTTGAATTTCCCTCCGTCAACCAATAAACTCGATATTTTTGCTTTAACAGTGACTCTTCAACAAGTTCAACACCTTTGTTTCTTTTCTTAACTTAATGGAGACCTCTCTCAAAGATTCATCAATAGGATATAGATTAGCTTCACCCTGAGCAACATCACTAGCCATCCTCATGATCCTAACATTATCATATATATCTCCCACATAAGCCTTATTCCATATTTTGAGAGAGATTTTGACAATTTTGAGATTTTATAAGAATGATACATGTCAAAAACCCTTAACATCAATCTCCCATGAACCTTGAACAACAAATAAGAAGTCCTCATGGTGAGTCCAAACACTAATAAAGTGATATGGATCCTTGACAATTCTAGGATTGTCTCACTCGATAACCAACCTCTACTTCTCTATAAATGGGTAAGTTATTTCAAGTAAGAGGAGATCTATAGTTAATAGTTTTTCACATTCCTATATATATTTGAGGCATAGTCTTCATTCTTCTTGCATACTTTGAGTTATAGAAAATTCGGTCACTGTGTTAGAATACTCATACTTTAAGTTTTAACAAATTTGGTCCACTCATACACTGCTCTGCTATGTACACCCGAGTCTCAAAGAGGAAGAATTTCTTTGACATAGACGACTTAGGTATGATACATCAACAACCCACACCTTCTGCTTCGGTATCACATACACTTTTATCGCCCTTTATTGTACAAGATATTTCTGTTGATTCTTGGTCCACTACACACTCACATGTGAACACTATTTTGGTTGACATTAACCAACTTCCATCATGGGAATACAACGAGGCCTTCACCATGTTCTGTCGCAACATTGGCATCTATTTTCCCCATCCTTTGGATGGGGAACTATTCCTGACTGACCTAATCAAACATAATGGCTAGAAGGATAACATATATTAACACGCACCCCGCTTTGCACATCATTTTTCTTCAGACCAGTTACACATCATTTTACAGAGTATACATCAATGCAAATTTTAACCTGGAATATATGTGAAGTTGCTGCTCCTAACTAGCATAGAACCATTAGAAATATGATTTATCAACATCATATTGACATCATCATCATTCAAGAAACCAAAACCACCCTCAACGCCTTCCAACTTAAACAAATAGGGGGACATCATATTAACAGATGGTACCAACAACCATCCCTGGGCTTTAGTGGAGGCATTCTTATAGGATGGAATGACAACACATATAGAACCTCACAACCTACCATACAGAACCAATGTATTACAATCCTTTTCTATCAAACTGCCAATAACCAGACTTGGCACTTCATAGGGTGCTATGGACCACCTGGAGAATATAAATAACCCTTCATAGCGGAGTTACACTCCTTGGCATCACAACAAAGGGACATCCGAGGAATCATAGGGGTGGACTTCAACATGGTCACATGCTCGGATGAACGATCCCACGATCCGACTACACCATGCCTGTTACAACCCCAAATTTTTGGTTCATTTGGAGAGAAATGTAATTTCTCATATTAAAGATATTGGAACAAATGATGATATAATTTGTTTTTAATAAATGAGTTTCGTTTACAATAGCCTTGATGATTGTGTTGTGGGCTTTATTGGCTATTGGGCCCAATAACAAGGAAATTCAATTAGTAAATGAATAATTGAGATTTTGAGAAAAGAAAGATGTGGAAACCACTAGAAGGCAAAAGAATATAATCTAGAGTTGGATTTCGTGCCTATTGGGTTCCTTGGGTCCCAAGGAATCCAAAGGAGCAAAGAAAATGTAATAAGAAAAGAAAAGATCAATTAAGTATTTCTTTATTAAGAAAGAAATTGAAAACAATGGTAAAATGTGGAAAATAAGTGGAAAGAAGTATAATTGAGTTATCCTTGGTGGAATTTCGTATCCCAAGGATTCCTAATGTTAAAAGGAATGCCAATGAGGAAAACAAAAGAGAAATAAAAAGAAAGATAAAGAGAAATCCTCAAAAAGAGATATTTTAATAAGAAATAAACAAGATAATGTGAAATAATGGATAAAGATGCATCTAGAAGGATAATGAGTATCCAATAAAAAGGAATTTTGAAATATTAGAGTTTATTGGGATCCAAGAAGCCCCAATGGAGAAAAAGAAAGAGAAAATACAAATAATAGAAAGTAAGAGGATAATGTGATACATTGTTAATGGATTTAGTGGTTTTGTTAAAAGAGAGGTATTTTCTACTAAAAGGAAATATAAATTCTTGCCAAATGGATTAAAAGTTAAGTATAAGGAGAATAAACGAGATGATTTTCGAATTCCTAACCAATAAAGTATGTGGATTACCAAGGAATTATTAAAAGGAAAGAGAATACTTCCTAACTAAGGAACTTGTTTTCCTAATAGGAAAGGGACTTGTTATTCTGTGGATAGGCATCCTAGGGCTTTGATCACCCTCCCCTATATAAGGGTAGATCCCATGGATGAGCCCAAGGAGATCCCACATATATCTCTCCCTCTTCTCCTTTGTCTTTTTCATTCAACCCTAGCAGAGGAAGTAGTTTGAACCCTGGGGCAACGAGGGGATAGGGAGGAAGTGCGATGGAAGTCTAATGACCCTACGGTGACCTGGGGTTGATTGGTTACCATCTCCAAGCTTGGATCACACGCACCCAAACTGCAACAAGCTGCACAGCCAGCTGCAAATCTTAGGCTGAGGGCACTTGAAATAGCCACCATGGCCGCGATCAGGGGGCGCCCTGGGTGCGCCAGAGCAAGGCGGAGCTAGGGCAATAAGTTTCGGCAACGATCGTGGTCTCAGGAGGTGAGGAAAGCCCACGCAAGGCTGCAGGTCGGATGCCGCGCAGGGTTTCTCTAGGAGGAAGACGACATAAGGTCGATTGGATAGTTCTACCCTCCGTGTTGTGCTGGGCCGATTGATTAAGTGAGGGCAATTATTTCTTTTCAAAATGTTTCCTTAACTAGCAACGATTGCATGCAATCGAGCGACGTGGCGCGCTCTGATTAGCTCAAGTAAGGTTTTCTTGCAAAAATCATAGTTAAATATTGGTAGCTCGGTTTGGTGCGCATAAAATATGAAATTTGCTAAAAAACGAGCACAATCCAATAAAAATATATTTAGAAGCTAATTCCTCTTGAAATTTGAAAAGTAATGGAAGTTATCAACTTTAATGTATTAATGTTTAAGAAACCCTATTTTGAAATAATTAATATATTTAGAAGGGTTTAATGGATGATTAAAGTTGATATTAGCCTATTAATTATGAAAAGGAACATTAAGAACAAAATGGATGAGCTTTGCACGTAATTAGTTTAATTTAGAATTTCGAGTGCATGAATATGCTTTAATGAGCCTTGAAACCCTAATATTGGTAAATGTGAATCTTAATGGATTTAATTATCCAAAATCATGAATAAAGTTAAGATATGATGATTCTAAGCTATTTCGAGTATAAAAGTTCATAATTGTGGATAAATACCCTTAATGTAGAAATTAGGGTTTTCAAGTGGATAAAAGGTAGAATTAATGATAAATAACATTCATATGTGAATTAGACCATAATGAACTATGAATTGAGGATAAATGAGCATAATGACCTTGTCATGGATTAAAAGAATAAAAATAGTAGCTTTAATGGAAAAGAGGCTTAATGGACTTTATTGAAGGTTAATTATGCTTTAATCTGAAATTAAGGTTATGTGTGTTAAAAGGGTAACCTTAATAACTTTCGTGAAAGATAGATGAGAAAATTAGGGTTTAAAAGAGTAAGATGAAGTAAAACCCTAATTGCAAAATAAACCCTAAAAGAGGAAGAAATCCTAAAAAGGAAAAGAAACCCTAAGTAGCAAGATGGTTTGGATAGATTTTGATAAAAGGAATTGAATGTGATTTTAGGATTCTTGTACTTGCTTGATTGGATGTCTTGATTGATTGGACTACTCTATCTCAAATCTTCATGTACATGTATGTGGTTAATTATGAATAACCGTCTTAGTTTCCCGAGGATTTTTCCAAATGGTTAATCACATTAAATGCAACTAAATAGTTTGGATGTTCATATTGCAATTATAAAGTCACTATGATTATCACAACTTAATATAAATGTGTATTCCAGCACCTACATGCCACCCTGATGGATGATGCAATGAGGTCAAGCCCAAGAGGAAGACCATTGGGCACCATAAGTGGTGACCCATAGACACCAAGCTCGGGATTGAGAAGGTGGTCTATGTTGCATGACTAATGGGCACCATAAGTGGTGACTCACAGGCAGCAAGCTCGAGATTGAGAAGGTGGCCTTAAGTCAATGGCAAAAGAGAAACCCTAAAGGGGGTAATTCCAGGGTTAGGGAAAAAGCGGTGGGGAATGTCACATGGAAAATGTGAATTGGCTTGCTAAATATCTTGATTGTGATATTTAAATTGTTATCCATATTTGTGAGATTTTGGTTGCCTCCACATACCGTCATATTTTGATAAGCTGACCGATGTTTTGTTTGTCGGCGTTTTAGATGTAACCCTGAAAAGCACAAATAGTAAAGTGACACATCGTGAAATCGAGAAATAAAGTGCAAGGAGGATTAGATAGAGTACTTCAAGCTATGGATAGATAGATTTCTGAACTATTTTAAAAGGTAAGCAAAGTTTTATTTTTATACTAGATTTCAGTTTAGATAGTAGAATTTCATAATTATTATTGATTATTTGTCGAACCTTTGATCCGGTTTGTTAGGCTAACAACTCTGATATCTTGGTCTCCCTTAAGTGGGGGTTATCGGGAGACAGGGTCGTTACAATTGGTATCAGAGCATATGTTCCTCATTTAATCTTTAACAATTATTAAATTTTACAAACTTTGTAGAACCCAAGGGAGTTATTAGAGGATTTTCCGAAAGACAGAGGTGTCTAGAAAAGGATCACGTCTGGGGGCTGGAAAGATTTTCCTCCACACTGCTAGTCGGAATACGAAGACTCCCAGATTAGTGTGACTGCCTGGCCAATGTCTCAGGACTTGACTCGAAATAAGATACCTTTAGGACTATGTCATCTTGTTCATCCCTTCTCAACTCAAATGCTATTAAGGATTGTAAGGATTAGGGTTTTTCTCTCTTTTCCTCACCCTCTCGAGGTATGGGTAAGGTTGATAAAGTTGAAGGAATCCTCCACCAAATTAATGAAAAGCATGTAAATAAAATGTCATGGACATAAGCTTAATAGATTAAGTGCAAACTAAAGAATAGACACATTCTTAGGTCGTATGACATAAGTTGTCATGACTTAAGGAGAGACCTGAGTCTATACCTTCTTGTCAGAAGGATAAGTAAAGAGAGTTAGTCTTGGAGGTAAAGACCTCCATTATAAGTGGAGACCTGGCACATCCTCTGGATGATGCTAACCCTAACCCTAAGTGTTGGTTAGAGAGATGACATGATGAGTTAGATGTCATGATAAACTAGGTGTGAGGGTGGACATGCTTTTGGATTCCCATATGAGCCATGAGAGGTTGGATGACCTAGCACCTTTGGCGACCCAACCCTGGATCGAGGAGGGTCGTGCCTGTTAGAGCAAAGGATAGATCCTTCATGGATGAAGTTAGAGAAGAACCTATAGAAACCCTATGGGCTTATGCAAGTAGAGGATAACATGCACCCAGTGTATGTCAGTGGTAAGACAGTAGGCTAAAACCCTGACCAGGAGAGTATGATGGATAGCTTATGAGATGAGCATAAAGGGCTATGGATAATCTTGATCAAACATAGGTTTCACCCATGTAGGGGTATGCTTTTGAGCTTGTTCCTTCATGGAGAGAGGACCTAGGGTAGGAAGGTTGCTTGTTGGGTTAGCTCTAGAGAGACAGAGAGAGAGCAGGACCCCAAGCAAGGAGGTTGGAAGCTTAGACTCTGAGGAACAATGGGAGATGAGGAGGATGCGACTTAAGGGGATGATAGTGATTGCCTCATGCTTGATCTCTGGAGGTTGGTAGTATCTTGGTTGCCATTAGAGGAACCAAACCCTAGAGAGAGGATGAGGCTTCTGGTACCTATGTTCCTATGGTATAGGTGTTTACCTTCTGAGATAGGAAGAAGAGTTCCTTAGACCTAGAGAGGCTTAGTAACAGGTTGTGAGGCCTTATACCTTATTGGTTGTCCTTGAGGAGGACTCAACTCTGAAGTGTTTCTCAAGTAGAAGGATGACATACCTTGGACATGCTTTATTCTTGGTTAAGAGATTGAGCATGCAGTTGGACACCCAAGGGTGAACCTAGGGTTCCTAGGCCTAAGAGGGGAAGTAGTGTACCTGATGCTCATGATGAGATTTGAGTCTCTATAGTTTCGAGCATGGTACTCCTCATGTATAGAGGAAAAGGAAAACCCTTAAGTTTAAGGTATGTTTGATGAAACCCTCATAGATAAGTTGATGACATGGGGAGGTATGATCTTGATCCAATGTTGAGGATGAGAACAAGTGTGACCTAGCATGGTTTTGTAGGTGTCTGCTTGTGCCTTAGTAGCTTGCAAGGGCTAAGCATGCTCATGTTGATGCAGACCCTAAACATAAGGACGTTTGTGACCTTTGTTATCAAGGTGTGGTTTCCTCCGATCCTGGGAGAGGGGCCCTTTTGTAGGGTGTATACCAGTTTTGTTGGTTTTGAGGTAACCTTAAGTGGTCTCATAGGATTTTAAGAAGCTAAGTGAAAAGTACATGGTATGAGAATGAAAATGTAGACCCATAGATAACCATATCTAAGTGCATGTGGGTGTGTTAACATGGAGGTAACCGGTATGGGGCCTGACCAAGGTAGGAAGGTCGCCACGATCCCTATGAAAGGATGAAAAACAACCCAAGAATACAGAGAGAGATGATGAAGGTTTGGCTGAGGTTCTAAGTTGGACATGTACTATAATAGAATCCTAAAGTCTATCCTAGGGTCAAGTAGGGATAAGACCGATGGAAGTAGGAGTTACCTAATTCCCCAGTTGCACATGACCATAGGGTCGGGAGGTAACAACTATCATTGTTTGAGGGCCATGGGTTAAGAGATTGATCACCTTCATGAACTCATGGGACCCAAAGGGAAGATGAGTAGGGCACTCTGTGGATGCATAAGGGAAGAGGGATGACCTCAAAAGTTCCGGCACCCTATAGATCTAGAGGAGATGACCAGGGGATGTGTGTAAACCCCAGTAGGTTTGAGACCAGTTTTCCATGGAAGTAACTTTGATATCGAGATGATTGTGATGATGAGACATAAGATGCACATTTCAATTTAGATTTAAAGGTGTACTGGCAAGTTGGAATGTACCATCTCTACTCTTGGAGTGGGAAGAACTTTGTATTTGGACTGCAGCCAAATGCTTATTTCCTCTTATTATGGGAGTGAGAGATAGGACAATACGCATGCCATACACTAAGGATAAAAGATGAGGTAAGTTGGAACATGGCTATGAGGTATGAGGATAGAGATGATAACATACCCTTGTGGAGTAAATGATACATGGATGGTTTACAAACACTAAGAGAAATAAGGTAGTCATCTTATAAGGATGTTTTTATCATGAGCTATGAGTTATACAAGGTTGAGTTCGAAAAACCAAGAGAATAAGCTCAGAGTTTTCTTGATGAAGATAGACTTGGAGCTGAGATGAGATAATAAGTGGAATACATGGAGGTGTATGTCTTCAACGTTACCAAACACCTAAGGATGTGAAGTGGTAATGGATGCTCAAGATAGGATACAACTGCCTAGTTTAGATGAAGGCTAGAAGAGGTTGTTAGGTTAACCCTTGGTTGAAAATTAAGAAGATATGTTTGGCTAACACTCAGATGTAACAATATTGGTTGATCAAGTTAATGGTTGTTTGGTTAGCCAGCCTAGGTCATATCATGATAAAAGGATGGTTGTAGAACCTCAGATGCACTTCTTTGAAAAATAAGGTGAGGAAACCCTGATTAGAGTGGTTTAGGGTTTCTGAGGAATCAACCTTGAAGAATCATGACATATAGGAGCTCATGATTTTAAGTTCATCATACACTGTGGTACTACAAAGATAGTAAGTGATAGTAGTACTTTGGATACCTAATATGAAGTTACATGTGGTATGTTTCCATGCATAACAAGAGGTGAAGGACAAACACCAGTAACCCATTGCATTGATATGATGGATAAAGAGAGTTCCCGAGAGGGAATGGGAGTTCATTACTATGGATGTTGTGGTAGGTCTCCTCTTAACCGAGGAAGGTCAAGATGTAATGTGGGTTATGGTATATCGCCTTACCTAGATGACATGAGAAATAAAGAGTACTGTAAAGGGACAGATCAAGTTGAACTGCTTATAAGAGAAAGAGATGGTTCAACTACACCATGATGCGAGTTCAAAAGTTCTTGAGTATAACCTAAAAGTTCACTTCCATGAGGTGGAAGTAGATACATGAAGAACTCGATGATAGTACAGTTTATCACCCCATACTAATGGTTAGTATGATCCAGACTAGAGGGTCTAATGAGAGCATGTGTGTTCATTCAGGGTGATACATGGAGACAGTTCTTAAGATGTGATGTTAACTACCATAGCCTTTATCAGGATGCAAGAAGTTCTATAGGGAGGTTGTGTCGGTCACCACTTCATTAAGATGATGTTGGTGAAGGAGGCCTCGCGAAGGTCAGAAAAGAACCATAGTGTGTGTAGATGAAGTCGCTTTGATCATGCAGTGGCTGAGAGAGAGCCCAGGGGCGACATGAGTCATGAGTTGATGCAAAGCAGACTGACATGCAGTTCACTGTGTGAGAATTTGTGATGTGAACATCCGACCCCTCTACGCAACAACTGTGAAAGCTGAGTCCCTGATATATTGGTCCATTCGAGATGTATTGGTGAAGATGGTTGTGTTTAGCCTTACCCCTCAGGATAACATGATGTATAATGTGTTCCATGGGTCAGATCTAGAGCACTATGTGAGGTACCCTAGCCATGTGCTGAGCCCTGAACCTATTCAGCTTTTTGAGAGGCTGAAAAGTCCTGAGTCACCTATGAGGGTACAATATACCAAGGTAAGAAAGAACTCAGATGAAAGAATATGAGATGATGAAGGTTCTTGGGAAGCACCATGGAAAGGGTAAGGCCACATGGGAGCCATGATGGACATAGGAAAGGCTTATCCTGATTTGTTTGTTTGCTGGGTGGAATTTTGAGGGCCAAATTCCAATAAGAGGGGAAGGATGTTACAACCCCAAATTTTGGGTTCATTTGGAGAAAAATGTAATTTCTCATATTAAAGATATTGGAACAAATGATGATATAATTTGTTTTTAATAAATGAGTTTCGTTTACAATAGCCTTGATGATTGTGTTGTGGGCTTTATTGGCTATTGGGCCCAATAACAAGGAAATTCAATTAGTAAATGAATAATTGAGATTTTGAGAAAAGAAAGATGTGGAAACCACTAGAAGGCAAAAGAATATAATCTAGAGTTGGATTTCGTGCCTATTGGGTTCCTTGGGTCCCAAGGAATCCAAAGGAGCAAAGAAAATGTAATAAGAAAAGAAACGATCAATTAAGTATTTCTTTATTAAGAAAGAAATTGAAAACAATGGTAAAATGTGGAAAATAAGTGGAAAGAAGTATAATTGAGTTATTCTTGGTGGAGTTATCCTTGGTGGAATTTCGTATCCCAAGGATTCCTAATGTTAAAAGGAATGCCAATGAGGAAAACAAAAGAGAAATAAAAAGAAAGATAAAGAGAAATCCTCAAAAAGAGATATTTTAATAAGAAATAAACAAGATAATGTGAAATAATGGATAAAGATGCATCTAGAAGGATAATGAGTATCCAATAAAAAGGAATTTTGAAATATTGGAGTTTCTTGGGATCTAAGAAGCCTCAATGGAGAAAAAGAAAGAAAAAATACCAATAATAGAAAATAAGAGGATAATGTGATACATTGTTAATGGATTTAGTGGTTTTGTTAAAATAGAGGAATTTTCTACTAAAAGGAAATATAAATTCGTGCCAAATGGATTAAAAGTTAAGTATAAGGAGAATAAAAGAGATGATTTTCGAATTCCTAACCAATAAAGTATGTGGATTACCAAGGAATTATTCAAAGGAAAGAGAATACTTTCTAACTAAGGAACTTGTTTTCCTAATAGGAAAGGGACTTGTTATTCTATGGATAGACGTCCTAGGGCTTCGATCACCCTCCCCTATATAAGGGTAGAGCCCATGGACGAGCCCAAGGAGATCCAACATAAATCTCTCCCTCTTCTCCTTTGTCTTCTTCATTCAACCCTAATAGAGGAAGCAGTTTGAACCCTGGGGCAACGAGGGGACATGGAGGAAGTGCGACGGAAGTCTGATGACCCTACAGTGACCTGGGGTTGATTGGTTACCATCTCCAAGCTTGGACCACGCACAGTTGACCTGCAACAGGCTGTACGGCCAGCTGCAAAGCGCAGACTGAGGGTGCTTTAAACAATCGCTATGGTCACGATCCGAGGGTGCCCTGGGTGCGCCAGAGCAAGGCGGAGGTAGGGCAGTAAGTTTCAGCAACAATTGTGGTCTCGGGAGGTGAGGAAAGCCCACGCAAGGCTACAGGTCGGCGGCCACGCAGGGTTTCCCTAGGAGGAAGACGACCTAAGGTGGATTGGACAGTTCTACCCTCCGCGTTGTGCTGGGTCAGTTGGTTAAGTGAGGGCAATTGCGTCTTTTCAAAATGTTTCCTTAACTAGCAATGATTGCATGGAATCGAGCGACGTGGCGCGCTCCGATTGGCTCAAGTAAGGTTTTCTTGCAAAAATCATAGTTAAATATTGGTAGCTCGGTTTGGTTCGCATAAAATACGAAATTTGCTTAGAACAATGAGAGGAATCAAATAAAAATATATTTAGAAACTAATTCCTCTTGAAATTTGAAAAGTAATGGAAGCTATCAACTTTAATGTATTAATGTTTAAGAAACCCTATTTTGAAATGATTAATATATTTAGAAGGGTTTAATGGATGATTAAAGTTGATATTAGCCTATTAATTATGAAAAGGAACATTAAGAACAAAAAGGATGAGCTTTGCACGTAATTAGTTTAATTTAGAATTTTGTGTGCATGAATATGCTTTAATGAGCCTTGAAACCCTAATATTGGTAAATGCGACTCTTAATGGCTTTAATTATCCAAAATTATGAATAAAGTTAAGATATGATGATTATAAGCTATTTAGAGTATAAAAGTTCCTAATTGTGGATAAATACCCTTAATATAGAAATTAGAGTTTTTAAGTGGATAAAAGGTAGAATTAATGATAAATAATATTCATATGTGAATTAGACCATAATGAACTATGAATTGAGGATAAATGAGCATAATGACATTGTCATGGATTAAAAGAATAAAAATAGTAGCTTTAATGGAAAAGAGGCTTAATGGACTTTATTGAAGGTTAATTATGCTTTAATATGAAATTAAGGTTATGTGTGTTAAAAGGGTAACCTTAATAACTTTTGTGAAAGATAGATGAGAAAATTAGGGTTTAAAAGACTAAGATGAAGTAAAAACCTAATTGCAAAATAAACCCTAAAAGAGGAAGAAACCCTAAAAAGGAATAGAAACCCTAAGTAGCAAGATGGTGTAGATAGATTTGGATAAAAGGAATTGAATGTGATTTCAGGATTCTTGTACTTGCTTGATTGGATGTCTTGATTGATTGGACTACTCTGTCTCAAATCTGCATTTACATGTATGTGGTTAATTATGAATAACCGTCTTAGTTTCCCGAGGATTTTCCGGATGGTTAAACGCATTGAATGCAACTAAACAGTTTGGTGGGGAATGTCACATGGAAAATGTAATTTGGATTGCTAAATATCTTGATTGTGATATTTAAATTGTTATCCATATTTGTGAGATTTTGGTTGCCTCCACATACCGGCATATTTCAATATGCTGACCGACGTTTTGTTTGTCGACATTTTAGGTGTAAACCTGAAAAGCACAATAGTAAAGTGACACATCGTGAAATCAAGAAATAAAGTGCAAGGAGGATTAGATAGAGTAATTCAAGTAGTGGATAGATAGATTTCCAAACTATTTTAAAAGGTAAGAAAAGTTTTATTTTTATACCAAATTTTAGTTTAGATAGTAGAATTTCATAATTACTATTGATTATTTGTCGTACCTTTGATCCAATTTATTGGGCTAACGGCTCCGATCTCTTGGTCTCCCTTAAGTGGGGGTTATCGGGAGACGGGGTCGTTACAATGCCCTATGACCCCATGCTATGCCAACATATTCAATAACTTCATCACCACACATAACCTACGTGACCTTCACCCAAGTAATGGATGTTGGACATGGAACATGGGCTTGCTTAGATCCAGACTAGACCGATTTTTATGTAACAACCTATGATCACAACTTCACTCAGGGACACATACCACTCTAATCACATCAAGTTTATCTAACCAACCAGCGAGAAATAGCTTAGGTGGTCGCAGTACGTGGCCCCTCATGAAGTGGCTTGGGTTCGTATCCCCTAGTGGTGTTGTTCGGAATTGTTTCTCCCGTAGCGCAGCCAGCCTCTACGCAACTTAATGGGCTATTCTCCTTATGGGATGGGGCTGAGCTCCCCAGGTTGGGTTCGACGCAAGCCTTACGAGTCTCCTATGTTACAAAAAAAAGTTTATCTGACCATCTGCTGGTCCTTCTCCACAAGAAACACACTTATTAGGGACCAAAACCCTTCTGCTTTGAATGATTATGGACCCAACATCAAGATTTCAACTCCATGATCAATAACTACTGGCTCACTCAGCCAACCTCATCCTACTAAGGACATACATCACAAGCTAAAACATCTTCGACCTATCCTCAAAGAATGGAACCATGATACGTTTAGATCCATTCCCAAAACCATCAAGAGAAAAGAAGAACAACTTCTTACTGCCATTCAACAACCCTCGGATGACCACAACAATCTGGTCCAAGAAATTAACAACCTCAAGGCACAAAAAGAAATTTTATGGAAACAAAGAGCTAAGATCAAATGGTTATAGGAAGGAGATAGAAACACAAAATTCTTCCACTCCACCTACAACACCAAGCGTAACTGACGATTGATCACCAACATTGATGGTATAGACACAACTATTCAACCCATACAAACCCTCATCAACCACATTATCCAATTCTTCAAAAGCTTATACACTAATGGGCACACCCTACAACAATGAATCAACATTGACTAGAACCGCATATACACTCATAAGATCCCTTCTCCAAATCACCTCTTAGATCCATTTCTTAATATGGAAATACACGATGCCATCCTACAATTAGGACTGGACAAATCACTAGGGCCCGATGAAAATGATATATCATCCTTCAGAGTCACATGGCCCATCATCAAAGAAGATATCATCAAGCTTATGGAAGAGATCCACCGATAACACAACACTAACGATCTCCTCAGACCTATCAACCACACCCACATTGCCCTGATCCCAAAAATTGATCATCCTAGCTCCATACGGGATTACAGACCCATCAGACTCATCAACTCCACATATAAAATTATAGCCAAGATCCTTAGTAGTCGCATGAAACATGCCATCAACAATATCATTGATATCCAACAATGTGCATTCCTACCACGCAAAAGCATCCAGGATTCTTTTATCACAGTACAAGAGACATTGCATACATGTCACAACAATCACGAGCCTACTCTTATTTTCAAATTGGATTTTGAAAAGGCCTTTGATAATGTTAATTGGGATTTCTTCATCGAATATTTGCGGGGACTCAATTTCCCCGGCAAAGGTGTGCATGGATACAATCTTGTATATAAACTAGTACCTTTGCGACTCTCATCAATGGGTCACCACATGGTTTCTTCACAAACTCAAATGGGCTACGACAAGGTGACCCACAATCCCCCTACTTATTCATCATCATGGCCGTACTAAATTCCCTCATACGGAATGCCACAGAGGCGGGATACATCAACAAGCCTAGGGGTTTCCCACACAATGTGATTCAATATGCAGATAATACTATCATCATCATCATCATCATCAAAACAAACGATGCTAATGCCATTAATCTAACCATGATTCTATGCATTTTCACTAAACTATCTGGACTTAAAATCAACTACATCAAATCCACAATTATATGCGACCATATGAACTCCACAAATAGGGATATATATACGAACATGTTGGGATGTCGCCAGGAAACCTTCCCATTTACATTTCTTGGACTCCCACTCAGCCCAGCACGACATGGAATCCTATCATCAACAAACTACACAATTGAGTAGAAACACTTGGACAACACCATCCACATCATATCCCTCACAATCCATATACCACCCCACCTATGGTATAATACCAAATTCTGGCAGGACCCATGGTGGCATGGACAAACGCTTATCAACCATCAACTACCTACCAAGAACATACCAAGTACGCTTACCAATCTCAAAAATTGCACAGCTTTAACCAAACTAGGATCAAATAGAGAAAACAATTTTAAATGACGCCTCAGAGAATGGACAAACCCAACCACATATTCATACATCCTCAATCAATTAGAACACAACATTAACAGAAATATCTCAGGGGTTTGGGGACCTAGATACACGGCCAAAGCAGCATATCAACACTTTACTTACACAGGACTGACTAGAGCATACATTAAGATCTGGCAGATAAAATGCCCCCCCCCCAAATTACACATTCGGACATGGCTCATCAGTTGTGACAAACTACCCACTGACATGGCAATGAGGAGTAGAGGTTTTGAGGGACCCTCTAAATGTCGTCTATGTAATTGTCATGAAGAAACTACTCAACATCTTATATATGGGTGCCACACCTCTAGATGTATATGGACTCACTACACCACAGCCACCACCATTCTAGAAGACGCCTACCTCAACACCAAACACAAAATACAACACATAAAAAGTCGAACAGATCGATACCTCAGTCATGACGTACTAACGATGGCCATTATATGGGTCATATGGACTACCAGAAACAAGATTATTTTTAACAAGTACATCATATCCATTCAGCACACCCTTTAATAGGTGGACTCAACATATCAAGATTTAATGTGAAATGGGTCACAACATCGACAATGGGGGCATAACCCGCAAAGAACCATACAACCTGATGTATGAAAACAACATTTCAAGGAACCTGACGCTGGGACAGATGGAGGGGGCAAGAGAAAACTGAAGTGCCTTACAGATATGCAGGAACCAAGTATTAGACTCTGTTGATCACTGCACTCACAAGAGCATCGGACTACATTTTGATGTTTTGATCCTTTTTCCTTTGATTATCATATGTATATAACCTGAATTCAAGCTCCTCAGGGATACACCACACTGGTGATCTATCCCCACTGTGGTATTTTGGACGATATGTAACACTTTTCTTCTCTGTGTTTTTTTTAATATTTTTTCTGCTCGATCAACTTATCGCGTATATGATAAGTCTTTTTTATCAATACAAGGAACACATTATAATAAAAAAACAGTTTGGGAAGGAAGTCGTCGTTGAAGTCCTTCAGTCCTAGCTGTCAACGTATATCAATTTTTGAAGGATTTTCAGTGCACATAGTCACTAGAAAGTCATTCTGAATGTTCTTGGCGACTCATACTTTTTCTGCTAGTTATATTTTTTCTTGATCATTTCGTGTCAAAGTTTTCAGAAACAAGTTGTTTATCCAAGAACTTTTCACGGGCTGCATGATTACAATAACTTTTCCGATTCTCGACTTCTGCTCCTTATGACCCAGCTCTCTCCTCACAGTGCCGTCTTTGTTTGTTCCAGTCGTGAGCAATACGTATCATTGACGTCATCTTAGTTGAGAGCCTTGACTAAGGGTTGACATCGTCCTCAGTTCCCATGGGTGGCGGACTTGTCTGGCGGAGACTCGTTGGGGCATCCACCAATTAAACTTAAATTGTGATTGAAAATGACAAGTTACGTTTCGAAAACAATGACATGGCCTATCTTTTTCATCTTGTCATATCTAAGCTGAAAATTGTGTAACGACGATGTGCTGAACTGTAGATTTAATATTCTCCATTGCAATAGCTATTCCAGTAACCTCATAATTTCAGGTCTGGCATACCACATCGGGTACTACATTAACCTTAGCAAGGATGGAGTTATGTGCTAGTTCAGGACTTAGCACAAAATAAAACATAATTTTCAGCTCCTTCACTACTACATAAAAGTCTTTTAGCGTCAGTTATTTAACCTCTTTAGTGTCGGTTTCAAAGCGACACCCAAGTGGACGCCGCTAAAGGGGGACACCTTCGGCGTCGTATCCCAACCGACGCCAAAACCTTTTTCGCCACTGAAAACGCGCTAGCAAATGGACTATATGCGTCGGTTGTTTAGTAAAAATCGACGCTCAAACTCTTCCCGCCACGGAAAACGCGCCAGCAAAGGGACTATAGGCGTCAGTTGTTTACTAAACAACCGCCTCCTAAACTCTTCCCGCCACCAAAAGACGCCAGCAAAGGGATTATAGGCGTCAGTTTTCTAAGAGAAACAGACGCCACATCATCTGAACTGACGTCGGTTTTGTGATAATAACCGACGCCCTATCCCCTGTCTACCACCACGGCCGTGCTTCCCAGCACGGCTGTGGTACCTGGTCACATAGACGTCGGTTTTAGGTAGAAAATCGCCGCCATATATCATAGGTGTCGATTTTGTTCAAATAACCAATGCCTATGTTTTTTTCTGTCAGTCTGCAGACCTACTCTGGCTGGTCGCAGGATGAGAAACCTGTAGTTCAGTTATGAACTGCAGGTTTTACGACATCCATTGATATCAACCAACAACAAGCCACAAACCTGCAAAATTAACATGATGGACAATATTATATATATGTGATTCACACTCATGTATTTTAAAAGGTAAGAAAAGTTTTATTTTTATACCAAATTTTAGTTTAGATGGTAGAATTTCATAATTACTATTGATTATTTGTCGAACCTTTGATCCAATTTATTGGGCTAACGGCTCCGATCTCTTGGTCTCCCTTAAGTGGGGGTTATCGGAAGACGGGGTCGTTACAATGCCCTATGACCCCATGCTATGCCAACATATTCAAGAACTTCATCACCACACATAACCTACGTGACCTTCACCCAAGTAATGGATGTTGGACATGGAACATGGGCTTGCTTAGATCCAGACTAGACCGATTTTTATGTAACAACCTATGATCACAACTTCACTCAGGGACACATACCACTCTAATCACATCAAGTTTATTTAACCAACCGGCAAGAAATAGCTTAGGTGGTCGCAGTACGTGGCCCCTCATGAAGTGGCTTGGGTTCGTATCCCCTAGTGGTGTTGTTCGGAATTGTTTCTCCCGTAGCGCAGCCAGCCTCTACGCAACTTAATGGGCTATTCTCCTTATGGGATGGGGCTGAGCTCCCCAGGTTGGGTTCGGCGCAAGCCTTACGAGTCTCCTGTGTTACAAAAAAAAGTTTATCTGACCATCTGATGGTCCTTCTCCACAAGCAACACACTTATTAGGGACCAAAACCCTTCTGCTTTGAACGATTATGGACCCAACATCAAGATTTCAACTCCATGATCAATAACTACTGGCTCACTCATCCAACCTCATCCTACTAAGGACATACATCACAAGCTAGAACATCTTCGACCTATCCTCAAAGAATGGAACCTTGATACATTTAGATCCATTCCCAAAACCATCAAGAGAAAAGAAGAACAACTTCTTACTGCCATTCAACAACCCTCGGATGACCACAACAATCTGGTCCAAGAAATTAACAACCTCAAGGCACAAAAAGAAATTTTATGGAAACAAAGAGCTAAGATCAAATGGTTATAGGAAGGAGATAGAAACACAAAATTCTTCCACTCCACCTACAACACCAAGCGTAACTGACGATTGATCACCAACATTGATGGTAGAGACACAACTATTCAACCCATACAAACCCTCATCAACCACATTATCCAAATCTTCAAAAGCTTATACACTAATGGGCACACCCTACAACAATGAATCAACATTGACTAGAACCGCATATATACTCATAAGATCCCTTCTCCAAATAACCTCTTAGATCCATTTCTTAATATGGAAATACACGATGCCATCCTACAATTAGGACTGGACAAATCACTAGGGCCCGATGAAAATGATATATCATCCTTCAGAGTCACATGGCCCGCCATCAAAGAAGATATCATCAAGATTATGGAAGAGATCCACTGATAACACAACACTAACCATCTCCTCAGACCTATCAACCACACCCACATTGCCCTGATCCCAAAAATTGATCATCCTAGCTCCATACGGGATTACAGACCCATCAAACTCATCAACTCCACATATAAAATTATAGCCAAGATCCTTAGTAGTCGCATGAAACATGCCATCAACAATATCATTGATATCCAACAATGTGCATTCCTGCCACACAAAACCATCCAGGATGCTTTTATCACAGTACAAGAGACATTGCATACATGTCACAACAATCACGAGCCTACTCTTATTTTCAAATTGGATTTTGAAAATGCCTTTGATAACGTTAATTGGGATTTCTTCATCGAATATTTGCGGAGACTCAATTTCCCCGACAAAGGTGTGCATGGATACAATCTTGTATATAAACTAGTACCTTTGCGACTCTCATCAATGGGTCACCACATGGTTTCTTCACAAACTCAAATGGGCTACGACAAGGTGACCCACTATCCCCCTACTTATTCATCATCATGGCCGTACTAAATTCCCTCATACGGAATGCCACAGAGGCGGGATACATCAACAAGCCTAGGGGTTTCCCACACAATGTGATTCAATATGCAGATAATACTATCATCATCATTATCATCAAAACAAACGATGCTAATGCCATTAATCTAACCATGATTCTATGCATTTTCACTAAACTATCTGGACTTAAAATCAACTACACCAAATCCACAATTATATGTGACCATATGAACTCCACAAATAGGGATATATATACGAACATGTTGGGATGTCGCCAGGAAACCTTCCCATTTACATATCTTGGACTCCCACTCAGCCCAGCACGACATGGAATCCTATCATCAACAAACTACACAATTGAGTAGAAACACTTGGCCAACACCATCCACATCATATCCCTCACAATCCATATACCACCCCACCTATGGTATAATACCAAATTCTGGCAGGACCCATGGTGGCATGGACAAACGCTTATCAACCATCAACTACCTACCAAGAACATACCAAATACGCTTACCAATCTCAAAAATTGCACAGCTTTAACCAAACTAGGATCAAATCGACAACGGGGGCAGAACCCACAAAGAACCATACAACCTGATGTATGAAAATAACATTTCAAGGAACCTGATGCTAGGACAGATGGAGGGGGCAAGAGAAAACTGAAGTGCCTTACAGATATGCAGGAACCAAGTATTAAACTCTGTTGATCACTGCACTCACAAGAGCATCGGACTACATTTTAATGTTTTGATCCTTTTTCCTTTGATTATCATATGTATATAACCTGAATTTAAGCTCCTCCGGGATACACCACACTGGTGATCTATCCCCACTGTGGTATTTTGGACGATATGTAACACTTTTCTTCTCTGTGTTTTTTTTAATATTTTTTCTGCTCGATCAACTTATCGCGGATATGATAAGTCTTTTTTATCAATACAAGGAACACATTATAATAAAAAAGAAGTTTGGGAAGGAAGTCGTCGTTGAAGTCCTTCAGTCCTAGCTGTCAACGTATATCAATTTTTGAAGGATTTTCAGTGCACATAGTCACTAGAAAGTCATTCTGAATGTTCTTGGCGACTCATACTATTTCTGCTAGTTATATTTTTTCTTGACCATTTCGTGTCAAAGTTTTCAGAAACAAGTTGTTTATCCAAGAACTTTTCACGGGCTGCATGATTACAATAACTTTTCCGATTCTCGACTTCTGCTCCTTATGACCCAGCTCTCTCCTCACAGTGCCGTCTTTGTTTGTTCCAGTCGTGCGCAATACGTATCATTGACGTCATCTTAGTTGAGAGCCTTGACTAAGGGTTGACATCGTCCACAGTTCCCATGGGTGGCGGACTTGTCTGGCGGAGACTCGTTGGGGCATCCACCAATTAAACTTAAATTGTGATTGAAAATGACAAGTTACGTTTCGAAAACAATGACATGGCCTATCTTTTTCATCTTGTCTTATCTATGCTGAAAATTGTGTAACGACGATGTGCTGAACTGTAGATTTAATATTCTCCATTGCATTAGCTATTCCAGTAACCTCATAATTTCAGGTCTGGCATACCACATCGGGTACTACATTAACCTTAGCAAGGATGGAGTTATGTGCTAGTTCAGGACTTAGCACAAAATAAAACATAATTTTCTGCTCCTTCACTACTACATAAAAGCCTTTTAGTGTCAGTTATTTAACCTCTTTAGTATCGGTTTCAAAGCGACACCCAAGTGGACGCCGCTAAAGGGGGACATCTTCGGCGTCGGATCCCAACCGACGCCAAAACATTTTTCGCCACTGAAAACGCGCTAGCAAATGGACTATATGCTTCGGTTGTTTAGTAAAAATCGACGCTCAAACTCTTCCCGCCACGGAAAACGCGCCAGCAAAGGGACTATAGGCATCAGTTGTTTACTAAACAACCGCCGCCTAAACTCTTCCCGCCACCAAAACACGCCAGCAAAGGGATTATAGGCGTCAGTTTTCTCAGAGAAACAGACGCCACATCATCTGAACTGACGTCAGTTTTGTGATAATAACCGACGCCCTATCCCCTGTCTACCACCACGGCCGTGCTTCCCAGCACGGCCGTGGTACCTGGTCACATAGACGTCGGTTTTAGGTGGAAAATCGCCGCCATATATCATAGGTGTCGATTTTGTTCAAATAACCAATGCCTATATTTTTTTTTCTGTCAGTCTGCAGACCTGCTGTGGCTGGTCGCAGGATGAGAAACCTGTAGTTCAGTTATGAACTGCAGGTTTTACGACATCCATTGATATCAACCAACAACAAGCCACAAACCTGCAAAATTAACATGATGGACAATATTATATATATGTGATTCACACTCATGTATAAGAACATTTAATTCATATTACTTTTTTTCATCACACACATGTAGAAACCAGTAGCAACCTGCAGTTCCATTTATTTCATCTCTTTTCACATTCAGACACATGTAGAAATATTCATGTATTGATGATTTTCACACACATGACAATTCATAAAACTTCATTCACATTCACACAAAATTAATTATGAGAACAAAGTTATTCTTTATTCATCATTGTCATCATTGTAAACAAAATCATATTGAAGAGCCATGAAACAGCAAAAGAAGCCACAATGAAGAGAATCATGATACATATACAATACATAAAATGCATCACGCACAAGTGTTTCAGATTCATATAACAACATGACAGACTAACACATATATAGTGCATAACAACAACAATGCCGGATTTACATACAACACTAGCTTAGTACATATATAGTGGGACTAAGGTGACGATCCCACCTGCTAAAACAAATTACTGACAACTACATGTTACGACTGGGAGGTCGTGATTCAGCAATCGTATGCATTAGCAGGAGGACAAACAGATTTCACCATGAGTTAACATTGAAGAAGGTCTACTAACCTACACTGAGCTAAACAAGTTTATCAATGTTAGTACTGATAAAATTGTTTAGCTCAGTGTAGGTTAGTAGACTTTCTTCAATGTTAACTCGTGGTGAAATCTGTTTGTCCTCCTACTAATGCATACGGTTGCTGAATCACGACCTCCCAGTCGTAACATGTAGTTGTCGGTAACCTGTTTTAGCAGGTGGGATCATCGTCTTAGTCCCACTATATATGTACTAAGCTAGTGTTGTATGTAAATTCGGCGTTGCTGTTGTACTAAGCAATGTCGATGGCCTGCATAGTTATGTCATGGCCGTCCTACATAGCCTGTAGTCTTTGGCGAACGCCTGCAAATTAAATAGAATTGCTATTAACTAGTATCCTAAAAATTTGATAAAAAACACACTTATAAAATATAATTATAAATGAACATATAGATAGAAACCTCAGGGATATATTCTTAAAACTTACATTGTCAGGCAGTGCAAGCACGTCCTCACCCTCACGGTGATCATCAACACGGTCATCATGGGAACATAATAAAAATATAAACATCCATGCCTCTAATATTGTGATCTTTTATCAATTAACAATCCTTCATTATAATCCCCGCGAACATACAAGTCATTGTGATCCCCAACTTCAATGTTTGGTGGTGTTGGCAACCCAACTGAGAATGGATTGGAGTTATCATACTTATCATAGTACTCTTCTTCGTCTATAGGATCTTCAATGAACTGTCTTTTACCATGAAGAACAACCGACCATTTATCAATTGCAGGACCATCGATATAAAATACTTATTTTGCCTGTGATGCCAATATGAATGGTTCACCCTTCTCACCAATCTTTTCAAAGTTCACTCACATGAAACCCAATTTATCCACTATAACTCCTTTGTTGTTGTCAACCTGATTACATTTAAAGAGTGGAATTCTGAAATCTACATAGTCAAACTCCCATATGTCTTCAATGACACAGTAATATGACATTTTAGCTTCATGTGGACTTTAATCCTTTGCACTTACAAAAAATAATGAAGACGCTTGAAGGGTGACCCCGCTGTTTTGGACGACACTCTTATTGTGGCAACACATCCCATTATCATACAGATAACGAGGTGTTACGCGAAAACGTGCGGAAATCACCATAACCACATATTATGAAAACACGAGTTAATTAAAACCGATTGCGGAAAACTGATAAACTGTGAAACTATTACTTTCCAGTCCTCATCCTGCACAGAAACATGTCATAGGTATATACACGTGTCTACAGCTTACAGAAACAGCTGTCCATCCGTCTCATGAGTTCACCACCTGTTCATATACATAAAGGCCCACATCCGGCCAACCGCAGGATATACAAACATCATCGATCGATCATCGTGAAACAACGTCAAAACACTGCCAAGGACCTGAGAGTACATGGATGAATCTAGACTCTACTACAAAACATCCAAAACAACAGCATGTCCATTGCTTGCCTTCTACTGCTCCTCAAGCTGCTCGGCCGCAACACTACGACTACGACCACGTCTACCTCGACCACCTAAAAAAAGTGTAAACCAGCGGAGTGAGACAATTGAACAATTGTCCCAGCAGGAAACATAGCTCCCCACCGCAACTACAGAACCTCAGCAAGATAACTATAACAGCAGATAACTAATCAACAGATATAACAAGAGCAGTCTATATAAAGCAAGGCTATTCTTACTGACAAGCTTACCAGCTGTACAAAAGCATATAACCAGATATTTCTCAATGGAACATGATTGACAAGATATATCACTTTATAACATGATTATCAGAACAAGATATAATGTCACATAACATGCTTATCAAGATAAGACATATTGTCACATAACCTGTAAGGTATAACAGAGATATTACACAAACAAGGCCTCAACCAATGTTTCGTATTTGATATGAGCAGTAAATACTAAACGGCTGTATTACACATTATTATGCCCTGAGGATTTGAATCGTACCATTCAAATCCAACCTTCGGTTGCGAAACCCAAGCCGGTGCCATACAAGGTCAATGGAAGAGCCGGACTCCACGACCTCCCACCTCGTGGTCAGTACACGAGTATAACACAAGCAGGACCACAGTCACATGCTGAAGTGGTCTAAGCCACAGGGTCAGCTCCATAGGCTACCCTCACTCTAGCCTGCCTTGGTACAGGTCTCGGCACTAGTAAAACTGAGCCACGGGCTTGTTCACCGTGCTCTGAGCCATGAACGCATTCATGCTCCTCACATCACATATCCTGAGCCATGGGCCTATTCACCATGCTCTTCACACGTATCTGAGTCTGTAACCGAAGTTACACTCTTACCTCCTCATTTTCAGGCTAGGAACAACCTACACATATTCAACAATATGCACTTCCAGGTTAACCCATAGGGGAACCTGTTTCACCATCACCAAGTCCTGACGATGATGGATCTATGTCCAGGGCAAACTACATGATATATTTCACTGTGATTAATTAGTATCTTTTAGATGGATTGCAAGATTCAACCAAGTGGTATAACATGCAAGATATAACGGAAAGTAAACAACATTATATTATTATTTAATCACATCAACCTGATCCATCACAAGGATCCAACATCACATGTTACCACTTGGCCTCTTGCCAACCATCCAAATCCATCTCGAGGATCATCACATACCATGGGATCTCAATCCCTCATCATATACTGTCAATGCCTCTCAAGGCTCACATCACCATCATGGAACTTAACACATTATACATATCATTTCATTAACCAGAGTAATTACCAAGTGATGTTACTCATCACATGTACCTCATATCCCTTTCAAGGATAATCATCACCTGCATGGTTAGAGTGCACAATAATCGTATATTCAACATAAGAACCGTACGCATATTCATGCTTATCATTATCTCAGAATTATATGAATAATCAAGATGTTCAAACATACATATCAAGTACTATTGTTACCACTACCATTGTGTCACTATCATCATTATTATCATTATTATTATTATGCAAGCTACTAGTGTAACTATCACCATTCTCATTTAACAATTAAGTACAAGGATTACTTCATGCACATCATTACTATCATCTTCTTTATTATTAACAAATAAGCATAAGGATCACATCATGCATCTTATTACCATGAACTTCCTCATTATCATCCCTACTACCATTATCATCATTATGATCTGCATTAATACTATCATTATCATCATGCAACTACTATCATCATCATTGTTACTATCATTAGCATTATTATTATTTGCAAGGCATCATATTCATTGTTGTTATTACTAACAAGACACCACCATCATTTAGCATAAACATCCACTTTCATAACACATGGAACCGTTACTCTAGGATCACAAGACTCTCACCATAACTCATCACCACCCTCACTAAAACCTATCAAGGCCTATCGGCCGACACATACCCAACCCTATCGGCCAGCACCACTCAAGGTTGTCGCCCACCATGGCTATCGGCCATTAGGGCTATCGGGCATTAGGGCTATCGGCCATTACACCAAGCATAGCCCTATCAGTCAACATAAGGGGGCAAGCTACATATGGCCATGTCGTCCGACATCAACAACCATCAAGCTTGACAAGGCTATATCGGCCAACACCTCAAGATGTATCGCCCAACAACATCCAACGGCCAACTCAACCATATCGGCCAACTCAACCATATCAGCCAACTCAACCATATCAGCCAACTCCTCACTAGCTTATCCTAACACCCAACACACGACACTCATGTCGCCCAACACCATCACAAGAGAGGATGTTGCCCAACACACTCAGACAAGGTAGGGTATCGCCCAACAGGGGTCACCATATCGGCCAACACAAAGAACACCACTATTTCGCCCATCACAAGGACAAGGGTGTCGCACAACACACCCAAACCAAGGGAGGATATCGCCCATCATCAAGGAAAAAGAGGATGTCACCCAACAAGGGTCATCTTCAACCTCCAACCTTAAGGATACTCAAACCCTAGAAAGCAAGGTGTACAAGGGAACCCTAAACCCTAGAGGGGGATCGGCCACCAAAGGTACACAAGCAAGGTATAAAAGCAAGGAACTAAGCTAGACTACTAACATGCAACAAGATCATATCTAGAAGTAGAGGAGTTAGGGTTAGAAGCTATGCAACCCGCCTTAAGCTCCAAGCTCCAAGGAAGAAGATGCACTTCAAGCTCCAAGGGATGTCGTCCACCAAAGCTGATTCAAGAGATGGTATCGGCCACCACTAAAACTCCAGGAGAGTGTCTCAGCCGACACAAGAAAGATGGATAGGGATATCGTGCACTCAAGGTGGAGGAGAGACCAAAAGATCAAAGGAGACTAAGGCAAGGAGAAGAGCTACATATATAGGAATAAGGGGAGGAGAAACTAAGGTAGATCCATGCTATGTGTCATCCACCCAAGGGACACTTGTCCTAGGGTTCAAGACAACACACTAGCACACCAAGAGACACTTGTCCAAGATATACACCTAGTGTCCACCAAACATGGTCAAGCACATGGGCGACACAAGCAACAACTCCTGCTGGGCGACACAACCAAGCTACTGGGCGACACAAGACCACCTTGGACAACACACACTCACCCTAGGTCGACACAAACTCACCTTGGACGACACAAGGAAAGCTTTGGCCGACACAAGGCTCAAGCAAGCCCAAACAAAGTACCTCAAGGCCCAAACAAGCTCAAGCAAGGCCCAAGAAACTCAAACAAAAAGCCCAAGCCTTCCTCTCAACCCTAGAGGAAGCAAAGAGGGGAAAACATCTCACAAGATGGCAAACTTGCACACAAAACCCTAAACTTGGGTTATTTGCAAGTAGCCCCTCGAACTCTCAACAAATCACAACAAAAACCCTAATCACCACTCAGAGGTGATTAGCAAGCATCAAACCACCAAGGTTAAGCAAAACAAACAGGGTAAACCCTAAACGCAGGTCAGGGTCCTTACACTTATCATCTTGACGCTTTGTGTAATATGAGAAACCATTTATGTCAAACCCTTCATAAGACATAACATTCAATTTTGGTTTAAAGGCGAGGCATTTGATGGTTTCAGTAACATTATCTGGTGTTTGAGATAGTTGATGTAAGACTTTATCTTCAAACCACTTAATAAATGTCTTGTTATGCTCTCTAGCAAGCCACATTGAATTGGATTGAGGATATTGTCTCTTGATAAATTTGGTATGTTCCTCGATATAAACACTCACTTCGTCGATGTTGTGTAAAATATACAAGTGACCTTGCTCCAACTGCTCATGGTTGATTACTTTCACCTGTGATCCCAAAACTCATTTGCCAAAATGCTCCTCAATATTCTTGTCATTCACGGGAGCGTCATTACCACTCAGAAAGTCATTGCAAAAATCCATAACCTCTCTCGCCACATAACCCTCAATAATACTCCCTTCAGGCCGATAACGGTTTCGAACATCACCTTTAAAAACGCTCATGTATCATTCAAAGGGATACATCCAATGCAAGAAAACTGGTCCCAACATTTTCACTTCCATAGTCAAGTGGACACCAAGATGTACCATGATATCAAAGAACGACGGAGGAAAATACATCTCAAGCTGATATAGGGTAACAACCACTTCTCTTTGCAAATTATTGAGAGTATCAGGGTCAATAACTTTGCTGCACAGACTGTTGAAAAAGAAACAAAGTCTGGTGATTGCAAACCTTACATGCTTCGGAAATATAGATCTAATTGCCACAGGCAATATTTGTTGCATTAGAATGTGACAATCATGAGATTTAAGACCTATCAACTTCAGATCTTTCATTGATACCAATGTACGGATGTTGGATGAGTAACCCTGTGACACCTTAACATTTACCAAGCATTCACAAAATGCTTTCTTCTCCTTTCTATATAATGTGTAACAAGTGGGAGGTAAGTATGTTCTCCGATCGCTACTAACTACTTCTGTTAATTTTGTCCTTATTCCCATTTCACGTAGGTCCATTCTGGATTTTATCCCATCTTCAGTCTTACCTGGTATATTCAACAGAGTACTGATGACGCCATCACATACATTTTTCTCAACGTACATGACATCGATACAATGCCTGACTGTCAAAGAACTCCAATAAGGAAGATCCCAAAATATCGACTTCTTCTTTAATAAAGACTTGTCACTCCTTGTGTCCATCGTACATTGTGATCTTTTACCAAATTCATTGGCAATGTCTTTCACTCTTTCATAAACATCCTCCCCTGATATAGGTTTAGGTGCACTACGTTCCTCATTCTGTCCATTGAATGCTTTACACAACCTACGATACAGATGAAATTTTAGAAGAAACCTTTGATGAGCAAGATATACAGTCTTTCCATCGTGTTTTAGTCGTATTGAATCAGTGTTCTCTTCACATATAGGACACGCTTTAGATCCTTTGACACTATATCCAGACAAATTCCCATATGTTGGAAAGTCATTCACAGTGCAAAACAACATAGCGTGCAAACAAAATGTCTCTCTTCGTGAAGCATCATAGGTCATCACACCTTCACCCCAGAGTTTCTTTAAGTCATCAATCAGAGGTTCAAGATAAACATCGATATCATTTTCAGGTTGTTTAGGGCCCGATATCAACAACGACAGTATAACGTACTTATTTTTCATACACAACCAGGGAGGAAGATTGTATATAACAAGCATGACTGGCCAAGTGCTATGTTGGCTGCTCAATGTCCCGTACAGATTCATCCCATCTGTACAAAGCCCAAGTCTTATATTCATGTCCTCTTCACCGAATTCAGGGTACAATAAATCAATCTTCTTCCACTGTGGGGAATCAGACGCATGTCGTCGGATCCCATCATTATTTTTCTTAACATCTGCATGCCACCTCAAATTCTTCGCATCTATAGGATTGGTAAACAAACGTTGAAACCATGATATTATAGGTAGATACCACATCACCTTGGCGGGAGAACCAGTTTTTGACTCCCCCGAAGTCGTCAATTTATACCTTGACGCACCACATTTCAGACAATCTTTCAAATCCACATAGTCTTTTTGAAATAATACACAATCATTCTTGCATGCATGTATCTTCTTGGCCTCCATTCTCATTGGGAACAACAATTTCTTTAATCGATATGTTGAAATCGGCAGCTCATTTCCTTCAGGAAGAATTTCTTTCAACAAAGACAACAATGACGTGAAGCTTTTTTCGCTCCATCGATTGTTAGCTTTCAGTTTATACAATCTCAACACAGCGCTAAGATTCGTAAACTTACAACCCGTGTATAATGGTATCTCAACATCATGCACAATGTTTCTAAACATGGGATGTGGATCGGTGTGCTCTACCCCACAACTATCCAACATCGCATCAACGATGTCTACTGGAACTGATTCATTCACATCTACGTCATCAGAGGCAATTTCTTCTTCTTCCACACAAGCACTGCTATCGACATCCACTGGTTTCAGGTTTGAAATCTCTCCATGCCAGTGCCATTTTGTATAGCCTTGTACAATCTCATTGCACATGACATGACTTCTAATTTCGTCACCAGTACTGACTTTCAAATTGTTACCGCAATGCCTACATGGACAGTAGAACCTATCTCCGGGTTGTTTCCTATGTTCCTCGGCAAATCTAATAAAATTATCAAGACTAAAAATAAACTCTGGGGTACAACGATTGCGAATGGACATCTATGATCTATCCATTCTATGATCAAAGAGAAAATAAGTATATATTACAACAAGATTAGGGTCTAGGGTAAACAGATTAGAGTTTATGGTTAAAACTTTAGGGTTTATACATGTGATGTCATTCTTATATATAATAAATGTGTACCACCTATCCCATTCTTGAACACCTAATCTCACTAGTAAGTGTATAATGTGTATTGGGTTTTCAAGAAAATTTCTGCAGCATTTCCCCGCTGTTCTCCAAGTACATATGTACTTAGAGAACAAACGGGAAAATGCTGCCGAAATTTTCTTGAAAACCCAATACACATTATACACTTACATCCTAAGTGAGATTAGGTTTTCAAGAACAGTCTCAAACCGGGGACTATCCAAGATTTACTCCAAATGAGTAAATCTTGGATGGATTTCTAGGCGAACAAATACAGCATCAGTTCCTTGTTCACAACCCCATTCAACACACAATTTCTTATAAAAACACTTGTGGACAGCCATAACAACATATAAATGCTTCCTAAATTAATCAACATTAATAGCTTATGAATGTTTAGATGCATTTATACTATCAATTCCTAGGGTTTACTGAATTAGGTCAAGCATGAGGATTAGAAGCACAAATATATGCAAGCACAAGATTCATTCATATCCTAAGTTGATTTACAATAGCAACATCTAAATAAGTAAACTCAAAACATTAGATAAATAAATATAATCAGTAGATAAACAAATACAAAGCAATAGATAAAAAAGTACATCTCAGTTGATAAACAAATATAAATCAAGAGATGATTAAATAATTTTAAAAAGTAGATGAATAAATATAAAGCCCTAAGTTTAAATAATGTGATGAATAAAAAATCATTAGATGAACGAATGAGTAGATAAGTAAATACAAATCAGTATTTAAGTAAATACAAATCAGAGCGTCTTGCTCTGGAGCTGGGAGAGAGGGTGAGATAAAGGATTTTTGGGGATGTTTACCTCTGTTTGAGCCCAGTCAGGCGTCTTACTCTGGAGCAGGGAGAGAGGGTGAGACGGATGGGTGCACGTGGAAGTTGAATGGGCAGGCCGAGCGGGCAGGCGAGCGTGGAAGAGCGGTGAGCAGGCAGCCAACGAGCGAGCAAGGAAGAGGGAGAAGGGCGACGGTGAGCAGGCAGTAGGCGGTGGGCTCTGGAGCAGGAAGCCAATGAGTGGCGATCTCTGGAGCAGGTAGAAGGCCAGTGAGCTCTGGAGCAGGCGGTGAGCTCTGGAGTAGGCAGAAGGCCGGCGAGCTCCTGAACCGTAATGGAAGTGATCATTGAAAAAATACTAGAGAATCATATTTTATTTCATATATAATGTCCAATTTAAATAAACACTCCCTTAGAGGATCTAATATTAGGCACAAAGTCATGTCTTAAATACTCTGGAAAAATATATATTGATTCAAGATCACAACTCCCATGCAGGTAGACATCAAATCCACTCTTAACAATGTATTAAAGGACTAATCAAGTAAAAATAACACCAATACTAGAGTCGGGTCAGACAAGAACCCCACAGAAATCAACATTGGATACAATAAATGAAGATGGAGACCAGACTGTACGGTACTCCTAGTTGCAATAGCACACACATAGAAACCAGTGGATCAACCACAGTAGAAATAGATATGGAGACCAGACTATAAGGTACTCCTACAGGTCACACACATAGAACACACGTAGAAATCGAGATGGTTCCATTACCTTTGATTGGCCGGAGCAGTGACAGAAGCAGTGGCGGCGGCGTAAGGCAGCAGGAAGGCGGAGCCAGAGTTGGAGGAGTTAGAGAGCAGGCCGCCGGAGTTGGCCAGAGCAGTAAGAGAGCAGGCCGTCAGAGGCGCCAAAGTAGCAAGAGAGCAGGCCGCCGGAGAGCAGGAGACCAGGCCGCTGGAGCAGCTAGCGGCGGCGGCGACAGAGAAGCAGAGACCATCAAGCGGCGAGCAGCAGGTGGCCGGCGGCGAGCAAGGAGAACGGTGGCGGCGAGCAAGGAGAACGACAGCGGTGGGCGGTGGCGCGGAGGGAGTCTACTCTCACTCGAATCGCCAGACCCTAAGCCGATTGCAACACAGAGAGAAAGGGGAAGAGTCGGGCTCGCTCGCGCACTATTAAGTTAACATTCGGTGTCGGTTGTTCAAAACAACCGACACATAACACTAAATGTGTCGGTTAACCACAAAAATCGACACATGTTCTCAATGATAATCGTCGGTTTTAACTAGAAAACAACCGACGTCTATCTACATATGCCGATTAAAAAATTGGTTCTCGATTAATGATCATAGTCGTCAGTTTCTTTAAAAATCCGACGCTCAAAGGGTTTGAAAAATTTCCCGCGAACAGCGCGGGAAAACCCTTAAGTGTCAGTTAGTGTTGTAAAACCGACAATCAAAATGTGTCCAATTTTCTGTGTCGCGAATACCTTTAGTCGTCCATTTATTAGTTAATGACCGACGCCATATGTTAAATTTTGGAGGTAATTTTTTTTGCTGAAAATTTTAGATTTGGCGGTTAATTTTCGGCGTCGGTTTGTTATTAAAAAACCGACACCGAATAAAAGCGATATCCGTGTCTGGTCGCCCTTCACAGATTGATGTCGGTTTATTTTATAAACCGACGCTTTATTATTTAGGTGTCGATATATTTATGTAACCGACATCTTTAAAAGTGACGTTATAAGCCATTTCTATAGTAGTGCTTAATGATACTTTTAGATTCTTAGCACCAGAAGTTGTGGAGTTTCTGAAGAGAGTCTAAAAAATTATGAACAATAATGTAATGACTTTTAAGTGTATAGATGTAGTGTTTCAAAGGATTGATTTTGTCATCCAAAAAAGACTAGCGACACAGCTTGTCTTCTATTTCCATATAAAATACTTGAATGATTTATTTTATAATTGTGTTATTATCAGTGCATACTCAGTCAAACACATCGCTTAAGATGTTCAATGTACAATTGGCGAGACATGACCACAATTAAGCAGTGTCAGGTCTATTCCAGAAGATCTCACATTTCCAAATATCGTCTTGGTCTAGTGACCCAGTAGCTCTAGTAGTATTACCATACCTGTCGGACGGAGCAATTAAACTAGACCAAGTCGTTCGGGGGCTTAAAGGCGAAATGCCTATCATTGACGTCTTCTTAGTTGAGAGCCTTGACTAAGGGTTGACATCGTCCTCAGTTCCCATGGGGGGCGGACTTGTCTGGCGGAGACTCGTTGGGGCATCCACCAATTAAACTTAAATTGTGATTGAAAATGACAAGTTACGTTTCGAAAACAATGACAAGGCCTATCTTTTTCATCTTGTCATATCTATGCTGAAAATTGTGTAACGACGATGTGCTGAACTGTAGATTTAATATTCTCCGTTGCATTAGCTATTCCCGTAACCTCATAATTTCAGGTCTGGCATACCACATCGGGTACTACATTAACCTTAGCAAGGATGGAGTTATGTGCTAGTTCAGGACTTAGCACAAAATAAAACACAATCTACTTGCTCTTTGCTGGACGGGCATACTTGGGTTATAAGAAGAGTGCCAGTAACTACAAATTCTACGTATACATATGTTTCTACTTTTTTGTTTGAACGTTAAATATATAATTATCAATCGTTAAATCAATATATCTATTTATTGGGCGGCTCAATTTGTGCGATCTGGATTTGGACCTTCAACAATTTGGTAAATGTTGGAGTGAATATGGATTGTGAAGTTTGTTAGTCTTAGAGGAATATTGTTATAACCAGATTTTTTTTATATTTTAATATATTTGTTTGTAAATAATATAATATGAAGGACATATAAGAAAGATGATTCTTTATGTGTCTTATTTGGAAATTATTGACTGAAAGCATAAATACTCCATATGGGATAGATTTCGTATAATTCATTGTTTTCAATAAATCATTAATAGATTTTGAACAAAGAAAGAGAGGAAAATCTAATAATAAAGAAATTAATAAAGGTAATTCACAATAAATGTTTTAAATATGGAATTATATAGAATAATCTAGAGAAGAGATTTTTTGTGCATAAATGATGGATAATTAGTTTATGAATAGTTGAATAGTAGAATTATGGAATATTGGACATTTTTCAAAAATAAATAAAATATGTGGTGTCTTAGATATTTAAAATAATAATTATCTAGCCAGTTTGGCAACGCATATTTTGAGATATCAATTAGTATTGTTTTGATTTAACTTTTACATGCTCAAATTAATAAAGAAAAGAAAGAGAATTCTAGATATTCGGAGAAAAAAGATATTTCATGAAATAATGGTTGTTTTAAAATAATGTTGGAAAAGAGTAAGTTTTTAGATATGAAAAGACATTCCAATAAAACCCGACAATGTAAATATAGATGTAAAAACATTAATGAACTTCTATAATTGATTTAAAGAATATTCTAGAAAAGAAAGATAGGAGAATAATCTAGAATTTATCATCCAATAGGGTGCCATATTTTTATGTACATTAGTTAATGACTTTTTAGTATCCAAATCCAAGTCCTAATAAGAATATGGCAATGCCTTTCGTGACTTTTGGATTAATAAAAATTAAAAGACGAACGATTTTATAGAAAGGGATGAACGAGGAATGTATTATTTTCTAGGATTATTCCTTGCTTTCCCCATTATATTAGTTGTAGAAGATGAGAATATCTTTTATTACTTGTGGGAAAGGGAGTTATGGAATGCCTTTCTTTTCTGGCATCTTGCTTGCACGCAAAGAAAAACATGAAAAGTCAAGCACGGTGTCTCCTCATGAAGAGACCCGAGTTCGAATCCCAGCTACCGCCTTGGTTTATCACTCTCCCAGACGTTCAGCCTCCGTCACGGGCGTGGGAGAGGGGGAGAGAAAGCCTCTCTTTATCCCAGAGAAAAAAATGAAAAGTAAATGAAAATGAAGAGGTGTATGTATATATATATATATATGAAGATCCACATACAACCCCAACCTTCTCCCCTCTCTCATATCTCCATCCTTCACGTTGGAGCCCCTTCCCTCCTTCCTCCTTTGTATCCCTCAACGAGCCTCTAAGAACTTGTATAAGGGACTGCAGATCCTTCACTCCCTACCAATAATGAAGTCCTTGGTCCCCGCAGCCATAAGGCTACCATGGAGCAGTCATGTAACGACCCCGCCTCCCGGTAACCCCCAATTAAGGGAGACCAAAAGGTCAGAGTCATGATCCCAATTAACAGTATCAAAGGTTCGACAAATAATCAATAATAACTATCCAATTCTACCAAACTAAACTAAAAATTGGTATAAAATAAAACTTTGCATACCTTTTTCAAAAACTTAGATATCTACTTCTATCCACATCTAGAGTCTATTCTAACTAATCCTCCTTTGTACTTTAATTCTTATTTAATTTCACATATGCCACTTTACTATTTGTCCTTTTCAAACTTGTACCTAAAACGCCGACAAAGAAAATGTCGGTCGGCATAAATGAATATGTCGGTATGTGGGGGAAACAATAATCATGCAATTAATTGTAACAACATATTGCAGTCAATTATGATTTAACAAAGAACTTTATGTTTTTAGCATAACTGCTCAATCCATACATACCCTAGCCTCTGCGATGTCCCTGCAGTGGACCTGGATGCTACCTTCCTTATGGTAGATCCCCATTAAACCCCTCATGATCCTACCTAACAGGTGAATCAATTACTAGGGTTGAGTCACATGGAACTACCCATAGGTATCCCACTCCTTAACTCATGGTGTCCTAAAGAGTCTCATGGCACTACACATGGGTAGCCCAATTTCTAACTCTTGATAACCTAATGTCCTACTTAACAAGTAGACCCTGTACTAGGTTACCCTTTTCATCATTAGCAACGCCACAGAGAAGGACCAGGATCTGAGCCAGTCATGTATACATATTTATGGTTATAATCATAGTCACTTTATAGTTACATGAAATAAAAGTCATCCAAGGAGTTATTTTCAGGCAACTGATAAAACATCCGAGAATCGCTGTGAAACTAAAGTGATTAACCATAAACGTAACCACATGCCTCTCAGGCTGATTTGAGATAGAATTAATCCAATCAATGCAAGAACTCTAATAGGCAAGCAAGCACACAAAGAGATCCTGAAATATGCATACAATTTCCTATCATTAATCATGCATACAATTGCAGCCATTGTCAAACCGTTTGGTACTTTAATACATATATTAGATTGGCATAAGGGAGAAGATGATCTATCCAGTATACTCATGCTTGTGGAGGCCTTTAGTGAAGATGTACCACAATTCATGTCCCTTACCTACGGCTTGAGGAGGACTTCAATTCAACTTCTCATGCTAGCTAGAGGAAAGGTGGTTGCAGAAGACTTTAACCTTACTAAAATTGGCTTTGAATCTGGGATACCAAGAGAAGCTCTCGTTGTTGAGAAGGATAGGGCAGGACCTAATATTGTAGTTATAGTGCCTCCTAGACCTTCGTCTCCACTGGAGAGACCTAGGTCACGGGGACCATCTCCGGACAGACAATGTTGGAGAGATGATAGATCACTGAGAAGAGTTATAGTTGATAGAGAAGGTAATAGACGATTCTTATCGAATAGGTGATTGGAGGAGTTTATACACTTTGAGGATGTTCATGATAGAGAATGAAGGAGAATAGGTACGAATAGTTACAGATCTAGCTCGAGGAGAGTTGACTTTGTTGATCGGGGACGCAACACAAACCAAGAGTGATCCTATACTAGGCGTGATTGCTCTAGGAGGAGACACTCGGAGGACGAGAGATATGCCTTCGATGATAATAGCGGTGAGGATGAATGGAGGTATAGTCGCTGATCTGATCGTGACTGAGATGAGAAGCAAATTATCTATTTTTATGGACAATACATCAATTTTTTGGAATATTAGAGAAGCTGCTAACAACCCAACGAGAAGGATACTGGAGAGTTTATGTGGTAAGTTCAAACCGGGCATTGTTTGCCTCTTTGAACCATTCTTACATGCTGAACAGGTTGCTGAGTTATGGGATGTGGTACGTCTAGATTGGGTGACTGACAACCATATGGAGGAGGGGAAGATATGGGTCTATGCGGATCTAAACCTAAAGCTGGTGATTTTTAGAAGACATAGACAACACATTACAGTTAGATTTGAGGCATCTGATGGTTCGTTCTTCTTTGTTATGGTTGTGTATGTGAGTTGTGATTGTACACACAGGAGAGATCTTTGGGAAGAGATTATCATCATGTTTGTAGATATCAGTGATATGAAATGGATCATAGCAGGTGACTTTAATGTTGTGCGAGAGGCTCAGGAGAAATGTGGAGGTAATGCCCCAACTTATCAGGAAATGTTTGATTTCAATTCTCTTATTGTTGATGCTCTCTTAAAGGAGGTGCCTTTTGAAGGAAGTTGTTTTACCTGGGTCAACAAGCAGATTCTCACACCCACTGTATGGGAGAGGCTTGATAGGGTTCTTATTAATGGAGTGTGGCTTGCGGAGAGACCCACGACTCGATCTATACACCTCACTAGATCTCGGGTTTCAGATCATTTCCATGTTATTACTATCCCTGGTGATCAGGCTATTACTGATAGAAAAGCCCACTTTTCCTTCATGTTGACATGGCTGAGGGAGGATGAATGCTTGAAGATTATTGAACAAATCTGGGAAGAGAGATTTGTGGGACACCCCTCATTCGTTTTTAGCCATAAACTAAATAAAGTAAGAGGTGCTCTCAGGGCCTAGAGTAAGGTAACATTCAGCGATAATTATCAACAGATCAAAGATTTAGAAGACGTTGTGTTCACTATACAAGTTGCGTTTGATGAAAATCCCACTCCGATCAATGAGGCAAATTTAAAGATTGCAGAATAAGATCTTGATCAACTTCTAGGCTATTTAGAGGGAGAAGGCTAGAATTAGTTCATTACAAGATGGAGAGTGCAATACTCATTTCTATCACTCAGTGGTTAAAACCAGGCAGAGGCATAGAACGCTCAATGCACTGACATTGCCTGATGGTACTTTGATCATGAATCCCGCTGAGATGGCTGAGAAGGCAGTGACACACTACCAGCAGCAATACAATGAGGAGGTTGAGATAGATAGCACTGCCTTAGAACAGTTTCTGCAGGATATCCCAGAGACTATCTCGATAGATGATAGCTGCTCGCTGATGGCCACCCCTCTTGAGGACGAGGTTCTGAAGACTTTGAAGGAAATGGATCCACATACAGCCCCTGGGCCGGATGGCTTTACCCTGCCCTTTTTCTCAGGTGTGTGGCATATTATTAGAGATGACTTCCTCACTTTGGCAGATGGTTTCTTCATAGGATAGATGTGTCATAGAGGTTTGTTCTACTGTAGAATCCTCCTTATTCTAAAGGTTGACTCTCCCAAGGAGCTATCCACCGATTTCAGACCTATTTCGATTGAGAACCTGACCCTAAGGATCCTTGCGAGAATCCTTAGCAACAGGATGGCTCCCTTGATGACTCGAATGATATCCCGCCCACAGGGAGCTTTCTTGAAGGGGAATGCCATTACTCATCATGTCAGGCTGGCTAGGGAGTTGATGCACGATATTAATCAAGGTCAGGAATCACCAAATGTTGTGGTGAAGTTCGATATGTCAAGAGCATATGACAGAGTGGAATGACTGGTGATGCATAAATGTCTCACTACATTTGGTTTTCTGCCTGAGGTGATCAATCTATGTATGAGTTTCTTTAAGCACGCCTGGGCTATGGTTACTATTGGCGGGGATACAACTGGTTTTTTTCAGATTGGAAGAGGTTTAAAGTAGGGTAATGCCATATCACCATTTATGTTCATTGTATTTGAGGAACTTCTTTGCAGAAGGATCAGTAGAATGACGAACGATCGTTCCATTGCTAGTTTTTGTATGAGAGGCTATGCGGTGGCACCTCCAATGCTTCTCTATGCTGATGACCTTGTGATGTTTTTCAATGCGGATCATGTGACGATCAATACAGTAAGAAGCGCCTTCGATTCATATGAAGAGGCAACTGGTCAGAGGACAATAGACTCAAATCTATTTGTGTGATTGGGGGGTCAGATCAAGCTAAGGCAGATGACATAGCTGAGTCCTTTGGTGTGGAGAAGGCGACTCAGTCTTTTACTTACATGGGCATCCCGATTTCCAAAGGAAGGGCCAAATTGACTGATTATGAGTTTCTTGTCAGAAAGGTGAACTCTAAAGTAGCTTCATGGAAGTCTAGATTGCTATCATTTGTAAGCCGGAAGCTAATGGTTGCTCATGTGCTTTCTTCCATTACTGTTTATACGGACGCGGCAGTAGGAATCCCACCAGGTATCGTCCAGCGAATAGAGAGAAAGTTTTCGAGTTTTCTATGGGCGGACAGAGAGAATCACCAGAGAAAAACATGGATCAGATGGGATAGAATTGCTACACCGATGATCGATGGGGGTCTGGGCCTCACTTCCCTAAATATGATCAACGATGCCTTTGTTGCTAAGGCATGTTGGGAAGTTCTCAATACTAGGACCTTGTAGGCATAGTTCTGCAGAGATAAGTATGCTAACTTCACAACAGGCAGGTCGGGAAACTATCCCAGTCACTTAAAGATTAGTAACTATTCGTCCCCATTTTGGAAGAAGGTATGGGACATGTTCCCACGGATCTACCCTCTCTATAGATGGTCGATTGGAAGAGGTAATATCCCTTTTTGGGATTCATGGTGGTGTGATGAGAGACTCACAGACCGTGCCATCTTTGCTAGTGATAGAAGGAAGCCATTCTTGGTTAAGGATTTTTGGAATGAAGATGGTGGATGGGATTGGGAAACGATCCAAAAGGTGGTTGATGATCAGGGTGTGGAGCTGATAAAAACGGCAGGAGCTTGGATAATGGACGTAGATGATGAAATGGTGTGGGGTATTGACCAGAAGGGTCGCTTCACCATGAAATCCATGAAAAAGGTTCTGATGCAGCCGAGAACGGAAGGACCAGAAGGTCTAGGAAACATATGGGGCCTAGATGCTCCCAAGGCCAGTGCTATGATTTAGAAGATGGCTAGAGAAGTTGTACCTACAGATGACAATATTCAAATTAGAAGTTGCATCCCCCTTGTGTCGAGGTGTAGCTATTGTGATGATCCGAAAGTTGAAGATATAGATCACCTTCTTTTCCATGGACAGATTGCCAGTTTCTTTTGGACTAGAATTTCTAATTTGACGCAGATGCAGACACCCAATGATATACATACCCTTATTAGCACCTGTGAGAAAGGCTACTCTGGGAAGATTTCAGATTGGGTAGCAGGAAGGTTAGCAGTTAACATACCTCTTAGCATTTGGAGGATGCGATGTGCTTCCAGATTTGGGGACTAAATACGAGGTGGGGAGTTTGAATGGAAACAAATTATATCTTCTGTAAACAACATGATTCAGAAAAGATCCTTCTCCATTGAACATGGATCGAGCATTTACGATAGGATGAGAACTGGAGGGATTATTGAGCCTAAGATGAAGATGAAAGAGATTCAACTGATAAGGTGGACAAAGCCCAACATGCATAACTTGAAAATGAACTTGACTATAGGAAGAAATAAGGGAGAAGATGGTGTGTGCAGGAGATGGGCGGCAGGCTTGATACACAATCACAATGCAGACATATGCATGGTGTTCCATGCCTGGCTTAAGACATCAGACTTCGTCCTGGCATATATACATGCATGCATTGTTGGTCTAAAATTGGAAGATGACTAAATGTTACGAGTCTCATGTATTGAGATTGATGACCAGGGTATCTATGATATCCTTTAGAAGAAAGCTACCGAACCATGGAGGACCAAGCCATTTGTTAGAGAGTTGAGGACCGGGCTGATTAGATCTACTATTACTAGCTCAGTGGTACACAGAGTTGCTAACTCAATACCCAGACAGATTGGGAGATGGGGGAAGAGATCTTCAGAGATTATAGTGACCACGGATAGAAGCATGCTACTGAATAGGATACGAGGTATCGCTACTTTGGAGAAAAGATGCATTCCTTATGTGCATCAGAAGGGGATCGACGCTTGACTATTCATGGATATGTTTTATCTATCTTTTTCTGGGTTGAGATGGTTTCTTTTGTTTGATTTTTCTGGGGACAAACCTACGGACATATAAGCAGGAGTTACATGTTGATGATGCTTTTGCCCACTAGAGAGGGGTGGGATGAATAGAGGACCCTCTGGCTTATTTTAAAAAAAATCATGCCATCAATATCTATTAAACCTAGCTCACTTCCTAGGGTTTCTAGTCCACTTTTAGGGTTTCCATTGCAATTAGGGTTTTACTTCATTTATACTATTTTAAACCCTTATTTTATACAATTACTCACAAACCCTAATTATCTCATCTATTCTTCATGAAATGTATTAAGGTTACCTTTTAACAACATATAACCTTAATTTCAGATTAAAGGCACAGTTAAATGTCCATTAAGTCCATTATGCCTCTTTTACATTAAAACTCTCATTTTTGTCCTTTTAAGACATGATACGATCATTAAGCCTAATTATCATCTTTGGTTCCTTCCGTATTAACAACTCATAGTTTATTATGATCTAATTCACATATGAACTCTATTTATCATTAATTCCACCTTATCCCTTAGAAAACCCTAATTTCTATATTAAGGGTATTTATCCACAATTAGAAACTCTTATACTCGAAATAGCTTAGAACCATCATTTCTTAGCTTTATTCATGAACTTGAACAATTAAAGCCACTAAGAGTCACAATTACTAACATTAGGGTTTCAAGGCCCATTAAAGCTAGTTTAAGCACATGGAACCCTAAATTAAACCAATTACGTGCAAAGTTCATCCTTTTTGTTCTTAATGTACCATTTTATAATTAACAGGTTAATATCAACTCTAATCATTCATTAAACCCTTTTAAATACATTAATCATCTTAAATTAGGGTTTCTTAATCATTAAAGCATTAAAGTTGATAACTTCCACTACTTTTCGAATTTCAAGTGGAACTAGCTTCTCCATATATTTTTAATGGATTCCTCGCATTTTTCTGAGCATGATTCATATTTTACATGTATCGATCTGAGTTGCCAATAAAAAGATATGAATTTTACATTATTTACTTACTTGGACCAATCACTGAGCGCCACGTCACCTCTGTCCATGCAATGATGCCCGTTTTGGAAATATAACCAAATGACACTTCTACCCTCGTTTAAGTTGATCGTTTCTTCAGCCCACAGAGGGGTAAAACGGTCCAACGACCGACCCGTCTTCTTCCTCCCGCACGCCCTAGCGCTGCCGCAGTAGCAAGGAGCAGGTGCGGCCCTGTCGCCCCTCCCCAGGCCTCGACGGCCACCAGGGATATCTCCCCTGCCTCCGTTGTGCTCTTGTGTGCATGGGGGCGCCTCTGATTCGCAGCCATGATGGCCACTCCAAGTGCACCAGAGCTGCAACCGTGGTCGGCCTGCAGCCATCCTGCGGCTGTTGCGTGAGTGCTAGAGCAAAGATGTCAAACCCCGATCTCACACTAACCACTAATCACGAGATTAGGGCGCGACGGAGGGATTATCACATAACAAATCACTGAGAACTTTTTCTTTTTAAAACCTCGTAATGATATCCGGATTATTGCTGTAAACTAAAACATAATAAACTATTGCGGAAGCATTTCAATTAAACCGGCTAGAGAACATAAACAGAGTTTACAACATGTAACATTGTTTAACAGAAAGTAAAACATAACAGTTAATTTACATCTTTATACACATTGTTCATACACACTCTCTCTCACCCACACCATGTCCCAAGGACCGAGGGGAAAGGACTAAGAGACCTCTAACTACTAACTACGTATACCTTCTACAGACTAAGTGTTAGGGTGAAAGGATCCTTCAGATTTCCTGCTGCTGATGATGACCTGAAAATGTTTTGAGTAGAGGTATGAGCCTACTCGCTTAGTGAATAGCATTTCATTTAGCTATCACTAAACAACTCATCAGGTTTATAAAATTGAAATAAACATAAATACAGTACAAGCAGGGCAGATCTAATGACATAGCAGATTACAGAATATAATCACATTTCTATGCAACAATAGATAATTTAAACCAATAAACAGATATAATGAATTGACACAAAAGTTCGGATATATTAATTTACTGTGATCCTATATGATTTCATATTTATATTATTATACCCTAATCATATGCAGTGTACCCTGAATATAAAGATCCGTAGCGAACTACGATCCCACCGTACAAGACTTAGCGACACACCCGGGAAATGCTAAGTCTGACGTCAGCCCTGCTCTGCCACAGGACCCACATGCTCATCGGCCTTCAGGCTCATCGGCCTCGGGGCTCATCGGCCTCACTGCACTACATCGAGTGCTCTGAACTCCTCCTCTAACCTGAGTACACAGGCTCAGGAGGTCTGGGTTACCACCGTGACATCGCACGCGTTGTTGTTGAATAACCCCTATTTACTCCAGTGCCACCGTGACATCGCACGCGTTGTTGTTGAACACTGCCTTTCCATCCTCGTGCCACCGTGACATCGCACGCGTTGATGTTGAACACGAGTTTCACCCCTAAGAAGCAGACCTGTCAAAGGGGTTCTACGGTGTTAGGGCACCTAAGTCTATTAACTGATTAACATATAAACATTTAAACAGGAAAAACACATTTACTGATTTCATATCAGATCACAATACACTGTCATTCTAAACTGACAGAGCAATATATTTTAAATCATTGTAATTTCTGAGAAATTCTCATACCATGCATTCAGACAAATTAGAAATGCATAAATAACCCAACTTATTTCAATTTGGCACATACATAGCGAATTTACGCAATTGAACATCTTATTGCACAAATTAAAGAAATTTACTTCACATATGAGAATCATACTCAACAATTATCAATTCTCTAAAATTCTCGAAAAACGTGCACATTAACCCAAATCCTGGTTTGTGCATCACTTAACTCAATTAAGAGTTAATTACATATCACAACACAATTTAATAACACTACTTGAGAATTTCTGGTAATATTTCAGAGAAATGTGCCATTTCATGTAAATATCAATTTACACATATTAACGTCAAAAGATATATGCAATTAGGGTTTTCTTCCATGTTTTTATTTATTCATATCAACTTTGAAATCGCACATCTGATAATTTATCAGAAATCTTCATTATCTGGGTTCATACCCAAATCATACCATTTTCAGACATGAATTTCTAATTTCAACATTCAAATGAGCAATTTAGGTTCCAATGAACCATATAAATCTACTGATTCAATCCGTACTGTTCAAATGCTAAATTTAATCATATAACAGTGTCTAGAAGCAGTTTATGAAATAAAAAGGTCGGGCAACGCCAAACGCTGCCCGACGCCTGATAGCGCCTGTTATCAGCGTAATTCGCGCACAAAACAGAAAATATTCAAACGCCTGAGTTTATTAATGATAAATAAATGAAATCCTACTCACATTGATTTGGACTATCCGGATTTGTCAGGAAATGCGTCCAAGGCCTGATTCCGGGTGATTTTTGGGTCTTCTTCGACCTTGGATTTATACTATTCACGGTCCTGTTGGATCAGGTTGCTTCAAGCGCACAGCAGGTTGGCGGAATAGCTTTGATTCATGGCTGGAACTAGCTAGAAGGTATGCACCATTGCTTGGTCCCCAAAATCGGAGCTAAGGGAAGCTTTCCCTGCTGCTGGCCGCAGCATCTTGCCAGCTGCAGGACGGCCGCCTAAGCCAAGCAGCAAGGCTGTAGGTGGCTAGGCGAGTAGGGGAGGAAGAGAAAAGGTGAAGGAAGGAGAAAGGGAGGAGAAGAAGAGGCCGGTGCTGCTGAATCGGGGCCTAGGATGCCAAATCGGCCTCCCCTCTCCCAAGCTAATCGCGCCGCTATAGTTTCTTGGTCGGCGCCATGCAACAGATCGAACTACAGGTGGGGGCCGCTAGGGTGAGGATGAGAGGGAGGAAGGTAGAGGGAGATGAAGGGGAAGAAGGAAGAAGTGTCACCCTGCAGGAATCGAACTCCGCAGATTCCAAATCGCCCACCCTTTCCTTCTTCTGTTAGGCGATCAATCGCGGCTATAGTGCGCCGCTCATCAGTCGGTTATAAGCACCGATCCATGGAAAAAGATAAAGGAAAAAGGGTAATAAGGATATATTGGAAAAATTGCAGATAAGTCCAAAAATCTTGAAAGTGTCATATCTTTTACCTCAAATGTCTGATTAGAGTGATTCTTTTTTGCAAACTATCAAGCACGAAGTTCTCTACAACCTCAAAGCACAAAATCACAATTAGTATCTTGTCACAACTGGTCAAAGTACCAATTGCATCTTGGCATTTAACTTAACTCAACAATTAATACTAAAATTGTCATCAGTTACCTCAGATGATTCAATCTCAACTATTGATTTACGATGTAGCTTATCTCGATTAACCATGTTGTTTAATAATATACTCAACACTAATCAAGGTGTTTCATGCTAATCGAGGTATTTCTTGACTAACCCTAATATGGGTTGTAACAATCTCCCTCCCTTATAAGAATTTCGTCCCGAAATTCCTAAAAGAGAAAAGGAAACTTGTTACGCATCTCAGACTCAAGATCCTACGTGGCTTCCTCTAGGTTATGGTTTCTCTACAGAACTTTCACTAATGGTATCTAGATTCTTGAGCTTCTTGATCCACCGATCAATTATCCGTACTGATCCCTCAACATAGGATGCATCTGGTCTGAGCTGAGCAGGTTATAGATCCACTATATTCTCTGAACCGGGATAACACCTCTCCAACATCGCTACATGAAATACATCATGTAAATTAGCCAACTCTGATGGAAAATCCAACTTATAGGCTATAGGTCCAATCCTTTCAATGACAGGATATAGGCCCATAAACCTAGGAGTCAGTTTACCTCACTTACCAAAACTCAGCACTCCTTTCCATGGTGAAACTTTCAAGTATACTTCATCACCAACCTCAAACCAACATATGGGTGATCTACACTTTCTACCATACAGAGCTTCATACGGGGCCATACCAAGACTGGAATGGTGACTATTGTTGTATGCAAACTCTATAAGGCTTAAGTGTTCTTCCCAACTTCCACTAAAATGCAAGACACATGCTCTCATCATGTCCTCAAAAGTCTGAATGGTCCTCTCAAATTGACCATCTGTCAGCGGGTGAAAGGTTGTACTACACCTCAACTTTGTACCCAAAGCTCGATGAAACTAATTTCACAACTTGGATGTGAACTTAGGATCTCTATCTGATATAGTTGAAACTGGAATACCATGCAACCTGACTATCTCATCCACATACATCTTAGCCAACTTTGGGACATCAAAGGTTGACTTAATATGATGAAAGTGAGCAGACTTAGTCAGTCTATCCACAACCATTCATATCGAGTCACAACCTCTAGGTGTCAAGGGCAACCCTATCACAAAATTCATTGTGATATGTTCCCATTTCCATTCTGGTATAGGGAGAGATTGTAAGGTACCTTTAGGTTTCTGGTGCTCAGCCTTAACCTGCTGACACACACTGCACCTAGTCATGTACTCATCTACATCCTTTTCATACTAGGCCACCAATACAACTCCTTGAGATCCATGTACATCTTAGTGTTACCTGGATGCATGGCATACATCGATGCACGTGCCTCCTCAAGAATCTGTTCTTTCAAATCACTGTCTCGAGGTACACAACATATCATGCTAATACAACACACCATCATCTGAAAATCTAAACTTTGGTCTTTACCCCTATTTCTAAGTTCAACTTCCGCATTTCTACTAGCATGTCTCTCTTAAAACATGTCATAGAGAACGCATCAGTTGTTGAACTTAACATTATGCTCAAAGCATCTGCTACCACATTCATATTTCCAGGGTGATAATCTATCATTATATCATAATCCTTAATCAATTCTAATCATCTCCGCTGTCTAAGATTCAGATCCTTCTGGGTAAAGATATATTTCAAGCTCTTATGATCTATAAACACCTGGCACACCTCACCATAAAGACAGTAACGTCATGTCTTATGAGCATGAACAACAACAACTAATTTCAGATCATGTGACGAGTAATACTCCTCATTCTATGGTACTAACTTCTTATTACTACTGTAAGAATTTATTTCAAAATTATATCTTACTCTTTTCTCTGTGTCATTTTCATATTGTCTATCTACCTTCCAGATTAGCTAACTTTAAACTCTGGATTTTATTAGTGCTAGGTTACCTTTCATAGTGCAAATCATATGATCTTGTTTTATAAAGATACTAGTATTCAAGGTCAAATCACTAGCGACATCCCTTGAACTACTTCAACTCTAAACATTCTAGGGTTTGGTCCTTATCAGTAACATAGCATTATTGTGGTGTGACTTTGCTTCCTTAGTTTGAAATCAAACTTTAGATCTCATAAGTTCATCCATCTACTTGTAATGAATACAACATATATGAATAATCATCAATGAACTATAGATATATAACAGAAATGTAACATCAGCCAAGTTCTCTAGCATAACTTATTAACACAAATGTTACAAATAAACATGATACTTGTTACCCAAGCATCACACATGGCTCACAAGGCCATTCATATCTTGTCACCTCTCACTAGGCAACAACTTATTCACATGGTTCATAAAATCCGTACACATTATTACTTTTATTAAGAAACAACAACATCAACACACAAAAAGCCAATCAACATTTATTATATAAATTTCACAGCCCAAACTTGGCTATATTCATCATCTCATCATACCTGCATGGTTATTAGGCATGATAACAGTCATACAAGATATTTATCACATCATGTGATACAGTAGTAATACCATCATTCCTTAACCAGGAATTAGGGTTCACTATCAAACAGGGCTTATCGTTCCCTTTTCCCCAAATTAGGGTTAGGGTTCATTAATTCAGACCCTCTTGAGTTAACCAACTTTATCTTGTATTAAGGTATTTCCCCTCTTAATGCATTCCATCACAGAATACTCACCCTAAGCATATAATGCATAGGCCACACATTAGAATTGTCCAACTATCTCACATGATATGGACTTATCTTAGTTTAAGGCATAACTTTATTATAAAGTTGCCTATAAACAATCGCAATGATACACCCTCAACTAGGGTTTCACAAGGATACACCCTCAACCAGGGTTCACAATGAGACACCCTCCACTAGGGTTTACTAATCATGTATTGGATCCATGCATTTGTTATGCATTAATGATTAGTACCATTAAGGGTATTTCTCACCTAGTCATTAAATTTAACCTGAACCTTATTGTGTTCCTTTATTTCTAATTAAGGATTGCTCATATGAGGTTCCAACATTGGGCCTCTGATATCATTTCCAGAAAATTCTTAGTTGTTCTAATCTTTCTTTTACATCTCAACGTCTTAGTGTATATACATTTTTCACCATGATTCGGGTCTAAATTATCCAGAATCTACTTTTTTTATTATATTATTAATAGGAGTCATTAGATCTCAATAACGCATCCTGCCAGCCGGACCAGGCCGAACCTGTAGTCCTGAAGCCAAGAGCTACTCAGGATTAACCAACTCCTATTAATCTCAAACATGTGGAAAGAATATCCACTTAGGGCAGACTCATTTAAACATAACTTCTGGTCTACTTAATACAAAGAATATAAACAATAGCTAAATCACTTCATGACACACAACAATATAAAAGAATCATATTTATTCTTCAAACTGAAAATCTAAATCCATACATATAAGAGCATTTCTAATGATTTCCAATCAAATAAGCAATATAAGGCAAGAGTTGCATCGCATCCTATGTTTAATCTATTATTCCTGTATTAATTTCTGATTTCTTAACCCTAAGATTTCTAGGGTTTGTCTCTAGCCTATCCTTCCTCTGCATACCTGGCCAGGGCATCCAGAGAAGAATAGACAGAGTAGCTTGATACTGGTCAATCTAAGTATTCAGACACCTGGCCAGGGTATCTAAACACTCAGACCTCCTAGAGCTAAAGACACGTCATTTCTTATCCATCTTAATTATAATTCTATCTTTTGATCTTAATGATCCCTGCTAACTCAACTTAAATTCTCAACTTGATTCTTGTGACCACGTCCTCTTCCTGCCATCTGCAATACTATAACAGAACATTTCCTGTTATAAAATTGCAGTTAGAAGGAAGACACCTAAGTCCTAATCCTATTGGTCTCTTATCGTCCCCTGACCTTGACTTAGAGTATTCATATACTCAACCTATGCTCTGATACCAAGATGTCAAACCCCGATCTCACACTAACCACTAATCACGAGATTAGGGCGCGACAGAGGGATTATCACATAACAAATCACTGAGAACTTTTTCTTTTTAAAACCTCATAATGATATCCGGATTATTGCTATAAACTAAAACATAATAAACTATTGCGGAAGCATTTCAATTAAACCGGCTAGATAACATAAATAGAGTTTACAACATGTAACATTGTTTAACAGAAAGTAAAACATAACAGTTAATTCACATCTTTATACACATTGTTCATACACACTCTCTCTCACCCACACAATGTCCCAAGGACCGAGGGGAAAGGACTAAGAGACCTCTAACTACTAACTACGTATACCTTCTACAGACTAAGCGTTAGGATGAAAGGATCCTTCAGATTTCCTGCTGCTGATGATGACCTGAAAATGTTTTGAGTAGAGGTATGAGCCTACTCGCTCATTGAATAGCATTTCATTTAGCTATCACTAAACAACTCATCAGGTTTATAAAATTGAAATAAACATAAATACAGTACAAGCAGGGCAGATCTAATGACATAGCAGATTACAGAATATAATTGCATTTCTATGCAACAACAAATAATTTAAACCAATAAACAGATATAATGAATTGACACAAAAGTTCGGATATATTAATTTACTGTGATCCTATATGATTTCATATTTATATTATTATGCCCTAATCATATGCAGTGTACCCTGCATATAAAGATCCGTAGCGAACTACGATCCCACCGTACAAGACTTAGCGACACACCCGGGAAATGCTAAGTCTGACGTCAACCCTGCTCTGCCACAGGACCCACAAGCTCATCGGCCTCGGGGCTCATCGGCCTCACTACACTACATCGAGTGCTCTGAACTCCTCCTCTAACCTGAGTAAACAGGCTCAGGAGGTCTGGGTTACCACCGTGACATCGCACACGTTGTTGTTGAATAACCCCTATTTACTCCAGTGCCACCGTGACATCACACGCGTTGTTGTTGAACACTGCCTTTCCATCCTCGTGCCACCGTGACATCGCACGCGTTGATGTTAAACACGAGTTTCACCCCTAAGAAGCAGACCTGTCAAAGGGGTTCTACGGTGTTAGGGCACCTAAGTCTATTAACTGATTAACATATAAACATTTAAACAGGAAAATCACATTTACTGATTTCATATCAGATCACAATACACTGTCATTCTAACCTGACAGAGCAATATATTTTAAATCATTGTAATTTCTGAGAAATTCTCATACCATGCATTCAGACAAATTAGAAATGCATAAATAACCCAACTTATTTCAATTTGGCACATACATAGCAAATTTACGCAATTGAACATCTTATTGCACAAATTTGAAGAAATTTACTTCACATATGAGAATCATACTCAACAATTATCAATTCTCTAAAATTCTCGAAAAACGTGCACATTAACCCAAATCCTAGTTTGTGCATCACTTAACTCAATTAAGAGTTAATTACATATCACAACACAATTTAATAACACTACTTGAGAATTTCTGGTAATATTTCAGAGAAATGTGCCATTTCATGTAAATATCAATTTACACATATTAACGTCAAAAGATATATGCAATTAGGGTTTTCTTGCATGTTTTTATTTATTCATATCAACTTTGAAATCGTACATCTGATAATTTATCAGAAATCTTCATTATCTGGGTTCATACCCAAATCATACCATTTTCAGACATGAATTTCTAATTTCAACATTCAAATGAGCAATTTAGGTTCCAATGAACCATATAAATCTACTGATTCAATCCGTACTGTTCAAATGCTAAATTTAATCATATAACAGTGTCTAGAAGCAGTTTATGAAATAAAAAGGTCGGGCAACGCCAAACGCTGCCCGACGCCTGATAGCGCATGTTATCAGCGTAATTCGCGCACAAAACAGAAAATATTCAAACGCCTGAGTTTATTAATGATAAATAAATGAAATCCTACTCACATTGATTTGGACTATCCAGATTTGTCAGGAAATGCGTCCAAGGCCTGATTCCGGGTGATTTTTGGGTCTTCTTCAACCTTGGATTTATACTGTTCACGGTCCTGTTGGATCAGGTTGCTTCAAGCGCACAGCAGGTTGGCAGAATAGCTTCGATTCATGGCTGGAACTAGCTAGAAGGTATGCACCATTGCTTGGTCCCCAAAATCGGAGCTAAGGGAAGCTTTCCCTGCTGCTGGCCGCAGCATCTTGCTAGCTGCAGGACGGCCGCCTAAGCCAAGCAGCAAGGCTGCAGGTGGCTAGGCGAGTAGGGGAGGAAGAGAAAAGGTGAAGGAAGGAGAAAGGGAGGATAAGAAGAGGCCGGCGTTGCTGAATCGAGGCCTAGGATGCCAAATCGGCCGCCCCTCTCCCAAGCTAATCGCGCCGCTATAGTTGCTTGGCCGGCGCCATGCAACAGATCGAACTACAGGTGGGGGCCGCTAGGGTGAGGATGAGTGGGAGGAAGGTAGAGGGAGATGAAGGGGAAGAAGGAAGAAGTGTCACCCTGCAGGAATCGAACTCCGCAGATTCCAAATCGCCCACCCTTTCCTTCTTCTGCTAGGAGATCAATCGCGGCTACAGTGTGCCGCTCATCAGTCGGTTATAAGCACCGATCCAGGGAAAAAGATAAAGGAAAAAGGGTAATAAGGATATATTGGAAAAATTGCAGATAAGTCCAAAAATCTTGAAAGTGTCATATCTTTTACCTCAAATGTCTGATTAGAGTGATTCTTTTTTGCAAACTATCAAGCACGAAGTTCTCTACAACCTCGAAGCACAAAATCACAATTAGTATCTTGTCACAACTGGTCAAAGTACCAATTGCATCTTGGCATTTAACTTAACTCAACAATTAATACTAAAATTGTCATCAGTTACCTCAGATGATTCAATCTCAACTATTGATTTACGATGTAGCTTATCTCGATTAACCATGTTGTTTAATAATATACTCAACACTAATCAAGGTGTTTCATGCTAATCGAGGTATTTCTTGATTAACCCTAATATGGGTTGTAACAAAAGCGATGACCGCCAAGCTTCCTTCAGGCGGTGTGGGAGCATCGAGCTTCCAACAAGACCACTCCACAACCCTCGTTTGCTCCAGGGTGTCTCTACCCATCACGACTAGGGTTTGAATGGAAAGAAGAAGGAGAAGAGAGAAAGGGATGCATAAGATCTCTCTTGAACTTGAACCAAGGGTTCTACCCCTTTTATAGGGGAGGGTATCCATGCCCTAAGGTGTTCATCTACGAGGAAACACATCCAACTCTCACAAGGAAACCTATACCTTCATTGAGAAGCAAACTTCTCTCTTTTACTTATCTTCTTAATAAGCCATGTTCATTGGATATTTAGGAATTCAAAAATTCTCTCTCTTATTCTCTTTATGCTTGACTTTTAATCCATTGGCACGAATTTATATTTTCTTTTAGTAGAAAATACCTCCTTTTTAATAATACCACAAAATTCATTAATTATGCATCACATTATCCTCTTATTTTGTATTATTGGTATTTTCTCTTTCTTTTTCTCCATTGGGGCTCCTTGGACCCCAAGAAATTCTAATATTTCAAAATCCTTTTTAGTGGATACTCATTATCCTTCTAGATGCATCGATATCCATTATTTCTCATTATCTTACTTATTTCTTTATTAAAATATCTCTTTTCGAGGATTTCTCTTTATTTCTCTTTTTATTTTCCTTATTAGAATTCCTTTTAACATTAGAAACCTTATGGATATGAAAATCCACCAAAGATAACTCAGTCATACCTCTTTCCACTTATTTCCCATATTTTATCATTATTTTTTTATTTCTTTCTTAATAAAGAAATATTTAATTGATCTTTTCTTTACTTGTTGCATTATCTTTGCAACTTTGGACTCCTTGGAACCCAAGGAACCCAAGAGGCATGAAATCCAACTTTGGATAACATTCCTTTGCCTTCTAGAGGTTTCTACATCTTTCTTTTCTCCATTTCTTATTTACTTATTTAATAATGGAGTTTCTTTTGTCTTTTCCTTGTTATTGGGCCCAATAGCCAATAAAGCCCACAAAACAACCAACAAGGCTATTGTAAACAAAATTCATTTATTCAAAACAAATTATATCATTATTTGTTCAAATATCTTTAATAGGAGAAATTACATTTCTCACCAAAATAACCCAAAAAATTGGGGTTGTAACATCCTTACCCTCTTATAGGAATTTTGTCCTCAAAATTCCATCCAGCAAACAAACAATTCAGGATAATACTTTTCCATGTCCATCATTGGCCCCTATGTGGATTTACCTTATCCATGGAACTTCCAAAGAACCTTTATCATCACATATTCTTTTCTCTGAGTCCTTTCACCTTGGCTTCTATAAACCTCACATGTGACTCAGGTCATTTCAGCCTCCCTTGGGGCTCACTAGGTTCATTGCTCAGGACATGGCCCGGGTACCTCACATAGTGCTCTAAATTGGAAACATGGAACTCTTCAGACATTACTTTATCCTGAGGGGTAAGGTCAACCATAACCTTCTCCACCAATCCATCTCAAATGGATCCATGGACTTGGGACTCATCTCTCTTAGCTATAACTTAGAGGGGTCATATTTCACATCACATACTCTCCCACAGTGAACTGCATGTCAGTCTGCTTTGCATCAGATCATGACTCATGTCGCCCCTGGGCTCTCTTTCAGCCATTGCACGATCAAAGCGACTTCATCTGCACACACTGTGGTCCTTTTCTGACCTTTATGACGTTCCTTCACCAACATCATCTTAATGAAGTGGTGACCTACACAACCTCCCTTATAAAGCTTCTTTACACCCTGATACTGGCTATGGTGGTTATCATCACATTTTACAGAGAACAAGAACTGTCTCCATGTATCACCCTGAACAAGCACACATGCTCTCATCAGACCCTCTAGTTTGGATTATACTAACCATTAGTTAGGGTTGATAAACTGTATTAATATCAAGTTCTTCATGTACCTACTTCCACCGCATGAAATCTTTAGGTTATGCCCAAGAACTTTTTAACTTGCATCATGGTGTAGTTGAACCATCTCTCTCTCATATGTAGTTCAACCAGATCTGTCCCTTGAGTATTCTTTCTTTCTCATGTCATGTAGGTAAGGCGATATACCATAACCCATATTACATCTCGACCTTCCTTGGTCCATGGGAGACTTACCACAACATCCATAGTGATGAACTCCCATTCCCTCTTGGGGACTCTTTATCCTCTATATCAATACACTGGTTTACTGGTGTTCGTCCTTCACCTCTTGTCATGAATGGAAACATACCACATGCAACTCCATCTTAGGCATCCAAAGTACTATTGTCATTTACTATCTTTGTAGTACCATGGTGTATGGTGATCTTAAATCATGATCTCATGTATGTCATGATTCCACAAGATTGATTCCTCAGAAACCCTAAACCACTCTAGTAAGGGTTTCATCACCTTCCTTTCCATAGAAGTGCATCTGAGGTTCTACCACCATCCTTTTATTGTATCAAGGCCTAGGCTGGCTAACCAAACAACACTAACTTGATCAACATATATCGTTACATCTGAGTATTAGCCAAACTTATCTCTTTTTCAAACTTAGGCCAAACCATACAACCTCTTCTAGCCTCTAGCTAAACTAGGAAGCTACCTCTCAACCAGAGCATCCATTACCACCTCATATCCCTAAATGTTGATGACATACACCTCCATGTATTCAACTTATTATCTCATCTCAAAATCTAAGTCTATCTTCATCAAGAAAACTCTGAGTTCATTCTCTTGGTTTTTGAACTCAACCTTGCATAACTCATAGCTCATGATAAAAGCATCTCATAAGATGACTACCTTAGTTCTCTTGATGTTTGTAAACCATCCACATATCATTCAATCCACAAGGGTATGTTATCATCTCTTTCCTCATACCTCATAGCGATGTTCCAAATTACATCATCTTTATCCTTGGTGTATGGCATGCGTACTGTCTTATCTCTCACTCCTATAACAAGAGGAAATAAGCATTTGGCTACAATCCAAATACAGAGTTCTTCCCATTCCAAGAGTAGAGATGGTAAATCCCACCTTGCCAGTACACCTTCAAATCTAAGTTGAAACATGCAACATATGTCTCTACATCACGATCATCTCGATACCAAAGTTACTTCCATGGAAAACTGGTCTCAAACCTATTTGGGTCCACACACAAACCTTGGTCATCTCCTCTAGGTCTGTAGGGTGTCGGGACTTTTGGGGTCATCCCTCTTCCCTTATGCATCTAGAGAGTGCCTTCCTCATCTTCCCTTTGGGTCCCATGAGTTCATGAAGGTGATCAATCTCCTAACCCATGGCCCTCACACAATGATAGTTGTTACCTCCCGACCCTATGGTCATGTGCAACTAGGGAATTAGGCAACTCCTACTTCCATCGGTCTTATCCCTACCCAACCCTAGGATAGACTTAGGAGCCTAACATAGTACATGTCCAACTTAGAACCTAACCCAAGCCTTCATCATCCCTCTCTACATTCATGGGCTATCTTTCGTCCTTTCATAGGGGTCGTGGCGACATGCTTACCTTGGTCAGGCCCCATACTGGTTACCTCCATGGTAACACACCCACATGCACTTAGAGATGGTTATCTATGGGTCTACAAGTTCATTCTCTTACTATGTACTTTTCACTTAGCTTCTCAAAATCGTATGAGACCTCTGTAGGTTACCTTAAAACCAACAAACTGGTATACACCCTACTAAAGGGTCCCTTCTCCCAGGGTGGGAGGAACTACATCTTGATAACAAAGGTCACAAACGTCCTTATATCCAGGGTTTACATCCACATGAGCATGCTTAACCCTAGCAAGATACTAAGGCACAAGCAGACCTCCTACTAAACCATGCTAGGTCATACTTGTTCTCATTCCTCAACATTGGACCAAGATCATTCCTGCCCATGTCACCAACTTAGATGTGAGGGGTTCATCAAACATACCTTAAACTTAAGGGGGTTTCCCTTTCCTCTAAACATGAGGATTGCCATGCTCGAATCTATAGAAACTCAAATCTTATCATGAGTATCAGGTACACCACTTCCCCTCTTAGGCTTTGGAACCCTAGGTTCACTTTTCTGATGTCCAACTGTCTGCTCAACTTTTAACCACGAGCCAAGCATGTACAGGGTATGACATGCACTTCCCATGATCCTTCTACTTGAACAACACTTCAGAGTGGAGTCCTCCTCAAGGACCACCACAAGGTATAAGGCCTCACAATATGTTACTAAGCCTCTTCATGGTCTTAAGGAACTCTTCTCCCCATCTTAGAAGGTAAACACTTATACCATAGGCACATAGGTACCAGCAGTCTCATCCCCCTCTAGGGTTTGGTTCCTCTAAAGGCAATCAAGATACCATTAGCCTCTAGGGATCATGCATGAGGCAACCACAACCATCCACTTAGGTCGCATCATCCTGAACTCCCCATTGTTCCTCATATCTCAGAGTCTAATCTTCCAACCTTCTTTCTTGGGTCCTGCTCTCTCTCTCTAGAGCTAACCCTACAAACAACCTTACTATTAGAAGTCCTCTCTTCATGAAGGATCAAGCTCACAAGCATAACCCTACATGGGTGAAGCCTATGCTCAACTCATGTTCGTTCAAGATTATCCATAGGTCTTTATGCTTATCTCCTAAGCTATCCAACATGCCTTTCTGGCCTCGATTTTAACCTAATGCCAGCACTACTGGCGTACTCTGGGTGCCTGTTAAGCCCTACTCGCCTAAGCCCATAGGGTTTCTATAGGTTCTTCACTAACCTCATCATTGAAGGAGCTATCCTTCACTCTAACATGAACGATGCTTCCCAGGGTTGGGTCATCAAAGGCACTAGGTCATCCAACCTCACATGGGCATCCAAAAGCATGTCCACACACCCGGTCTATCATGACATATAACTCATCATGCCATCTCTCTCTAACCACCACTTAGGGTTAGGGCTAGCATCATCCTCAGAGGATGTTCCATGTCTCTATTTATAATGGAGGTCTCTACCTCCAAGACTAACTTTCTCTATTCATCCTCCTGACAAGGAGGTCTAGCCTTAGGTCTCTCCCGAGGGCATGAAAACATATATCATATGACCTAAGCTTGTATCTATTCTTTAGTTTACGCTTAAACTATTAAGCTTATGTCCATGACATCTTATTTACATGCTTTTCATTAATTTGGTAGAGGATTCCTTAAACACATACCTCAAGAGGGTTAGGAAGAGAGAGAAAACCCTAATCCTTAAAATCTTTAACAACATTTGAGTTGAGAAGGGATGAACAAGATGAGAGAGTCCTAAAGGTATCTTATTTCGAGTCAAATCCCGAGACATTGGCCAGGCAGTCACACCAATCTGGGAGTCCTCATATTCTGACAAGCGGTGCGGAGGAAAATCTTGCCAGCCCCCAGATGTGATCCTTTTCTAGACACCTCTATCTTTCAGAAAATCCTCTAATAACTCCCTTGGGTTCTACAAAGTTTGTAATATTTAATAATTATTACAGATTAAATGAGGAACCTATGCTCTGATACCAAATGTAACGACCCCGCCTCCCGGTAACTCCCAATTAAGGGAGACCAAAAGGTCAGAGCCATTATCCCAATTATCAGGATCAAAGGTTGGACAAATAATCAATAGTAATTATCCAATTCTACCAAACTAAACTGAAAATTGGTATAAAACAAAACTTTGCATACCTTTTTCAAAAACTTAGATATCTACTTCTATCCACATATGGAGTCTATTCTAACTAATCCTCCTTTGTACTTTAATTCTTATTTAATTCCACATATGCCACTTTACTATTTGTCCTTTTCAAACTTGTACCTAAAATGCCGACAAACAAAACGTCAGTCAGCATAAATGAATATGCCAGTTTGTGGGGGAAACAATAATCATGCAATTAACTGTAACAACATATTGTAGTCAATTATGATTTAACAAGCAACTTTATGTTTTCAGCATAACTGCTCAATCCATACATACCCTAGCCTCTACGCTATCCCTACAGTGGACCTAGATGCTACCTTCCTTATGGTAGATCCCCATTAAACCCCTCATGATCCTACCTAACAGGTGAATCAATTTCTAGGGTTGAGTCACATGTCACTACCCATAGGTAGACCACTCCTTAACTCATGGTGTGCTAAAGAGTCTCATGGCACTACACGTGGGTAGCCCAATTTCTAACTCTTGATAACCTAATGTCCTACTTAACAAGTAGGCCCTATACTATGTTACCCTTTTCATCATTAGCAAAGCCATAGAGAAGGACCATGATCTGAGCCAATCATGTATACATATTTATGGTGATAGTCATAGTCACTTTATAGGTGCATGAAATAAAAGTCATCCAAGCAGTTATTTTCAGACAACCGATAAAGCATCTGGGAATCACCATGAAAGTAAAGCGATTAACCATAAATGTAACCACATACCTGTTAGGCTGATTCGAGATAGAATTAATCCAATTAATGCATGAAATTGAATAGGCAAGCAAGCACACAAAGAGATCCTGAAATATGCATACAATTTCCTATCATTGATCATGCCATCAAGATCTATTAAACCTAGCTCGCTTCCTAGGGTTTCTAGTCCACTTTTAGGGTTTCCATTGTAATTAGGGTTTCACTTCATTTATACTATTTTAAACACTAATTTTATACAATTACTCACAAACCCTAATTATCTCATCTATTCTTCATGAAAGATATTAAGGTTACCTTTTAACAACATATAACCTTAATTTCAGATTAAAGGCACATTTAAATGTCCATTAAGTCCATTATGCCTCTTTTACATTAAAACTCCCATTTTTGTCCTTTTAAGACATGATACGATCATTAACCCTAATTATCATCTTTGGTTCCTTCTGGATTAACAACTCATAGTTCATTTTGATCTAATTCACATATGAACTCTATTTATCATTAATTCCACATTTATCCCTTAGAAAACGCTAATTTCCATATTAAGGGTATTTATCCACAATTAGAAACTCTTATACTCAAAAAAGCTTAAAACCATCATTTCTCAGCTTTATTCATGAACTTGAACAATTAAAGCCATTAAGAGTCACAATTACTAACATTAGGGTTTCAAGGCCCATTAAATCTCGTTTAAGCACATGGAACCCTAAATTAAACCAATTACGTGCAAAGTTCATCCTTTTTGTTCTTAATGTACCTTTTTATAATTAATAGGTTAATATCAACTTTAATCATCCATAAAACCCTTTTAAATACATTAATCATCTCCAATTAGGGTTTCTTAATCATTAAAGCATTAAAGTTGATAACTTCCACTACTTTTCGAATATCAAGAGGAATTATCTTCTAAATATATTTTTAATGGATTCCTTGCATTTTTTTGAGCAATATTCATATTTTACATGTATCAATCCGAGCTACCAATAAAAAGATATGAATTTTGCATTATTTACTTACTTGGACCAATCACTAAGCGCCACGTCACCTCTTTCCATGCAACACAACCCATTTTGGAAATATAACCAAATGATGCTTCTGCCCTCATTTAAGTTGATCGTTTCTTCAGACCGCGGAGGGGCAAAACAGTCCAACGACCGACCCAACTTCTTCCTCCCACACGCCCTAGCGCTGCTGCAGCAGCAAGGAGCAGGTGCGGCCCTGCCGCCCCTCCCTAGGCCTCGACAGCCACCAGGGATACCTCCCCTGCCTCCGTTGTGCTCTTGCGGGCATGGGGGCACCTCTAGTTCATGGCCAGGATGGCTGGTCCAAGCCCACTAGAGCTGCAACCGTGGTCGGCCTGCAACCATCCTACGGCTGTTGCGTGAGTGCTAGAGCAAAGCGATGACTGCCAAGCTTCCTTCCAGTGGTGTGGGAGCATCGAGCTTCCAACAAGACCACTCCACGACCCTCATTTGCTCCAAGGTGTCTCTACCCATCATAGCTAGGGTTTGAATGGAAAGAAGGAGAAGAGAGAAAGGGATGCATGGGATCTCTCTTAAACTCGAACCAGGGGTTCTACCCCTTATATAGGGGAGGGTATCCACGCCCTAAGGTGTTCATCCATGAGGAAAGAAGTTGAACTCTCACAAGGAAACCTATTCCTTCATTGAGAAACAAACTTCTCTCTTTTACTTATCTTCTTAATAAACCATGTTCATTGGATATTTAGGAATTTGAAAATTCTCTCTCTTATTCTCTTTATGCTTGACTTTTCATCCATTGGGACAAATTTATATTTTCTTTTAGTAGAAAATACCTCCTTTTTAACAATACCACAAAATTCATTAATTATGCATCACATTATCATCTTATTTTGTATTATTGGTATTTTCTCTTTCTTTTTCTCCATTGGGGCTCCTTGGACCCCAAGAAATTCTAATATTTCGAAATCCTTTTTAGTGGATACCCGTTATCCTTCTAGATGCATCTATATCCATTATTTCTCATTATCTTACTTATTTCTTTATTAAGAGAGATTTCAATGTTGCCTTGCTAATGAAGATGACATGGACTTTTATCCAACACAGAAGTATCCCTTGGGTAGAACTTATGGAGAGTAAGTATTTCAGATGAGGGAGCCCAAGCATCAACGGCTCTCATCTCTAGCGCAACATTAGAAGCCAAATGCCTTTCATCCTCAAAAATTCAAGACGGATAGCTATTTCTGGCCAAGACACTCTCATCTGGTCGGATGAGTGGGTTGGCTCTGGCCAAGCTCCTACCATCAAGTTGGGCCTGTCTATTCCAAATGATCTCCTAGACCTAAAAGTGGCCAGCCTGGTCAAAGAAGACGACATCTGGGATGCTGATTTCATATGTTTCTGGTTTGATGAAACAACAACTCTTGCTATTTTGAATATGCCTACTCCCAGCGGGTTATATGGTGAGGATGCCCGCATCTGGAAGTTGACACCACACGGCTCCTTCTCAGCCAGTTCAGCCTATACCTCCTTAACACATGCAGATGATGAAGACCAGCCATTGTTCAAGGCCATCTAGGCTACCCGTTCTCCACACCATCTTAAAACACACCTTTGGCTTCTGCTCCATAACAGGCTTCTCACGAACACCCTGAGAACCCATAAGAAGATGACTGAAGATCCCAAATGCTCCTTATGCAACAACGCGGATGAAGATTGCCTTCATGCCATAAGAGAATGCAACATAGCCACTCTGGTCTAGACCAAGCTGTTACCACCGGTAGCATCCAGCTTCTTTACTTTCACTGATATTCAATCATGGTTTGAGTATAATCTCGAGGGTCTTCATCATATTCCCGATTGGGACATGACCTTTGCTGTGACCTGCTGGAAAATCTGGAAGAATCGTAACTCCCATATTTTCGAATAAAGGATTATCCCCCCTCGATCCTCACTGTACAATGCTTGGATGAGAAAGCCTCGATCTCCAAAGCTCTGTCACCCTCCTCTATATGCACTCCTGAAGATACCAGACCTGACCCTCCGTTAACGATCAAATCGAATGCAATTATCATCCATGTCGATGATTCCCTTTATAGAAACACACTGGCGACATGTGCATGTGCAATCGCCAGATCTCATACCGGTGCATGGATCCAGGGGTCAGCCAGCGTCACCCCAGGCTCCGATGCCATGGAAGGAGAGCTGAAGGCCATCTGGTAGGGATCACAACTCACCTTTCTCAATAACCTTTCTAATGGGATTATTATCTCGAACTCCTGGAATGTGGTGTAATGAGTTACCCAACGGATAAGACCCCCAGGAAAATATTTCCTTCTCACTCGCAAAATCATCGAATCTTGAGGACGAGCTGGCATCACGAGAGTGGCACACCAGAAAAGGAACCAAAACAAGCTTACTGATGCACTGTCAAAGTCCTTCTTAAAGCAACCTTCTTCACCCCAGATATGGAATTACTGCCCCCCTCATACTCTCCACACTTATCTTTCTGACCTACAAACCTTTCCCACTCTTTTCAGTGTAACGCCTTGATGTAACTGGCTCTTCCAGTACCGCAAAAAAAATCTCTTTTTGAGGATTTCTCTTTATCTCTCTTTTTATTTTCCTTATTGGAATTCCTTTAACATTAGAAACCTTATGGATGCAAAAATCCACCAAAGATAACTCAATCGTACCTCTTTCCACTTATTTCCCATATTTTATCATTGTTTTCAATTTCTTTCTTAATAAAGAAATATTTAATTGATCGTTTCTTTACTTTTTGCATTATCTTTGCAACTTTGGACTCCTTGGAACCCAAGGAACCCAAGAGGCACAAAATCCAACTTTGGATAACATTCCTTTGCCTTCTAGAGGTTTTTACATCTTTCTTTTCTCCATTTCTTATTTACTTATTCAATAATGGAGTTTCTTTTGTCTTTTCCTTGTTATTGGGCCCAATAGCCAATAAAGCCCCCAAAACAACCAACAAGGCTATTGTAAACGAAATCCATTTATTCAAAACAAATTATATCATTATTTGTTCAAATATATTTAATAGGAGAAATTACATTTCTCACCAAAAGAACCCAAAAATTTGGGGTTGTAACAAGTCATGAGAACCTCCTCCCGGCTTGCGTTCTCCTACTCGTCGTTGATGATACCTTCAGCAACATCCAAGGGCATCGGCATTTAAAAACATAGCCAGAAGCGAGGGTAGGATCCCTTCTAGTCACCAATGCAGTGCTACCTTCTCCTCCCTCTGTACATTACCTGACTCTAGGGAGGAGTGTGTCCCTCCGATCAATGCTCCTGGTGCCTCGGGGAAGAACCCTGACGGGTTGTCGTGCCTACGTCAGGGCAAGTGATGCCCAACAACAGAGGGAGTGAGACCATCAACTATAACCCCAAAAGAACTAGATTCCATAAACAACATAGAGGAAGAATGAAAGGAATATCTTATTGAGGCAGTCACGTTTGCTTCGGAAGATATGCTCTTCAGGCACTTGAACCCACTTGGATCACATCTAGACAAATATAAGCCGGTCGAAGAGCAATGACGCGATATGCACGCCATGGTGGAAAAATATAGGAACATATATTTCTTGACAAACCTGTTACACTAAGACCCGCAAAACACGTATGGGTTCGGGGAAAGGTTCCCCTGAATATTGGGTCTGTCAGGGCAGGGTTAGTGCAAGCGGAAGGAGCAAGGCGAGTGGGAGAGTAGACGTGGCACATGGTTGCTAGAAGGTGACTCCTTTAGCCTGGGTGAAGGCATCATACTTCATGGGAAGATGGTCGGTGCACGCGAGGTCGGCACATATCATCACAAGGGAGAAAGAAAATACATGTCCGAACCATGGATAATTGATGGTCCAAGCAAATAAATTGACTAGCGGGTTGGTTCAGAGAAGAATCAAAGGGATGAACTGTGCCCCCGATGTAATCATCCTAGCACTGGCGTTGGCCAATGGGGAAGTTCCATGTGGCCTAGGTTTAATGTAAATTTTTTATTGCTGTTTAATTTATAGAAAATGCTAGGATTATCCCAAAATTGTGATGTTATTTATTATTTTGATCGAAAAATGAGTGGAATCCAAATAAAATAGTTTCAGAGCCTAATTATGCTTCCAATTGCAAAAGTACTACAAAGACGGGTTTAAGTGGTAATTAGTGTATAAAAACCCTATATTGGTATATTAACTTGTTAACCCCATTAATACTCTCAAATCATGTTATTATATGATAATATTGAAGATAATGATGATCCAAGATAATCATGATCACATTGATCATACATAAGGTTTCTAATGAGAATAATCATGTATACGAATAATTTGGATTAAAGATCATATCCTATCATGTTATGAACTAAGTGAATTAGAGATAAATATTCATGATGCAATATGGTAAATTTGGTAATCATGGCTACACTTAATGTGAATTAGGATTATTAAGTCATTAAATCAATGAACAAGAAGATTAGGGTAAGGAAGCATAACTCTAATGATATCTCGATACCAAGTAAACCTAAATCCTAGATTGGGACCCGAGTGGGGTTTAATCAATTTAATGAAATTGATGTGATGGTGAAGCTTTAGGATTTTTATACAAGAAAATTAAATTATTGGATTCTTCTTTGCTTGCTTGGATCTGTTGACTGGTTGATTGAATCTACTTGAAGTATAATTGTACAATCTGCATGGCTCACCATCTAGGTATATGGTTATACCTATGACTAACCACATTAGTTTGTCATGGTTTTCCGAGGTTTCCTCAATTTCTTGCAAATTAAATTGTTGATTGTTTATTTAATTTGGGCAATGTTTGAATTGATTATGATGATCACATTATATAAGAATAACTTGCTCAACTATCTCTGATGGATGTAAGTGATACATGTGGGATGTAAAAAATGTCACTAGGGTGACGAATGATCAAGCCTAGATGAGATGATCACATCGGGTCGAGAGGGCCTATGTATGAATTGTCACTATTGTGAGGGGTGACCTGGCCCAAAAAAGAAGATCACCTCAGGCTAAGAGAACCTATGTATGAATGTTCACTATGGTGACTGGTGATCGGGCCAAGGCCTATGTATGATGTGTCCACTATAGGGACTAAACCCTAGAGAGAGGGTTCCCCACATGAATAATCCATAAAGGGAGTGTGTCATAAAGATTAAGTTCAGAAGTTAGAAAGAAAACACAAGTTCAATTTTTGTAATCATAATTGTTGCTATGGCTGACTAAAGTGTTACACCTACATGCAAATATTTTGTTTCCCCCACATACCAGTATATCTTGATATACTAATGGTATATTTGATTCACGATATTTTAGGTACATGGAAAATTTAAAGATGTTTAGCGACATGATAAACCAGATGAAATCACATGAATGCATTAATCTATGTAAGAAGGATCGGTTAGACACTTCTTCTCAATGTATAGTTTAATGACAGAAATTCATGTAACTCTTCAGAATAGCATTTTGTAAACATTATTTGAATTAATGGAAATTATTTGCTATTTTATATTGTTTCATAAAATCTAGATCTTTGGAAAATTTTAGGTAACGATTCTCAACTTTAAGGCCTTGCACAATTGGGGGTTGCCAAAAAGTGAGGTCCTTACATTTGGTATCAATTTTTCAAATAGTATTTAATAGTCTATAATTTCAAGCAATCTGTAGAAATATAAGGAAATTTATTAAGGCAAAACCGATGGCAATAATGTTTAGAAAGGATCATGGTTTTGGGGGCTGGAAATATTTTTCCTCACACCATTAAGTTAGTATATGAGGACTCCCTTAGCCAATATGATACCAGCCTAGATAGAACCTAGGGTTATCTTGAAGTAAAATCTCCTCTAAATCTATTCATCTCTACTTTCTTCCGATTCTCATCCTCTTTCTTAATAAACCCTAAAAGATACTCCCGTCCTCGCCTCAAGTTAGGGTTTTTGAAGAGTAGTAGTATTAAGTCATCCTCCGCCAATTGATGAACATATAAAGTGGAAATAATGAAAAACAGAAGAAAATGGTTTCATGGTTTTTTCCTTACAAGGGTAGACGTCAGAAGGAGCAAGGGTTAAATGGAAAAACCCCTAAGTGGGTCAAGGGACATAGAAAACCCTAAGGTGTGGGGTAGAGTTCCTAACCATAACCTTAAATCCTATTCTTAAGCAATGGAGAGAGGAAAGAGAAAATACAATGAGTTCATCCATGCATACAAGGACGTCAAGTAAGACATGCATGATACAAGTGCGGGTTGTACATACATACCAAGCATGGGAAATAAGTGAGTACATAACAAGGAAAATATAAAAACCTTCAGTGCAACTTTTAGGATTGGTGTCCCGATCTAAGGTGGGTCAACCCAAGAGTGGCGAAATTATCTATGAGAAAGTTAAACCCTAAGGTTGGGTTGTGACCACAAAGTCTAAACTCCTTCTAGTAGGCACCCCAATAGGAATAATGTTCCCACACAACTACGAGTAAAAGGTAAACACACATGTACATGAAAGAGAGTGACGTCAATGCTAGAAAAGGGATCTATTTTAAGCAAGAGTTTTACTGCCTAATTGATTATGGGATAGGCACACTATATGAAATAGACAATTAGTTTAGCTCTACATGGTAGGATAATATGGGTTATGATGACCTCAGTAAATTTTGAGAATTTGACCTTAGTTTTAAAATTTGGACCTCAGATACATGTGTATGTGCATCTTCAGATAGGATAAGCTAGGTGAGGATAAGATGTGAATATGTAGGATCTTCAACCTCTTCTACAAAGGGGGACCCCTAGTGTTAGGACTAGTGACAAGGTTAACTCTTGAGAGAGTGGGACCTAAAAGGAGAAGGTTAGGAATTTAGACTCCAAGACATGAGGAATTATGAGAAATATTTGTATGATATGTCCTAAACTAGACTACCATGAGTGGATGAGTTGAGTTTCTATATGCATGATCCCTAGTGGCTTGTCATACCCCATATGTCCTTGGAAGGGCCAAACCCTATAGATAGAGAAAGAGGTTGCTTACAAAGATGTGTGTATGATATGAGTACCTACCATCTAGGTGAAGGAGAGAGAGACCCAAGATCCTGGAGAGGTAAGGAATGGTAATATGTTGTCAAGCCTCAGACTCAGGTTGGTAGTCCCTTGTGTAGGATTGTAAGGGTTGCTTATGTGAAACAGAGAGTTGGATAAGAATATTTCATGAGTAGAATCTAAGAAGAAAATGACATATCATGTTTTGGTTTGTTACATGTGGCTAGATCATGATATTTGGATGAGAAATGCTAAGCAGGTAATCGTGAGTCCCTAGACTAAAGAGGGAAAGTGGTGGTAACTAGTGCATACAATGAACAAAAAGTTGAGTGAGCTCATAGAGATTGAGCATGGCACCCCCTCAAGTATTGGGTGAAAGAAGCCCCTCCTGGACTTGGAAATATGTTTTATGAGATCCTCATAAAAGTTGGTTTAGCACCACCATACTATTATACATACATACATATATATACAAATATATATATATATATATATATATATATATATATATATATATATATATATATATATATATATATATATATATAACCGGTCCAACCTCGAGAGGCAATGAATGGGTATGGCATAATAAAAAACTTAACAATAGTTTAATAATCTCTCTGTCTGCTTTTAGTTAGCCACATACAGGAAATATGAAATTGTGAAGTGACTAGCTAACCTCGAATGAATCTTTAATAAAGAACTCAACCTAATATGATGAAGTAAAAATGGGACAATACTCATGATAAACATTGAACATAGTTGTAGTTGATATGAGGGATATGTGATAATAAATTTTCCTTCTACAGAGTACTCCTTACCTAATTTGGCCTACTATAACATACTTGGCATATGACATTAGATTAAATAGTTGTTCCTATAGCACTGGACACATAATAATTGTTCCCATTATAACCAAATGCTTCAATTTGTGGTGGTAAGATACCAATAGTGGTCTAACTCTTGAGTGGTAGATCATGGCATATAATGATATAACTCTTAGGTAGGAAATGCATGGATGATATAATGGATAATATTCCTAAAAGACATGTTCATTTGTGATAGTATAAATCTTAGTACATGATTGTTTCTATTGGTTTCTAATAAATGCTAGTTTTGTCTTGTCCTAGGATAGGATCTCCCCTAGAAGGGTGAATTCACAAATCAGTTTAGGAATTGAGGTAACACTAAATTTCATTTAAAATTTGAGAGACTAAGTGCATGAAGCACAGAATCACATATATTGATCATAATTCTTTGGAACCGTGTATGACCATCTATAGGGGACATGAGGAAAAGTTACTATGGAAGTGGCTGATTAGAATGGGACCAGGACCAGATGGGAAGGGTTCCATAATCCCAATAAAGGGGAATAAAGAAAACTATGGGTTCCCTAAGAGATGAAGGAAATTCGGGTAAAGAATTTTGAAGGATATAATGTGCTTGGATATTATCAAAGAAACCTCAAGAAAAATGTGTAATAAAATAAAATTATGACATCTCAATAAACTCGTTGGGAAGGGTAGGGCCACAAGTTGACCCTAAGATCTAGTAGAATGATTAAGGGTACATAAGACTTATAACGATGGGAAATGATCATGTGCTAAGTGCATAAAGCCCTTAGGGGCCAAGAGGAGATCATTCCAATGGTACGTATGCCATAGAGATATTAAGGGAAAGACTGAGGCTAATGAGACAAGATATGTAGATGAAAAGTATGTCGGAAGTCATGACATGATGTTTGAATAAGAATCTTAAAAGGAGTTTTGCATAGACTTCAAAATTAGGAGAAACATCACATTCTATGTGAGTGCATGAAATAGAAAAATAATTGTGGGACTAAAAGGTATTCATGGTATGGAGTCATTGTTGAGGATGACTCGAACAAAATTTAGAAATTTAAAAGATAATGTATGATTACACCTTACACCATCTCTTCTCTTACAATCGGATGAACTTTGTATTTGGATTGCAACTAAATATTCATTTCATCATGTTATGAGTGAGGGAGAGTGGGTAGACACATGCTATGAAAAACAGGTATATGAGAATGAATACGTAAGTTGAAATTCAATGACATAACCTAGTGTTGGAGTTGTTACCCCACCCTTAAGTAGTGAATAATATGTTGGAAACCAAGGTGAAAAGTTAATCGTCAAGTGAAATTGAAATCATACATGAAAATGTAATCACCAAGAAATGATATCATACAAATACTAAGGATATGGATATACCTTGAATTGTATTCATGTACCAATCTTAGTAATAATGTAGGGAGTTTTGCATATCAATAAAAGATGTGAAAGATATCTAAGAAGTGTTGCCAACCCTAAGGTTTGAAACTAAGATGAGTTATCATTCACCTTAACCTTACCAAGTTTGAATTTTGGGAGAAAAAAAATCCTTTTTAGGAGTGAATGTAATGTCCTCAATTTAGTGAAATGGAATTTATTAAATATAAAGCAGGTTTTGATAAATATTTTCCCCTAATGGTATTATTGGTGAAATAATCACCTTTGTGGCATGGGTACTTGTGGAACAAGTTAAAGAAATAGAAGGAATCAACACATAAACCAAAGTAAATGCCTGTGTACTTGCATCATTAAGCTTGTCTCAATCCTCAAAACTAAACTTTCCTTAAAAACTAACTTTATCATCATAAACCAACTTATATTACTATATCAAACTTAGATCATATAATATAAACTTATTTCATCTATTCCATCTATCATATACTCTAACAAGGCTCTAGACATCTAACTAGAACTACTATCTCTTCTAGACTGATGTCATTGACTTTCACTTAGGTTGCATGACCACCTCCTACTCGTACATGTGTGGGGACATATTTTTGTAATACATACATATATAATAAAATATTATATAGTTTTTCTCTGATAAAACAAGTGTCTGAGAAAACTATTGAGTCTCAATCCGATTGGAATCAAAAACCAAATCCAAAAAATGAATGTCCCACACATAGTAGAGAGTACAATGTCATGAAAACTAGTGAAAAGGGTGAGAATATGGTGTAGACTGGTGTAGCTACCCAAAAAATAGACACATCATATGTCAAAGGTTTTTCTTCCCATGATGTATGTCATTTCCAAATAATGTAACATCCCATACCGCTGCACTATAAGGAAAGAACAACACCTAAAGACCTGCTATACAACAAACACTAGTCTAGACCTAGTTCTCAGACATCTAGGTGCTAAGCTAGAGGCTAAGTCATACCTAGTCTCTAAAATATGACTAATCTAACCCTAAGGATTATTAAGTTCAAGGTTCTTTAGTTTTGAGTTTCATAATGAGAAAATCTCAGGCTTTGCTATTGTTCAAGCTCTGTTACCACCTGTGACGTCCCCATATTTTATAAAACTTAATCTAATGTGTGACATCCAAATTGAAACCTCACCTCAGCGAGAATCCCAATTTAAACACCCCACACTAGGCTAAGAAGAAGAAAATCAGAGGAAGTCAGAAGGAAACAACAATAGCACATGCACATGAACAATAATAAACCATACAACACATGTGTTCACCATTCAACATATAATTACAACATGAATTGTTGCAACATTTGATATTACATATTGAACAATAAACTTTACATATACATATACTACCACTAAATAACAGGTTCATCTATACATCAGCTCGCCACACAACTCTCAACTATCCTAGTTCTTCAAGAGCATATAGTCACAACCTAAACAAAAGATTACATGTGGTAAAACACAATATTCAAGAATATTGAACTAAGTATGCCTACGTATCTTTTTATATACCTCTCATTACTAAGCTTGGCAATAAGGTAAAACTAATACTTGGTAGTTATAAATAAATATAAGAAAAAGCATATACTTGCACAAAGATGTTCATTAATAAAAGAGAACACATATTTTAAGATCATTTTCTATTATATCAATGCATTGACCGCCGAAGGTTTTGATGCATTCTCTTGACTCTCAAAGAGCTCAATATTAAGGCCTTTATGATTGACTACCAAAGAGTTAGATCATATGTACAATGTGACCGACTACCAAAGAGTTAAGTCACTTCCAAGCACTGTAGTACAAAAGAGTTTAGTGCTTTCATATAATGGAACATATATATTATGTTTGATGTGTTCATATCAATAAGTAATGGCGCACCTTGATCAAGAAAGACAAACCTAATCACTTTCCTAGTATCAACTATATTCTTGTCAAACCTGATTAAGATAAGATCATGTACTACCATTAGATTCTCATCATCTAAACCCTAGTTATCTCCAATTTAGGGGTTTTCTTAGTCATTAGGATATTCTCATCATTACATGTCTTGTCATCTTTGTTATCTGGGATTGATATTACTGATGTTGTATTCCAGATTATAGTCAATTGTATGACCATTAGTTTCCATATCTTTGTTTGCATGTATTAACCCTAGATTATATACATTAATCCAATTAGGGTTTTCTCCTCATTATAGGATCCTTAAACATGTAACCTTATTTATAAGCATAATTATGATCTCATAATTATACCGTAGCTTCCAATTACTAATATGAAGGTGTTCCATGAATTCCATCATTTATTGAGCATGTATGTATTTATTGCATTTTATTTAGGGCTATTAGCCATAATTAGCTACATTAAGCAAATTACATAATTTTGTGCACCAACATTACAATCACGACATCAGATGCATCAAAAACATGATTATAGATTCACTGACATTTTATCACAATTTTAGACCATCATTTGATATTTATTATCCATAAAACAAGTGTATAATATTTTACATGATATCACCTAATTTTATACATCTAGGTACTAATATTGTGCTTTCATTTTTCTGAGAATTTCGGTTTATTATTTGTATATTTATGATAACTGTGCTATTTTCTACGAATTATTGAAGATATGGGAATTTTCTGATTATTTACTTTTTTGGACAAATAACGTGTCACCACGTGGCCATAGGGCTGGCGCAACTCCTTTGCTTGTTGCGGGTCTGTTCTAGGTTGAGCCGGCCGGTTCTGTCTTGGTTCATTTCTGGTCTGGCTGGACCCGGTTGAGCTCTTTTCCTCCTCATGTGATCGCAATCTGTGAGTCTGCGTGCGAACTCAGTTTCTCGCCGCCGACGTGGGATAGGTGTCATTCTCCTCTACTGCCGGAGTGTAGTGCCTTTGTTCTCACGTCGGTAGGAGCCCGTGCTCCTCTATTCTGTGCCAGACCACCTTCTTATCCTTTGAGAAGTCTCCAACGTCTTCATAGAGGCCGCAACTCCAGATTCGATTCTCAGTGAGGACCCCACAACCTTCACTCGAGGACGACTCTGCCTAGTGAGCAACCGATGTCTTCTCCTTGTCATCGACTACCAGGGCCATCAATAGCTTCTAGGTTAATCCCTAAGCATCGTCCGCCTGCATCCTTGTTGTGCGCCGCCAGCCCAGTGCCTCCCTTCGGGGCGGCTTTCTCTTGATCACCGTGGGGTCGCAAGTGGATCCTGTAAGTTATATGGTTGTTGTAGCAACCATGTAGATAGTATGGGTTAAGCTAATTGTAGTACAACAAGTAGATGTGAGAAAAGTAGTTTTGTCTCTAGTGCAAATGACAAAGAAGTTTTATCCATATTACTCACTCCTAGAACTTTTGTGGTCCTTATATGTAGCATCACATGGGCACTAGTGTCCAAGGGGTCATAGGAGGGAGGTATGCTCACCTCCTTGGTGGGTGGGGTTACCACATCACAACACACACACGCACGCGCACGCGCCACGCCATGCCTGGCCTAGCCTGGCACGGGCTCGGACTTGTGGATTTCGTCTTCTTTTTACACTAGGATACAACTCAGTAATTAATTACTCGTGTAAATAATTATTTCTTTCCTATTTGCGTCTTACTGGGAATAGGAATTAGGGACGTGCGTGGCTATATATACGCCTCTGGTCCTTAGGGTTAAACACACAGGTTACGAACTTTAGTCGTGGTTTCACGTGTGTTTTGAGAGCCCTAATCCAGAGAGCAACTGTCTTCGTTCCCGAGCCGTTTCGTGGAGTTCTTCTCCTATGCGAAGCGCGACTTTCTCCTTCCCGTCACCGAAACACAACTGTCAGGCGAATGTTCCTGTGGTTGTTGTGCTGCCCTGGTGGTGGTGCAACGAGACGACGTCAAGCGCGAGCGAAACATGTTTGTTCCAAATTCGTACCGGATCGAGTCTGGGAGAACGGTGCCTATCGGCGAGGATGACCGAACACTGATTTCTTTAAGTATCACGTTCGTTTCACAACGAATGTGAAACAAACGCTCTGATTTGCGAATTCTGACTCATTTTATTTCTGTTCTCTTGTTTTATTTGATTTTCGTTTTCTTATTAGATCTGACTGAACTTGTTAATAATATTGCAACTGTTGCTGTTGCATGTAACCACATTAATAATATTAATAACAGATCCGCTCAACGCGTCTGCTTGAGCTTGTCTGTGCGTGCACCACAGTTCAAACTTGACGAAGAAACCACTTCCGTATGCTCCTCTTCGTCCTCTTCTAATCTGGCTTCGTGGGAGTGGGAACCGTGCACCTCCCTTACTGAGTGAACACAACCATGCCCGACGCTCGTCTTGTTCTTCATTTTGTGCGAACACCGCTGATGGAGGTTGTCCTCCGGCAATAAATTACGCGGGTCTCATCCTCGTCAACCTTCCTTCTAGCTCCATTCTCTTCTTCTACCTTTGCTTCCTTCATCCTTGCGTGCTTGCTGATAGCGATGGATAGGGAAGAGGGAACAACTACTATTTCTTTGTTGTTTCTAAGTCAAAAACCACCAGAGTAGTGGATATCACTGAAATGGGCCAAATCTCTTGTTCATAAACTATTCTCAACCCATGACCAATGATCATCGTGGCTGGGTCTCACACGAGCTAAACTACCACCACACATTCCTATTAAACTCGAATTGTGGAAGGTATAAGTACCGTTAGATCAGGCCATCATAGATCCTAGTTCATTATCTAGAAAGCCTATATGTGGCTCCTCTACTTAATCCATATTCTGCAGCCACGTAGCCCATGTATATAAGTAAAATCGTGATTGTTAATGCCACACCAACGTTGCCTAAATCAATATCTAACCTTGGTCATATATAAAACAAACTAGTCATTTAAACAATTTCAAACTATACCAAGCCAATTGGAAATCATTCGCATGATCAAATATATCAATTCAGGGCTATCATCAACATACATGACACTCAAAGCCCTTCTAGTCCTCAAGCCATGAATCTAGATATTTGAAAAGGTATCCAAGAACCCTAAAAGTTCACTCTCTAACATCCTACACACCTTAAAGGATATTTCGTCATCGAAATTAAGCCAAAATACACTTTGTCACATCATATACATCTTAAAAGAAATTTCGTCCTCGAAATTAAGCCATCACCCTATTCAAGGAAAACACAAAATGTTTTCATCCATATGTGGAACACCACTCTATGTGCAACATATCCACATAGGGAACCTAGAACCGTATATCTAAAACACTTCTAAGAGATCTTAAAAGCGTTTAACGTGAACCCCTCAACATATAACATGATGTAGTTGCTTAAGCTGTGTCATACTTCCAATTAGGATTTTTGCACTAATTTCACCCAAGTATAAGATTCAAACAATAGATTATGCATGAATTTTTCACATTTTAGAATTTACATCCTCATTTTATCCAAACATCAGGTTCTACATTATGTCCTCATTTGGAAGAGTTATTTATAATTAACTCAATTTTATCTATATAGATCATAACAAGGTGTCGTCATCATTATATTGTGCAAAATTTTCAGACTATATTCAACATAATTATTAAGCACTAACATCATTACTGTTTGGCATATATCATTAAAATGATCACATGTCACTTTAATATTAAGTTACACGTTTATTAGTGAACTTATCGCTAGATTTACCAACCATATTATGTCATAGATATTCATGTAACATGTATCACTAGTGTCATCTCATTGTACTTTCTCATATTAGGTTGTAAACTCTATTAGAGATTCATCATGAGATTATCTGACTACTCATATTATCATTATTATTCATGTATATGGTTAACCAATTATACATTGATATCTATTAAACCATTTTTAGATTTCCTTCATGTCATGTACATATGTCGAATCTCAAGATTAGATCACATTCTTATCTACATTATATCATGGTTGTGCTAAACAAACTTATATGAGTGGCTTTTTAAACACATGTCCAATTGAGGTTCTCCTAACCCCTATTATGAGGGTAGTGTAATGCTCAGTCTCTCTGAGCTAACCTACCTCTATGAGTATCTCATATACTAACATTGTATTCCCTCTTTAGTCTAGGGTTCTTAGGTCTACCTCATTTGCACTAGGTGATTGCTTTACTAGCTCTAGCCACATAAGCACAAATGAAGACATGATATGGCATACTCTTCATAGGTTCTATACCCATGAAACATGTTTACCCAAAACACTCTCTATATATGCAACCACTAGATTCCTACAAGGGACCACCAACCCGAGCTTGAGGCTTCACAGAAACTAAAATGTAGTTACCTCCCCCAGGGTCTTAGGACTCTCTCTCCCTCACTCAGATTGTAGGTTATCATAATTCCTTATTCTCATATGCATATATAACCGACCTCTCTCTGGCTCTAGGGTTTGGTCCCCTCAAGGACATCTAGGTTCAACATGTCTAAAGGAATAATGCATAATTCTACTCAACTCAATCCCTTAGTTGTATTCTAGTTTAGGACATATCATATCACATATTTCTCATAATTCTCATATCCTGGAGTTTAGGTTCTCTAACCTTCTATGTGTGGGTCTCACTCTCTCTAGAGTTAATCCTAAAACTGGTCCTAACACTTGAGGTCCTCCTTTGTAAAAGAGCTTGAGGCTCATGATGATTCACAACCTTGTGTTACATAGCTTATCTTAACTTATCTTATCTTATTTCGTAAAAGCCTATGTACTTGCATCATTAAGCTTGTCTCAATCCTCAAAACTGAACTTTCCTCAAAAATAAACTTTATCATCATAAACCAACTTATATTACTATATCAAACTTATATCATATAATCTAAACTTATTTCATCTATTCCATCTATCATATATTATAACAAGGCTCTAGACATCTAATCTAGAATTACTCTCTCTTCTAGACTGATGTCATTCACTTTCACTTAGGTTGCATGACCACGTCCTACTCTTACATGTGTGGGGACATATTTTTGTAATACTTACATATATATTAAAATATTATATAGTTTTTTTCCGATAAAACAAGTGTCAGAGAAAACTATTGAGTCTCAATTTTATTGGAATCAAAAACCAAATCCAAAAAATGAGTGTCCCACACATAGTAGAGCGTACAATGTCATGAAAACTAGTAAAAAAGGTGAGAACATGGTGTAGACTGGTGTAGCTACCTAAAACATAGATGCATCTTATGTCAAAAGTTTCTCTTTATGTTATTTATGTCATTTTCAAATAATGCAACGTCCCATACCGCTGCACTTTAAGGAAAGAATGACACCTAAGGACCTGCTATACAACAAACACTAGTCTAGACCTAGTTCTCAGAAATCTTGGTGGTAACCTAGAGGCTAGGTTAGATCTAGTCTCTAAAAGATGACTAATCTAACTCTAAGGATTATTAAGTTCAAGGTTCTTTAGTTTTGAGTTGCATAATGAGCAAATGTCAGGCTTTGCTTTTGTTCAAGCTCGGATACCACCTGTGACGTCTCCAAATTTTCTAAAACTTAATCTAATGTGTGACATCCAAATTGAAAGTCAGTGAGAATCTCAATTTAAACACCCCACACTAGGCTAAGAAGAAGAAAATCAGAGGAGGTCAGAAGGAAACAACAATAGCACATGCACACGAACAATAATAAATCATACAACACATGTTCACCATTAAACATATAATTACAACATGAATTGTTACAATATTTGATATTACACATTGAACATCAAACTTTACATATACATGTACTGCCACTAAACAACATGATCTTAAGACAATAGGTCCACCTGTACATCAGCTCGCCACACAACTCTCATCTATCTTGGTTCTTCAAGAGCATATAGACACAACCTAAACAAAAGATTACATGTGGTACATGTCAGCACAATATTGAAGAATATTGTACTGAGTACACATACATATCTTTTTATATACCTCACATTACTGAGATTGACAATAAGATAAAATTAATACTTGGTATTTATAAAGAAATATAAGAAAAAGAATATACTTGCATAAAGATGTTCATTTTTTTCGGGAAGCCAGGAGGCTATTTATTCATCTTGCCCTCCTCTTGCAAGCCAATATGAAAAATGGGTACATGGATGCATATTAGAACGAGACATAAACTTGGTAGTACCATTACATTTCTCTACCTCTAGAGAGGGTCTAATACACTCAGGCGGTCTGCATAATCAAAGCATCCTGTTTTATGTTTCTGGTGAAACTTGGCGAGTGTTTCTGCAACTATGTTGCATTTTCTTCCTTCAAACTTCACACTCCACCCCGGATTATTTGACCTCCGTCTTTGAATGTGATCTATGATGGTTGCAAGTTTAGGATTCTCCTCAGGTGGGTGTTGTAGCATGCTTATCAAACCCTTACAATCTGTCACAAAAATAACCTTTTCCAACTTATTTGCAATGGCAATCTCGCCGGCTACATCTACTGCAATGGCTTCTACGTGAACTGTAGATCTGGATATTATCTCCCTCACGTGCCCATCCACCCAGTGTCCTTCCTTGTCTCGCACAACGACAACAATGGTGACCTTTGTTTTAGTCCAAGCACCATCTGTGTTGATCTTTAAGTACTCTCCATCCGGCCGTGACCAGGTTGCTATCTCCGGCGAGTCCTCTGTCGAAGTTAATCTATATTTAGCACATGCAATGGTATTCAAGCTCACCTCGTTCTCAATACGTTGGATCAGGATTTGTTTTGGGATGGTTTTATGCTCAAAGATCTATCCATTCCGCACTGTCCATAGCATCTGACAGGTGATAAGGACTTGTGGTACTCTCGATTCAGCGAGTTTCACCTGCTCCCTGAACCAGCTACGACCCTCTCCTTGGAAGCTGTATATTGAGAGTAGTTCTACAGATCTCCTTCAAGTATGGACAGCCCCACAGAGCGTGGACCATGGTTTCTTCTTCCTCCCGACATCGTTCGCACATACTATCGGTAGCTAACTTGCGATGCACCCATTTGCTGTTCGTCAGTAATGCGCCATGCATGGCTAACCAAGAGAACATCCTCATGTTCGTGGCCACTTGTACGTGCTTTCCATAGCTTTCCCCATTCTCCGTCCACCTTAATATCCCTTCCTCGTCGCAGTATAGTGTAGGCAGATTTAGTAGAGAATGCGCCATTCTCTGTGTCTGTCCAAATCCTTACATCCCTTCCACCCCTGTCAGCTGGAGGTTCAATGTTTCTGATCTGCTGGACTGTGGTCGTAGGTAGCCAGTACCGAAGAAAGTCCTCATCCCAAGTTCCATTCTCCTTCCTCACGCTCGCCACAGATAAGTCAGAGAGGGACTCTAGGATGACTTGCGGCGCCTGAGTGGATAGTGTGAGTCTGGGTTTCACCCAATTGTCATGCCAGAACTGTATCGTAGACCCATTTCCAGGCAGTAGGATTGAGTTTTCCATGATAAACTCTTTTGATTTATAGGTAGCTCTTGCTAATCTTGACATATTCAGCCCCTTGCCGTCACTGTATGCATCAAATCATTTCTTCATATATCTGCACCATATAGATGGGTCTGTTGCAAGCTATGTCCCATGTGTTCTTTGCAATGAGTGTAAAATTCCACTCCCTCCCTGACTTGATTCCGAGCCCTCCCTCCATTTTATTGCTTGTGATTTTGTTCTACGTCACAAGAGATAAAGAGTGCGTCTTATGACCTCCTCCCCAAATGAAGCGCCGTATGTAGCTTTCTATCCGGTCGTACAGGCTGACTAGAAGGGTTGCCATTTGCATGACGAATGACGGAATTGACTCTAGTGACAATTTAGCTAGACAGCAACGTCCAGCCCACTGATCGGGAAATCGGTCTGCACGGCCACATATACTCCCGCATATACCTATTCAATCACCATACTGCACCGCATATTGATAATTGGTCCACTAAGCGGTCATGAGCCGCATATACTCCCGCTTGGCCGATTAAGTGGCCGATTAAACTCTGCTTTTTAAAAGCCCAGAACTTATGTCCATGTATTTCATACATACATGCATACATAAAACACACATTTTATTATATATATATGTTTAAGTTTGTAGTCGTTGATTTATGTATACATTACAATACATATAAAATTTCCATACACATTTGTGCATTTATATGAATACCTTTTGATATATTAACATATATACATACATATACAATATACCTAAATATACAATCACATATGTGTACACGTATATATACACATTGATTTATTTACATTTATAACATGCTCTGGACATATTTTTACATTGATTTACATAAATTTTAGTATTTGTACATATATTACAAACACATTCCATATATATACATATAATTACATATATAAGTATATCATGCATCATACATGTATATTAAAATGTTTATATGTAAATATGTATGCGTGCCTACTCTATATCTTTTAATATATAATCTCAATATATTATTTTATATATAATTAGTTTATTGAAATAAAAAAAATCCAGAACTGCATATACTCTCGCATACCGCATATACTCTATGCAGTACCCTCACCGCCTGTACACTGCATACCGCTTTCCTGAACATTGGTCCAGCCAATGAAAGGGTTCTCACATCCCATCCATTAGATCTTCCTTCTATTTTCTCGAGTATGCTAGCATAGGTTTTCCTTGTAACTTTGAAATGAATAATAGGGACTCCCAAGTAACGGCTGAGGTCATCGGTTTTCTAAAAATTGCATATTCTCCCTATTCTAGTTCTCATGATCTTTGGAACAGCCCTGGAAAAGAAGATATGCATTTTAGCGATCGATATGACTTGCCCAGAGGCCTTCTCAAACAGCCTAAAACATCTTTTGATGGTTCTTATTTGGGCGCATGATGCTTCCCCAAAGAGAATAAGGTCATCCACGAAGCATAAATGGGACATATCAATTCCGCTTCTTCCCATTCGAATAGGTTTCCAAATTCCCTTGTCTACAAGCTAATGAATCATCTAACTCAATCTTTCAATGCATAGGACAAATATGTATGGGGTTAATGGATCACCCTGTCTGAGCCCCCTACTCAGTTTAAAGGGTCAAGTAAATGTACCATTCTAGAGAATTGAACATTCTCCTGAAGTGATGGAGTTCATAATGTAGTCAATTATATTTTTAGGTAAGGCGACCAATTGTAGTGTGTTCTTGATGAACTCCCAAGAAATCTTGTCATACACCTTAGATAGGTCCACCTTGATTTCCATATGTGCTAGACGTTTCTTCTTCTTCATTGAATGAATGACCTCCTGTGTCATAGCAATGTTTTCTATTATGCGTCTTCCCAGAACAAAGGCACTCTGTTCCTATGAAATATAGCTTGGTAAATGGTCTTTCATCCTCTCAACCACTACCTTCGACACAAGCTTCAAACAGAAATTATTCAGCGATATCGTACATGTAACTGGTCGCAGGTTACACGACTACTAACCTTTGGTATAAGAACTATTGATGAGTTGCATAACTCAATCGAAAGAGTCTCCTCCCGAATAGCCTTTGTTGCTATCTCCACGATGGATTCCATTACAGTGTTCCAATGGTTTTTAACAAAAAGACCAGTGACACCATCAGGTCCCGCAGCTTTGTACAAGTTCAAGTTTTTTAGGATCTTCGTGCATTCCACCTCCTTGGGATCAGCTGCTAAAGCCTCCATCTGCCCCATTTTCATTCTACAGAACTGTCCAGGGATCATGCCTATGATTCCTCCATTGTGACTCTGTGGCTCACTGAGAATATCTTGGAAATGAGACCTTACTAGTTTGCCAAGTTGAGCTTCATCCGTAATCCACTCTCCTTCTTTGTTCTTCAGCTTGAGAATAGTGTTTATCCTTCTCCTTTGTTTCACATATGTACTGTAAAATATCATGTTGGAATCACCATTCCACAACCAGTTAATGTGACTCTTCAGCTTCCATTCTTCTTCTTCTTCTTTGAGAATTGTGTCGAGTTTGACCTTTATATTGGTGTAGATGCCATTTGTAATGATATTATAACATTCAACTAACTCCTTTTCTAATCTTTCTATGTTGCGCATGACAATGCTTTTCCTCCTCCTCTTTTCTGTAGTTTTCTTTCTATCCCACTTGTTAATGTCCTCTTTAATCTGATCCGAGGCCTTGTTGAAGTCCATCATGTTGTTCCATCTATCCGCCAAGATGGTTTTGAATTCATTATCACTTGTCTAGGACACCTTAGTAATAAACCTCTTCTTGCAATGCCGCTATTTTATCCCTCTAACCAGTAGTGGATTATGGTCTGAATGCATGCGAGGGAGGTGCTCGACCAAGAACTCAGTATGAGATTGTATGAAGGTTGTATTGGCTACCAATCAGTCAATCTATTATTGAAAAGTTCCTCATTTAAATGTGTATTTAGGTCCAGAGAATCCCAGATCTGAAAGACCAACTTCCACGAGAGTTTCTTGAAACAACTGTGCCTCTGCAAAATTGTAATGTATGCTTCCGCTCCGCTCATCAGGCGTACAGGTTGTGTTGAGATCACCCAATACTATCCACGGTTTGGAAAATTTTCTCCCAATGTCCACGATATGTTTCCATAAGAGTTTTCAAATTTAAATGTGAGGGTTAGCGTAGATGAAGGTAACCAGAGTATTATTGTTGATACAACACATAATGAATTGTATGTGGTAGTTGATGATTTGTACTTTTCCTTTACTGTCGTTCTAGCATACCCAAATACCTCCTGCAAACCCCTATGCTTCCACTCTAAAGGAGTATTCAAAGCCCAATTTTGTGATAGTTTGTGTGGCCTTAAATCCACTTATCCAGGGTTCTATAATGGCGATAATATTTGGTTTTTGGATGGACATCCGTTCCTTGAGATTACATTGGTTTTCCTTCTCACCTATTTTGTGAATGTTCCTATAAGGACCCTGACCTCCATTTAGGGTTTACCCTATTTGTTTTTCTTAACCTTGGTGTTTAGTTACTTTCTAATCCCCCTTAGTGGTGATTAGGGTTTGTTTATGCTTGTTGTGTGTTGGGGGTGCTACTTGCAATAAACCCAAGTTTAGGTTTGTTGAGCAAGTTTGTCACCTTGAGAGGTGTTTCTCTCTCTCTTTTCTTTCTCTAGTGTTGAGAGGAAGGGTTGGGATCGTTGCTTGAGTTGCTATGGGCTTGTATGAGCCTTGTTGGGCCTTATTGTGCCTTGCTTGAGCCTTGCTGACCCTGTTGGACCTTGTGTCTGGAAAGAGTGCCTTGTATCGGCCATAGGTGTGTCACCCAGGGAGTGGTGTGTCGGGCATGGTATTGGGGTGTATCAGCCATGAACCCCGTTGACCCTTTGACCTCGTTTGTTTCACCACTAGTGGACACTTGGTGCTTGATGCTTGCATGTGGCAATGACCTTGGACATGTGTTTAAGGCAAGATAAGGAGGTGGCATTGCCCATGGACAAGTGTCCCTAGGTGGGTGACACATTACTTTGTCTTACCTTGGTTTCTCCTCCATCCTCTCCTATATATGTGTTCCCTTTCTCTTGCTAAGGATCCCTTTAGTTCCTTAGTTTCCCCTCCCCTTTGGTTGCACGACATCTCTTCCTTTGCAAGCTTGGTGGCCGATCCTTATCTTGGAGTCTTCTTCTTATTCCTCTAGTGATGGTCGAACCCTGGAGTGCTTTGTTCTCCTTCTTGTGGTGGAGCTTGGAGCTTGCTTAAGGTGGGTTACATAACTCCTAACCCTAATCATATTACCTTCTCCTATGTTTTTGTACGTTTACTTATGATCATAATCGGCCGTGTATGTTCTAAGATAAGTTTCTTGCTTGTTGCACCTTTAATCTTGTATTTATGGTGATCTTGTTGATATGGTTGAGGTTTTATACCCTTTTACCCTTGATGGCCGAACCATGTTTTAGGGTTTCTTTTTGAGAAACACTCCTTTCCCTCCTTGGTCTAGAGAAGTGAGCTTGAGCTCTAGTAATATGAGCAAAACCCCTCTCTCGTTTAAGTTGAGAGGTGAGCTTGTGTTCTAGTTGCTTGAAGCAACACCCTCCTCTCACCATGGATTCGAGAGGTGAGCTTTTTGGTAGATGTAGACCTGTGTTGAGGTTGATCCTTGTGGTTTCCCGTTTTGTGATAGAGGTTTCGCAAGACCCCTCTCTCTTGGGTGTTGAGAGGTGAGTAGATCTTCTTGATCAATCTAGGGTTTGGTACCCTTGTTCTTGAGGTTGATGATGATCTTGTTGGGTCGTATCTTGCACGACATGGCTTGGGGATGGTGCTGCCCGATACCCTCTCTTGATCTAGAGTTTTGGGTTGGTTTGATGAGGTTGTATTGGGTGATACACCTTGGTCTTTGCCTTGTGTGTTGGCCGATAGGATGAGGCTAACTTGGTTGCACGACACACTTGGTTGCACGACACACTTGGTTGTACGATACACCTTGAGGTGGTAGCCCGACATCCTTGCTTAATGCTTGGCCATTATGTGGCTGGAGTGTTTGGATGATATGAGGGAAGTTACCCTGCCCGATACCACCTCCAGTGAGGGTTCCCTTCCCGTCACACTTCTTGTGAGGGTAGTGGGTACTTCTAGTGAGGGTCATGTTCCACCCGGAAACCCATCTGATAGCTCTTTATCATGCAATCACTTTCTTATTAATAAGAATTATGGTTTATGGTTCGTGAACCTTTGACATGTTTGGTAATAGTAAGGTGGTTGATATAGTAGAACACACATATGTAAGCATGACATATCTGGAACTCTAATGACATGATATTATGTGTGTTTATGATCATCTTGAATCATGTATATATATATGATGATGATGATGATGATGATGAGTAATGATAAGCTTGGAAGCATATGAACTGCTTCACATGATGGTGAGACCCATGTCTATGGTCATAGGTTGAGGCATGAATGATAAAGCGTATAATCATCAATGTTGCCCTATATTTGATAACATGATCCTTCTGTCAATCCATGATGGCTTCAGTTATCTCTGTAATTGTGTATACTAACCATGCAGGTGTTTCATGCGGATGCATAAACAGGTAAAAGGGCTATGAGGTATACATGTTTGAATAACACTGCCTTGATGGTCACTCATGTTGATGAGATAACTTGCATCACCAATATGATGTGTTTAGGTCTGAGGACATGAGTTTGGCTTAAGTGCCTAGTTGAGGTGTTATCCTCTAATGATGAGATCAGGGATTGTTATCCCAAGTGATGAGAATGCCTTAAGAGGCAGTGGTTTCTTGTGATGAGGGATTGAGTTCCCGGGATAATGTGATGGTGGTAATAATAATATAACTTAATGTTATGTATGTGTTACAACCTGTTTGCCTCAACAGTTCACTTAAAATATACTAACTAATTACAGTGGAACATATCATGTAGTTTTCCCTAGCCATAGATCCATCATCGTCAATAGATGGTAATGGTGAAATGTGTTCTCCTACGGGTTAACTCGGAGTGCATATTGTTGAATATGCGAGATTTCTCCTAGCCCAAAATAGAGAGGATTCGAGTGCATCTACGGTTGCAGACTCGGGATAGATAGAGCATGGTGAACAGGCCCATGGATCAATGTGATAGAGCATGAATGCGTTCATGGCTCAGGGAGCACGGTGAACTGGCCCGTAGCTCAGATATACTAGCACCGAGACATGTACCAATGCAGGATAGAGAAAGGGTAGCCTGCGGGAGCTGACCCTGTGGCTGAGGCCACTTAAGCATGAGACTGCGGTCTTGCTTTGGTTCTCGTGCACTGAGCACAAGGTGGTGAGGTCATGGAGTCTGGCTCTTCCATGGACCTTATATGGCACCGGCTTTGGGTTTCGCAACCAAAGGTTGGATTTGAGTGGTACGACTCACTTTCTTAGGGCATAATAATACGTAATCCATCCGAATAGTAGTTATTGCTTAAGGCAAAACACGGAACATTGTTTGAGGCCTTGCTTGTGTAGTTGATCTTGTTATACACTGTAGTTACTTATACATCCTTATGTTATGTGGTAAGATCATATAAATCTTATCTTGTCAATCATGTTCCATAATGAAATACTTGGTTATCTGCCTTCCGTACATCTTGGTAAGCTTGATGGTAATAATAACCTTGCTCTATAGATTGCTCTTATTGTACATTTTATTAGTTATCTGTTGTTGTTGCTTTAATCTTTCTGAGGTTTTATGGTTTCGACAGGGAGTTATGTTTCTCGCTGGGACTGTGTGTCTCACCCCATTGGTTTACAACCTTTTTAGGTGTTCGCGCTAGACGTGGTGGTGGTCGTAGGGTTGCGGTCGAGCAACAAGACGAGCAGTAGAAGGCAAGAGATGGATATGTTGTTGTTTTGGTTGTTTTATAGTAGAGTGTTAGAGTCATCCCTGTACTCTCAGGTCCTCGGAGGCGTTTTGACGTAGTTTTACGATGTATAAAGCTTTGTATATCCTGCTGTTGGCCCGATGTGGCCCGTTATGTATATATTAACAGGTGATGAACTCATGTGATGACAAGAGAACTGATTTGTTAAGTTGTGAACACGTATTTAAACTTGTAGATGTTTATATAACCTGTCTTGTTGTAGGATGAGGATCTAATTGTAATAGTTTCTTGGTTTATCTTCTTCTCAAAATCGGTTTTAATTACCCTGTGTTTTTTATAACAAGTGGTTTATGGTGTTTTTTGCACGTTTTCACATGGCACCTCGTTGTTTGTGTGATAATGGGATGTGTCGCCACAAGCTTTGGTATCAGAGCCCTAGGTTCGATGAGTCTACAAGGATTTACGACTAGGTTGTGTTTGTTCTTGTGAGTTTTCTAGATTTTCTTACAATTATCTTCTACCCTCAGTGAAAGAAAAAGCTGAGATGTCTGGAAATCATGAAGAACATGCTGCTGAGAGCAGCGATGCTGCATCAGTTGATGGAGCAGGAGGGAAGGCACATGGAGATCGGGTGCCTGAGGTTCCCCAAACTTGATCCAGCCATTCTCGAAAATCCTACCTACCAACAGCTTATGGGGAAGATGATGGCTACGATTAATCTCATGGTAGAGAGATTGCCAATGCCTCCGCCGAGAGCACATGCTCCCCATGGTGAAACATCGGGTATCGGGAAGACCTTTGAGCGGCTTTGCCGAGTCAGAGCTTCAGACTATGCTGGGACGACTGATCTAGTGGATGCAGATCCGTGGCTGACATGTCTTGAGAAGGCCTTCCGGATCCTTGACATCCCTGAAGCAAACAAAGTCAAGCACGCTGTCTACTTTTTGAAGGGTAGTGCTGGCCATTGGTGGGCCATCGATGAGGAGAAGTGAACCAGTGAGGTGATCGGTTGGGAGGTTTTTCGACACGAGTTCGTTGGCAGATACTTTCCGAAGACGTATCTTGACGAGAAGATCAGCCAGTTCGAACGTCTGCGCCAAGAAATGATGAACATCACCAAGTATGAAGCCAAGTTCATCGACCTATTAAGGTTTTGTCCTCACATGGAAGCAACAGATGATGAACGGATCAAACATTCTGAGAAAGGCATGAGTGCTGAGTTGACAATGCCTGCTGCCGCCCTAGAGAATAGAGAACGGTTTTCCACATTTGTGGAATCTGTCCAGAGGATCGAACGGTCAGTTAGGGAAAAGAGAGAGGCCATGTCTAAGAAGAGGCCTTCTCAGTTCCAGGGACATAGGTTTGGTGGCTTCAAGAAGCCAAAGTTTTCAGCACCTTCCATGATGAGAGGTTCTAGTGTACCGTCACAGTTGTCTCCAAGTAAAGGAAGAGGTTATGTTTCTTCACCGTCAAAGGCACATAGTACAACTTCAGTGGCAGTGACAGGGCCATCTAGATCACAATTGGAGGATAGGGCATGCTATATCTGTGGACAGATAGGGCATTTCAAGTCAAACTACCCAAGGAAGGATGTTGAAGTGACACAACAGCCGAGGCAAAATCAACAAGGAGCAGATAGACAGCAGCCCAGTAGTAGCAGAGGGCGAGGATGCGGTCAGACGTCGCAAGCAGGGTCGTCTGCTCAAGAAAGCAGAGGACGTGGACAACAAGCAACAACTCGATTCTATGCTATGAGTCAGACGGAAGCGATAGTCAACTCACGAGTGGTGACAGGTCAGATGGAGTTATTTCATTCTGATTGGTCTTCTTCTTGCTTTATATCTGTTCTGGTTGACCCGGGTGCTACACACTCTTTTATCGCACGTTCTATGCTTGATAGCTGTCTGTTACCTGTTAGCTGTAAGAAAGATAGCTTGTTGTTAGAAACCCTACTTGATGGTTCCTTGATGCTTCGAGAGGAGTGCCCATCCTATGTTCTGTCTTTTTCGGGACACAAGATACAATTAGATCTTATACCACTTGATATACATGGATTCGATGTGATCCTTGGGATGGATACCTTAGAGAAGTATAAGGCTGTGTTGGACTGTGGTTCCAAGAAGGCAGTGTTTGTTGATGATGGAGAAAAATGGATCTTCCAAGCAGATAGGAAGATTCTTCCGACGTGTCTAGTGTCAGTTATGGTGGCAGAAAAGTTGCTACGGAAAGGATGTAAGGCGTTCTTAGCTCACGTTGTAGATACCAGGGCAAGGGGTCTTAGCCTTGAGGAGGTGACAGTTGTCCGAGAGTTTGCGAATGTGTTTCCGGATGAGTTCCCCGGTGTTCCTCCACCCCGAGAGATTGATTTTGAGATCAATCTGGTTCCAGGAACACAACTAGTTGTACAGACACCGTACAGGATGGATCTAGCAGAGAAGGCAGATCTCAAGAAGTAGTTACAAGAGTTGTTGGAGAAAGGTTTCATCCGACCGAGTACGTCGCCTTGGGGTGCTCCAGTATTGTTCGTTAGGAAGAAGGACGGGTCAATGCAGTTGTGTATAGATTACTGATAGTTGAATAAGGTCACGATCAAGAACAAGTACCCATTGTCGAGGATAGATGATCTGTTTGATCAGTTGCATGGTGCTACAGTGTTTTCAAAGATCGATCTATGGTCTGGATATCATCAGTTGAGGATTAATGCAGATGACATACCAAAGTCAGATTTTAGGATGAGGTATGGTCACTTCGAGTTTCTGGTTATGCCATTTGGGCTAACCAATGCGCCTGCTGCTTTCATGGATTTAATGAACATGGTGTTCTGTTCGTTTCTAGATCAGTTTGTTGTAGTCTTTATAGATGACATCTTGATCTACAGTCAAGACATTCAGAAGCATGAATAGCATCTTCAACAAGCGTTGACTCTCCTTCGCCAACATCAGTTGTATGCCAAGTTTAGTTAGTGTGAGTTTTGGTTGAAAGAAGTAACTTTCTTGGGTCATGTGATATCTACAGAAGGTGTTAAAGTGGACCTGAAGAAGGTAGAGTCCGTTGCAGAATGGGAACAGCCGAAGACGCCGATGGAAGTTTGCAGTTTCCTGGGTTTAGCAGGTACTACTGGAGGTTTATAAAGGACTTCAGTGTGATTGTGTTGCCGATGATGAAGTTGACATGGAAAGACATACCTTTTTTCTGGAATGATCGTTGACAACAAGATTTCCAAAGTTTGAAGGAGAAGCTGACTAGTGCTCCAGTAGTAGTGCTGCCAGAGCCTGGGAAGGGCTATGTTGTTTTCTGTGATGCTTCCAAGAAAGGCTTAGGTTGTGTGCTGATGCAGGAGGATCATGTGGTTTCTTTTGCTTCGTGACAACTTAAGAAACACAAGGAAAATTATCCGACACATGATTTGGAGTTGGAAGTGGTGGTTCATGCGTTAAAGATTTGGAGACACTATCTTTACGGGTAAGTGTGTTAGATCTTTATAGATCATAAGAACTTGAAGTACATCTTGTCGTAGAGTGAGCTAAACATGGACAGCGTCGATGGATGGAGCTAATCAATGATTATGACTGCACCATTGAATATCACCATGGTAAAGCAAATGTTGTAGCTGACGCGCTTAGCCGAAAGTCTTCTTCTCTTCCTACAAAGAAGGCATAGTTGGGTTCCTTGGTATGCCATAGACGGGATATGTTTGTTTCCTTGCGGCAGATGAATGTGCAGATGGAAGTTTCCTTGTTAGTAGGACTTTTGGCACAGATGCAAGTCAAGCCTACGCTGAGATAGAAGATCAAAGATGCACAACAAACATATGATACAATACAGTTGATCAGGTCAGAGCTCGGTAGCGAAAGGCGTGATGGGTTCCATGAGTCTGAGGATGGATTAGTTTGCTGTCATGATAGGATGGTGGTCCCCGATGCTGATAATCTAAGGAAGCTAGTGCTCGAGGAAGCACACATATTGATGTATGCTATGCATCCAGGAGTCACCAAGATGTCTCATAATATGAAGGACCTGTATTGGTGGTCTGGCTTGAATTAAGATGTAGCCAAGTTTGTGGCTAGGTGTGCGGTATGCCAGCAAGTCAAGGCTGAGCATCAGAAGCCGGCAGGTACATTGCAACCCATGCCGATACCGCAGTGGAAATGGGATCACATAACCATGGATTTCATAGTTGGTCTGCCCAGGATAGCTAAGAATCATGATTCCATTTGGATGATAGTGGACAGTTTGACGAAGTCTGCCCATTTCCTACCTGTGAAGACAACATATACAACCGAGAAGATCTCTCAAGTATATGTAGATGAGATAGTACGCTTGCATGGTGTACCAGTAACAATAGTTTCCGACAGAGGTCCTCAGTTCACGAGTCATTTCTGGGAACAGTTGCACAAAGCGTTGGGAATACAGTTGAGGTTCAACACCGCTTTTCACCCGCAAACAGATGGACAGTCTGAGAGGACTATTCAAACTTTGGAGGATCTTCTTCGGGCTTGTGTATTGCAGTTCCTAGGCAGTTGGGATGTACATCTCAGTTTGATGGAGTTCGCATATAACAATAGTTACCAGTGGAGCATTAACATGGCTCCTTATGAGGCCTTATATGGTAGGAAGTGCATATCTCCTTTATGTTGGTATGAATATGATGAGTATCAGCTTTTAGGTCCTGAGTTAGTACAACAGACAATAGAAAAGATCAAAGTGATACAGCAACAGCTGAAAACGGCACAGGATAGACAGAAGTCTTATGCAGACAATTGCCGACGACCTTTAGAGTTCCAAGTGGGAGACAAAGTGTACCTCAAGGTCTCACCTTGGAAAGGCGTGCTATGGTTTGGCCAGAAAGGTAAGCTAGCACCCAGGTATATGGGGCCATATCCAGTAATAGCACGTGTTGGCAAGGTAGCTTACAAGTTAGAGCTATCACCAGAGTTTCACAGGTTACATCCAGTGTTCCACGTCAACATGCTGAAGAAAAGTCACCCAGATACAGGGATAGTGATACAGCCAGTCGAGGTTGATCTTGATGAAGATGTGACCTACGAGGAAGGTCATTTGATGATCCTTGACAGAAGAGTAAAGAAGCTGAAGAGGAAGGACTTGTCTCTTGTGAAGGTTCTTTGGCATCGTCGTGGCATTGAGGAAGCCACGTGGGAGTTGGAGGAAGAGATGAGGAGGAAGTATCCCTCACTTTTCTCTTCAGATTTCAAGGATGAAATCCCTTTGTAGAGGGTTATAGCTTGTAAGGACCCTGACCTCCGTTTAGGGTTTACCCTATTTGTTTTGCTTAACCCTGGTGTTTAGTTGCTTGCTAATCCCCCTTAGTGGTGATTAGGGTTTGTTTATGCTTGTTGTGTGTTGGAGGTGCTACTTGCAATAAACCAAAGTTTAGGGTTGTTGAGCAAGTTTGTCACCTTGAGAGGTGTTTCTCTCTCTCTCTTTGCTTCCTCTAATGTTGAGAGGAAGGGTTGGGCTCATTGCTTGAGTTGCTTTGGGCTTGTATGAGCCTTGTTTGGCCTTGTTGTGCCTTGCTTGATCCTTGCTGACCATGTTGGACCTTGTGTCAGGCAAGAGTGCATTGTATCGTCCATAGGTGTGTCGCCCAGGGAGTGGTGTGTCGGGCATGGTGTTGTGGTGTATCAGCCATGAACCCCTTTGACCCTTTGACCTCATTTGTGTCACCACTAGTCGACACTTGGTTCATGATGCTTGCATGTGGGAATGACCTTGGACATGTCTTTAAGGCAAGATAAGGAGGTGGCATTGCCCATGGGAAAGTGTCCCTAGGTGGGCGACACCTTGCCTTGTTTTACCTTGGATTCTCCTCCATCCTCTCCTATATATGTGTTCCCTTTCTCTTGCTAAGGATCCCTTTAGTTCCTTAGTTTCCCCTCCCCTTTGGTTGCACAACATCTCTTCCTTTGCAAGCTTGGTGGCCGATCCTTATCTTAGAGTCTTCTTCTTCTTCCTCTAATGGTGGCCGAACCCTAGAGTTCTTTGTTCTCCTTCTTGTGGTGGAGCTTGGAGCTAGGAGCTTGGAGCTTGCTTAAGAAGGGTTACATAACTCCTAACCCTAATCATATTACCTTCTCCTATGTTCTTGTACGTTTGCTTATGATCATAATCAGCCATGTATGTTCTAAGATAAGTTTCTTGCTTGTTGCACCTTTAATCTTGTGGTTATGGTGATCTTGTTGATATGGTTGAGGTTTTGTACCCTTGTACCCTTGATGGCCGAACCATGTTTTAGGGTTCCTTGTATAGAAACACTCCTTTCCCTCCTTGGTCTAGAGAAGTGATCTTGAGATATAGTAATATGAGCAACACCCCTCTCTCATTTAAGTTGAGCGGTGAGCTTGTGTTCTAGTTACTTGAAGCAACACCCTCCTCTCACCATGGATTCGAGAGGTGAGCTTTTTGGTAGATGTATACCTGTGTTGAGGTTGATCCTTGTGGTTGCCCATTTTGTGATAGAGGTTGTGCAAGACCCCTCTCTCTTGGGTGTTGAGAGGTGAGCCGATCTTCTTGATCAATCTAGGGTTTGGTACCCTTGTGCTTGAAGTTGATGATGATCTTGTTGGGTTGTATCTTGCACGGCATGGCTTGGGGATGGTGTTGCCCGATACCCTCTCTTGATCTAGAGTTTTGGGTTGGTTTGATGAGGTTGTGTTGGGCGATACACCTTGGTCTTTGCCTTGTGTGTTGGCCGATAGGATGAGGCTAACTTGGTTTCACGACACACTTGGTTGCATGATACACCTTGAGGTGGTAGCCCGACATCCTTGCTTAATGCTTGGCCGTTATGTGGCTGGAGTGTTTGGATGATATGAGGGAAGTTGCCCTGCCCGATACCACCTCGAGTGAGGGTTCCCTGCCCGTCACACTTCTTGTGAGGGTAGTGGGTACTTCTAGTGAGGGTCATGTTCCACACGAAAACCCATCTGATAGCTCTTTATCATGCAATCACTTTCTTGTTAATAAGAATTATGGTTTATGGTTCATGAACCTTTGACATGTTTGGTAATAGTAAGGTGGTTGATATAGTAGAACACACATATGTAAGCATGACATATCTGGAACTCTAATGAAATGATATTACATGTGTTTATGATCATCTTGAATCATGTATATATATGATGATGAGTAATGATAAGCTTGCAAGCATATGAACTGCTTCACATGATGGTGAGACCCATGTCTATGGTCACAGGTTGAGGCATGAATGATAAAGCATATAATCATCAATGTTGCCCTATATTTGATAACATGATCCTTCTGTCAATCCATGATGGCTTCAGTTGTCTCTGTAATTGTGTATACTAACCATGCAGATGTTTCATGCGGATGCATAGCCAGGTAAAAGGGCTATGATGTATACATGTTTGAATGACACTACCTTGATGGTCACTCTAGTTGATGAGATAACTTGCATCACCAATATGATGTGTTTAGGTCTGAGGACCTAAGTTTGGCTTAAGTGCCTAATTGAGGTGTTATCCTATGATGATGAGATCAGGGATTGTGTGATGGAGTAGACTTTCAGAATCCTAAATGCCCAATGAAATAAGTGAATTCATACATGTTGAGTTGTTTTGAGAGTCCCAAGTGTTTTGTCAAAGTTGGATGTCAAATGATATTTATATCATGATTAAGATCCCTATAGTTGATGTCCTTTGAGGAATTTATTTGACAAGTCAAATAGTCAAAGTTTTGGCACCAAAATGGAATGCAATGTAGCTTGAGTGATGATAGAGCTATAGTTAAAATTTGGTGGCAATTGAAGGTTCCTAGAAGGAGATATATAGATTTGAATATGGTGATATAATTAGTATTTTGATTGCTTATGGACCAAAGTTAATATTCCCATCCTTGGTTAGCTATGTCATGCACTGCACAGGCAGGTAAGCCAGATATTCATATCGTGGCAACTTGGTGACCGTTGGATGGCTTGTGTTGGACGACTAGATGTTTTCCCTACCTCCAACTAAACTGGAGATCGTGGGGAAGACTGGAGGCAGTGACTCCAGCCACCACCTCATAATGGGTGTGCGCTAAGAAGGGAACTGACTGAGGTAGTTATACCCCTCCTCAGAGATGGTTTCAACTCGCCACTACACCCGCCAGTAGGGAGTTGAAACAGGGTGGACATCACCACCTATCCTTGCCGTCTTCGAGGCTTCCTTGGAGTTGACGACCTCAGCGTTGCTTCAGGAATCAATAGATGGAGGTCGAGGCTATTGCCTTCTGGAGAAGAAAAAGCAATAGCAGCACGCATTGGACGAAAAGGTGCAGCCAACATCAAGCTCCAATACTAGCGCCACACAGAAGTAGTGTTGTAGTGCTAGACCAGTCGGAAGTCTTGGACGTGATGGACTCTGAGAAGGAGGCAAAGATTTGCTTCCATGTCTCATCAGTATCGAACGTGTATACGTGAATCTTTGGAGTCTCAGCGGTGATCTAGGAATCTTGGAGGATGACCAACTTCTCACCAGATCCATCCCGTGCAGCGGCGCTCTCATGAACCAGGAGGAGCCACTGGCAACGAGCTTGAGAGGTCGAACGTTCAGTAAGGGGGATCCAGCGGCTACCCAGAGAGGCAAGAGGCACCTTTATTAGATGAGGAGGTTGGATCCAGAGCATGTTCCTCACCGAAGCATGCCTTTTCTACTGCGTTCCCTGGCAGACATAAAGCAAAGGAGGCAGTGTGCCCCTTCACTCTGCTGCAACATTCCAGGCGGCATTACTAGAGCCTATCCACCATGGATCGATGAGGACCAAGACTACTGTGTTGCATAGATGAAGCAAACTCATCAAGTGCTCCTTTCGTGAGGCAAAGGTGTCCGGGATCACCACGGGACCTTACGGGAGAGGCTATCGAAGTGGTACTCTATTTCACAGAGGAAACAGAGGTAGCGCGACTTGGGAAAGGTGGAGACAACGAACCAGGCCCAGTCACCAGATGGCCGAAACAAAGAAAGCCGACCGGCTCAGCGTGGGCACAAGATGAATGAGAACCGCCCATCAGAGGGCACATGGCGACACATGATTGGCTGAAAAAGGTAAACCCCCAGATTTAGTCCAGATCTTATATAATTCGTAGAAAATAGCATGTTGATCAGAAAATTACAAACAATATACCAAAATGTTCAGAAAAATGAGTAGAACACAATTAAAGCAAAATATCAGGCTTTTGATGCATGATTATCAATGATAGTTTTTTAGTTTTGAAATGCTTAACTGATGGATAATAAATATCAAACGTTGGCCTAAAATTATGAGAATACATTAGTAAATCAATATTCATGCTTATAATCTAGTGTATGTCAGTGATTATGATGATGATGCATGAAATCATGTAATTTACTCCATATGGCTAATTAGGGCTTTTAACCCTAAATAAAATGCAATAAATGCACACATGCTCAATAAATGATGAAATTCACAGAGTAAGCTCATATCAGTATATGAAACCTCAGTTTTTATTATGAGATCATAATGATGAACATAATTCATGTTATATGAAGAGCACCCTTAATACATGTGATGTCACCCTAATATGGTTAAGGAAAGTGACATAATGTTAAGTACGTTCACATAATAATGTGATACATGAGTATATCCAGTTGATGAACTATAATCTGGAATATGACATCAGTAAGATAAATATAAGACAAGAATACAAGTAATAAAGTACATATCCTTATGAGTTGAGTGAAACCCTAATGAACATGTGTAGGGTTAAGATGATATGTAAGACGATGAGAACCTGATGATAGTTTATGGTCTTGTCTTGATCAGGTTTGACTAAGCTTATAGTTGACATCAGTGATATGTGATTAGTATGATCTATCTCTTTGGAAGGTACACCATTACCTCTTACTTGGCTTATTATACATTATGCTTGTGTTATATGGTAGTAAAGACTTGGCATATGGTATCGAATGAAATGATTGTTCTTATATGATATGTTGGTTGGTTTTCTATACTTACTGCTATGAACACATCAAACATAATATATCTGTTCCATTATATGAAAGCACCAACTCTTTGGCAATGTGCTTGGAAGTGACCGAACTCTTTGGTAGTGGTCACATTGTACATATGGAAGCACCAACTCTTTGGTAGTGTGCTTGGACCCAACTCTTTGGTAGTGGTTACATTGTACATATGATCCAACTCTTTGGTAGGGATCATAAAGGCCTTGAGATATTATGGAAAATAAGCTTAATATATGTGTTCTCTTTTGCTAATGAATATCTTTGTGCAAGTATATGCTTTTCTTATATTCTTCTATTACTGCCAAGTATATTAGTTTTATCTTATTGCCAAGGTATGATGACAGGTATATAAAAAGACATGTAGGCGTACTCAGTACAATATTCTTGAAATATTGTGTTGACGTGTACCGCATGTAATATTTTGTTTAGGTTGTGGCTTGTGCTCTTGAAGATCCAGGATAGTTGAGATTTGTGTAGCGAACTGATGTACAGGTGGACCTGTTGTCTTAAGATCCTGTAGTTTAGTGGTAGTACATGTATATGTATAAGTTTGTTGTTCAATATGTAATATCAAATGTTGTAGTAATTCATGTTGTAATTATATATTGAATGGTGAACATGTGTATATGGTTTTATTATTGTTCATGTGCATGTGCTACTGATTGTTTCCTTCTGACTCCCTTGATTTTCTTCTTCTTAGCCTAGTGTGGGTCATTTAAATTGGGATTCTCGCTGAGGTGAGGTTTTAATTTGGACGTCACACATCAGATTAAGATTTAGAAAATATGGGGACGTCACAGATTGTTATCCCAAGTGATGAGAATGCCTTAAGAGGCAGTGGTTTCTTGTGATCAGGGATTGAGTTCCCAGGATAATGTGATGGTGGTAATAATAATATAACTTAATGTTATGTATGTGTTACCAACCGGTTTGCCTCAACAGTTCACTTAAAATATACTAACTAATTACAATGGAACATATCATGTAGTTTGCCCTGGCCATAGATTCATCATCGTCAGTAGCTGGTGATGGTGAAATGGGTTCTCCTACGGGTTAACCCGGAGAGCATATTGATGAATATGCGAGGTTTATCCTAGCCTAAAATAGAGAGGATTCGAGTGCAGCTACGGTTGCAGACTCGGGATAGATAGAGCATGGTGAACAGGCCCATGGCTCAGTGTGATAGAGCATGAATGCATTCATGGCTCAGGGAGCACGATGAACTGGCCCGTGGCTCAGATATACTAGCGCAGAGACCTGTACCAAGGCGGGATAGAGAAAGGGTAGCCTGCGGGAGCTAACCCTGTGGCTGAGGCCACTTAAGCATGAGACTGCGGTCCTTCTTTGGTTCTCGTGCACTAACCATGAGGTGGTGAGGTCGTGGAGTCTGACTCTTCCATGGACCTTGTATGGTGCCAGCTTTGGGTTTCGCAACCGAAGGTTGGATTTGAGCGATACGACTCATTTCCTCAGGGCATAATAATATGTAATCCAGCCGAATAGTAGTTATTTCTTAAGGCAAAACACAGAACATTGATTGAGGCCTTGCTTGTGTAGTTGATCTTGTTATACACTGCAATTACTTCTACGTCCTTATGTTATGTGGTAAGATCTTATAAATCTTATCTTGTCAATCATGTTCCATAAACAAATACTTGGTTATCTTCCTTCCGTACATCTTGGTATGCTTGATGGTAATAATAACCTTGCTCTATAGATTGCTCTTATTATACATTTTATTAGTTATCTATTGTTGTTGCTTTAATCTTTCTGAGGTTTTATGGTTTCAGCGGGGAGTTATGTTTCTCGCTGGGACTGTGTCTCACCCCATTGGTTTACAACCTTTTTAGGTGTTTGTGCTAGATGTGGTGGTGGTCGCGGGGTTGCGGTCGAGCAGCAAGACGAGCAGTAGAAGGCAAGAGATGGATATGCTGCTATTTTTGTTGTTTTGTAGTAGAGTCTTAGAGTCATCCCTGTACTCTCAGGTCCTCGGAGGCATTTTGACGTAGTTTTATGATGTATTAAGCTTTGTATATCCGACTGCTGGCCGGATGTGGCCCGTTATATATATATTCACAGGTGATGAACTCATGTGATGACAAGACAGCTGATCTGTTAAGCTATGAACACGTATTTAGAGTTGTAGATGTTTATATAACCTGTCTTCTTGCAAGATGAGGATATAATTGTAAAAGTTTCTTGGTTTATCTGCTTCTCAAAATTGGTTTTAATTAACCCGTGTTTTTTATAACAAGTGGTTTATGGTGTTTTCCGCATGTTTTCGCATGGCACCTAGTTGTCTGTGTGATAACGGGATGTGTCGCCACAGTTCCAACACACAATATCCTGCATTATATCGATACTACTAAGGATTTAGGGGTTTTTTCACCTTCACCTGTACCCACAGGAGGTTTGAGATTCAATTCATTCTATTTCTTATTCTCCTTGTTGGCTTCTTTTTCTTCCAGAGTTCCCTTCTACAGATCAACTACATCTGATCTCATTTGCTGCTCCACAATTACAGGTTGGACCTGGTCGGGGTTCAATCTCCTTGGGCTTCTCCTCTGCGGTTCTATTATGGGTATGACCTGCTGCTTTCTCTTTCTCTCCATATTAGTACCACTTCTTTTACTCCTTCCCATTCTAGTAGATGTACAAGTAGTCAAAGCGTTGTTGATGTTGTTAAGTTCCTCTATTGACAATTTTTCCTTCGACGTTTCATGTTTTTATATTTGTTTTGACATTTCGACCTCAATGACCTCTTCTCCTCCCTCATCCATGATGATTACCTCATTTACAAAAGGATTGACAGCCACATGTGCTACTTTAGCTTGATCAGATCTCATATTGTTCTCCCTATTTGTGATTTCCTAAAGCACTTTGACAGCATCCCCTTCCTTTTCCCCTGGCTTAGTTATCTTCTTCCTCCTCCGAACCTTCTCAGTTTTCTTCATTGGCATGTTCCTGTCCTACTCTGCATCCCGCATAGTCGTTTCCTCTCGATAGTCATCTCCATTTGTTTCTTCATTCAGCAGATTGGCAAATGGATTGTTGGTTTGCAGTTCAAGTGGTTTTTCCATTTGATGAATGTTTCTTCTTCTCCCCCTTTTTGGTCATTGAGATTGCCATTTCTCTTATATGGTATCAGTGTTGGTCATAATCCCCTCTTTATGTCTTTGTGACTGGTCCATATCAGTTTCAATAGCCTGTTGCCAATGTGTGACACACTCTTTGGATGTATGGCCCTCCTATCCACATTTAGCACATATCCATGGTAGGCCTTTGTAATATACTTCATACTCCTCACCATTGATTAGAATTGAGGCTATCAGTTCCCTCGTGGTATCTAGTTCTATTGCCATCCTAGCCAACCTGCTCCTTGTTCGGCTAGTTGTGTGGGTGTCCACTTTAATGAGCCTCCCAAAAGTCGCCCTTATATATTGTAACATAGTCGATACATACAGATGTAATGACATGTTCACAATCCTCACCCAGGCCACAAATTGTTCTGGGCATTACTCTTCGGGTTTGAATAAGGGGAACCACTCCCATACCAGTAAGTTGAGCCCGAAGATTTTCCAAGCCCCCCTGTGAGAGCTTCTTCAATGTCCCTTCTGCAAGAAAGTTGGACTACAAAATGTCCAAGTTTCATCTCGTTCATATTGAACCTTCCAGTAATCTTCCATAGGAGTTTTTGTCGAACCCTTAGTGTCATGTAACCTATGTCAGCCCCCCAATATATGGACAACTACAACATATTTCCATGTTTTAATCAATGCACCTTCAGCCTCAGGGATTATTGAAATAGCTAGAAGTCATTTGATTTCTCCCAATGTGATATATACTCCATGGATAACTCCTCTTCGAATATGTTTTCTATGGAATTATCGCTTCTATCTGGTACATGACTTCCTGATACCACACCATTGAATGATAACGACACTTTCTGTGCAGTCATGTTCCTCCGTGGGGGCATCTCTTTCTCAGGGTGAGGAGGAGTCATCTCTTGTTCCTATCTCCCATCTTTAATTCCTTTTGTCTGTCTGCATTCACTAGCATCTTGTGTGTCTCCATTTCATCTGATCGATTAGTCTGGATTCCCCTCATACTAGAGAAGTTGAATTGCAAATCAATCTCATGGATCGTGAACCCAGACCCCGTGAGTGCTGATGTTTGAATGGTTCCACCCTTCGTGATGTCTTCTTCCCTGTCTTTCTTACCCTCTTCTTCTTGTATCCCTTCTTTTCCTCCCTATTCGACATCAGGATCAGAAGTTTGTGTGTCACCTCCCATGACGCCAGACACCCTCGAGCCCCTAGGTTTCTCCATTGTAACTTATATTGATGTACACACAAAGATGTTCATTAATAAAAGAGAACACATATTTTAAGCTCATTTTCCATTACATATCCATCCATTGACCGTCAAAGATTTTTATGCATTCTTTTGACTCTTAAGGAGCTCAAGATTATGGCATTTATGATCGACTACCAAAGAGTTAGATCATATGTACAATTTGACCGACTACCAAAGAGTTAAGTCACTTCCAAGCACTGTACTACCAAAGAGTTTAGTGCTTTCATATAATGGAACATATATATTATGTTTGATGTGTTCATAGCAATAAGTATGGAAAATAAAAAAACATATCATACAAGAACAATCATTTCCTCCAATATGATATGCGAAGTGTTCTACTAAACATATAAAACAAGCATATTGTATAATAATTCAAGTAAGAGGTAATGGCATACCTTGATCAAGAAAGACAAACCTAATCACTTTCTTGGTATCAACTATATCATTATCAAACCTGATTAATATAAGATCATGTATGCCATCAGATTCTCATCATCTCAACCCTAGTTATCACCATTTTAGGGGTTTTCTTAGTCACTAGGATATTCTCATCATTATTTGTCTTGTCATCTTTGTTATTTGGGATTGATGTGACTGATGTTGTATTGTAGATTATAGTCAATTGTATGACCATTAGTTTCCATGTCTTTGTTTGCATGTATTAACCCTAGATTATATACATTAATCCAATTAGGGTTTTCTCCTCATTATAGGATCCTTAAACATGTAACCCTATTTATAAGAATAATTATGATCTCATAATTATACTTTAGTTTCCAATTACTTATATGAGGGTGTTCAATAAATTCCAGCATTTATTGAGCATGTATGTATTTATTGCTTTTTATTTAGGGTTATTAGCCCTAATTAGCCACATTAAGAAAATTATATGATTTTGTGTACCAACATTACAATCACTGACATCAAATGCATTATAAACATGAGTATGGATTCCTTGATATTTTATCACAATTTTAGACCATCGTTTGATATTTATTATCCATAAAATGAGTGTATAACATTGTACATGATATCACCTAATTTGTACATCTAGGTACTGATATTGTGCTTTCATGTTGTTCTACTCTTTTTTTTTTAGAATTCCGGTATATTATTTGTATTTTTCTGATAACTATGCTATTTTCTACAAATTATTGAATATCTGAGCATTTTTATTAATTACCTTTTTAGACAATATGTGAGAAATCGTCTCATACCATATTCCTAGATGAATAGTCAAATTCTTAGGAAAAAATTCCTATAAGAGGGAAATGATGTTATAACATGGTTTTTCCCATATTTTAATATAGTTATTTGCAAATAATGTAATATTAAGGACACATTAGAAAGATGTTTCTTTATGTCTCTTGTTTAGAAGTTGTGGACTGAAAGTGCAAATACTCCATATGGGATGGATTTCGTGTAAGTCATTGTTTTCAATAAATCATTAATATATTTTGGACAAAGAAAGAGAGGAAAATACAACAATAAAGAAATTAATAAAAGTAATTTATGATGGATGTTTTAAATAGGAATTATGTGGAATACTCTAGAAAAGAGAGTTTTTGTGCATAATGGAGGATAATTACTTTATGAATTGTTGAATAACAGAATTATGAAATATTGGACAATTTTCTAAACGCAAATACAATGTGTGGTGTCTTAGATAGTTAAAAGAATAATTATCTAGCCAGTTTTGTGACACATGTTTTGTGACATCAATTATTATTGTTTTGATTTAACTATTGCATGCTTGAAAATAATAAAGAAAAGAAAGAGAATTCTAGAAATTTGGAGAAAAAGAATATTTCATGAGATATTGGTTGTTTTAAAATAATGTTGGAAAAGAGCAAGTTTTGGGATATGAAAAGACATTCCAATAAAACCCCACAATGTGAATATAGATGGGAAAAACATTAATGAAGTCCTATAATTAATTTAAGGAATATTTTGGAAAAGGAAGATACGAGAATAATCTAGAATTTATTATCCAATAAGGTTCCATATTTTTATATGCAATCCTTAAAAACTTTTTGGTTTCCAAATCCAAGTCCTAATAAGAATATGGTAATGTCTTTTTGTAACTTTTTGAATAATAAAAATAAAAAACAAGAGTTTTATAGAAAGGGATGAAGGAGGAATGTATTCTTTTCTAGGCTTATTCCTTGCTTTCCCCTTGTATTAGTTGTAGTAGATGAGAATATCTTTTATTGCATATGTAAAAGGGAGTTATTAATCCATTTCTTTTCTGACATCATGCTTTCATGAAAAGGGAAAGATGAAAAGGAAATGAGAAGGGAGAGGTGTATGTATATATAGGTATGAAGATCCACACACAACCCCAACCTTCTCCCTTCTCTCACATCTCCATCCTTCACGTTAGATCCCCTTCACTCCTTCCACCTTTGTCTCCCTAAATGAGCCTCTAGGGACCTCTATAAGGGACTCTAGGTCATTCATTCCTTACCTATGATGAAGTCCTTGGTCCCTGTAGCCATAAGGATACCTTGGAGTGGTTGTGAGAACCTCCTCCCAGTCTGCGTTCTCCTCTTTGTTGTGGATGATACCTTCAACAACAGCCAAGGGTGTTGGCATTTGGATACGTAGCCAAAAGAAAGGGCAAGCTCCCTTCTAGTCTCCACTACAGTGCTTCCTTCTACACCCTTTGCACATTATCTGACTGTAGGGAAGAGTGTGTCCCTCCAATTAGTGCTCATGGTGCCCTGGGGAAGAACCCTGATGGGTTGTCATGCCTATGTCAGGGCAGATGGCGCCCAACATCAGAGGGAGTGGGACGGGGGATGTTGAGGCAGTGTTAGTGTGAGCAGAAGGAGAAAGGTAGGGGAAGTGGGCATGAGGAACGATTGCTAGAAGGTGACTCCCCCAGCCTGGGTGAAGGCGATGTACTTCACGGGTAAATGGCCAGTGCACACGAGGTTGGAACAATCACAAGGGAGAAAGCAAAGATCTGTCCGGTCCATGGATAACTGATTATCCAAGAAAATAAACCGACTAGTGATCTGATTCAGAGAAAAATCAAAGGGTTGAACCGCACCCCTAATTTAATTAGCCTAGCAATGGCGTTGATCAATGGGGAAGTGCCACGTGACCTAGGTTTAAGTTAAATAATTTTGATTTTTGTTTAATTTATAGAAAATGTGAGGATTATTAAAAATAATGATGTTATATATAATTTTGATTAGAAAAATGAGAGGAATACAAATAAAATAGTTTGAAAGACTAATTATGCTTCCAATTGCAAAAGTAGTGCAAAGACATGTTTAACTGGTGATTAGTGTATAAAAACCCTAGATCTGTATACTAACTTGTTAATGACATTCATGCTCTCAAATCGTGTTATAATCTGATAATATTTAAGATAATGGTGATCCAAGATAATCATGATCATGTTCATAATACTTAAGGTTTCTAATGTGAATAAGCATGTATATGAATAAATTCGATTAAAGATCATATCCTACCATGTTATTAATGAAGTTAACTAGAGCTAAGTATTCATGATGGAATAATATGGTAAGTTTGATAATCATGGATACACTTAACTGAATTAGGATTCTTAAGTCATTAAATCAATGAACATGGAGATTAGGGTAATGAAGCATAACTCTAATAATAACTCAATACCAAGGAAACCTAAACCCTAGATTGGGACCTGAGTGGGGTTTAATCTATTTAATGAAATTGATGTGATGGTGAAGCTTTAGGATTTACATACATGTAGATTAAATGATTTGATTCTTCTTTACTTGCTTGGATTTGTTGACTGGTTGATTGAATCTACATGAAGTATAATCTTATAATCTGCATGGCTCACTATCAAGGTATATGGTTACACCTATGACTAACCACATTAGTTTTCCATGGTTTTATGAGGTTTCTCAGATTTCTTGCAAATTAAACTTTTGGTTGTTTATTTAATTCATGAAATCTTTAAAATGACTATGATTATCACATTATATAAGAATAACTTGCTAAACTATATCTGATGGATATAAGTGATACATGTGAGATGTAAGAAATGTCATTATAGTGACGAATGATCAAGCCTAGATGAGATGGTCACCTTGGGCTGAGAGGGCCTATTTATGAATTGTCACTATGGTGGTTGGTGATCTGGCCCAAAAAAGAAGATCACCTCGGGCTAAGAGAGCTTATGTATGAATTGTCACTGTGGTGACTAGTGATCGGACCAAGGCCTATGCATGATGTGTCCATGGTAGGGACTAAACCCTATAGAGAGGGTTCCCCACATGAATTTTCCAGAAAGGGGGTGTCCCATAGAGATTAAGTTGAGAAGTTAGAATGATTTGCAAGTTCAATTTATATTGTTGCACCTACATGTGAATATTTTGTTTCCCCCACATACCAGTATATCTCAATATACAGATCGTGTTTTTGATTCACGATGTTTTAGGTACATGCAAAATTTAAAGATGCTCAAAGACATGATAAACCAGATGCAATGACATGAAGGCATTAACCTATGTAAGGAGGGTTGGCTGGGCACTCCTTATTTGTGTATAGTTTAATGACAGAAATTCACGTAGCTCCTCAGAAGAGCATTTTGTTAACATTATTTGAAGAAATGGAAATTATTTGCTATTTTATATTGTTCGGTAAAATTTGGATCCTTGGGAAAATTCTAGGTAATGGTTCTCAACTTTAAGGCCTTCCTGAAATGGGCATTTCTGAAAAGAGAGGTCTTTACAAATACTAAAATTTGGACCGAAGCAGTTCTAACACCCAACTCAAATATCATGATTTATCATGTCCTTCTAACCAAGATCACCCATAAAACCATCAACAAATTCAAATTTTACTTGGTACTATCACAAGCTAATCATTCATCGGATATAGAAACCAGTGCTAACCTCCTTGTATAAAATATCTCAACATGATATACATTTACTTATCACCAGATCATTTCCATTCTTAACCAGTCAAGCATGCTATCTTTTTAGTAAACATACCTGCATGTTGTTCAAAATGAAGTTTAAAATGTACATATCAGATGTTTTATATCTATAACAACTTTTGCTACTAGGAAATTCAAGTGGTCAAAAATATAAATTGAGTGTGAAATCCTGTTTAAGACTTTAGTCTACATGAATTACTCTAATTCATCCCAAACATGACTCTCACTTGAAATGATAGAGTCATACTATTGCTAAGACTATTGTGGTTGTGACAGATCAGATGGGTATCGATGAGATAGCTAAGGAAAACCTAAAAATGTGAAGTCGAGTCATATGAGGCAGAATCTGACATTGAGCGATTAAAATACCAATATACACATGGAAACATGCTTATATATTTAATTGGGTATAGAGGTTCATGTGGCTATGCAAGTATATGGTTCTAGAATACAATCATGTCTTGTAAATTGATCTTAACCTATCAAGATTTAACAATAAGAACAAGTAAAACATTACCAAGAATGTAAGCTATCAAGGTGAAACTACTGAGTTGATTAAGCATTTTTGTTTTTTGGCGTGAATTAGCTCATATGAATCCCACCTTGCCATATTAAGATCTTGAGGTTACCGATACCACGATGAACACACCTTACCTCAGTCTATATTAGTATAAACTATTGGGGTTCATCATCTCATGAGTTGCAAACTTTAAAATCAAAATATATCTACTAAAATATCCACAACTTTCAAATAAGTAAGGAAGGGTTAGTAGTGTGAGACTCAAAGACACCAAATTCCTTAGGCTCAATGAATATAGTTTGTCATTACATTCAACATGTATAAACTTAACATGACTATTGTATTTAAAGAGGTATATGTCTGTCCCCACTCTTGACGAGGTCCCACACTCAATATTTGAGTGACTTTTGTGAAGATAAGGGCACCACACTAAGTGAAGATTACTAGTTTCCCACATAATTCCACAAGTTACAATTCTAGGAAATCATTTAATTATCCTTAAAAGGTTGTAAAAAATCTTGTTTCATTCTCCAAAACTAGAATGTTATGGACATTCTATAGTCTTAGGGAAACCATAATCTAACAAGTATACGGGTTTTCACTTCATATTACTCCATGTTTCTCACCTTTCATATGTATGGCATACAATATGCATTTCTTGATGAACATCCAATCCATGTAGATATTATTATATTAAAGCCCTAGTTACATGCATAATTGTCAATAAGAGTTCATCATATATGAGTAGTGTATTCAACTATGTTTTGATAGAAAAAAGACTATCCTGGTGGGGCCTCATATACATTATGGATCCATATTTATTTAGAATATATTTATATACATGTTTTTCCTTTTTTAATTCTTGAATTACGGTTTCATTTATGCATTAAAGTTATGAGGTTTAGTATTCCATTTTTGGAAGATCATATGTATGGGGAAAAATTGTGCAAAGTGTATTTTGTTGGTATCAAGTGTTCAAATTATTGTATTATGGAATACCTCCATACAAAGAGATTTATTCTATTTGTATTCACCACTTGGAGGAGTATTAATAAAATAGATTAGATTGTCCATGTACTTTCACCTTTTTAGAGTGGTTAATTAGGTAGATGTTGGTTTACATTGTAATTCTTATTTACATGTAACTTTCTGTAAATGATCACATTGTGATATAAGACCTTTTTTTTGTTTTCCCAGACTAAAAGATGTTTTGATAAGTTTATGAAGATAAAATGTTTGTATTAAACTAATAATGAATAACATATTATGCTTTGATGTATAATTTTGTAGAATTGTTGATTTCAAGTATAATGTAAAAGGAAAAGTTTAGTCATGTTTTATCTCATGGTTTTATTTTTTATTAGTGTTTAAATACTTGTTAGATCAAGTTGAGTTTAGTTTCTGGAACTATGTTATAATCAAAGGTTACTTTTAATGCTCTGAACACTTATTGACATTTCTTCATTATTGACATATTAATACTATTTTTACTTAGTTTAATGCAAGTCAAGGTTATTTGTTAACATACCACATTTTTTATCTTCCAAGCATGTTTCCCCTTCTTATAGATTTTTCATAAGTATGTCCAAAACTGACCAAATTCTAAAGAAGGACATAAATAAAGCTAAGAAAATAAAAGGTAGAATTAATCACTAATAATATCTATTCCTTTCTTTACAATTAGCCATGTTCTATCCGCTATGCAACTCCAGTCAACAAAAATCCTTCTATTCCTTTCATCTCAAGCTGCATAAAAAATTCCCAGGATTGTAAAACCTTCTTATTTTCTACTCATATCACATGCATTCCATAGCAATTTTGGAATAATACCCATATATGAATATCTTCTAGTTTCTTTACACAGACTCAAATTGTATTTATAGGAAAAGAGGATATGTACCAAATCTTCACAGCCCTCTTTACACAGGAAGCACCACGAAGAGAACTAGAAGACTCTAGCGCGTAGATGATAAAGGATGAGAATTTTATCAAGGAAGCACCTCCACCCATTAATAGTGAATCTCATGGGAGCCTTAACTCTCCATAACCACTTGGACAAGTAGGGAACAAGCCCTTTCACCCTAATAACCTATCACACATCCTTGATCTTGAGAATCTCCTTCCCTTTAAGAAAAATAGTATCATCCTTTGAAAACATAGGGTTCAATTTCTCCCAGAGAACATTCAAAATCTCATTAACCTGCCTGAACTTAGAGGTTGTCTAGTCACCATCTATAAACAAGCAACTTAGATTGGCAAATTTCCATGTTCGACACCTCATAACAGTACCTTCACCAAGAACCTGGTCCAAGAATCTCCTATCTGATCTCCAAGGTTCTCATCACAGTTTAATAAGATTTCCATTACCCATAGAGAAGGATACAAATTTAGAAATAATGTCCACGTGATGAAGAATTTGCTTCCAAAGATAATAGGCATTTAAAGCAATTTTACATCTTGAAATAGAATTACCTTTAAGGTATCTCCCAAGGGATCCATCTTACCCACATCCTATCTGTCTTCTTAGCAATAAACCAGATGTTGAGGAGAATTCAATATTTGACTATACCTCTAGCATTTCTAATAACGATACCACCATCTTTATTCGGCAGACATACTTTATCCCAAGCAATCATATGAATCTTTTTAGTAAGATCAGGACTCCCATAAGGAACTCCCTACAAAGCATACATATTTCTTCAGTGATAGAGATTGGCATAGGGAAAGGTGAAGCCTAATATAGTTGGAAATAAGATAAAGTGGATGCAATAATCTCCAATCTTCCTAGAAAAGAGAGTAATATGGATTTCAGCCCTTCAAGGAAATTTTTAAGCTTGTCAATAACTAGACCATAGACTTCTGGTCCATCTTCCTTGAAACAAAGGAAGTCCCAAGTATTTAACTAAGAGTATTTCTCTTCTAATATTATACACCTCTATATATTTGAGTAATCACTAGCTACATTAGAGAAGAAAGAAAACTTGGTAGAACTGATATTTAGACCCAAACTTTTAACAAAATTACAAATAATATTGTGAAGCTCACTCATACTACTTCTTGTACCCTCTGAAAAAACATTATCAGTAAAAAGGATATGGGACACAACCACAACATTAAGATTTTTAATAGGGGGAATAAGTTTCTTATTCACTTCCCTTTCCATCACAACAAAAAGACCTTCCACAACAATAATATAAAGATGTGGTGCCAAAGGGTCACCCTGATGAACCCCATTTGAAGAGAAGAAATGCTCAGAATGAACTCCATTCACTAACACTTGAAACTTAACACTATCAAAAATTTCATTGATCCATCTGATCTAACAATGCGGAAAGTTCATTTTGTAGAGAATAGTTTTTAGATAATCCCATCTTAGAGAATTATATGCCCTAAGAAGATTTTCTTTCATACAGACTTTAGGAGAGGAACACTCATTTTCTAAAAGAGTAACATACAAAATGAACTTTGCTTTGATAAAAGCATATTGATATTTGCTAATAATCTCATACATAATCATTTGTAGCCTATTTTCTAAAAGTTCAGAAATTATATATTATAGGACATTGCATAGAGATATAGGTCTCCAATCCTTGACATCCACAACATTCTTAACAAACAACTTTGAATTTATTAACTAGTGTTTTCGATTTTGTATAGGTATTAGAGGATTATATCAGTGGAAAAGTGAAGGTAGTTACATCAGTGGAATCTTTTAAAAAATTATTTTCCATATATATACCTAAAGGTGACATGTCTTAACATCTCATTAGTGCACATGTACCATACCACATGCACTTGAAAAAGCCAAACAAGCATCATAGTAAAACTTATATTCTTAAAACAATCCCTCTAAAATACCTGACATGTTTGTGTATCATACAAAACCGATTGAAAAGGGAGAGACCATGCTACAAAAATGTATACACTTAAAAGTACTTACAAAACTTATTAAATATTTAAACCTAATATACAATATAGATATCCCTCCCAAGAAAAAAATAAACCTCATATTGTATTTCCTAATGTTTTTATATTCAGGAGAAACTAAACAAGAATTGTGAGAAGCCCTTCATGGCCAACAGTCTTACTACTCTTATTCTAAATCTATAACACCCTTATGAGTCATCAACATAAGTGGAAGTGAAAACTCATGGTCCACATAAAATGTGACTCTCATATTGGAGATGTGTTAGATAATATAATAATCAAAATATAAGAGATAAATGAAGCACACTTTGCACAAATGAGAGAAAATTGATACATATTTCCCTTTAAAAAGGAAGCCTAAATATAATAATTGTAATGCATAAGTAAAACCCGAATGCATGACTTTGGAAAGTCAAAAACACAAATCTAATTTTATTCTAGATAAATGACATTTATAGTGAAGATATAACTTGACCAAGTTAGTCTATGGAATGCCCTACTTCTCTAGAAGTTCTGACTTCAATGTCTCCAGTGCCTTTAATCAATATATTCACATTTTCACATGATCACACAAATTTTTCTACAGTATGATTTAGTTGCTCCATAAACGTTGTGTGAATTGGTATCATCCATGGTGTAGAAGAGTGGTTGGATCTCCCAATAAATATATTAAGAAAACTACAAACTAGCATTGTTCTTATTACCCCAACTTCATCTTTATCCGAGTTTTCATAACATTTTGTATCAAAACCTCTTAAGCTAAAAAATAACAGTTTTATATCCTAATGAGAAAAAATCATATCTCAAATTAATATATAGGTATAATTCAAATCTCTCAGTTGGCCAATTTTCATAAAGGAGAATCTTCTTCATATCTACCCTCTCTTGTTGAACTTATTGACCAAAATTGAATATCAAATGATTAGAAGAAAAAAACTAAAACTAAATTTAATTTCTAATGATAGTTTACATATGTACCCCTTATTCTTTAATTAGTACTTGTATATTATCAATTCAATGTAAGTCAACATAAACTACCTACAAGTAATATTGAATTATATACTATGGTTCCTTGGATATTTAGGTATTGTAGGATGGGGTGAATTTGGGTGTTGTTACATTTTTATAATATCACTTTTTGCACATTTGACTCTTTGCCGTTCTCACTTGACCTAGAAACATAAAAAAATGTATACAAGACTAATATAGATTCCCATGAAGTGGAATCAATACAACTAAGAATGATATCTTGAATTAGAAATGTATGAAAATATATTGAATAAGATAGATATATTCATCCTTCATCGTTAAATAATTGGTACCTCTAATAGCAAAACATATTAATATAAAACCTCATGTGATTTTTTATGGTATAACAACTATGTCTTAAGTCAATATACACTTCAAATGTAGGGAAAACTTCAAATTTTCAAACTAGTTAATATCATTATACATTATATATGTAATATAGTAGCAACTTAATAACTTGGTTTGAAAATACGATTCCTTATAAATAACCTATATGGTAATATGATCTGTAATAACTACCACACATCACTCCATCTAGTTTCCCTCATCAACTTGTCTTTTACTAACCATGTTTCAGTTAAGGATTAAATTAACTAGACTACCAAATAACTCTTAGGGTTATCACCATCATAAATACTTTCTAAGATCATATGGTGTGAGGAAAACTTGTAGATTGTCTTAATCATGAACCCCACTTTTATCATGGGTTGTATCATGAAAAATCAAGCATCTCTCATGTTCTAATTAGTAATGCATACCGCAACTATAATGATGTACTACTAGATTCATGGGATTAATCCCCATTCTCAATGAGGTGATGTCCTTATCGAGTGATTTTGTTGAATCTAAGATTATCCAACATATAAAAATTTTCCACACACACAAGTGCTCTTAACTTACAAATATTGGAATCTTCTCACAACACTCAGTTTTAGTGAATTGATCTTGTATCTCTTGGATCGCTCTTTTTTGTGGGAAAAAAGTGTAAACACAATTGTCCTAGTCAAAGAAATCAGACTTTGAATTTATACCCGACTAGTAGAGACATCCACAACCCAATATGGAGTCCTTGCAGTAGTGTGGGGTCGAATACAGGGACAAGGGGAATAATAGAATAAGAACATGAAATATTGGCTTAGTCTGGCCTAACCAAAAGAAATCTTGATGATGTTCTGATTAAGGAACTAATTTAACCTAATTAAGTAGTAAACCTAAGTTGTGGAAGATCAAATAAGAAATAAAGATAGATCTAGAAATCAAGATAAAAAGGGGCTTGGATTGGGTTTCACCAATCAAGCCAACCACAACCATGTAAAAGATTCACTCTTATTTTATATATATTCTCTATTCATTTTACAAACAACCATAAGAAAATATCTATCCCTTCCTTCTTTCAATATTCGGGCATATTTCTATCTAACGGGGTTTTCTCTCTCGAGGTAATAATTGAAAGATCAATGGAAAACAATAAGAATTTGGTTATATCAACTCCTCACTCTCGTGTATCGTTACTATCTTATAGTCCAAATCTTGTTGAAATTATTCTCTCAAACAATATTCATATCAAACGTTAGAAGAAGGTAGCTAATCACCGATCGACGCAATTAACTAAGAGTAAAGGAAGAAAACATTGAAGAACATATGCCATAAAATAGAAAGATGAAAAACTACATGGTTGGGAGGGCCTAACGGCTACTCCCAACCCAAGTTAGGGTTTTAGCCGCACATGGCCGAAGAAACGAAAATAGTACAACTAGAGTAAGTCATAATAAAGAAAATAGAAAGACAAGATCGATAAAAGGGTTGATTGAATGATGATCTACCAATCTCTAAGTTGATATGTTGGCGGATGACAGTGGTGTCGACATGCTTTCTCCTCCTTTTTGGTCTTAGCTTGAGGCAAGAAGTTCCTTCAGATCAGCAGTGATGACAAAGGATCCGTCAAGGAGCAAGTTCGATTGGTATGGATCAACAGATCTAGGCAGATCAATATGTCTTATCCTCCAGTTCTAGAACTTGAGAAGTCTTGCAAGCAACCTCTTGGTGCTCTGACTCCAAAAATTCAAGATGTTCTGAATGGCTGCATTGGGGGGCTATTTATAGGGTCAAGGTTGTTGTCCCCTCTCCATTGCTGTCGATAATTTCTTGTCGATCGATAGCTTTTGAACCTCTTGTCGTTGGGATTGTCGATCTATGGATTGAAAATGGATCTCATCAACAATCTTTGTCGATCGACAGGTATATCGATCTCTTCTCGTTGTTGACAGAGTTCTTCCTTGCAAGGGGTCTAGCGAGTTGATTATGTTGATCTTGAAGTCGACATGTCTGTCGAGGTGATTCCTCAACAATTGTCTTCTGGACGTCGATAGTGCTATTGACGTGGCTATCGTTGGAACAACTGATGGCGGTATCGAGGATCCTCTGCTCGATAGGTGTGTCGATCACTGGTTCAATAGCTTCAAATCGACAAGAGTCTATCGATGTAGATGGTATGGATTGTTGATGTCTAATCGACTGAAGTGATATTCGTCTTCTTATTTGACACTCCTTACCTGACAGATGGCTGTCAAGGTTCTTTAATTCATTAGGTTGGTGCTCGATAATTCGGTCAAGCGTGAGTGGATAGTCTTTTATCGATACTCTTGGTGAATACTTCTTGTCGACCAATTGATCGACTGTTTGAAGCAAGGTCTTTTGAACAATTACTCAAACTTAATCAATTTCACTTTATTTGCATCTGATTCCTACAAATATCATCAATATTGAATTATAACTTATCATTTAAGTGAACTAGAATAAAAATGGGTAAATCTAAACATCTAAACATTATTTGTAATTACTTTTATCATGTAAAAGGCTATTAAAATTGCACCAAAACTGATGTTATCCACTCATCCAAACTTTGATTTTAGCTTGTCCTCAAGCTAATGGAATCATTATTTCTTGAATCAGTCAAACAAAAATTCAAAAATGACTGAAAACACAAGTTTATACAATCCTTTTATCAAAACTAATCTTTATCCAAGATGTCATTATGTCATAAATTTATTTCTTTATCTATTTTTTAGCCTTATGCTGGTCTCCAATATATTTGTCACTTTGTTAAAGCAGCTTTCACTCTTGTCTAGGTATTTATGTGGAACAATTAGGTAGTCTTATATATGTTCCTTTCTTCTTCTAGGTCATTCAAGTACGGGTCCGTTTAGATAGGTGAGTGATCCCTGCATTCCAAACCAGATGGTTTTAGAGCAGTCATTGCACATCCTAAGTATCACTACCCTAGATTGTGATACCTTTAAATGAACTCCATTACAGTGAGGTAGTGGTTTGTAGAGACTAAATAAAATCAAGATATATGTATTCATGAGCACAAAACTACACCATTTTAATAGCTCTAATTCATGGGATGTTTCTCAGATTCTTTTTCACTTCTTACTCTTTTTGGGATGAAATATTCAGAAGAGGGCATGAAGTAGCTCTTTCTTTGTTATTGTGACAACATACCTTTGACAAGATAAGACTTTATTAATTATATTCTTTTTGTAAGAATCAATTGATGACATCATAAAAGATAAATGACATTTTTCTAAGAGGAAAACTTAAAAACTATATTAGTAACAAATAGATTTTTGTTTGAGATATCATGTAAAAGGGAATAGTTTAGGAACAAACTAGAATATTTGTAGAGGGAGTTTTTCCATCAACTTTAGCTTCATTTCATAAGCATGTTTGAATTGGTGAATGTAAACAAAGAAATTATGAAAAGAATTATTAAAGGAAAAAGAAAAGAAAGAAAGCAATGTTTGTGATACAATGGATACCTACTCACATGATTACAACCCCCTCAAACTAAAAACACACACTATCCTCATAGTGTGAAAAAGAAAGGAAAAGAAAATGTAAACACATGAGTTCTTCAATGAAGGTCCACTGTTGCCCATGAGGACTTGAGCATCATCAAAGTGTAATTTCCTTAAAGGCGATGATAATTATCATTGTGAGTTTCCTCAACAACAACATGGAGAACTCCAGTGGTGTACATCCAGTGCAGTGCATAGAAGCCACAATCATTGGACAGTGGATGTTGTAGAGCAATGATGCCAGAATTGGGTTACCTTCCATCTTCGTGGTTCCTAAGAAGAATAGCCACTTCCAAATTCACAGATTGGTGGAATAAGCGTCTTTGAACATGCATTAGCAATACTTTCATGCAGACTGTGGATTAGCACAGAGTATTTAGGGCCTTCAAGTTCAAAAGAGGAATTGGAACTATTATAGAGCATGACGTCCCTTTCATGAGTAGAGACATCAATCAAAGTCCAATGCACATCGTGAAGAATAGGTACAAAGATATAGAGTGAAATAGACTCCTATAGCCGTCGACACAGAAGATCTTTTTTACCCAAATTTGAGTGTTGGCTGAGACTGGTGATAAGATTAGGATCGACCATATAGACATCATCAACATCCTGACATATAAGAGATTGGTAAGCCACCATGAGGCTATGAGATAAACATCCTCGTGGTTGTAGAGTCCCTAGGAGGACATCTTTTATGACCAAACGGTCATCTCTACTGAAAATGATGTGATTTCCACCAAGTTTGAAGTTGTATCAACATCTTCAGCTGAGGGAGAGAAAGTTTGCAACATGCACTATGGTTAAAATTCTCAAAACATGGTTCTATAGTGGTAACTGGGCCATATACCAGAAATGGCTCAGGCTCATCTAGGAATTTCTGTATATCCGCAACTTCTTTAACTTTTGTAGTTGTTGTAATAGTAATAGAAGGTTCAGTGACAATAGGTGATGGTGTAATCTACCCTTCTTCTACTTTCCCTTTCTATAAGATATATCAGAAGGCCTCCTTCTCAGTTCAAGGAATAAGTGGACAAAGAACCCTTAGATTTTCTAGTAGTTTAGGGTTTTGAAAGAAGTGCTTGTGGTGGATGACCTCCATAGCGTAGCGTACATGAAGAGGTGTGAAGCGATTGGGATCTAGGCTAGGAATGGGGGTTTCATTATTGAGGTCTTCCATGACCCAAAGAATGATGAAATAACAATCATTGTGCTCCAGATTGTGCTCAAAAGTTAGTGGTGCAATCACATACCTTGTCCAATTAGGTTGATAATACCGAACTTCATGAACAACTCATTGAAGTTGGATTTGGATATGAGGAAGCTTTTCAACAACACGATGTCAAAATTGCATATCAGAACTTATTAGCGTTTCAACATAGGTGTTGAAAAAAATAATTTGACATTTGTTTAAATTAGCAACACAAAGGAGCCACAATCCTCTGAAATGAAAAGGCAACAAGATAACTCTTATTTTCTTAAATTCAAGCTTTGCATGGAAAGTCAAAACTGCATGAGCCTTCAAACGCTTCTTGAATAAGTAGCTAGATAAGGAAGGAGTTGTGTTATAATATGGACAATCCTTATCGCTAGGCATGACATCTTCCAGAATAATTGATGTGAGGACGGTGAACATTTTTTTGGTAACTTTGGTAGGATTATGAAAAAGATTTTGGAAATCTTCTCGTGAAAGGGTGATGGAGCCGTTATTATAGACAATATGGCTTCCATCTCATTGAACTTCCAGAAAGTCTTGTAGGACAAATATGTCTCAAACTAGCATTCCTTCAAGCAATTCGGATCAAGTCCACTCATTTTCATAGGAAGCAGAGGTGGAATTTGCAAAAGAGGTTCTGGAAAGATTGGTTTAGAAAGATGAGGGGGTGCGACTGATAGAATGACAGAGAGATCACCATTATCATGATCATAAGAAACATCTTCATTGTTTGTAGGGTTGATAGCATCATCTTCGAGGTCCATATGTGTTGTATATACCCCAATAGTTATGTCTTCTTCTGTATGTAGACTTAGCAAGGAGCATATTGGGCTCATATTGAGCAGTGCTTTGTCAAGTTTCTAATTCATGTCCCTTTTGAAAATATCTTGGGATGATGGTGGAGAGGAAAAAGGAAGAATTTTTGATGGACAATCTTCAAAAGGGTTGATTATAGGTTTTGTATCAAAAAGAGGCAGACCATCTACTAAAGGTTGTGGGATATGAGTAACGTGGTCACTTAACAAAGGTTTGGTAGAGCTAAAAATAGATTCAGAAACATGGGGCACAAATTCTCGGAAAGACCCAATGACTTGATCAGGAGAGTGGTGACGAGCATGTTAACTCATAGTATCAGCAACATATGAATTACCCTTGGCATACTGGGAAGATAATGAAGACAACACTTCAACAGAACTACGACTGTGCTCTCGTCTATGCTGTCATTGAAGGGTGAGTTGTTCTTCTCGGTACTGCCTGGATTTTTCCTGGTGGGTCATATTGAGAAGGAGGTGGTTTTGGACCTTCAATATTTCGTCAAGCTTATGCTGAAGGGTCACCATATGTACAGGAATGTTGCTTAGATCATTGACCCATGTGTACAGAGATTGAACTTGTTGTTCAATGTTTATTACAACCTTTTGAAGTTTAGGAAATGCAGTAATAATTGTGCTAGTTACCCTATGCGTCGAATTCACAACCAAAGGCACCACCCAAAGTATCTGGCTCCAAGGAAGATGAAGAATGATTTTTAGATCAACGGTCATGTTGATAAGAAGAGGGCCGATCTGAATGTAGATGACGTCATGGTGGGCTATCTGGAACATCATGCACCATCTTCCATGGCGGAGAGACAAGTTTGCTAATAGCAACAGCTAGAACTAGAACTAGGATGGTGGAGAGGTGGATTGAAGTGGATTGAGTTTTCTTATTTGTATTATAAGATGGAGTAACCGAAGGGCATTCTTCTTTAGAAATTGGAGGGGAGTCTAGGCCATGATCTGGTGATGCCAACAATTCTTGTAAATCATACCCGACAACTCTTCTTTGTTCACTTTCTTTTGATATCTTAGACAGAGGCCTCTTAGGTTTCTTTGTAATAATAGGATTCGGTCGGACTCTACCAATTGACATGCCCAGTTGTCCCGCACTTGTCTTGCAGAAGTTTTGAAGTAGCTCAATAATTTTTGTCTCTGAATATAACAACATGCCCTTGTGATAATTTACTAGTCCAGACATAGGGATGGAGATCTTAGATCTGGTGAACCTATAATGGCTAGTATGTTGAGATGGACTAAGATTCCAACAGATGTCAAATATATTATAGTGATAAGGTTGTCTCCTGACATTTCCTTGAAAGCTACACAAGGTGGGTGGCCATATGCTTGAAAGATGAGTCTGACAAGGCCACCCATGTAGTACTCTTTTGGTGGAGCGAAGCAGATAAGTAGCCATTTATCAATCAGTAGATGGCCTATTTGACAGTTTGTCCTTCCATTATCAAAGATAGTATATATAGTTCCTCAAGGTAGATATTTCTCATTTCTACTTTAGCGAAGAGGATGTTGGCTACTATTTTGCGCATAATTCTCCAGAATTTGGAATGCACCACCGATGCTTTGGAGTTCCCATATTGATACTTATTTTGACCTATCAAGTTATCCCAATATCTGAAAGCATTAAAGTTGGAATCTTCTTTTTCTGGGAGACATGAAGAATCCATGATAGCTTCCTCCTATGAACCATAGAATTCTTTTTTTCAAACTTTGATCAGTGAGAATGTGATCAACATTGTTGATCCTGACTTGTAGCTATTTAGATTGAACCTCCTTAGTAGATGATACTTAGCCAACATTTCTCTACTCGTACCTGGATGCCTACTTCTTCAAGACCGGTGGAAGAGATAAAGTGAGCGGATTTGAAAACTTCTCTTTTCATCACCTTGAATGCCTCCAGATGGTCTTTGTTTTGAGGCCTGAAGGTTACAAAATAGGAAAGCTCCAGCTGTGAGTATTTTTGAGCCTCTGGTTCTGGTTCAATAATCATGGATCTCTTTTCTACTTTAGTTGTGGTTTTCTCAAAAGGTCTCATCTCCCCCTTCTTCAATGGGATGGTGGTTCCTTGTTGAGCCATTACTGTAAAGGAAAAAGGAAATAGCACATATTAGGTGTGAATTAACTCTGTCGATTAGCATTATGGAACCGTCGACAACATGCACAAATGTTGGTGGTGTCAACATGAAAAAGGATTATACTGTCAATATGGCTGTCGATTGATCATAGTGAAAATCAAGTAGACAATGTTATCGACATGATGATTGACAAGTGGTAAATGAATTAGTGGATTATAGATGTCTGACTCCTACAAATATCAACAATACTAAATTATAAGTTATCATTTAAGTGAACTATAATAAAAATGGGAAAATCTAAACATCTAAAAATTATTTCTAACAAATTTTATCATGTAAAAGGCTATTAGAATTGCACCAAAACTGATGTTATCACTCTTCTTTTAACTTCAAAACCTATTGAAATTCTAAAATGATCAAGGGGTTCTCAATCTATCATGCTTCATAATTTCCATTTTTAATCAAGAATTTCTAAACTATATTAGGAATTCAACTTTACATACATACAAGTATAGTGCCCCTTATTTCCTAAGAGCTGAAGAAAAACAAATGGAGCAAAAGAAACTAACAAGAGGAAGGTAAATAAATATATAACAAAAGTATAACACCTCATTAGTGAGACACAGAGTGAGACAAATAAGACAAAATACAATAATAACGTTCCATAGTGTTATTTGAATCCTTCAAAGAAAAAAAATTGACTAATGACTATTAACTAGACAATCTTTTTCTTCATCAATCATAAGACAAAGATTAAATTTCCTTGACAAGGTCATATAGTGAACATATGGATAAGTATACTCATTTGTTCTTCCTAATCATCTTTTTTCAGGATATAGAATCAACACCCATTGTCCGGTATGCTTCTCATTGTTCTTGATTGGATTCATGCAAACCATCTCAACATCCTCCTCTTATTTATGAGAACAATGACATGTTCTTGTTTAAAATCCATAGATAGTCCATAGACACGTCATACATGATCTAAAAAATGAGACTCTTTATTTTACTTAAATGTTTGTGATAGAATTGCCTCCAACTTCGGATCCAACTTGAACACTTTGTATTATTCACCAGTGGAAATCAATAAATTTCAAGATCAAGTCCTTAGGAGATCTCATTAATAACTTATGAATATATCTTTTGGATACATGAACCTCCAAAATATTAGTAGCATCAACAGAAACATTTTGAAAATAATATGAAAACCTATCTATTTTGGTTGTAGTAACCAAAAGAGGATCACTACATATTATTTGAGGCCATATTTAGTCTTCCAAGTTGGGTACTAGTGCTAGGGGATCCATCATGGGCTCCTTGCAAAGGGTATTTCCATTACGTTGAACACCTATTTCTCTCTTTCCAAAACAAATTTGAAGACCATTCAATTATATGGGATATTGCTCAACCTTTAGGAAAGACAATTAACAAGAGTCCACACATCCTGGACCCATTTCATAATGTTGGTTTGATGGGAATCAATCTTTAGAGAAGTAGGATTGTCATCAATAATTATTATAGTAGACTTTAGCATTGGCGAGATTTTTGGGAACTTTATACATATATTGGATGGATAAAGGCACCAATCCAAAGAAGTTATATCTTCATAGTATATAGGTAGTCATGAGGGTTTTCCACTCTATCAAGTTGATCCATATTTTATCAGATGCTTTGATTCTCCATGATTATCTAAACTGGTGTCAATGAGAAAGAGAACCAAGGAGTGGGATTTTGGCATCCATTACTTGTTGATAATAAGGACAATATCTATGAATCAGTGGACACATCTACAATGATATCCTTTATAGTGTTAGTTAGGAGTTATATGGTAAATCCTTTGTGTTCCTTTGGATATTAGTTGTAATCTTCCACTAAGATGCAACTAATTGCGGATTGAACCAAAAAATAATGAATAAATGTCTTATAGATGGTAAATCTCACTACATCATAGTCATCCCACATAATGTATTTGTCTCTCTAGACCCATGCATGATCATCATAATCTTGACAACATCCTACATTGTTTATGGTGCAATAGGAATTACATGGATAGCTCTAAAGTCAGCCTCCACCCATTTTTAATAACATTTTTGGAGACCATCTAAACTTGATATGACTCCTTTGCTGATGTCATTAGGTGTAAGTTCGAGATTATTTAAGAAGTACTCTACTTATGAAAATGAAGCATTCTAAGCTTGTTGATCGGTAGTAGTTTCTAGGAGAATTTTAGGGTGTTTCTCCTCTCCCGTAGTCTCTCCTGAACGAAATGGAATTGACATTGATGATGATTTCAACCCTCTCTATTGTTTCTCTCTCAAACCATCATAAGGATTTTGACCTTTCCCTATCCCTATAACTCTCTCTATGTCTATCAAATCCTAAACCCTTATTTAACTTTATTTTGCATTTTTCTTCTTAACAATGTACTTTTTCCAAATTAGTGTAAAATCCTTTTTTTGGATTTATTAACATGTCATGTACCAATTTTGGTTGACTAGATATTTTTTTGATAGACAAAACCCTAGTCATGCTTAAATTAGGCTTTTGTATTTAATTTTCCCAAAACTGGTTACAATGATGGAATTATGATCAATAAAACTTAATAAATTAATTTTCACTGCTAATAATTGATCTTAAGTTACTAATGAACTATAAAATGGAATTTCAATCTATAAAATTTTTAAGATATTTGTTTGGAGGTGAAATGCTCAACATATGTCAAATATTGTTCTAAAAAAGAAAAATTAAAGGAAAAATTCATTTACTAACGAATTTGCAAAATACCCAAGCATCTCAAATAGCCTTATAGGCCTAATTAGAAATGAAACACACAAAAACCCACTATTATTCTGTGAAATTTCTTGGTTGAAATTGATAAGGTCATTTTGAGTGGATTTTTGGTGGTTATTGATGTAGAGTTGTACTAGCGTAATTTCTTTCCCTTATTTAACTTGAATATAGTAAGTTATGTACTTCTCTTCTTCTTTCTTCCAAGTTTACTATCTATTGGTTTCTGAAATCTTTCTGAAATTGGAGACAAAACCCTAATTCCACCTTATCTCTCTTTTCTCATTCTTTCATGTAGGAAGGATCCAAACCTAGGGATTTTGTATTTTAAACTTTAGAGAAGTTTGGTGAAACGTTTTGTACAATTCTAGAATTCACTTCTTGGAACAAGGTCCTATATATTTTTACTTCTTATTATAGTAAGGCTAAATGGGTTTTATTTATCTACATATTTAAATATGCAATAAACATAATTTGAGCTAGTCGAGCTACATATTTTTCATAAGATTTAGTCATTGGAGCTAGTAGCATTAGAGTCCCCAGTCTACTCTAAGTCTTCTATGGTGAGATTGTATCTTGTTGTCATTCATTCACATGTGGTGGTTCAATTCATGTGAGTCTAGGGTGTTAATAAGATAACAAAGAGATTAAGGAATCATACTTAAGAATTTATTGTTTGATCATTCTAATTAAGTAATCATATTTAGAAATATATTGTTTCTTATTCTCAATGTTTTAGTATGAGAGAGTTGCACTAGTCAAGTTAATGAGTAATCTAATTTCTTTTCTTGTAAATAGTTCTAGAATATATGGTTCATTTGATGAACATGTGAAACAGTCAAGTGACTAACTAAAATAGTCTTGTGGGTTGTATATGTGAAAATAACTTCATCTATTTCTTTTACCTTGTAAAAAATAACAAAAAAAATTAAGGGGTTAGGTGTGTTTTTTTAGCCAACTTGATCTCCATGTGATACAATGAAAAACTCATCATAATGTTGTAATATCAAAGTCATTGGATTAGTCACCATTCCAGATGAAAGATTAATACTCATCATGTGATGTTTGTGAATATGAGGTTATCCATCATATGAAAATATCAATCTCACAGGTAAGCTCTAGTAATTTGTATTATCTAGAATTCTTCTAACAATACTCATGTTTGATATAGTAATTATATTTCCTTTTTCTAAATTGCAAATCACTATATAAGTTATAAAGTTCTCATGGTATCTTACATAGAGAATGATCTATAGTTTATTTGGATTATTATTTCATATTACTCATATTTCAGAATAAATCATATGATGTAGCTATATTTTTGATTGATTTATCACTATTACATATTTTTACCTCGTATTAATCATATATCAACAACATAGATGAGAGATGTTCAATCATAACATCAGAATCACAAAAGAAGGCGTCTGTCAGTATACAATAAGATAAATTTTGTTTTCACCTCCCACTAGATTATCATATTATTCTTCAATGTTCTACATATAATATTCATTATTGCATTACAATGGAATTTCCTCAAATTGTGTTTCATAGGATTCAAAAACCATCCTAATGTCTTGTATTTCACAATGCATATTTAAATTTCCTTGTAACTTCTCCATCCCATATTCATAATGAGAATCTAGAGTAAAACATGTCAAGGATAACAAATATGCATAAAATTATAAATATTACAATATACAATTCATTATTTGGTAACATTTTTGTTTCTATCATAATTCCTTCTGCATGGTCAATTCCATTTTAAAATTACAAGCAATGGTTAATAGTTGTTTTTGCATAATGACACTTATGGTTTACTCATTATTTATTTAGATTAACTTGTACACGTTTTCTATTTAGCAGTCATCTTAATAGGACTCATAATGTACTATATTAATACATGAAGATGGATGCAATTACTATATATAGGTATCACCATCTCAATTATCTTTAATAATTTAAGAATATCCATAACATCTTGATTTCTTTATATTTTTATCTCTGGCATCTTTCTATAGTATCTATTAATGGTACCCTTGAGGTTGCATGTAATCATTTTTGAGCGATTTTTAATGTAAAATCCCTAGGATACATCACTTACAGAACACATAATTGTTTATCTTTCATCAACTATGACCATCTTATGAGTTACCAATGATCTCCACTTATCCTATAACTATTATACAACCAAACATATCTAGCCAACAATGCTCTCATTGACCTCCATAAGCTAGATGGACCATGTTTGTACACATCAATTATGACCAAGGTCAGATCATTGTCAGCCCACCTTGGGTCATCACCATCTCATAACATGAAGTATTTTGTAACCTTTTGTTTATATATAACTTTTTATGTCACTATCTACCTTCCTAAGAAATTAGTGAGCTCTTCAACATCACCCCCATCAAGAAATCAACTCAAAAGTTAAAGTCTATCAATTGGTGTATTACGACAATGATGACCGAGGTTAGATCACCATCACTCTGAAATACATTGTATTTCCCTTGAAGAATGTGTCATTGGTACCTGTCTATTTCTCATGTATTGAAACCCTAATTTGGATACTCTTATTTATATTATATTATCCCATTGGATATTTGAACATCAAACTACTCGTATTTTATCTTACTTCTCATTAAGATATGCATAAATAATTATTTATATTCTAATTCATTCAAGCATGCACATTTTTTAATTATGAGGGAAATGAATGTTAGATTTCAGTTCGATTACATCTTTGTATTTTTTATTTTTAAATCATCATTACATATGTATCAATGAAGGCATACATGTACGTTAGATTTATTCTTTCACTCCAAAATGGATCATATAAGGAAAATTGGGGTTAAAGTACTCTCATGTGGATTCTTTTATTCTAATTAGGCAATAGTGCCATGCTTCTAGTACTACTTACTGTATATATCCTAATTTAAAAGATTTGTAACTTCATTCTTACTTTTCTACCCCATGTGGTGATATTTAGAATTATTAGGACTTACTTAGTTATTATGCCTTCACCATCCCACTAGTCACAAAAAACATCATTAATTATTTAAATTATATTTTGTGTTTGATGTGATCATTCATGTACTTAGAAAATCAAGGATCCCTCACATAAAATTCACTACACTCATATTGAATACTTCTTAAATAGTTGGATTCATTCAGGTATTTCCATCCTTTCAATTTCAATAGGAGAAATCTTATATAGAACATCCTAATGCATAACAATATATACCCATTATGAAAATATTAAATTAACATAATATTATATTGAATCCTTATTTCAATTTCATCCAATTAACATTCATTTAATTTGATTATACATGCTACTTTAGAAAATGACTGAATTTGTTAAACTGTTATTTGTCAAAAACTCTATTCACCCCCCCCCCTCTAGTAGTTTTTCAATTGGTATCAGAGCAGGCTTCAAGGAACTCTAACAAGGTCTTGAAGAATGGAGGGTAGTGGTGATTACAATCACAACAAAAGGTGCTGCTTGGACAAAACTACAACATATTGCAATTGGTGCTTAGGTACAAGCCACCCAACAACTGGATGCCCACGGAGATCTAAGAAGGAAGATGAGAACAAAGATTGTCTCATTGCTACAACTAGCGAGGAAGAAGAAGAAGAGGTAAGTCTTTTTGATTTATCTAAAGAAGAACTAATTGCTAGCCTTGAAGAAACACATATTAAATATGTTGAATGCAAGAAGAAATTAAAGAAGTCAAATAAAGCAAATAATACATTACATGCTAAACTTCTTGCTATTACATCCGAAAATGAAGATCTTAAAAAGATCATTGAAGATCATGATATTAATATAAAATCTATAGAGGCAAATTGTAATCTACTTTCTTTAGAGAAGAATAATTTGCAAAGACAAGTGAATGATCTTCAAAAACAACCCATTTTGTGCAACCATCTAGATTATGATTCTATTGTCAAAGAAAGAAATTTATTGTCATCTAATCTAGATCAAGCAAAACTAGATATTAAGAAGAGAATGGAAGAGATTGCCAAGTTACAACAAAAAGTCAGTAATTTGGATAATAATGGCATTCTTGATCAAATCTTAGATAATTCCTATCATCAAATTGGGAGAAGAGGACTAGGTTATAAGCCTAAAGGGAAGTCCTATCAACCTAGTTGGAAAAGATCACAAACCTATCCATCTATATATGTACCTAAAGGAACAAATACATTTGTACCAAAGAACAACCTAGAACAAAACCATAGAAAACGACTTGAGGTTGATTCTATATGTTGCCATTATTTCTCACGTCTTGGACATTACTCTTTTTCATGTCCTTATAAGAGAAAAGATGTCGAGTTAGTTTGGGTTCCAAAACCTCCAAACTAAATGAACAGAATCAAGTTGAGATATGACCAGAGACATTGGTTGCATCTCAACTCAACATAATGAGATTACAAATAAATATCTAAATAGTTAACTAACACAATTATGTTTTATTAACAGTTCTAGGAATCTTGTCGGTCGAAAAACTGTCGACCGAAAGACCATCGGTCGAACAATTGTCGACCGAGCACATCACTGTTCTCCAGTTTACTACAAAATTGCTGCATTTATTTTTCCGATGAAATTGCTATCTACTTATGATTAATGACTGGATATATTTTTGGAAATCATCTCTACAAATGTAAATGAAATTAGTATTAGTTTATTCCCTAGATGATTTAAAGTTTAAACTGAAATCATGCTTAGTCAAATGAAAAGAAAATTCCTATTTTCACATGATTGTTCGTAAAAGTATCTTCTGGTCTATTCATATACTAATCATGTGATGGAATTATCATTGTATGCTGTTATTATCATTACACCATGCTTTCATCATTGGGTGCACATATATAATGATAATTGTATGCATGGATCCATGAAAATATATATACAGGCAAGCCAAATGATTTATTGGTTATATGTTATTACTTGCAACACATAAAAGATAAAAATCTCTAAATTAGTATCTTTGAAGATTTGAGATAATTAATTGTACCTTCAATTAAGAATCATATTAAGTATTATTCTTCAGCTTGACATTTAATTAAATTTTATGCAGATATTATACTCAATATATTCAATCTAAAAATCTGCAAAATTTGCCTCTTGGTCAAAATAAAATTTGACCAAGGGGCGCTATGGTCGTAGTCAAATTCGACCTAAAATAAGTTTGACATAATAACTATTTGGATATCCTTTTATGTTTAAAAGAATAATTAATTTATGATCACAACTTGTCCCAATATTGTCAATAATAAACACAATATTACTCCCTTAGAAAATCTATATATGTGCTCTACAAATATAGTCTATCACTTACATTAAAAATCAGCTTCAAATTCGTACTCAGTAAGTTTGTCGGTCGACGAACTCTTCGACCGAAAACCTTTCGGTCAACCCCTCTCTCTCGACCGACAGAATCTAGACAGATTTAGTATCGGACACACTTTCGGTCGACAAATGTTCGACCGAGACAATGTCGGTCGACAATTGTTCGACCGAGAAATAGCCGTTGGATATGACCGTTGTAAACCGACCGTTATGACTGTTTATGACCGTTATATGACCGTTGGGAAGCCGAGTGGCGCGTCTGCAACATGACCGTTGCGGATGCTCGGTCGACAAATCATTGACCGACCAGGTCGCTGGATTGTTATAAAAGGAACCAAAAACGGGTCACTTCCTCACACTTGCATACTCTTGCTTCCATAGGCTCTCTCTAGTGCATTTTTGTGCAACTCTTTAGCATCTTCATCCACAAGTCATCCTTGCTTCTTCTCCACCTTCAAGCAACACAATGGCCTCATCATCTGCTCGTGGGAAGAAGAAGGTCGCCGGCAGGAAAGGAAGGGAAGCTCGGGAAGCTACTCCACCACTGACGATCATCAACGACATTGCCTTCGTCGATGGAGATGCTGGTGATCGATATCTACGGCTTTCCTCCAAAGCTCCTCTTCCACGACGACCAGTTGAAGTTATGGACTTCCTCAACATCGTCGATCTGGAGGATCTCTTTGAAGTGCAAAAGTTGAAGGAATTCATCAACCCTTCTTTCCCTTCCTATTCCATCAAGGTAGTGAATGAATTATATGCTAACCTCATCTCTCACTCTAAAAATGAAACCACCTTCTTCTATACTATGGTCAATGGGCATAGCTTCCGATTTACTGAAGGGGATATTCTTGACATGCTAAATATTGACATAGATGAATATCAAGACACCCTTGACCTTACTTCTGGAAACCCCCTTAACCAATTTCTCCAAGATGACCATACCATTAGTCTTAGTGACATCAAAAGGACCATTTTTCAATCCAATACAACCTGTCACGAAGATAGAGGCACATATTATGCTATAAATCTCAAACCAGCTGCTAGGATTGTAAACCTTATTGTTTCAACAAACATACATCCTAGAGCCAATAAGTCTGAAGTTCCTATTTTTCGTATGTGTCTAATATATGCCATTATCCAACGTATTCCCACAAATTTTATCCGCATCATTCTTAAAAACATGCTTGAGTTTTCTGGCAATCCTCCATATGCCGATTTTGTATGCCAAATTACTCAACATTTCCTTAAGACCCAACTTGAGGATATGGGATATACATGGGAGCGTAGACCACAAAAAATAAGTAAGAATACAGTAGAAAAAATGGGAATTGATTTTGGTCATAAAAGGGCTAAAGTAGAAGGAGAAACATCTCATCAAGACATACCACCACCCCCTCCTCCTACTAACCTATCACATGATCCCATTCAAAACACTCTTACTTATATTACTGGCTCCCAATATCACCTTAGCAAACAACTAGACTATAACCATCATGCCATGACTTATATAAACCAAAGAATGCAAACCCTTTCACCAAACCAACCTGATGAATATCCGTATTCTTTAAATCCTGGCATGCTCAATCCATACAATCCTTCGTACAACTATTATCAAACTCCACCTCCACCATCTGTGGATCTTATGCACACTCAGTTTTCATCCATGCAACTGCAAGATATTGCCGCTCATTTCCGATTTGACCGAGTTCCTACATTCTTGGAAGCATATGCTTTAACTAAGACAGGTGCTCTAGATTGGCAAACCTTGGTCCAGTATTATGGAACTGAGCCTTTTCTTGGGAAAGACCCTGACATTTATGTAATTCTTAAGTCTTTCCAGTAAGAGTTGGAGTTATATTAATTGTAATGATATATTTTGAATAATTGTAATGGGTCATCTCTATATGATGTGTCTATCTTTATATGTTTGTAATACATGCTTTTAATGAAATTGGTCATCTTTACTTGATTCAAATGGATATTTTTCTAACGAGCATATGAGACATCTTCAAAATATGGATTATAAGATCATCATTGTAGAGCATACAAAATAAGGGTAGTAATAAATAAAAAAAATGCAACCTTTAAAATTGTGGCAAAATTGACAAGGATCTATGACACAATTACTTAAAACAGTTATGAAACAAATCCAGACACATTCTCGGTCGAGAAACTGTTCGACCGAGAACACTATCGGTCGAAAGATCGTCGACCGAGCAGGTTTCTGTTGTCAAGTCTGCAATAAATCTGAATATATTTGCAAATCAATAAACCAAGAATCATGTTTCCCTTCATCATGTTGAAGATAAAATTGGCTGATATTTTTTTACAAAACCGCTTCCACTAGATCAATTTAACAAAATTAGGAAGCAATTGCTTATCACTCCTTTGGAAGATGTTTTCTTTGATATTTGTGCTACTTAAAAAAAATTTGTGATACAAAACTCTTATTTTTCATCATGATACTTTGTTTTTTTTTAAATGGACATCTTTTTCATTAGATTTGGTGGGATATCTAATTAAGGGGGAGTTTTTATTCTTAACGGTTATCTTTTTGAAATGACAAAGGGGAGAGATAAATATAAAAATAAAATAAAACTTAGTAATTATGAAAAACTCAATTAATGAGTTTCATAAATAAACTCTTGGCTTTACATTGAAAGATTGCTATATTTCCGAATGATCTGGATTTCATGTTCCATAAATCATGGGGAATAATAAGCACACATTTTATACACAAGAGAAAAAGCTACAAAAGGTAATCTAAAGGTATGAAACTCATATGTTTTATATTTCCTTTATTTATATTTTGGAAATGTTTGTCATCTTCAAAAAGGAAATTACAACTTATCCTTTGTAGCCCAAGGCTTGATTTGCCTAGATCAAGCGTATAGATCTCCTAACCAAGTGTATGGACTTGTGATTGCAGTGGGTAGGAGATACTAGCCTATAGGACACAAATTTTGAGCTAAGGAAGGAAGTAACCAATTGTCACAGTGCTCAAATTGCTCACAAACAGATTGCTCAAAGTATGCTCAAGGATTTCTCAAGTGTAACAAGTGTGTTTGAGTGTCCTATGGCTTGTCCTATTTATAGGAATGGCCTAAGGATGCTTAAGGACGTTCTAGACAACTTCTAGGGGTTTCTAAGTGCTTAACTAGCCATTAGGTACAAGTTTGTTGCTTTAACAACGGCTAATTAATTAATTCTACAGTTGCTGTCAGAGACTATCTCGGTCGAGGAATGGTCGACCGAGACACCTACTCGGTCGAACTTTTGTCGACCGACATGCTCTCTGGAACAAGTGATTTGCAACGTCTATCTCCAACTGCCAACTACCTTGTCAGTTGTGTCTAACGGCTACTTTGGATCTTTCTCGGTCGAGAAGATTGTCGACCGAGAGTGTCTCGGTCGAGGAGTTTGTCGACCGAGATTGATCCTATTTCAAGGTTTCAATTTATGCACTAATTATGTGTGTGAGTGTGCAAAAGTAATCCTATTTGAATGGGATGACTTGTCTAACTGTGGTGTTTAGCTAGGGAAAATCTAACGCTTGATTTACATGCAATTCTAAGTACTTGTACATTATATTTTTGTACAAGTTTTTACAACAGTGATTACATTGCATGAAAATATAAATATGTAAGCTTGTGGGTTTTCCCTTGTTGCTTTGTCATCCTGCACACTCAAGTAGCTCGTTAGATTAATAAGAATGAAATGTTTGTCATAATCAAAACAAAGGGATTTATAGATGTCCATTTAGCCAACAATTTGTTGTGTTACAATTCTTTAAAAAAAAAAAGTAGATATTTTCTGCTAATATATGGACTTACAACAATACATGTGCTATTTTCACATTTTTGTAGAGTGTACTTGAAGACCATATGATTTTGTAAAAGTTTTACAATAAACCTTATTTGATGTAACTATATTTGACATATGTAAATATGTAAAGAAGGATTAAAACATTCACTTTCAATGCATCAAGAATGTGAAATAATTTTATTTAAAAGTTCGTACAAGACTTTTTTTTATCTAAAAATCACCACCAAATGACTACCTCATGTCAATATTAGGTCATACAAGTAAGAAAGAGGAAAATAAACCATCAATTATGTATAGGAGAAGAAATGGGATGGAGTTCTTCCAAGAGGAAGTGGTATGTTGAAATGACCAATAATAGAGTATTTCTTTTCCGATATTAGTTCTACACTAGGTAAATAATCATCTTCCTTTATCAATTTTGCTGATATACCCCATATGATAAAACAATTACCTCTTCTCATGTATACTTTTGTATTTCCATGTAGAACAAAATTATATATATATATATATATATATATATATATATATATATATATATATATATATATATAAATCGGCGTTCATTCAATACATGCACGAGAAGTCTGCATTTAGCTACCCATAATCTTAAAAAGTAACTATACAGTCAGAAAAGTAACTCGTTGGACAAAAAAGTAACTACGAAGATAAAAAAGTAACTATACGACTAAAAAAGTAAATCTGGGAAGAATACACATCAAATATATATAATTGTATATTTCTTATAGCTTTTGCAAATGTAACTATCTATGCATGAAAAGTAATAGTTTGCAAGATAAAGTAACCCTTTACATGTCAAAAGTAAGAACCTCCAAAAATACCGAAATAGGAGGGGGGTAGCTACCCGTGTGGGTATTAAATTCATGCCCATATATATAGACAATTAATCAAAGGTAGACTAACATAAATAGACAATTAGTGGGATAATGATGATTACCTAGATAAATAAAGTATTGGGTCTCACAAACTCGTAGTTTTCCTATATTGGATCTGGATCAAATTGTTTACTTTTTATGTAAAAACCCACATAGGTCATTAACTTATCTGAACATTGGACCATACTTTAAAAAAAGCAACTACCCTCTATGGAGACTCATCTTGTTTTCTATTTTCCCAAATATGCTTATAATTGGCCCAGTTTGGTATGTAATGTTCCTGTAGTCGGATACCTAACTAAAGTTAAGAAGGGGAGACCCCATGGGTAGCACCCCAATGATATACTTTTGTTATTGGAAATGGAACTGGAAATAGTTTGGTCGAATTATGAAGGATATTTTATCCTTTGATTATGCTTCAACCAAAAATAAAGCTACCTCCCAAAAAAACTACATAACCCTCAATGTCTACTCTAGAGTTCTAAAAACCTAAAATTGGGTTATAACAACTACAACTCACCCTAAAACATCACAAACTCATGTGGCAATATTGTCTTCTCATATTTTATTAAGTTAAGAAATGTTAAAACATAAATTTTTCCATAGACCAAGATTCAACCAAATTAGGTGTTTCATTTAATTAAAACCTAGTAATTAGTTCTAATACATGTATATCACATGCATTAAATCATAGAAATCTTGGAAACCTCCAATATTGGTCTAGTAGTGATCAATTGAAACCCTTGAAGTAAAATTATAAATCAAATCAAGTATAAAGTAGATCATAGTCTCATAACACATCCATCCTTTAAGAATTTAATGTGATATATTGTAGAGTTGGCAATCATAATAAAGAAGCATCTCCTGTTCTACATATAGATTTTTCTACACTATGATGATGTCAAAACACCTTCACTAGCAATTTCCCTGCTTCCTTAACTTCTAGATCTATGTATTCCAAATATGTATTGGTCCTTCAGAGAAAACATCATCAGAAACCTAGAAATCCACAATTTTTTTGTGTTTTATGTCTCCAAATTCCATTTTGTCAATGTGGATATTTTAAACACATTATGTAGAATTTCCTTTTTAGGTGGCAACTTCAATTGGTATGCCACTTATCTATCTCATTCTCTAATTAGTAAGGTCTTGTATATCTAGGAGCTAGTCTACTCTTCTTCCTAAACTTTAAAACACACTTTCATGATGTGTCTTTCAAGTATACCATGTATTTCACTTATAATTCAAACTGCCTTATATACTTATATGCATAATACTTTTGTCTATCTTAATCTTCTTTTGATATCATCCTATATTATTTGATTTTCTCCATAATATTTTATACTATCTCAAGACCTAACAATTACTATGGTACTAACATAAACCCTACCTAAGTGCATACATGCAGGGTTACATGTTGCTTGTATTTGATCCTTGACCTAACCTTGGGATCTCATGGTAGAAACTCAATTGGGGGGTTTATGGTTGTGATACCTTGAACCTAAATTAACCCTAGTCTTCTTATAATCATGATATATTTTTCTTGATTAGTTTTCAATACAATTTGATTAAGAATTTCCCTAATTGGGTTCATTTTGCACTTTGGTTGCCAAAGTTTAAAGTTTCCTCTCAAGTTGTGGACTTAATTGTAAATTCTACAAAGTATGAGGATATTGAAAATTAGTATCAAACCATGAGTTTTACTTCATACTTGTAATTTTTTTTGTGTTGCAATCATTTAGTTAAGATGTGACTCGATCCTGACTTCAATTGAAACTTGTTTGCCTTGATTTGCAATCTCATGTACAGTTGTGGAGTAATATAGAATCTCACCATAATCAAGGACCTAATTGTAAAATTGAGTATTTTTCTCTAATTTCACGTCTTCCTTCATAATATAATTAATTTTATGAACTTTGATCTAGTTTTGTATGAGTTTTCATCCTGGGATTTCTAACCCTAATCCTAGCTAGTATGGTGGTTGATGAGGACCCATGGAACTCTTAATCGATAAGAGTCTAGGACCTCTCAATTGATGACGTTCATGAACTCATCAACTGATTTAAGTCCTAGACTCAACAAGTTATGAGACCTTTGGGTTTGAGAACCAATGGAAATGTCAGACATGGAAACCGATGGGAAGGTAGGCTTGACAAGTGATGGTGTTTCTGGGTTGTAAATTGATGGAGCTTTTGTGTATGCAAACATATGAACTTTCTTACCTAAGGAAGTATGAGCATCAATGAAAGGGCTGCTTTGACCAATAAAAGTCATTCTTTGACCAATGGTAGCACTAGACACTAGTTAAGGGTAGTTTTGGAATTTTGCACCTCCTCCACTATAAAAACTCCCTCCCCTTTGTCCTTGGGGCTCATTAGACATCCCAAGATCTTCTATAAACATTAGGGGGCCTTAAAGATCAATCAAAACCCCTTGGAAGATATGTCCATGGATGGGATCTTATCTTGCGGATGTATGTCTAAAATAAAGCAACTCCATGGTTTCCAAGATTCCCAACCTTGTTTATTGCCTCAAAAATGTAAGATCATATCTCCTAATCTCTTCGTGCTTCTCTTCTTCACACCTTCTTCCTCCTTGGGCGAATTTCATTGTCTCCCCAGGTGGTGACTTGCTCATCTAGCTATAGTACCTTCCTATCTCCCCCTTTTCCCTTGCTTGCTCTGAATCCACCATGGAGAAATCATCTTGGAGATTTCGAAGTGTTCTTTGGCATGGAAAGGAGGTTCCTTGGAGGTATTCTTTCTATTCCTCACCTCAACTTCATTATTTGACCAAACCCCATGGGCTTCCACGGTCGAGTCTATCCCATCTATCTACAGGACCATCTATTTTCCTCTCCTTGTTCTAGAGAAAGCTAGATCTTGGTTGGAACCTTGGTTTTGGGGATGTTTGAGGATTGATATAGGCTCTGGAAGCTAGTTCAAGTATGTCTTACATGGATCTTATGATGAAAACAATGTGAGGCAAGCGATATAGCATTTGTTAGCATCCTTTCTCTAAATTGTACATGAAAATCCCTAAAAAATTTCTAAATGCACTAATCTTGCACTATGATCACCTAACATGCTGAAAGATGATTTCTTCACAGCTGGTTTAAATAATTGAAAGGTAAATATGAAATTTCACGTTCTTACTAATATCCTAATAGTACTATATGTAGTTAATTGATTGTCTACCTAAATGTTTGTAACACCCCTCCAAATACATACATAACAATGGAAGCAAACCCTATGTTGTCCATAACATGGGCCACTCAACTTGGAGGAACATTACAAAACATGATATACATTGCATTAAGATAAATGAAACACACCCTTCTCTCTAGGGTACCCACTCTCCTTTCTCTCTATACCTTCTCGGCAGTCACCGCTAGGGGGAGGGAGTGATTCCTTAGCGCTTTCCTCCCCCTGACATCCACGCAGCCACAACGAGATCTGATCGAAGGTTGCTACGGATCTCTGGAGCTAAGAAGCATTTGGACCTTCTCCTCGGCTGACCTGGAGGAAGGGGGAAAGACATGGAGCATCATGTGAAGTCAAGGCACAGATCAGTAGAGCAGCTTTGTCAATTTGATCGACCTCCACCCAGTTTAAGGTGACTGATGGAGAAGAGTCTCCCCTCCCAGATCTGGGGCTCCACATTTGATACTCCATTCTCGCAGGCAAAGCGAAGGGGATCCGTTGCCCTTGCTTTTCAGGCACCCCCTTCTTCCTCTCTCCGAGCGAGTCCACGGTCCCATGGGTTGCCTCAGCGACCATGATGCTGTTGGGTGGCTCGCTTCAGGCCGGGACCCCTCCAAGTCACCCCTGATGATGAATCCCTTCTCCAGGTTGTACTCCCTGCTCAAGGATTCCGACCCCGACACAATAGCAGCAAAGGTCGTCGGAGTTAGAGCTTTAATGCAGCCACGATCCAGATCTTGTGCTGGAGTAGTTAAGGCATAGGTCCACAGATCTCACGGGAATTGAGGCGTCACGCCCATTGATGCGAAGATGCTCGAGTTCTACTCATTTTCCTCACGCATCTGCTCTTCTCTGATCCGTGATCAACCTGGTATCCATGGATTTGGTGGCCCGGAAGCGGTTGGGTCTGCTCCAGATGACAAGGGCAATGGGTGAGCTTCTTGTTGGGCGGAGGGGCTTGCATCTTGTTCGTCCTCCAGAAGGTCTTTCCCCCAATCTCCAACCTCAGGTCCACAGAGGGTCTTCAATTTAGGGGTACTGGATGCCCTCTCCGGCGTCAGGCTCGTCTAGTCGAGGCTTCCCTGCATCCGCGGTTTGGGTATAGCTCAAGCCTTTTGGTGCTTGTGTGCAGGTACACCTGCTTGGTGTTTGAGGAAATGTGGAGGGTGGCTGATTAAGCCTGGTTCCCATTTCCTAGCTGCCTGGTCGGTGGGAAGGTTGTCCAGGGTCTGATCCCAGCGTTCCTGGCGGTGACCTCTACAAGCTGACGTGCTCTGGTCTTGCCCCTGAAGCTCTGCATCGGGTGGAGGCTTTAGCGGCATATGGTTTCTGGTTTCCTCTTGACGGATTGGGTGATGTCCTTCTTTGTCCGGATCCCCTACTCGCCGACATGAAGGAAGCCATCTCGGCCTGCGGTTCTTCCTGCTAGCCTGAGGACTGGCTTCCTGCTGCAGCGAGAAGTCTTACTGCTTGGTTTCTGGGTTTGCATAAAGAACTATCCAGGTGTTCTAGACACTGGATTCAGTAGTTCAGGATGTTCCTTTGTTGGCGGATTAGTCCACACAATTTTAGAGGGATGAGGATAACGTTCAGTGTGTGAATGATCAGCTAGCTGAGTCAATCTTCTCTAAAGGATCCAGTGGTTTGCAAGCTCTCTTGATGGTTTCTTTTGCTTGCCAGAAATTCGAAGATCTGGATGATAGTAGTAGTGGACTTTTCTGTAGTATTTCCCTTGAGATCTCCAGGCTGCTGAAGTGAAGATTCGGCTGCCCATGTTGTCACACTTTCAGAGGATGAGCCTATTGCCAGTATCGGCATGTGTAGATTAGGATGGTCTCTTCAGTTTCTCTGTTATCTGTTTGAGTTAGTAATGTAGGTTTTTTTACTCCTTTTATCTAGGTAGATGGCTACTGTAAGTATCTTAGTGTTTATATTGCTTTCTTTAGTTGTTCGGATGTTTTTCATCCAGGTTTGTAATGGGGGCACAAACTCTTTTGTACCCAAAGTTTTGGGCATCATTTTTTTGAGTAACAGGACTTTTTACCGACAAAAAAAAAGATAAATGAAACACCATGCATTAACTCAAAATAGAGATTCATACATTGTTCTTAGAAATGGAAGACATAAATTTTCTCATCTTAATTTCAAACCTAATACATGTAGGCTAAGAAAATCTAAAACTAGAAATGACAAACTAGACTAAAGAATCTAATGAGTGGTAGATGGCACCCCACCAAGCTAAAAGTCTCCTTTTATGTCAGGTACTCTGAAGGGCTCACTTCAGTTCTCTCTTTCTCCTTGGTCTATGGACATCTCATTCCATGGCCATGCAAAACAAAGAAACAACGTAAGTAAGAAACACTATGCATTTTATAAGAACTGAAAAGTAAGCATATATACTTGAACTGAAATAAACTTGACATGGCTTAACATTAAGAATTTTCATTACACTTTAGCTTTCATTATATCAATGAATTAAGGAAAATTACTACATGCATTCTCTCCATCACTACCCACGTGGGGCACATCATGCTCGGAAAGCCCATCATTAGTAGGAAGCATATAACGACCATAAAGGTCAATCATTGCGAGAAACATATAATAAGTTAATTAATTCTCTTATATTCATCATTAACATCATTATTCTTATCCTTCCATCAATGTAAATCTTCCTCATCAAATAATTGCACCAAAGTTCTCATCGACCGGTTAAGGCTCATCTTAATTGCACCAAAGTACTCATCAATGCCATAGAGACAAAATGACATAAGTAGGAATAATTCATAACTTAACCATAATGGGATTTCTCCCTCTTAGTCTTGTAGTTATCATTACATGATTTACATGAGTCTTTCTTCAATTTCTTAATCACTACATCAGAATAACATTAAAATAATGAGAATCAGTGATAAGAATAGGACTTTATGATTATAACAAACAACACGCAATACTAAAATCTGAGGCATAATCATTATCTTAATTTCATTGACTTGGTAATTTAAGGCATAATCTTAAATCAAACTTAACATGCAATTCATCCAAAGTACTTATGCATAGTGTCATGACCCACTTACCTAGACCAAGGTGGATCCTAAATTAGTATCCATGATCTTGATCGAATCCTATGTTCCAACACACTATTTCATGATAGATGATAGGGGAATCTTCTATTCGGTCATAGGAAGGTATTCCAGGTTATGTAAGGTGTTGTGATGCTCAACATCACTGGGTTGATGAACCTACTTCAGTGTCGGTAGGTTGTTTTGTTGGGAAGAGGGTGTAGGGAATATGTAGGTTGTTTTATCAGATAGGATCATTAGAGGGTGTCTCGTGATTGTCTTGGGGGTTTCCAATATATAGATCAAGGCTTGGGGAGGCTCGAGTGCCCCTTGGAGGGTGAAACATGGGAGGTCTCTAGTGGCTGCGAGAGTTCAAGAGCTCTAGGACATGAAGTCCTAGGAAACCATGGATCAAACTAATCATAAGGATGAGGGGGAAGCTAACGAGGAGTCCCTTTATATCTGGAATCATGTGGAGCGAGAGAGCAGAGATAAACCGATTGCGTGCAATTTAAAGTCCAGAGAGGACATGATTCGGGTGAAGGGGTTAAGTCCTGACTCATGATGCCTTGGGTCTAAGAGTCTGATCCAAACTCTACCCAAAGGGTCCTTGACATCACTAAATTGCAAACCTTAGGTTAGATCATTAAATCAATTAAATTTTGTTCAAAAACTATACACAAACTTTCTAAATTCATTAGAGGGGTTAAATGAAGTCCTAATGACTTCAAAATTGGACCATAGGTCAAACAAGAAGTTTAGAATCTTCCCATACATTTATATTTAGGTTTTAATAATTTTTTGTCTATAAATCTCATAAAGGTCATCATCTTAATGTATATGAATTAAAATGAATTATCTTTTCCTTGGTAAGTTATATTTTGAATAAAAATTCAAGGTATGATGGAATAGTTCATTATATTTAGGTAAATTGCATCCATGATTAGGGTTTTGAAAAGAAAATAAAAGTTGAAAATTTACACTAATGACCTTAAACTTGTTTCATTTACAAATTTGGGATGTTACAATGTATATATGTTGAAACTCGAAATACATGTGATATGTTTCTAAAAATGTTATTTTCATTGCCATATGATGTAGAAATTGATATACATGCTATTCTTACTTCCTTGGAGTGGATATATAATGATCTTCATGCCCTTATAGAACAGTTATGTTGCTGAAACTTCAATTGATTTAGATCTATAACATCAAGATAGCTCATCTATGCATAATATTGGTCCTTATAATGTGAATATTGTATTTTCTACAATTCCCACATACTTATGAATTTTGATATGAATTTGATGTCTTGTTGTGTCACATTGATATTAGGTAGAATACATAATCATAGATGGTTTCTATATTCCTATAAGGTCTTGTGTTTAGTATGGCCTTATGTGGTGAAATTGGCCTTTCATGGCCAATAGTGGTGGTTTGTGCTTTAGTGAGTACCTTGGGATACATGGTAAGTTGTATTGTATCTCATGAAGTCATGAACATTTATTGAATCATATATGAAACTAAAATTCATTTTTAACCAAGAAGCATAATTATATTAAAGTACATGTAATGCATCATAAGGGTAAATTAACTAATAAATATAAAGTAACTGAAACATTTCTTAATCCATGCGAGCTTTAATAGTGGATGACAATCACTTATGAAAAAAGGATCCTAATGGTGTAATTCTCTTCCTCACATAGTTACCTACCTATCTCACCTCTCCCTTCTCTGTAATCTTAAGGGATTCAATAGGTATGTCATAAAATCTGCCATTGTAAGATGTATCTTGGATATGGGATTTATACATGTAGGCTTGATGCCTTGAGGTTAATACCTTGAGTGCAATCGAATGGGTGAATAATTGGGATGATGGAAAGTACCCATGGTCAAGGTTTATACATGACTAAACATGGATGAAATGTAAGATGATGGATAAGATGGTAATATGATTAAAATGTCAAATTGGCGATGTACACTTTGTTATAACCAAGTTGGTTCTTAAGGATATATGTAAAGACAATTGGTTGTCTTGAACACATATTTTTAAAGACAATACAATATGAATGTTACTTATGATACCCTTAAACTTGAAGAGTTTTGGTTAATCAGGTTCTATGATCATGTCTTGTCCTATATGATGATTGTGGGAATTCCATGTAATGGATAATGGACAATATTTTGTGATGCTATTTGCACAATGGAAACGACACTATGGAGGAATAAACATCCCTTGTTATACCTTGATTAAGGCTGATGTTCCATGACTTGAAATATTGGGCCTTGTGGTGCCCATGATTGATATGTTGGGCCTTGTTGTGGTAGAATATGACTACTTATATCCTAATATAATGGTTTAATATAAGTGAATGCATATCATATCTTTTAAAGTTGTTAGACTTGATTAATATAGAAAATATATATCTTTAAATTATTTGTAAATGTTGGATACACTTAAAAATACAATTATTTGGATTAATTAATCAAGTGTAACCATAATCATGTAGTTCCCTAAGTCCAAAGGTCTATTTCCCTGGGTTGTTAGGGGAAATAGTGAAATGAGTTGATCTTGTAGAAATTTTTAGGTTTTAAGAAGATGTTTGGAGCATATATTTTTGAATATACGGGGGTGTGTGGAGTTGGTATACCCTAACATCTATAAGATTAGTTGGTATTCAGTTGTGAAAATGGCCTGATGATATGTCATGGGGAGAGGATGTGATCATATTCCAGTTTACTGTATTTTCAACTTGTATCCTGTGACCTAGGGTGGGCCCGAGTTTAGTGGATTTTCCTTTGAGCAATGATACAATAGACCTTCATGTGAGCACTCTACCTTTTGTTTCCCATGCTTCAACCCAAGGTATGTAGAGAGATCTAATGAAGTTTGATAATCCATAGATCTTATACAACGCTAAATTAAACTTTATAGTGGTCATCTAGTAGCTTCATTGGTACACCTTAAACTAAGTAGGGCATAATACAATATGTAAGTCAATCATGTAGTGTATCTATTTAGGTGTAATTGATGACTCACATGGATGTACAATTGTATTCTCTTATTTATGTCAAACATTGTATATGTTTCCTACTATGTATAAGTAAGAAAATGGCTCAAGTATATTTACTGTATATCAATTTTCTACTTGCTGAGTATATATCCATGTAAAGAGAATAAGTACTTGATGTACATATTCTATGTAGAGATTTTTAGTTGTTGATTAATTTTTCTCTAGTAATTTTATCAGCATATGCTTGTAAGAAATAACAATTCTAGTTTTTTGTATATCATATCTCTAAGACTTGACTCTCACCCATGTGGGTATCCACATCTGTTAGATATGATGGAGATGCAAAAAGAACACGTCGATAAAGATGTAACAAGGAACAATATCTTTGGTTGTTCTCCGTCTGAGTACTCTAATCAGATAAACAATTGGAGAACAACTATAGAGTACAATAAGATAAGAACTCATGATCAAAGATGATGAGAGATGTGGAATCCAAGTTAAGTCTGGAAATTTTGAATTAGAATTATATATTAAAGAAGTGAATGTAAGTACTAATCTAATCACTTGAGAAACCTAAAAGGTAGATTTTATCTCATCCAAACCCTAGAATTTGATGATTAAAGGAAGAGTTGTCACACTATGATGCTTAACATAAAAATGAATATGTAGAAAGGTGTTCTTGAAAGTTGAAAGGACACCTTCTAAGGATAGGAATCTCCTGTTTCAAGCTGAGATTCTAAAGAATGATGAGATTACCCATTATGTGAAGATTGAATTATGTGCACAAGTTAGGTATTTTGAGATAATATGTCCAATGTACAAATGTGTACATGGAAGTTCATAAAGAACACATGTAATGAGGAATAATTTAAGGTGTAAGATCCATAGAAGAAAAGGAGAACTTGGATGATGAATATGAGCTGATATAATAAAGATATAGAATGATAGGTGAAAATAGTGGAGCAGAAGGTGATCGTAGACCAACTAAGTTGTGTTAAGAAAGAATGAAAGTAAATAATCATGACACAACCAGGATATTAGAGAACGCACTTAGGAAATGATATCTTGTGAATGAATTAATTTGATTAATCATGAGGAATGGAAGTGAATGTGAAGGAATGTGAGAAGACAAAATCCGTAGCAGATAATCATATTCCTTTCTAGGATGTACGGTGATAATTAAGATGAACATTGAGGTTGGATGACACAAAGAGGGAAATTATAACATTTTATATAATAATCATGAAATTAGTAGGCTGGTACTAGGAAGAAATGAGGAAAAATGATGAACTAATAGTTTTATATGATGTTGTCCCAATCCTTTGGTATGTTTGGGGGATGATATATGTATGAATCATATGTTTCAAGAGTAGGCATTCTTAGTAATTACATGTTTCGACCATATGCCAAATCCAACATGGTGAGGTTTATAGGAGAGTAAGTATATTGACATATACCCATGAGGGTGAGTTTGATGAGGATCAATAACAATCCTAAGGTTGCTACCTAGAAGATAATAGTGGATTTGTATAGAAGAAGTGTTCCTTAATTATAGGAGTTTATGAAACACACGAATTGATAACCATGTTGTAAGAAATCAAAGTCTTAATGGGAGAATTACAATCATAATAATATGGTAAGTGACGTAAGAATTGTTAAGAGATATTAAATTATAATAATGTAATATGATAATTTCAATAATTCATAAGCGGAAGACAAGGAACTCAGGTAGAAAAAGAATGAGGTATAACATGTTGAAACTTGAAATCAATGATACAAAATGTACCCCAAAATGTAAAAGAAACTTCATAATAATCATGCACTAATTATTTTGGTACCAACATTAGTCATGCCTAATCACTTATAGATAGGTTTACATGTTTCTTGTAGTTGTTCCCTGTCCTAACCTAGGGTGTTTTGGGGGCAAAATTCTTTTGAGGGGATAATGGCAGTGAGACCATGAACCTATCTTAATTGTAATCTTCCTATAATCTTACTCTATTATCATAATTGTGTTCTTGATTGTGAACTAATACCAATATATCAATATATATCTCTATTAGGTTAAATCTGTTGGTATATGTATGCCCGTAGAGCCATCCCAAGTGATTGCATGGAGTCAGATATTAATTAATCAATTAATGTGATTATTTGGTTAATTAATGAATTCCGGAATATTCTAATTAATCCACAAGCGTTTTAATTAATGCAACGTTTCTATTTACCGATGGGTTTAGGAAACCCTATTTCCCTTTGTATCCTGTTTAAAAGAGGATTGAAGGCTGATATCTGTATAAGATAGAGAGAGGCTTTTCCAATTACGCTCACACACGTAAAACCTAGTCGTCATCGTCCTTAGGAGAGAAAGGAGAGAAACGCACCGCTAGCATGCCGCCATAGAGACACGACTCCTTCCTGTCGGCTTAGGAAGTGCGACGTGGAGTTCCGTCCATCCGTGTGGATGAAGTAGAGACGCATACGCCTTGACGCCTGCGTTCGGAGGACGTCGATGACCAGCACCTGTACGCGCTACGAGCGGCGTACATCACTACCGCAAAGGAGCGCCGCCGGATCAACGAACGGGAGAGAAGTTCCGTCCGTGTAGGTTAGCAGTGTTGCACCGTTGTGCAGCGGGACATCGCCGGACTTGCTCCGCGATAAGGTATATCCCGTAAATAATCTTTCTAAATACATTATTGTCGACGAGATCCTGTTTCGGGTTGAGTGGATTCTATTACTTCCGACGCACATGTTTTCTCCACAAAACCCAATAGTGGTATCAGAGCAGCGTCGATCTACGGTGTATTTGGATTAGTTTTGATATGATCGAATCGCTGTATACTATTTTTATGTTGCATACGATGCGAATTAAACCTGCTAATGTGCAAATCTAAACCTAAATTCCACATACGCCGCAGGCTTCTGTTTTTGACGTTTTGGACGGGGTCGACTATGGAAAATATTGATTTTCCTAAATGCACGGAAGTGAAATTCCATAGACCTTTCAGGGACTCTGCCCCTGAGACCCCGCGAGGGGCAGCCTCCCCTCAACCCCCCGCACAGGGGTGTTGCCCCTGTGTACCCCACATAGTCTGCGTGGGAGTCAAAAAAATTATTTAATGGGGAATGTCCCGCATTAAAAGTACTGCAATTTTAATATGTATATACATATATGTAGATATACCTATGATAGCATACACGTCGCCTTTAAAATCTATTTTATGTGGTGAGTGCATGCACGGTTATGGCCTAGTATCCCCTTTTGTGAATGTTGTGAATGAATGTGGATGTCAATCTTGTGGATATGTTTGTTTGTGAATTCTATGGATGTATAATGGTTACATATGGATCCTTTGTATAAAGTATTCGGCTTGCATGCCGAGCCTCATCTCTTATTTCAAAGTGTAATTAATTCTTTCCTTTTATATTTATACTCACATGATGTAATAGAGATAGGATTAGTTTTAGTTTTTGTAAACATGATGTAAGGAGGCCACTTGAAGATCCAACTCCAAGGAGTGTCCATGGAGAAGCACCATGAAGATCTAATTCCAAGAAGCAACCTGAAGATCCAACTCCAAGGAGCGTCCATAGAGAAGTAATAAGAAGATCCAATTCCAAGAAGCAACTTGAAGTTCCAACCTCACGAAGCATCCATGAAGTTGTTCTTTGTAATGTTGATCATTACAGGCTTACAGGTTGATTCACAGGTGTTGCATGAGATGCATAAGACCATAGGTGGACCGTAATCCTTTATTTCTCCAAAGGATTACAATAGTATGGCCATAACCGATATATTTGTGTTTGTGATTGCATGTCTATCATTTGTGGTTGTGGATATAGTAGTATATGATACATACTCTAAGTTGGTGTTTGGATATGTATATGTATTAATAAAACCCCTCAATTAATAATATTAAGTTTTAGTTTCCTTCCATAAAGCAACACACATGAAAAGCTTGATCGACTATGTGTGGGCATGCCTCCGCGTGGTACACTATCTATCTTATGGAAGTGTGATGGTGGGTGTGTGGGTCTTCCTCCGCAGGGTGCACACTCATCGTGTTGGCTTATGGGTTGGACTTAACTAGGGAACCTTGATAGGATCAAGTACCTAGAGGCACACAGATGCATCATGGCAAGGAGTTGTGCATGATCATCTATCCAAGAGTTGCATATGATGCAATTGGCAAAAGTTGCCTATCTTAGTATTTGGTCTTTGACGCCGGCGTTGACTGGGCATTGATCCAATTATTTTGGGTCTTGTCTCACTAGAAGGTTGTGCGTTGCAATCTTTCGAGTTGATAGTGAGGGCTATCAATTTGAATAAAATAGTGGGAGCGTAATTAATTAAAGGCCTAATTAATCTCGTTTATCAAATCTTTACAAGTCAAAATGTTTTGGACTAAATGCAAATTTTTCTTTTGTAACAATCAAATGGCAACCAACACTCACACTTTCTCGTTGCGATCGGTCCTTGATAAGGACAAACTTACCGGAACCAACTTTCAAAACTGGTTTAGGACGCTGAGAATTGTTCTCACACATGAGTGTAAGCTCTATGTCCTTGAAACACCAGAGCCAGAGGAGCCCGCCGTAAATGCGCCCAAGGTTGAAAAGGATGCTTACAAGAAGCACCTTGATGATGTCGTGGATGTCAAGTGCCTGATGTTGTGCTCAATGAACTATGAGTTACAAGAGCAACATGAGAACATGAATGTCATGGAGATGGTAACACATCTCAAGAACATGTATCAACATCAAGCAAGATAGGAGAGATATGATGTCTCAAAGGCTTTGTTCAAAAGCAAGATGAAAGAGGGAGACTCAGTTGGCACCCATATACTCACCTTGATTGGGTACGTGGAAAGCCTATCCAAGCTGGGATTTCCCCTAGGTCAAGAGTTGGCCACTGATGTGATTGTACAATCGTTTCCTGAATCATATAATCATTTTGTCATGAACTACAACATGAACAATTTTGACAAGCTATTGTCAGAATTGTTAGGCATGTTGAGGACAGCTGAAGCACAGATGAAGAAAGACAAGCCCAAGTCTGTGATGGTGATCAGCAAGGCAAAGGGAAATTCAAAAGGTAAAAGCAAGGCTAAGAAAGGTTCTAAAGCCGGGCAGAAGCCAAAGTCATCTGTGCTCAAAGCTAAAGGTGGGATCTGCAAAGAAGACAGTTGTCACCATTGTCACCAGCCTGGACATTGGAAAAGAAACTGTCCTCTCTACCTGGAGGAATTGAGGAAGAAGAAGCAGGGGATAGAGATCTCCACTTCAGGTATATACGTTATTGAGATAAACTTAAATACTTCTTCATCATGGGTACTGGATACCGGATGTGGATCTCACATATGTTCTAATATGCAGGATCTGATAAGAAGTAAGCCTTTACGAAAGGGCCAAGTCAAGCTGCGGGATGCTAATGGAGCAAGAGTTGTTGCCACCGGAGTTGGAGTTATTAGTTTATCTTTGCCTACGAGCCTTGTAATAGAATTATAGAATTGCTATTATTTACCTACCATTAATAGAAATATTATTTCCATATCTTGTATGGACAAGAGTGGATTTGAATTTCACATTAAGAATGGAATTATTTCTATATCTAAATATGAGATCTTTTATGGCAATGCCCCTATGTCTTATGGTATCTACTTGTTAGAGACTAGCATATATAACGTAAATACTTAAAGGTTAAAACTTGACAACTCAAACAAAACATTCTTATGGCATTGTCGTCTTGGGCACATAAACGAGAAGCACATATCTAGACTCCATAAAGATGGTTATCTAGACTCTTTTGATTTTGAATCATTAGAAACATGTGAGGCATGTTTACTAGGGAAGATGACCAAAACTCCTTTCACTGGACACAGTGAGAGAGCCAGTGATCTGCTAGGGCTCATACATATTGATGTATGTGGACCTTTTAGATCAAATGCTAGAGGAGGCTATCAATACTTCATTACCTTCACTGATGACCTTAGTAGGTATGGCTATGTATATCTTATGAAACACAAGTCAGAAACTCTTGAAATGTTCAATACTTTCATGAATGAAGTAGAGAAGCAACTTGGTAAGAGTATTAAAGCACTCTGTTTAGATCGAGGTGGTGAATACTTAAGCCAAGAGTTTGAGGACCTTCTGAGAGACCGTGGTATTGTATCACAATGGACTCCACCTGGTACACCACAACATAATGGTGTGTTAGAAAGAAGGAATCGTACATTATTAGACATGGTGCGATCAATGATGAGTTCAGCCGAACTTCCAATATCGTTCTGGGGATAAGCTCTTGAAACCACAGTGTTTACACTTAACCGTGTACCTTCCAATTTGGTTTAGAAGACACCATATGAGATATGGAATGGGAATCGTCCCAATTTGTCTATGTTAAAGATTTGGGGATGTGAAGCTTATGTTAGGAAACAATTTCCTGAAAAGCTTGGACCCAAATCGGAAAAAATGCTATTTTGTTGGATACCCCAAGGAAACTCGGGGATGCTACTTCTACACACCAACTGACAACAAAGTGTTTGTTGCTAGGACTGCTGTATTTCTTGAAAAGGAATTTATTTCCAAAGGAATTAGTGGGAGGAATGTAGAGCTCGAAGAAGTTTGAGACCAACAAGAAAGAAGAGAACCTGAGGAGGTACATAAGGAACATGAAGACTCACAAGTTGTTGTGGAATTTCAAGTTCCAAATGTAACACAAGAACCTCGTAGGTCTAGTAGGACATGACTTGAGCCTGAGAGATTTGGATTTCTTGTGACTCCAGACAGTGACGAATTGGGCATAGAAGATGAGCCAACTTCCTATCTAGAAGCTACTAAGGAACCAGAATTTGATAAATGGCTTGAAGCCATGAGATCTGAGATGGAATCCATGTACACCAACAAGGTATGGACCTTGGTGGATCCACCCGAAGGGGTAAGACCCATAGGGTGCAAGTGGGTCTTTAAGAAGAAGTCTGACATGGATGGAAATGTTCAAACCTATAAAGGTAGATTGGTTGTGAAAGGATTCCATCAAATTCAAGGTGTTGATTATGACGATACCTTCTCACCAGTTGTCATGGTTAAATCCATCAGGATCATGCTTGCCATTGCAGCTTATCATGACTATGAGATTTGGCAGATGGATGTTAAAACAACATTCCTTAATCGGAATTTACTCGAGGATGTGTACATGACACAACCTGAGGGTTTTATTGATAAAAAGGAAGCCAATAAAGTCTGTAAGCTACAAAGGTCAATCTATGGATTGAAGCAAGCATCTCGGAGCTGGAATCTACATTTTGATGAAGTAGTCAAAAAGTTTAGCTTTAGTCAAAATGAAGATGAACCTTGTGTTTACAAAAGGGTTAGTGGGAGCACAATCATATTTCTCATATTGTATGTGGATGACATACTATTGATGGGAAATGACATCCCTACTCTTCAAATAGTAAAAGGTTGGCTAGGGAAGACTTTCTCTATGAAGGATTTAGGCGAAGCATCCTATATATTTGGGATCAAGATCTATAGAGATAGATCTAGAAGTCTTCTAGGCCTAAGTCAGAGCACATACATTGACAAGGTGCTAAACAGGTTTAGCATGGAGGGTTCTAAGAGAGGTAACTTGCCCATGTCCCATGGGGTTACAATCTCTAAAGCCCAGTGTCCTATTTCATGTGATGAACGGGCACACATGAGTAAGATTCCATATGCATCAGCAATTGGATCTATCATGTATGCAATGTTATGTACTCGTCCTGATGTGTCGTATGCTTTGAGCATGACGAGCCAATATCAGTCAGATCCATGTGAATGTCACTGGACAACCATAAAGAACATCCTAAAGTACTTGAGAAGGACTAAGGATCAATTCTTGGTATATGGTGGTGAGGAAGAGCTCATGGTAAAGGGTTACACCGATGCTAGCTTCCAAACTGACAAACATGACTACAGATCGTAATCTGGATTTGTGTTTTTCCTGAACAACAGAGTTGTGAGCTGGAAGAGTTCCAAGCAAGAGATGGTTGTGGATTCTACAACAGAGGCCGAATATATTGTCACATCTAATGTTGCGAAGGAAGCTGTGTGGATCAAGAAGTTCATTTCTGAACTTGGAGTGGTTCCAAGCGTTGGTGATGCAATTGAGTTGTTTTGTGACAATAATGGAGTAATTGCACAGGCTAAAGAACCACTATCGCACTAACGTTCCAAACAAATTCTATGGCGGTTCCATCTCATACGAGAGATCGTACAACGAGGAGATGTGAAGATTTGTAGAGTACCTACAGAAAGCAATGTGGCTGACCCGCTCACAAAAGCACTTTCACAGCAGAAACATGATGGACATGTTCGATCACTTGGATTGTGATTCATGAGTGATTGGGTATAAGTGTAAGTGGGAATCTATTGGTATGTATGCCCATAGAGACTATCATTCGATGATTGTAATGGGATACTATGTAAATGATTTGTAATACTACATTGATCATATCAATAAAGGCAAGTTTCCAATCTATATGTTTGTGTTTTATATTGTGAGATGACCATAAAACTTATAGATGTCTATAGAATGATATACTCAATGACATATGTCTTCGGGTTGATGACCTGAACAGTGAGATCATATGTATGCTAAGAGTATGTATTCTTGTTTTGTCCCTAATCGGTTGTTATTGTGGAAATATCCATAGACATCAATAACACATAAGATTAGAATGTATGTTGGTTGATGGAAGAATCTCATTATCCATGATATGGAGATATCAAACCAAATACATAGATACTTGTTAATGAACAGTGTATCGGATAGACCCACCTTGAGAGTCACACATGGATACCATGATTGGTAGTTAGAGTCAAATCTCATAATGATGGTGGTGATTATGGTTCTTAGACCTGAAGTCACTACACTTATCACATGTCGTTCGGTGTACTTTGACATCGTCCACCGTGGTCCTGAATAAGGATTTCCATAAAGATGGTGCTTGGGTGCACTGTGACACATGGGGATGACTGTGAGTGATGTAGATGGAATTTGTCCTTCCTACGGGAGTTTGATATTCCGGCCACTTGATAAGCGAGACTGAGAAATGCATGGCCATGCTGATGCGAGTCAATATGTGATATTGAGCTTACATATATCTTAGACAGTCTGCTCTAGTTCAAGGAACATGGATTGAACATTGAAAAGGATAACAATTCCATGACTCTAGTTCAATCCGGATATCAATGACAAAGGAGTTGTACAATCACTGTAACACCAGTCATGAATGATAGGTTAAGTTGTTCTCCAACTTCTCCAATTACTTGGGTAGCAATGAAGTCTTGCTAGATACCAATCATTGCTTGTGAAATCATAATATGACTATGGATATCACTGCCAACATAATTTGGAGCCTACCAGGTCACACACATAGGATGTGTTGGAATAGGAGTATAATTGTGGATTTGATTGGAATTGTTCTGAATCACATTGATTACTAAAATGTTTATGTAATGGATTAGAATAATATTGGAGTGACTGGATCTAAGTGCAAGTGAGAGTCTGTTGGTATATGTATGCCCATAGAGCCATCCCAAGTGATTGCATGGAGTCGGATATTAATTAATCAATTAATGTGATTATTTGGTTAATTAATGAATTCCGGAATATTCTTATTAATCCATGAGCATTTTAATTAACGCAACATTTCTGTTTAACGATGGGTTTAGGAAACCCTATTTCCCTTTGTATCCTGTTTAAAGGAGGATTGACGGTCGATATCTATATAAGATAGAGAGAGGATTTTCCGTTTACGCTCATGCATGTAAACCCTAGCTGTCATCATCCTTAGGAGAGAAAGGAGATAAACGTGCCACTAGCACGCCGCCGCAGAGACACGACTCCTTCCCGCCGGCTTGGGAAGCACGACGTGGAGTTCCGTCCATCCACGTGGATGAAGTAGAGACGCATACGCCTTGATGCCTGCGTTCGGAGGACATCGACAACCACCACCTGTACGCGCTACGAGCGGCGTACATCACTGCCACAAAGGAGCGCCGCCGGATCAACCTGCGACAGCGAACGGGAGATAAGTTCCGTCCATGTAGGTTAGCAGTATTGCACCGTCGTGCAGCGGGACATCGCTGGACTTGCTCCGCGATAAGGTATATCCCGTAAACAATCCTTCTAAATATGTTGTTGTCGATGAGATCCTGTTTCGGGTTCCGTGGATTCTATTACTTCCGTCGCGCATGTTTTCTCCACAAAACCCAACAAAATCCACATTTTTTATTGCTCCAATTTCAAGTTTCATTACAAGTTGTGGACTTAAGTGTAAATTCAAGAAAGTATGAGGACTTAATGGAAAATTATGTGAAAGTATCAAAAAATGAGTTTCTTTTCATAATCATAGTTGTCTGATAATTGAAATCAATTGCTTAAGATACAAATCCAATCTAAATTCAATTGAACCTTATTTACCTTTATTTCCAATCCCATGCACAATTGTGTCTAATATTCATTTCACCATAATCAAGGACCTAATTGTAACATCAAGTTTGTTATATCTAATATCATGCCTTCCTTCATACTACTACTTTATTTGGTTTACCTTTGAACTTATTTTGTATGGGTTTTCAGCCTAGGGCTTTAGAGCTTAATCCTAGCTAGTGTGGTGTTTGATGAGGACCAAAGGAATTGTCAACCTATGAGAGTCATGGACCTCTGTACTGATGGAGTTCTTAAACTCATCGAACAATGAGAGTTTTAGGCTCAACAACTAATAATAACTTTGGGATTGATAACCTATGATTACCCTAATCATGGGAATCGATGGGAAGCCAGGCTTGACTATCAATGGTGTTTATCAGTTGTCAATTGGGAGCTTCTTATATGCAAATCGATGGACGTTTTGACCTATGGAAGTGCTAAATTGATGTATGATGTATATACTGATGGAAAAGATGCCCAAATAGATGGAAAGTCAAGGACAGTTGATGGAAGGTCTGTTTTGACCAATGAAATTCATGCTTTGATGAATGGTAGCACTAGACACTATAAGGGTAGTTTTGGGCTTTCAAACCTCCTCCATTGTATAAAACCCATCCCCTTCTACCTTGGGGCTCATTTGAAACCCCAAGATCTTCCAAAAAAATTGGGGGAGCCTTGAAGGTTGATGGAAACCCATTGGAGGTCGATGACCATGGATGGGAGCTTATAAGTGGATTCATGTCTAAGATCAAGCAACTCCATGGTGTTTTCAAGCTTCCTGTCCTCGTTTCTTTCCTAAAAAATGTATGATCATCTCTAGTAATCTCCTATTCCTTATGTTCTTTGCACCCTCTTCATCCTTGACTGTAGTCTTGGTCTTCCATTGAGGTAACTTTCTCATCTAGCTAAAGTACCTTCTTTTCTCCTTTTTCCCTTGTTTGCTTTAGATCCACCATGGAGGAATCATCTTGGAGCTGAAGAACTGATCTTAGACATGGAAAGGAAGTTCCTTGGAGATATTCTTTCTATCACTCACCTCATCTTCTTCTTTTGACCAATCCCCATGGACTTTCATGGTGGAACCTATCCCATCTAGGTAAAGAACCTTCCTTTTTCCTGTCTACATTCTAAAGGAAGCTAGATCATGCTTAGAGCCTTAGTTTTGGGTATGTTTGAGGGTTGATCCAGAATCTAACTTGTTTTTTAGTATCTTAACTGGACCTAGTGATTATCACCATGAGAGGCAAGTGATATATCATGTGTTAATATTTTTTGTCTACATGTACATGCAAATCCCTAAACTTTCTCTGGTATGTCATAGTCTTGCTCTATGATCACATAAAATGCTAAAAGATGATTTGATAGATATATTCTAGATAAGTGAAAGGGAAATACAAAGTTTTATGCTATCTCTAATCTACCAAAAGTGATTCATGTTGTTAATCACATGTCAACCTAAACATGTTTATGTTGAAACCTGAAGTATAAATGAAATGTTACTAAAATGTTATCTTTATGGTACCTTGGTGCCATATTATGTGGAAATCAATATACATGTTATTCTTAATTCTCAAAAATAGACATTGAATGATCTTCCTGCCTTTATGGAACTGCTATACTGTTGAAATTTGAATTGAGTTAGATCTATAATATAAAGATAGCTCATATATGCATAAGAGTTGGTCATTTTTATGTGTAATCTTGTATTTAATGAAACAAAAACATAATTTATAATTTTAAGTATAATTTTGGTATGATTGTGCTTACAATAATATAAGTTCAAATCTTGAATTTTAGATAGTTTTGATTTTTTTTTTGGGGGGGGGGGGGAATGTACATAAGCAAATCAAGTTATTTGTTTACATCAATCAAAAGATCTCCCAGAGGCTCATCATAGAAGTGGGACTCTCTCTTCTCCCTAAGATGTTTTTTGGCCAGCTTGTCAGCAAGCTCGTTCCCCTCCCATCATATATACTATAAGGTAATCTTTGAGTTTAAGAATCTTCTGAACTTCAGCACCCAATAGGTGTATCTTAGGGCGATATCCTCCTCAGTTGTAATCATCCTTGTTGCTTTCTGACAATTCTTCTCTATAATCACACTGGTCCAGCTTTGCATCATGCTTTGTTTTATGGTGAAGTATATACCAGCCAATTTAGTTTCAGTAGCAAATTTCAAATGTTCCCTTCTTCCCCAATCTCCAATCCAGTTGCCTGCATTGTCCCTTGCAATAGCAGCCACAGCTGCTCCACCTTTATACACGGAAACATCAACATTCACTTTTATTGCCCCTGGAGGTGGTCTCACCCATCTATTTGGTCTTTCAACTGTACCTCTTGTCGATTTCATCTCCCAGCTGCTTTCATTTAACCAGATCATGTTCCTTATACTGTCTTTTAGACCTATCGACCTTGAGGGAACTGCCTCGAACAACTCATAGTTCCTACTTTTCCATACTTCATGGCATGCTATCAAAAAGTGTTTTGATATTACTATAAGGTCTTGCGCTTAGAATAGCCTTATGTGGTTGAACTTAGATCTCTCCACACAACTCATGTCAAAGTGAGTGTAAAAAAAGGTAGAGTGCTCACAGGAAGGTCCACAATGAAATTTCTCAAATGTGATCCAGTAAACTCAGGCCCACCTGAGTTACATTGGTCCTGACACCATATAGCATGGTGTAAACCCATGAAACTAAGACATGAACACAAAAACTCTCCATCACATATCATTTGATCATTTGTCACAATCAAATACCAGCTAGCCTTGTAGGGCAAACAGTGATGGTTTCTTTTCTAATGAATACATTTGAATGCATGGTACATTTTATTATATCTCCTGAAGTCGTGAACACTTAATGGAATTATATATGAAGCTAAAAGTCATTATTAATCAAGGATCATAATTATATGAATGTACATGTAATGCATCATGGGTGTAATTCACAAATGAATATGAAGTAACTTAAATGTTTCTTAATCCATGTGAGTTTCGGTAATAAATGAATCTTTTATGAAAAAAATTATCCTAATGGAGTAATTATCTTTCTCATACGGTTACCTATGTCTGTCACTTCTCCTTTCTCTAAAATATCTGAATATATATGTGACAAAATTTGCCATTGTAAGATGTATCTTAGATATGGAATGTATAGATGTAGGCTTGATTCCTTAAGGTTAATACCTTGGGTGGCATGGCATATGTGTCATCATTGGGATGATGGCATGACCTAATGGTCAAGGTTAATCCATGACTAAACATGGATAAAATATAAGATGATGGATAAGATGGTAATACAATTAAGATGTCAAATTGATGATGTACACTTTGTTGTAACCAAGTAAGCTCTCAAGAATGTATGTAAAGTGGATTTGTTGGTTTGAAAAAATGTTTTTAAGGAAAAAAAGTATGATAATTCTCTAAAATAGCCTTACACTTGAGTGATGATGATTAATCATGTTCTATGATTGTGTCCTGTCCTATATGATGAACATGAGAATTTCTTTGTAATTGATAATGGTATATCTTTAGTGATTCTATTTGCACACTAGAAATGAAATAGTGGAAGAATAAATATCTCTTGTTTTGCCTTGATTAAGGCTGAAGTTCTATGACCTAATAGATTGGGCATGTTAATGTCGAGATTAATATCTTAATGGCTAAAATACACTTGTGCAGAGAAAATGAGAGGAGAGAAAGATAGAGAATGAGACGACAGAACTAGAGGTACCCATATATATGTGAGGTCTTGTATATGAGAAAATGCCAAGTCTACCGAAGAATCTTGCGAATAAGTATTGGGGTTTCCAAGATACTTGCCAAAATGAAACAAGTAATAGATCAAAAGATGTGGAATCTTAAATGCAACGTGTGGGCAAAGAAATCATTCAATTTAATTGAGAAATGACCGAGAAATCACGAATCAAAAATATCACTTCCGTGGTGTTATAGTACATGTCTGACTACATGAAGAAGATGACATTTATGTGATTGCCAATCCAATTCGGACTATAGTTCTAATTTAATCATTTAATTGTTTTCTCTTTCCTTATTTGAGGGTTGAAATGAACTCCAAATTTAATGAAATTTTGTACCTAGGCTAATTTAACTGTGTAGAATCCGAATATATAATTAGATTTGCCGTTTGAAGACTATTGATTTATTAATTTAAGTAAATCTTATTTTCTCTTTCCTCATGCATTAATGACTTTAGGATTCTCCAAAATTAATAAAACATCACCCATAAGTCATATTAAGTGTGTTGGTTATGAATTTGCCATTATTTCCATTTGTTGAAGTTGTTTGTTATTTTAATTAATAATTTGAAGGCTCTACACACTTTCTCTCTCCTAAATTCACCTTTTGATCAAATATTTTCCAAATTGAGTGAAACTTCACCCAAAGGTATATTTTAAAATGTAGAACATGAATTTGGCATTATTTTATTTGAAGATTTTTATTATTTTATTTAATACATTTAAATCTTATCACTTATTTTATCCTTTTGATATATTAGAGGCATCTAGAAACTTTCTAAAAATATGAAACTTGGCCTATAAGTAATACTAAATGTGAGGAACAAGATTTTGATATTACCTAATTTTTTTCAACATATTATTTAATATTTTGGTCTTTAATTTTTTTCTCTCTCCTGGATAAAATAAAATATTTAAGACTATCCAAATTAGAGAAAAATTCACACATAGACTCATTTTGACATGTAGATTATGAATTTAAGGTTTGTTTCCACTTTGGAAGTCGTTTAATGATTTATTTAAAAAATTTGGAGAAAAACTCATATTTTCCAATTCCAATTAATGTAGAGATAACTATTAATTTTCCAAAGTAGTGAAACTTCTCACTTATGTAAACATTTACCCCAATAAAATGAATTTGAGCTTAGAATTATCTTTTAAGATTCCCTTTTAAGATTTTTATACAATTTACTTCATATTTCCAGAATTTATCACATTAAAACATTTAATGCCTTATTTTATTGATTTTAACCTTTTCTATTTTATTTCTTTTTCTCTTTCTTATTATAATAGGTTAGAGAAGGTTCTAGTACGAATTATTTACTACTATCCATCTTAAGCGGTAAAATTGCATTTTTGTCTGATTCTGAATTTGTAGTGATCAACTAGTAGAATGAGAGGTACATCTTAAACTACCCACAACATAATAAAATGTGTGATTCATCCATTTAGTATATTACTTTAGGTTTAATTGACTAGTCACATGGATGTGCAGTTGTATTCTTTTATTTATCACAAGCATCATATATGTTTTCTACTCTATATAATTAAGCGTACGACTCGGGTCTATTTAGTGTAGCCCTTTTCTATTTGTTGAGTATACATCCATGAGAACATAATAAGTACTTGATACACAAATCTTATGTAGAGATATTTAGCCATTGAAATCTACCTCAAGCAATTTGATCATCATATTCTGGTAAGAAATGAGTATGCTAGCTTTTGCTATACCACATCACTAGGACTTGGGGTCTCACCCATGTTGTTATCAACATCCCTTAGGTATGTTGTAGTTTCAAAGAGGATAAATTGATCCAGACATAACACAAAACATTATTGTAAAGTTTAGAGTGATCGTGTATTCATGCTTTCCTGAGTTATAGGTGAGTAGCTGATTATGTATGTGTTAGGCTATCTCGCTTGGTGTTTATTTATTATCATGATTTGCAAACTGAATCAACCTTCTTATGTTTCTATAGTTTCAAAATAATGGACTAATCTTGTAATCCTTTTGATGAAATAAACAAAGAGGGTTTTAAGTTGATTTTATATCTTGTCTTTATGTGGAATGATTCAGATGTGCAGAGACACACTTTTATATATCATTTACAATATTTCTATGGAACTTTATCATTATTAGATCTCTACGTGGATTTTTTTATTCATACTTTTTTACTCAATTTTGTTTATAGCTAATATTTTTTCTATGGGTTTTGTCTAGTATTTGTCCTAATTATCAATTAAGGTTTGATCAATGAGATGAGTCCTTAAAAGTTTATAGGTCTATGTGACACCAGTAAATAAGCTAAAGTCCCACTTGAAGTACTTTACTACTCCCTAGCAATATAGTGACATAACATGAGTTGTGGAGTTGATTTTTGGGTAAGTTATATCATCACTTACCAGATTAGAGAACAACTCATGCAGTTCAAGCACAAGCTATCTAGATCCTTAATTTGAAGCATGGGAATACTTCAAAAAAGCTTATTCTTAGGAGCTCACATCATGGCATCACCCCTTTGAGTCTTGTGGAAAATGTTTAACAAGGGGTTGATGATAATATAAAAAGTTTCTTTGATCCATATTTAGATAGAAACTTCATGTAGACATCATTTAATGACACATGGAAGGTAGCATTAATGATGCATGACAATCATATCAGTTGAGGAAAGGAAACAAAGGAAGATCTACTCAATGTCTCTATGGATGACGAAAGTAATTGTTTTGGTTTGGAAGTTGACTGTAGATTCCTATAGACAGTTGACTCTTAAAAGTACAACATAAAGAGTTCACTCCATAGGCTCAGATAGTGAATAGTAATTAGAGTTGTACACATATGTCTTCTCCATGGCATGGATGGACATGTTGTTATAGGTTTTACTTTCTTATAATTTACCCAAGATATAGAAACCCATTTGAAACAACAACACTATGAGAAAGGTGTGGGTAGTCAATTCGATAAATACTATACATTGGTAGAGATACTATAAATTAAATAGGATGCATAATTATGATAGATTTCAATATGGTAATCCAGCAAGATCAAAAAATTATCATCAGTACAGACTACGATGTGATTAAGTCCAATCCCTAGGTCCTCCTAGCTTCCAAATAAATCAAAATTTTAAGAAGCATAATTACATGAATGACTAGTATCATGGAAACAACAATCAAGAGAAAAAATTCCAAAATTTTAATCTAGGCAAAGGTGCATCACAAAAAATCTAGGGAGTGTGCAGTCATATGAGTTGCAGATGAAAACCCTTTTGATAGAGAAAGAGGAAATCCATACCATTATTCAAAAGACAATCACAACAAACAAGAATATAACAAAAGAATGGAGACTTGTCTTGCTTAGATATCAACCTAACATCCTTCCCCATCCAATGAATTTTTAGTGCATCTAGATAAAATCGATATTAGCATGAATAGTTAAGAGTTGTAACCAACTAATTGGCATTGATGCTTCTTGAGATAATTGTGTCAATGAAATCACAGTTAGTCATTAGTATAAAGATGATGCTGAGGTCATTTCATAGGATGAGGCATAGGATAGTGATATTATGAAAATGAAATTGTTTGCAAAAAAAGTAGACACAACAAATAGTAGTTGAAACAACACTCTATGAAGTATATGGAAGTACAAGTCAAGACCTTTCTAGATCATGTACACACACACAAAGATAGACAACCATCTCAAAAAATTACGAGAGGCATAAAAAAATCTTAACAATGAATTCCTTGATTCCTTTACGAGATGTATTGATCAAAATTTCTAAAAGCCATGCTCACACGTAATTATACAACTGAAGAGTATGAGACAATAAAATCAAGATAGGAAAATCTTCCATTATTACACATGCCTAGATTCTCTCAATCTCAAGGATCTTGAATCCTTCAAAATCTCTTCGATACATAGGTGATTCCAACTTGAAGTGGGAACATTCAATCTTAGGTTTTAGCACAAGGATCATGCCACATTGTCTTGGCAAGTGTTTGGGACTTTTAGATCTTTATTGTCTTTGTTGGTGATATATATAGTAGAGTCATCCATCACAACACCACCTAGAATAGAAGAGGATGTTCTAGTGTAAGTGGATATATATATATATATATATATATATATATATATATATATATATATATCCCTTATGATTGTGTTGTCACGGATACCAAAGAAGATATATGCTAACCCATGATTTTAGGCAGACCATTCCTTGCTACCGCTCATGTTCTAATTGATGTCAAAGTAAGTATCTTAATCAATGAATTCAAGAGTTTTTATAGATGAAGGGGCCTTCTATCTTGGAGGAAGTGCATTTTCTTGATTCTTTTGACCATTTGACCAAACTCCAACAATGCACACACTATTCTGAAGATCCTATAGAGACTTCCCTAGTTGGTCCAAATATGTATGATTTAGTGATGAAAAAAATGAACAATTTCTTTTACATTTAGATGGTATCAAGGAGGAGACTACCATCAAGTTTGACGTGTTAAATCCATTCTATTAATTAAAAATAACTCAAAGAAACATGAATCACCTAAGATGAAATTGCTTCCAATAGGGTTGAAGTATTTGTTTCCACACTAATATTGTACATTCTTCATTATTATCTATGTATATCTAAAAATGGACCAAGAAGACATACTTTTGACCACATTGCAAGAAAGGTAGAAGGAACTAGGATACAAGATAACTTAATCTCATAGATGTTAGTGATGGAATTTTCATGCATCATATTCACATGGTGGATGACTTTAGACCTTCCACAGAACAACAACACAGATTGGATTTAAATATGAAAGAGGAGGCACACAAGGAACTGGCTATAGTTTCTAATTGTAGGAACTATTTGTATTCCATTTATAACTCAACACTATTAATTCATGTGCAAGTAGTTCCCAATAAGAGGGTACTTTAATGATCCTTAATCATGAGTATAGGGTTTGGGTTTCCTTTGTTTAGGGTTGACATTAGGGTAATGGATCGAAACCCTAGTTTACATGCACGTGGTTTTAGCAATTGTAATTGAGCATCGTTACCATCCTTATATGATTAACATCTTGGGATATCATTACATTTCACCATCCTATGTTTATGAACATAATCGATATGATCAACAATCCTATTGATCAAATATAGGGATTACATGTATTATCTTATATTCATGTATTAGCTATACTTTTAGAACTAGGTTCACATTTAGGCCATGTAACCATTTTATTATGTTTGTTTCATTTTTCTAATAATTTTCATATATAGGGTCACTACTGCACAACCTACCAATTATTAATTATGATAATTAAAAATAAACATTAATGGACCAACGATAACCTGCCATGAATGAAAATATTAAATTATCTATTGTTGTCGTGGGTCCATGCTCCATCCAATAGGTCGATGCCATATCGTCTTATCACTCCAAAGTAGGTGGATTTAGGATAAGGGATTAATTACCATGATGCCCATGTGTAGTGAATTGGACATCAAGTGTACTTGGGTATCCTGGTAATTCTTCCTAGGGATTGTGCCCCTATTTGTCCCTACACCATGGCTTGCTTTTTGCCGCCTAACATTATGTTTAACTGGGAAGTTGACCTTGTCTTTCCCTATCCAACAACCTCATCCAAGACTACTACTAGACTCCATAATCCCTTCTAGAATTAGAGAGCTAATTGGTTTATAGTAGGGAGGTCAGAGATTGTCACTAGGTATAAGGTGATCAGTAAAGGAATCAGAAATGAGAAGACAGGTTTTACCACAATTCTTGGAGATTTAAAGGTCCAAGAAGATCCTTGAGGATCCTTCATAAACTTCCAACTACTCGTGATGTGCCACAGTGGTCTAGGGTACTCCTTTGACAAGTAGTTTGGCTCAGCAAAGTCCTACTAACCAGAGACTCATCTCAGGGCTCCTCACCTCCTTTTGATGTCTGGGATAACCTCTTGAAAATATCTAGACCTAGCCAATTGACCGAGATCGACGGGAGTTGTTGGGTATCCATCGAGGCTGCCAGAGTTGTGAGTGGGGATCCATCACAAATTTGTGTGTTTATTTAAAACCATTTGGAGGTTGGGTTTGAAATCTCTTCCCCAAGTCGGTTCGATCTAGACCCTTATATAGACACAAGATCAATGAGGGATTCAACATGGACCTAACCTAGACGTTAGTTGAAATAGGAATTTTAGGTGTTATCACTATTTAGGGAGATAGTGGTGAGTCAGGAGTTTGTTGGACTCATCTCTCTCTCCTAAATATGAAGGAACAAAGATCAAGGTCTATGGTTTCTTTTAGAGAAAGAGTATCGAGGGATTAGTACATCCTTATTAGGGATTTGGTTGTGAGATAGAAGACACAATTACTCACCTCAGATCCTTATCCAATGGTGCTAGGAGACCCATGCATCTGTGTTGCACCCTTAAGACGTAATTTATTCAGACTTCAGGGATGACAACGCATGACAGGGATATATTTTATGTGCATCTAAACAAAAGTCTAAGTTTAAGATAATTATCAAAATCTTCTAATATTCTTGTGGATCTCTTGGATTACCCAATTGAAACCAAACTTTAGTACTATATCTATAATAACCTTATGTTGGTTTTAGCAAAGTTTGGGCTTAAAAGAAGAACAACTATTACTTTTTATTCTTTCTCTTCAGGAATTTACTTGATTTAATCCCCTAGGTCATAAATAATCATATAATTATCTTAATATCTTGTACCTATTTTCATTTAGTCATTATATCATGGAACCGTTCTTACCCAATCCCAATCCTACTGCCTAGACAGTAGTAAGAGGATTGAAGCGCCCATCCCTGAGTGGACCGATAGGATCTATCACACTGGCATATACAATAAGAAATCATAACTCAAAAAACTGGATATTTAAAGAACAACTAACCCAATATGGAGATATATCTGATTTATCTTTCTCATCAGAGTTTGTAGAGTGCGAAAGCGATCTTATTCAGTATTCCATTTGTATGGCCTAAAATCAAGAATATCAAGACATAATCCTGCAATTGCACAGTACGCTATCAAAATCAAGTAAAATAGTTTATAACAAAAGAGTATACTTGGTAGGACTTATATTCAAAAGAATAACAAAGAATTTCCAAAACCAATATCATTCGCCAAAATGTTTGTTATTCAACCATTCAATTTTTATTACGAGTTCCCATTATGTTGTAATCAAATAAGCATGCTTATATATTTTGTGTGACTCTGTTACCCCAATGCGATAGGGAAGGTCACTAGGCTCCTTCTAACCATAGGAAAATAGGAGGCCAATGTACAAGTCCCACCTCCAAATGAGGGGGTTGTTGCTCTCAATATCAACATTATCAACTTTATCAACATTATCAATATCATCATCATTATCAATATACGAGCAGTCATAATGGGCATGCAATTTATGTTTTCATGGTTTTCAAAATATGGTATAGAAAAATAAAAGACTAATCATAGGGAACAGTAGATCATCCAAGTAAGTAGCCAAGTATACATTTAAGAGATACATAAAAGTATCTTCAATACAATCAAGGAGGAGTTATATAATAGCATACCTTTCACCGAGGATTTCAAGTATGATCAACAAGTCATAGGTAGACCCTTCGAGTCAAATCCTAAATCACAAAGTTTGGATCAAGGGTCAAGATCATGATATTCGTAGATCAAGTTTCAATATTCGAGATTAGGGTTACACTTTTCCTATGTCAACCTTACGGTTGGGTCATTCACTTATATTCAATATGTCCAATATTATTTCTAGTGTCAAATATTTCGAGTGTGGATGACTTACCTAGGTTTTCTAGGATCATATGTGTTAACCCTAGTTTATGATCATTATCCAAGTCATCATCAGTTTCTAGATTATCATCATGGTACTTAATATAATTGGATTTCAAGATCAGATCAAGTCAACAAATATAAATCTAGATCATAATGATTCATTTTCAAGAGTTGATGAGTTACAAGATCAAATATAAACTCATTTTTAGTCAAGTTTGGTTTCAAGATTATCATTATAGTAAAATTCTAGGGTTTTAAAGATTAAACATCATTTTTTAATCATTTGTCAAATTAAGTTAGCAAAGTAAAAATATCTAGGGATATCAGTGAGAAAAATCAAGAATTAGGCTTCAATAGTATTTTTAGTGGATTCATTGGTTTTTTTTATCAAAATAAACTATTTATTTGTGCATCTTGGAGCTAGGAATCAGGAGATATGAATTTTGCAAGAATCAAGCAATTTATCTGAATATTAAGTAGAGAGGGGCTATTTACCAGAAATGAAGAACAATAAGGGTCGTTGATCTATGGTAAATGTTTGACCCATGTGGCAGATCAATGGCTGAGAGATTCCATGCTCCTGGGCACGTGCTCGCAAAGTGAACGAGATAGGGGAAGGCAACCGAAGCCTGGTAGTCTTGGATCTGGGGTCTTGGTCAAGACTTGACCTCGATCCAACGATCACTACTAGTCAACTCAACCCAATGACAGTCTCCACGGGTGACGATGTCACGACGGCGCCACAGAGGAGCAGGTGTCCAGAGAAAAGGGGAAAGAGACAGAGAGGGCACAAGAAGGCAAGAGAGGGGGTCGGTCGAGTTCTTTAGAGTCCCACGAAGTTAGAGGTTGTGGCTGATTGAGGATAGGACGTGTGGAGATGAAACGCCCAAAACAAGGCTGCTCGGTGGCGCTGCTTGGACTAGTAGGTGGTCGGGGTGATTTGAGACTAAGGGAGTGAGCAATGCATGGTCTCATAGCTTGGTGTGGTGTAGGTGAGCATGAGGGGCTCCTTTTATCGCACTCGGGGTAGGTTTTAGGGTTGAACGAGGCTTTGCCCTTAGCCATGGCCGCTAGATAGAGAGGAGCAAGCATGAGGGGGTTTGTTGACGGCACAATAATGCAAACCCGGTCAAAATAGGGTTCTTCCAATTCAAAATCACGACGTAATGATTTTGGCTCACTTAGAAACTTGAATCATGGTCAAGGGCACGAGTTTGGTTGATCGGGTTGCATTAACACGTCCCCGCAATCAGTGGGAGGTTGATGACAACTCAATTGTTGTAGAATTAGACTCAGATCTGTGAGAGGCTGATCTAAGGGCCAGGAATCACCCCTGACCCCTTTGCCCAGATTGCTGACGTGGCATAGCCAAAAAGAGGGCAAATAAAAAGCAAATGAATGGTTTTCAATATATTATCTTCAAAAATTCGTAGACAGTTGTAGGAATGTCCAAATGAGTTAAAATTTGGATCATAGCTTCACAAAAATGTGGAGAATATTTAGAAAACGTTTAGGAAACAAAATTTGGAATTTTATTGACCAATTTGATTCTTTGGACAAAGTGATGAATTAATCAAATTTAAGGTGTTATAATGTGTACAAAGATCACATTGATCACCATATTTTGGATTTGAGTCTCAACATTGATTTAGGAGTCAAGAAAATTGATTGGGGACCATGAGTGAGTATAATGAGGGCAAAAGATTAATTTGAGCAAGGATTGATGAGTATAATGCATCTGTGTTGCACCCTTAAGATGTAATTTATTCAGACTTTAGGTGTGACAACGCATGACAGAGATATATTTTATGTGCATCTGAACAAAGGTCTAAGTTTAAGATAATTATTCCAATTTTCTAAGAATATTGTAGATATCTAGGATTACCCAATTGAAACCAAACTTTAGTACTATATCTATAATAACCTTATGTTGGTTTCAGTAAAGTTTGGGCTTAAAAGAAGTACAACTATTACCTTTTATTCTTTCTCTTCAAGAATTTACTTGATTTAATCACCTAGCTCACAAATAATCATATAATTATCTTAATATCTTTTACCTATTTTCATTTAGTCATTATCTTGTATTGGACCAAGTATTAGGTCATATTATGTTTAATTGCTACCCAAATACTTGGAATCTAAGTAAAGACTAGATAATTTCTACTTTAGTTATCTAGAGTATTTATCACTCAATATTGTTATAAATATCTGCTCATTATATCATAATTTATTTACCAATCAACTCACAATTCATAATTAAGCACAAAAATTCAATTTCTATAGCATATATTCCAATGGACCTATTTGTAACCCAAATAATCCAGTTAGGCTTGAATTGGATCCCAACGGCCATAGTTGATACTATGGCCTTCCAATAGGTCCAAAATACTAATTATTTTTCTAATTATGAAACTAAAGGCTTTTCGTATGATTTAAGCTTCTGATTCATATAGTTTCTCAATGTTACATTATTTCCTTATATTATAGACTTAGTCTAACTCTATAACTTAAATTCATCATCCCAATTCAATTAGAGTCATATCGTGGATCTCATCATGCTAATATTTCTTAGATTCTCTTAAATTGAATCTCAATATAATTTAATTGAATTCATAACATAGAATCAAAATTTTCAAAAAATTGAGGATCTTGTATGATTCCTCAATTTCTCGTGAAATCTTTTGACATATTTAATACTAGGGATTGTATTGAAGAAGTGGTGCTGTGAAGTCAATTCAAGAAATAGGACATGGGAAATTGTGTTTGGTGACCTCAATAAGTTGGTTTTCTTTTTTGTATTGAAAGTAGAGATTCAATCTGATGTCATTATGAGGTACATAAAGTGGATTGATAGTATTCATTTGAAGGGTGTTTTAGATTTTGTGTTGCTCGAGGATAGAAATGTTCAATCTTGGAGTTTATTGGTGAATATGTATTCATCATACTTTTAGTTGCATTTTTGTTTATATTTACACCTCTATTTTATTTTATTCACATTTCATTTTTTAAGTTTATTGATAAGTTTTAGCTTTTTATTCAGAATCTAATTTGTTTATGGTGTTTTATTGCATGTTTATGCAAGTTAAAGAGGGGAGATCATGGACCATAAAAAATCATTTAGAAAAGGTTCTCGATATCAAATTTATCACCCCTAATCCCCCAAATTTAATAATTAAAGTTGAGTAATGATATGAAAAACAAATAGGAGAAATTGTATACTTTAGAACTAATGAGTCAATCGTCTAGTCCCACGAGTCGACTGACTAGCCACCCCCAATAGAAGAGAAAAAAGGCATCCAACAAGATGATTTACTATATCACCTAGTTTGCCAGATACTTTATTAAATGAACATCACAAAATTCAATTGAATTCATGTAGATGATTGTCTACCACCTCCTATTAACTGGCTTGACTGGCTCAAAGACTTATGCATTTCCATTGACAACCTAGTTAATCACCTAGTGCCACTAGTGGTCAAACTGGGAAATTCACAGGGAGCATTTAAGCTATGCTAACTGAATGATAAGAACAACCAATCAGATGACTAGAGTATCAAGAAAGAAACCAATGAGAAGCTTGTTGACCATCCAAACTACCCAATCAATTACATGGTAAGAAAGTAAATCCATTGATAAGAAAGTTGATCCATTTCATGCATGACAAGTAGACCAACTAGCTATCCTATTTAATCAACTTCTAGTGTGCCATAATTGAAGAAAAGTGCAGGGATCACCATTTGTGTGGGTTCACATGTACAACCATCAACCACAACATAAGAGAAACACTCTTTCAATGCTCTCGAGGATCTTTAGAACTACTTTATACCTACTCTACTCTTTGATGACACCAAACTATCACCAAGGGAAGACAAAGATCGTTGGAAAGATCTAGGTGATGTGCAAAGATCATATTACTATGGACTATAGGATTTCTTGAAGATGGTTACTACCTACATGACACCATAATTCTCCATGATTATACATGATATGTCTTTTTCTCCTCTTATTTCTACTTACCATAGAATAACCATACATAGAGAGTAATCATGTTTTCAGGGTGTGGGGAGTACCACCACTACCCCATGTTCTATCTTTATCATAGGCTAGTGTATCTTTTGAACTCTCAATAATATGAAATCAATGTTTAATTGATGTTGTAATTGATTGGGAAAACAATTTCTACATTTTTTGAGATATTTGTTATCATGTTTATGTGGGATTTTCTAGTAACATTGTTAAATTTGATTTCTAGGTATCAAGATACCATATACAATCCATTCCTAAATTTGTGAATGTGTGGTTTCTTGAAAATCTAGAATGTATCACATGCGCTATGTTTTCCTTTAATAAGTATTAGGTTCTATTGTATTAAGATTAGTTAATTATTTCACTTATTCATAGTATTCTTATTCCAAATGAAATGAGAGAAAAAGAATGATTAGTATAGTGATAAGTGAACCTTATATTTCCTAATGAAAGAAGATACTACAATGTTTAAGAATTCACATATCCTTGCCCATTCTATCTTAGAACTGATTGGTAAACTTTGATCCCCTATCTAAGATGATAGAAAGAGGTATTACATGAATAAGTATTATCTCTTCCACATAAATATGTACAAGATTTTCAATAGGAAAATATTAATTTACTGGTATCAAGAGTGTTGATTTTTCAATTGTTAAATCACTATGAAAATGGAAATATTCTTTTTTATTATTCAAAATATCAACCAAAAATTCCATGCTAATATGTCCCATCTTCATTTTTTTACAGGGTTAGGCTACAATAAACATGTTCTTTACACTCTTCATTCACCTATTGATAAATAGGACACCTAATGGTACAATCTATTAAATGTCTTTATATATGTGTTCACCAATAAAGTTCCTTAATATTCTTGTACATCTTTTTAATACCAGGGAGTGTACCATACATGGAAGAGTTGGGTTCTTGCAGCATCCTTCTCTAATCACATTTTCATACACATAGTGTGTCCCATAAATATATTGTATCATCATTAGCAAAGTGAAGCCTTCCCACTTCCTTTGTGTCATTGCTAGATGGATAACTAGTATCGCATTTCTATCTTTTCTAGCCCCCTAATCCATTGTTTCATATATGAATTAATTTTTAGTTCTAGTAACAAACAACCAAATAGAGATGCATTCATTTGTACATGTAAGTTCTTGAGAGATAAAAAAACATCTCTTTCTTAACACATGATAAGACATACAACTATGTGGGGGTGTGTAGAGAAAAATGAAGATGACTTCCTTCTTAAAGCATAATGAAAACATCACCCTATAAGGATGCAAATCTGATAATTAAAATCTGTTATAAGATCAAGGAAGCACCTCTATAACATATTAGCTCGTTATGAAAAAATATGTACATTAGGATCTTTTGATAAGTGACACAACCCCCCATACGTGTAATGAATCAAAACTTCCAATAATAGAGAAATTCCCTCCAACTAAGGATCCATGAATTGGGTCATTCCCTTCATGATTTTTATCTTCTAGTAGCAAAAGAAGTCACTATTTTATCATGCACAACAACATATGCAAGTCTTTTTTTAAAGTATCACAAACAATTATATGACCTAAGTTGATGTCTACAATTTCTTCAAAATCTAAAAACATCTTTGAAATTTTTTATCTAAATTAGAAGTTTCTGCCACGTTGGTCAACTTAGTTAAAGATGCAGAAGATAATTTAAAATATTGTATAAACTATCAATATTATCTTTCTGGGCCTAGATAACTTCAAAATTTATTGGTTGTGTTTGGTTTCTCTAACTTCATGGAGCACCTTAATTTTTGGATATTTAAACAAATATCTATCCCAGATATCACTTGGACTATAAAAGACACTTATTGTTGAAAAAATCATACTTACTATATTTGGTGCATATGTCATGCTAGATTTACATACGCAAACTCAACTTTGAATGATGTTCATGCTATTATGCATCATTTTAATATAGAAAGATAACATATATAGTATACTATGAACTGAACCAAGAACCAACTACAAATTTAATCATTAAATCCATAAAAGTTATAGGTGCTTTTGTTAGATGATGTGGTACAACCATAAACTCGCAATGATCATATCTTATATGAAAATCCATATTATTTAGATCCTCTACTTCTCTTTTCAACTGAGGATTACTTGATCTTGGATATACCTTCAAATACACATAGAAACCTTCAAATAATTATACAAATTACCTTCTCTTGTGTCATCACAAACACAAAAAAATTCACTAGGGAAATTGTCCCTAGAGTTTAACATTTTAACGGCTATCAATTCCCTTGTAAACAAGCGAATTGATTTTTATTATAGAAGGTATTGCTCCCAAGGAACAACTTATCAAGAGTCAATTTAAACTAGTTGCAATGAACAATATATAAGATCTAGTTTGAGAGGGGTTGATTGAGCTAAAGGAGAATTAAAAGTGCAAATATAAAACTAGTTGATTGGGTTTTAGATTGATTAAATATGAGAGATATCAGGGGTCTGGAGTGTGGCAACATAGATGACCTTCTTACATTAACTAATCAAACTCCTTAACTATAATAGTTAAATCAGGACCATGTGGATTTATGTCCTTATGTAGGACAATCTCACAAGGGCCCGACTATGCCCAAACTCGGGGTCTCAATGTTTGAGGATCCTCGTCCAATTGTCTAAACAAATTCTACCAGGAATTTTGTCAAGAAATTGTGATTTTTATTCTAATGCTCAAACTCATTGATCAGGGGTTGCAACACCATAATCTATAACAAACAAGATAAATTGGGTAAGAGGATCATAATCTCGATTAGGGGTCTCATCAGGAGATTATGGATTCATTCTTGTCAATATTAGGGGTCTCGTCATCCCACAAAGAATATAATCTATTTAACTAGAGAATGAGTGAAACACATGTGGACAATATTTTGTCACTAATACATTAGAGTTAAATACAATTAAGTAAAGAACATGCTACCGGGCTACTTCCCATGCCCTAGTTGAGAAACTTCTTAGACATAATTGAAATGAAAATATGGAATAGGAGTAGAGGAGGATTTGGGTCCTAAAATATGAGATGTGTTTGTGCTTGGATTCCCGCTCCTTTTATAGGGGGAAATTGGGGTGAGAACCCTAGAAAAGGCTGCTAGCAGTGGTTGGACGACATGATCCGCAATGTTGGTTGATTGATTGGGAATTTTGTCAGTCAACCATCTTCAACACTTGATTTGACTCAAAGGTAGGTTTGACTATAATAATGGGCCTTCTCATTTTGGAGTTTGACCGAGACTCATGGTGATTCGATCGATTGCGAGTGGATCGACTGGACTTAAATGTTTGTTTTGACATGGTCGTTTCATGCAGAGTAATAAACCTTCCTGATTCTGAGTTTCACTTGGTCTTCACAAGCAAATTGATTGATTGGGATTCCAATCAATCGTTTGGAGTTCTGGGAAGATGAGATTTCTTACATGGGATTTGATCGACTGGGTGTGTTAGTCGATCGACTGGGAGGCTGAAGGTGAGAATTGAAGCCTCTAATTCCTGGGTTTTTAGGCTTTGGAGTTATTGGGCCATTTTCTTGCACAATCCCAAAAAATCTAATAAAAACTCCAATTAAAGAGAGAAAAGCTAAACTAAAATAAATAATTCTAAAATTAGATATTAATCAACAAAATGCTTCTATTTAATGATCTAAAATATGCAACTAAGATGGATAAATATACATTTATCATATACCTTGAACTTGAGCGTTGGTCATCCTCAAGAAACATTAAATCATAAACACTACCAAATAATAATATCATCCAATCCTCCTCTTTATATGTGTGGTTTCAGGCACCAAAAACTAGGGTCTTAATCCTAGAGTTTAACCTTCCTATTATAGAAAGCATCAATCCACATACAACATTATTAAGATTGAAATCTCAACCCAAATAACTTTTGAACAAAAGATGCAAAAAATAAAGATCCAGAGTTTGATGATTGATTAAGAAAGTGATTGAACAAGTGATTGAAGAAACAAGGTTGAATCAAAGGGAAAGGATATCAAGGTTATGGGTTTTACCACCACAACTGGCATAAAACAAGATCGAAGGAATTCTTATGATAAAATAAGATAGAATAGGGCATGTAAAAATATTTGTGAAGGTGTCTACAAAATATGAGCTCATTGTGAACCCATTGGTCCTAGCATTTGCAATTCCTAATAAGGATCTTTCTACAGTCACATCCACATCCCTATGTAATTGGGTTGGTTGTTCATAGCCTTGGGTTCTGAAGTCACAACCCCCAAGACTAACATATGATAAAAATGAGAGATCAAATCATTTCAATTGGCAATTATCAAGCCAAAAACCATCTACCGAATAGAATATAGTGGATAGATCTATGTTACATCCTGGTCATGGGGCTACTCCACACACCTTGATATGAAAAACTACTCACAATCCATTAAAGAAATAAGGAAAATGGAGGAAGAAAGGAAGCAAGCCATAGACTAGAGGACAAAAGACCTCAAAAGATCTTTAACTATTGACAATTAAATGACTATCTCCCTTAATTCCTTGTTCCCAAAGAAGACCAAGAAATGAAAGAACCAGAATTGGAGATTTGAGAACAAAACTAATCTTTATTGACAACTAGAAGATTACACATTCAAGAATTGAATAATAAGTGCTTCAAATAAAATTGCAAGTACAAAATTTGGATCCCCTTCTTTTTGGAGTCCCCTTCCTTTTCTAGGAAGAACAATGAGGGAAAATCTTATAGGAATGGTTGGTGGTGGTGGCTAGATTGCTTCATCTTTGATGTCAGTTGGTTAACAATATTTAACCACTTACTTCAGCCCAAAGTCATATTCACACCTTAACCGCATTGATGATTTGATCGAATCTTTATTTGAATTTTTTCCACCACATAGAAAGATATGGAATTGGTCAACTTTTCTAGTCAAAGAGAGAACTTTTAATCTCTTACTCACAATTTTAGAATTTATTGAGTTGTCCTTTTTGACCATGTGACTCTCTTTAATGTAGATTACCATAACAGTGAATTTGAGTGACTTTTTATCCCTTCAAAGGCTGGAAAATGGGTTAAGTAACAATATTTTCTTTTAGGAAATAAAATTTCCTTTCCGATAAGTATTTGTGCCCTCAATCTAAAATTTGTATGTAGAACTCATGGCACTTTTTATGTCTGGTATACATGAATTTCAAGCACTATGAAATAGTGCAAAACCCTCCAAAAGAAATTTTGGGAATTTGTATACTTTGAAGTAATTGTCTATTTTCTGAAAAATGCACAATAATCAAGTAAAAACTCAAATTTAAGTAAGAAGAGATAAACTAAGATAATTTATGCTAATGTAATTTAATATCTAACAATTTATTGTCAATTCAAGATGAAGAAAGTAAAATTAAAGGTGATGAGTTTTCACTCATCAAAATACCCCAAACTTGAATCTTTTCTTATCCACAAGTAAATAAAATAAAAAAATCATTCCAATTTGTACTAGAAACACGTCTATCATCACCCTCATAGCCATCACGGTGTTTCTTACCTCCTTATTTGGCCAAGCAACCCAATTTCCTAGAACTACATAAGACAAAATTCTATATTTCCTATCAAAACATATTCCATATCTTGTTTCTAAATCAAGACTTTATAGGAAACAAGCTTCTTCTTACTTCTGCTTTGACACTCCCATTTTTTCTTTATTTTTGGGAGTTTTTGTATAGTAACATGATGAAGGAGGTGCAGAATAAGATGATCCCTCCTCTATTCAACTAGGGATTTTATTTCTTTGTGGACTGAAGTTACATTGGATGCTTTTTTTTGTGTGTTCTTTGGCATGTTTTGATGGTATTCTCCTATTATTAGATACAAGGGGTATGGAATAATTTGAGGTGAGAAGCGTGTCACCCCAAACTTGATTTTTTTCCCGGAGGTGATTCTTTGCATTTTCTTTGAGAAAGGAGGAGGGGTTGTTCCTGTACTTGTAAACTTTACTTTTTTTAGAGGAGTGTCATTTCATTAGATAGATTCTTCCGGTCAATACATTATACAAGATTCATGACAAGTTAATCCATGTTAAAAAATAGAGAAATTTCATGTTTGGTTCTGATTGATTCTATATGACTTGTCAACATTTTGCAGGAGTAACCCTAGTTTAGGGATCCTAAGTGACATGGTGTTTTCTAATCATGACAATTTGCAAAAGTTTTGCAAGGATATTTACTAAATTTAAAAAGGGGTACAGCGATGGACATCTACTCATATCGGCTAACTAGATATAGGACAATCTTTTTAACTAAAGAGTAAAAACAAAAGCAAACTACATGTACCAACCAAAACAACAAAACAAGCATAATGTTGAAAAGGGAAGATAGGGGGTGGAATTGTCATGTACCACCCATCTCCATTTGGACTCAAAATTTTACTCGTCCCAAGAAAAACTTAAATCTAGGATGGAGAGAAAAAAATGTGTGGGGATCACCAGGAGGGCATGGTAGCTCAAAGTATGTCCAGTTGAATGGAATGTTGACGAGAGAGGGAAACGTACAAATCTGAGCTTCATAATATACCCGATGGATGGGTGGTTGTGAAAGCTCAAAGGGGCTATCTAGTTGGTTAAAATAATGTTTCTTGTCACCTTGCAGTCTCTACAGTAGGATCCACATATCTTCCTTCATCAGTGGATGAACTGTTAATGATGTATGTTGATGGGGGATTTGATAATATTCATTAATTTTCTTTAGGGTTAATACCTCTCCAAATACCAGAGGTGGATCATCTTTTTTGAAAGAGAAGGTGGCATAAGATAAATCCACTATGTGTAGCGTCGGTAGTGGTAGATCAGGTGGAGGGTCCTGTTCAGGTTTCTTTTTGTGACTTGGATCAACATGTAACAAAAATGGTGCCACTGTAGGAGGAACGATCTTATCATCTTGGTGAATCTTTGTATGCAGATGTGTGTCCCCTTCATCTAACACTTCATCAATATGAAGGTTTAAGGAGGCATTTATGCCCTTTACTATGTTGAAGGGGAGATTTGATTCTTTCATAGAACATGTGCCCAACTTAATGGTGGTATGTACAGTTCTTGCAGAGTTGGAATCACCTCATCAGGTTCAAGCGGATTTGGAACAAGAAGTGGTTGAGGTGGAGCATAGTTCTCGTGATGCGGAAGCCTTTCAAAAGAATCCATCAATGCATCCTGGGGAAGTGATGGTACATTGGACGTAATAGGATCAACCAAGCCTAGATCATTATTGTAAACATTTGAATATGGTCCTGCAACCAAGGAGGGTGGTGTAGATTTAGGTTGTTGGGACATTTTTCAATCCCACCAGCCTTTAACCTTTTTGTTAAAAGACTCTTGATTCATGAATTTGTGCACATACGCCTCCATGTATTCATTTTCTGACTTATATAAATAGTCAGGTACCCATACAGTTGTTGCCCTATCTTAACGAAGTTTTTCATAAGCGACAACCCTAATTTCTTTAGAACACTTGTCCATCTCATGATCAAGATTGTATGGCATCTATGCTACTTCACGTTGGGCTTCTTCCAAGGGTGGTGGTTCATTATCCAGAAAGGGTTAAAAAAAAAGCAGAATGGTCATTAACAACAAATAGATTAACATCAACAATGGGAGTGATTGGTGGAGCTTCAAGTAGTGGAGATGGTTATACTAGATTGAAGACGATATAATCATCATCATCACCATCGATTAAAATCATCCTTGGCTTCTCCAAAACTCTTAGGGAGTTTTCTGATTGACACTCGAAAAGCGTAACTGGAAGAGAGAGTCGTGCCATCAAACATTCCAGTTGTGCCTCCAATCTTTTTCTAATAGCTACTCCATTAGATAATATCTCTCTGAAGGCCTCTAACACCTCATCTCTTTCTGGTGGGTAATAATCTGCATGATAAGGATGTACGCCATAATTCCCATATTATTGCTAACATTGACTAGTGTTGCATGGTTTCTCATAATAATTTTATAAGTATTTGGATTGTAATTTTCATTATATCCAAAATATGCCACCATGAAATGAGGGGACATGTTTGGAAACTCCTGTGATGTATGGTTGTCATAACCACACAATTGATATTATGAACTATAATGTGTTCACCACTGTATTTGAAAACATCCCTCTTTATGACGATATAAATTACAAAAAGGAATCTAAGATAGAAAGAAAAATTTAAACCAAAAAAAAATATAAAGAAATTAAGAAAATAACTGAAACAAGTTGAGAATTTAGAAAAAAACTAATAATTTACAAAACTAGTGATAAGAAATTATGAAATAAAAAATTATAAAATGTACTAGAAAGCGGTACTGCCAAATGGAAAATTGACAGAAGGAGTAGCACTTCCAGAATGGTACTTGGAAGGAAGAAAAGAGACAAAAAGTTTTGTTCAAAAATTTTTGGGGTTCAAAAAACAATCTGTTGTCCCCGACAGTGACACCATTTTGATACGTGTCATTTTGTGCACTAAAAACTAGAGTCTCAATCCTAGAGTTTAACCTTCCTAGTATATAAATAGTCGATCCACAGACAACATTATTAATATTGAAATCCCAACCCAAATCATTTTTGAACAAAAGATGTAGAAAGTAAAAATTTAGAGTTTGATAATTGATTATACTAATAACAAGATAGTAAATTGCAATGAAATAAAAGTTATACCAAAAACAATTAATAAGAGTGTTATCCTAAGAACAGTAAAGAGAGAATTATCTGTGGCCAAGATTAAATTGAAGGAAGTAAAGAAAACATTTGAACGAGTGATTGAAGAAACAAGTTTGAATCAAAGGGAAAGGATATCGAGACTATGAGCTTTACCACCACGACTGGGATGAAACAAGATCAATGTAATCCATATGATAAAACAAAGATAGAAGAGGGCATGTAAAAGTATTCGTAAATGTGGCTACCAATGACAAGCTGCTTGTAAACTCATTGGTCCTAAAATTCATAATTCCTAGCCTGATCATCCAATAAGGATCTTTCTGTGGTCACATCTAAATCCTTATGTGATTGGGTTGGTTGCTACAAGCATTGGGTTTCACGGACACATTCCCCAATACTAACATACGATAAATACAAGAGATAAATCGTTTAAATTGGAAATTATCCAAGACAAAAATCATCTACCAAATAGAATCATATAGGTGATCGATCTATGTTACATAATGCATGGGACTACTTCCCATGCTTCGATATGAAAAACTACTCACAATCCATTAAAGGAAAAAGAAAATTGGAGGTAGAAAGAAACCAAGCCATAGACTAGAGGACAAAAGATCCCAAAAAATCTTTAGCGAGTGACAATTAAATGGCTATCTCCCTTAATTCCTTATTTCCAAAGCAGACCAAAAAATAAAGAACGAGAATCAGAGATCTAAGAAGAAAACTAATTTTTATCGAAGAACAGGAAGGTTACACAAGCAATAATTGAATGACAAGTGCTTCATAAAATTTTATGTACAAAAAGTTGGATCCCTTCTTTATGAAGTCCCCCCTCCTTTTATAGGGAGAAAGGAGGGGGAAAACCCCATAGGAATAGTTGGTAGTGGCTGTAATGAACTGAAATCCATGTGTAATCCTTAGTTTAGCTTTTCCCAAGCTTTCCCTTTCATTTCTATCCTTGATGTTGAATTAGTGGAAATTATAATGGTTTGGTGTACAATTGTTCCCAATATTTTACTATAAAAGAGTGAAATCACCCCTTTATTAAAAATTTGAAGAATAAACCATCCTTCCCAAACATACTCAAAAGGTATGCGGAAATGGGTGCAAAATTTTCAAATCTTTATATATATGGTATACAAAAGACCAAAGAGTATTGCAGCGGAATATAATTTCATGACAATAATCAATTTTATAAAATATTATAAAATTCCATCATATCTCCCATATAGGGTTTATAACAAGAAAATGATCTAGATAGAGGGAAATTTGAACTACACCAACTTTGCCTCCAAGAAATGACTTCATGAGATAGGTTCATGCTTAAATCCATGTACTCTTTATAGGTTCATGCTTAAATCCATGTACTCTTTATAGGTTCATGCTTAAATCCATGTACTCCTTATCCTATTCCTAGGATGGTCCTCCATGCTCCTATTACACAACTCTGATCTTAGGCCTTGCTCAACTCCTTGATCAAACCCTAGGTTGTCGGAAAAGCACCCAGCAAAAGAAAGAAGCAAGGTATGTGTCAGAGATAATGAACAAGGACAAAACATAAGAAAACATCATGGAAATAAAGGCTAAGATTTCATCAATAAGATGAAGATAGTCAGAAGTATGAGGCATAAATAAATAGATGTTTGCCATAATAAGAAAAATAATAAAAGGGTTGCATGCATGATTTTTATTGACTACCTAAACTATGTAGGGTTGAGGGACCTACCTAACCTCAACCAATAGGTGAGGGAGGGTAACACATTTTGGTCACCTACAAATATTCTATATTGGGATGAGTAACACATTCCCTTGGGAAAATTTACACATGACCTATCTATTGGTGGTTGTACAAAAGTACCACTACACTAGTTAAATAGTTTAATAAAATCAACATGCTAAGAACAATGGCAAGTTTAAGCATCAAGTAATTAAATACATGGCAGTGCGGTACAAGACCCAAAAAATAAAAAATAAAATTGATTTGAAGGCAAATATAGCAAAGTAATTATCAAAAGAGATATTAGGATTTCATAAAAGCCTAATTGGGGAAACTAGGTTGGGTTTGCAATTACTCACAACTTAGGTGTAAGGAAAGAACATAGCTTTCTTAATGAGATACAATTACTTCTCTATCACTACTTTAATTGATTTAAAATCCCACTTTTCCTATTTTCAAGGTATAACCATGTATTAGGGTTTTACAAATGTGTAAAGGTAAGGAAACCCTAACTTTTATACTTTGTGAACAGAACCTCAATTTAGTCTCTGAAATTTTCACCATTGATCTTATTAGGTTATCCTGATTAATAAAACATATAATTTTGTCTATTTTGGAGTTATGAGGTTAAAAGTGCATTTTTGGTGGTTTTTGTGTTAAAATCATTTTCTAGAAAACACCTTTCGACAAAACTCAAGACCAAACCTCAAAAGTACTTTTATCAGAAAGATCACATTTTCTGATTCCAAAACATATTTTCTTTTAATTTTTGGACAAACGAGGCAAAAGTTATGATTTTTACAAAGTTGCCCAATCAGGTAATGCCACATAAGAAAAATAGGTGAGAGAGAGGGAGAGAGAGAGAAATATGAGTGGGGCCTCTGACTTGTCCCAATCAATAGTGGGCAAGTGATACAGTCAATGGTCAACATTGCTCGTGATCAAGGAAACAAAACAATGGGCGAAAAGACGGTTTATGCCCTGGCAAAAAATGAAAATGAGTAAAGGAGAGAGCGGCAGAGAAGAGAAAGTGACGAGGGGATTTTCTCCCTCGCAGCTCACACCATGGATGGCGTTTGAGCACAGTAGCAAGACCTAAGAAATTGGGTGAATTCAAGATTCTCGACTAAACTTAAAAATAAGAGAACAGAGAGAAAGAGAAGGCCAAACAAACTCACCTATACCAGCAATTTGGCTAAAGATGCACGGAAGAGGGAGTAGGAGGCATCGCAAGCCTAGAAAAGACCCGCTTGCCGACGGCAGCACCCACAGAGTACGAGGAAATTGGAAGAGGAGGAAGGTTTAGCAGAGGGTGATGAAGGTCTGGGTGCCCATATTTATAGGTGTGAGTATGTATAGGGCCAACAGGGTAGGACTTTTGAGAAGCTCAAATACAGAAATTGGGTGTTTCTCAATTTTTTAGAGTTAGGGTGTGAGTAAGGCATGATTCAATGCGCCTGTGGATGGGGAATCCATAGCTAAGGAAATCTCGTGAAGTGATCAAGTACGCAGGGAGAAATTTGGATTTTACAAACCACACAGCTCGGAGGCCGATTTTCAAACTTGGTGAGAGGTAGAGGATAACTATCATCCATCCAATCAAAGATCTGATAGCCCAAAGAGACACACGCAATAACTATATATGCATGATAGATAATTACTCTCCCAAATCGAATTGAACTAAAGTTCTAATTAAATTAATTTCCTTTTTCTCTCTCTTCATTTTAGGGGGCGAACATTCTCCAAATTAAATGAAATTGACACCTAGCCTATTTTTGATATGATGAATCTGAATATGTAATTATTTATTCCTTTTGGAATCTTTTGATGTGTTAAATAAATAAAATCATATTTTTCTTTCTTGCTTTATTAATGGCTATAAGATTATCCAAATTTGATGAAACTTCACCCATAAATCACATTAAGTGTTTTGGACACGAATTTGCCATCAATTTTACATTTTCAAGTTGTTTGTACATTTATTTAATATTTTGAAGGTTCTATGAACTTTCTCTCTCCTAACTTCACATGTATATTAACGATTATCTAAATTACATGAAAATTCACCCAATGGGTATTTTTAATGTTCAGATTACGAATCCAAAACTATTTTCCATGTTTTTGAGTCATTAATTATTTTATTTCATATTTTGAAGAAAATTCACCATTTCTTTTCAAAATAAAAGAGATATTATTATTATTCCCCCAAAATTATGAAACTTAGCCTCCAAGCCAAACCAAAATCAAGAAAAATGAATCTCAACTTATACTTAACCAATTAGTCTTCCTTTTAAGAGTTTTAGCTCATTATCCAATATTACCAATATTTCCCATATTAATTAATTCAATATCATATTGACATATTTAAAACAATATTATTCATTACTTTTTCTCTTCCTTGCTCCATAAGGCTAAGGAATGATCTAGAACAAATTATTTTATCATTATCTCACATATGTGGTAAATTTTTGTATTATACCCTTATTAAAAACATTTACTGAGGTATTTGTGCATAAACCCATATGTTGGCAATAATAATGAACAAATGTCCACCAAACCACTATTATTTCCACAAATTCAACATAAAGGCCAAATAGGATAGAAGAGCAAGGAACAACTTAGAAAGAGGGTCAAAAAGAGAAAATGTCCAAGTTTCGGTATGTTACATTTACTTTATAAGGAGTTAAGTAAAATTACCTTAGTGAAAGTTTACTAATGGGTTTTATTTGCAAAATGTCCACTTAAGAGGGATAAGGATAAAATAAGATCGATCTAGAAGTTTCTATGGCTTTTATGTTGGAAAAAAAAGAAAGCCCTAAAACTAAGATAATGTGATATTAAATGAATTAATTTTTCCTTTAAGTGAAAATAAGAGTAAATTGCCTAAAAATCATAAAAATGGAAATCAAAAGATAATTCAAAGTCCAAATTAATTTTCATTGAGTACAAGTTTGTTTGAGTAGTAAGTTTCACAAATTTAGAAAATTAGTGAATAAAATTGTGTTAATTGAATGGGAAAATAGGAGATAACTCAAAAATACAAAATAAAATCTTCAATAACCCCAAAAGTGACAATTGATGCCAAATTTGTGATCTACACATTAAAATATGGCTTTGGGTGAATTTTCACTCAATTTGGGGAATATATTATTAAACTGTGAAATCAGGAGTGAGAAAGTGTGTAGAACCTTCAAACTATTAAATAAATATACAATCAACTCCAACATGTAAAATTAATGACAAATTCATATGCAAGGTACTTAATGTGACTTGTGGGTGAGGTTTCATCAAATTTGGAGAATCTTATAATCATTAATGATGGAGGAAAGAGAAATTAGATTTGATTTATTTAACACATCAAAAGTTCTCAAAAGGAAAAACTAATTCCATACTTGTATTCCACATATAAAAAATAGGTCATGTGTCAATTTTCAATTGATTTGAGTTTTGTTTGCACCTTCAATTGAGGAGAGAGAAAAGATTAACTAAAAATATGTGCCACTTTAGTCCGATTAAGATTGGGAGTGCAATAAATGTGTCATGTGCATTATTCCTTTTTTTTATGCACTGATGGACAATCTAGATTGCTCACTCGCTTGATTAGATGGTTGGGAGCTCATCTCCTAGCTCGCGCCTAACAAGGAAAATAGATCAATTTCATTGAATCTTCGAATCCATATATCTCGATCTGTAGTCAACCTTTTTATGAGATTTTTTATCCCACACTTTTGTCATGTGATTTCACACTGATTGATCCATAAATTGTGGTGTTTTGTCAATGATTTGAGAAACACCCAATATTGGTCGCCGAGCTCTCTGATCTCCATGGTATTCAAACCCTAGAGCAAACCATACCTATAAACTTTTAATGTCCAATATTTTTACATTAAAATAGAAGACAAGCGGGCAACAAGTTGCGCCGCAAGTCATTTTTGGATGGTAAAACCAATCCTTTGAAACACTACATCCATGCACTTAGGAGCCATGACATTACTATTCATAAATTTTTGAACCCTCTTCAGAAGCACCACAACTTATGGATCTAAGAATCGAAAAGTTTCAAATCCAAAAAGGGATAAAAGTGTGTTGGTTCTCAATACACGCTTTCTCATGCTTGACCACTTTGGATGAAGCAGATTTAAGGGTAGCAAGTCATGTTGTAAATGCTCCACTCTTCAATCCCACCAGTGGAGAAACTCCTGTCAAATCTACACACGCATGTTTTCCTCCGACCTTCCAAAAATCAAAATATCATCGATCTAAGTGTGGATCTCCCCTTTTGTGGATCAGTTAATAAGTTCACAGGTGCCTCTTTATTAGCAGCAACACCTGCACGTTTGATTACATCAAATACAATGTCTCTAATAAGATCATGCCTATACTTAAAACCTAGAAGTTCCCTGCAATGAACTGCATGCTCCCCAAAAGTGTCCAAGCATGCCTTATGACAAACTGGACATATCTCATTGGCTGGAAATAAAGGAATCATGAGATGATATCTCAGGATACTATTGTACTCCACTGGTGACATGTGGAGACCAAGTCCATCAGTAGGAATAGCAAGGAGAAAATATTAAGCATGATCAACTTGAAGACACCCAAAAACTATCTTTTGTCTAACGCTCATGTCAAACTTAGCCTCCATGTCCTCAATTATTTTACTAAAAAGAGCACTCGCCAAAACATTTTGGGCCTTTGGGGGGACGATGTCTTTTCAAGAAAAACAATTGAGGACGAAGGAGGGAATTGTGACACGAAGGTGACCTAGAGCATAATCAAAATCAGAGTCCATATCGTGAACCTCACTATATCACAAGATGTGAACTTGTAGCACCAAAGATTGGGCCTTAGATGCCACAAAAGCGTATGAGGAATCCTCAATTGCTGAATATTGTCCCAATCCAACAAGCTAAACGGGCAATGAGGCCACCTCCATTGGAGGTCTCTAAAAAAGGGATCTACACAAACTATAATGTCTTTAATAGCCTCTTGTAAGCCTTTGTCAAACAATATTTTTGCCTCCTCCATGTATGTAGGTTGACAAGTCCTCAAGAAAAATAAAAGTTTTACAATACCGAAACACGACACTTAACTAAGGTAGAAGATTCATCAACTTCACACCCTTATAAGCCCTCTCCATAACCATACCCTCAATAAAATTTCTATCTCTACTAACATCTCCTCCAAGCAACTTCACCCCTAACAAAGGCCTTCTAATATCTGTCGGGATCAACCCTTTTTGAAGTTCCCTATCATCACATGTAGGCCAGAAAAGCTCAATTTTATGAATATTTAAAACCAGACCCAAATTTGTTCCACACTGCTGAATGATAGTCAGAACCTTGGCCACCTCCTCTGTGTCCCCAATGACTATTCCATCATCACGATACCAAACATGAAGAAGAAGCTTGTAGTTATTCCTGATATGATGGATATGTGGATGCAGTACAAGGGAAAAAAGAAGTGGGCCCAAAAGATCACCCCCAATTCCTTTGTATCCTTTTACACAACTCTCCTCTTCCCTTGATTTCCCTATTGCTTGCTTTTTGGATGTCAGGAAGCTTGGATCAGACCTAAGTTTGCGGTGGATATTGCTTGCTTGTTCTCTACTCGATCTCAGATCAAATTGTCTTCACCAACATGTTCATGGTTATCTACTCATTCTTTCTGTGTTCTCATTTTTGACTTCATTCGTGTGTAGCAAATTCACCTGAAACCAGCCTAAGCTGCTTGCATGCATGTCTTGCGAGCCGAGGAAGGGGACAATCCCCTGGTCAAATGATCAAATTGCCCCGAAATTTTTCCTTCTTTCCTCTCTGTTTCCTCACAAGGCTATTCCTGTCTTTTTGGTTCTTTATCTGCTCACGTTGACACAAGGATGAGTCAGTGTAGACCACTGACTTGGCCCTATGATTGGGCCAATTCACACGGGCCACCTCTCTCTCACTCTCTCTTTGTCTCTCTGCAATGAATTTGTTGATGTGGTATTCTTAGATTGGTCAGAATAGGGAAATCATATCTTTTTATTCCTTTGTCCAAAAATTAAAAGAAAATATGTTTTGGAATAATAAAAATGTAATATTTCTAATAAAAATACTTTTTAGGTTTGGTTTTGAGATTTGTTGAAAGGTGTATCCTAAAAATGAACTTAATACATAAAATCACTAGAAATGCACTTTTAACCTCATAACTCCAGGATAGACAAAATTATATGTTTTCTTAATCAGGAGAACCTAATAAGATCAATGGTGAGGTTTTTAGAGTCTAAATTAAGATTTTGTTCAAAAAGTCTAAAAGTTAGGGTTTCCTTACCTTTATGCATATGTAAAACCCTAATACATGATTATACAATGAAAATAGGAAAAGTGGGCTTTGGACTCAATTAAAGTAGTGAAAGAGAAGCAATTGGATTTCATTAAGAAAGGTGTGCTTTCCTTACACCTAAGTTGGGAATAATTGCAAACCTTAACCTAGTTTCCCTAATGAGGCTTTTATGAAACCCTAATTCCTCTTTTGTTATTTACTTTGCTATATTTGCCTCAACAATTTTTCTACTAATTTCTTGGGTCTTGTACCCCACTGCCATGTTTCTAATATTTTATTCTTATACTTGCCATAGTTCTTAGCATGTGGATTTTATTAGACTATTTAACTAGTGTAGTGGTACTTTTGTACAACCACCCATAGATAGGGAACGTGTAAATTCGCCCAGGGGAATGTATTCTCTGAAAAACACTAGAGGGGGGTGAATAGAGTTTTTAAATATTTTAACAATTATTTAACTCAAACAACCACAATTGAAAATGGAAGAAGGAGACAAGTGTTTAGAGTGGTTCCAACCTTAGCAAATACTAAGGTTGTCAGTCCACTACCTGGTTGCTTACCCAACCGGGATTTTGAAAGTATTAATTTTATTACCTTCACAAGGATTTACACAAAATACAATAATTTCTTACACCCCTTGAACAACCTTCACTTAAAGTAGATGCACCAACCCGAGGTAGCCCTCTTGAAGTAACTCCAAGCTCCCCCTTGAAGTAGCCTTCCTCTTTAGAACTAACCTCCCGTTGCACCAGCCTTCTTGAAGTAGTTCAAGGTCCCCTTCTTCACCAAGAAGATCTTTCAACCTCTCCAATCCGCAGCCTCCAACCTAGGAGTAGCAAGGAGAGTACAAACAATAATAATGAACAAGAAGGAAAATGGAAATTACAACTTATCCTTTGAAGCACAAGGCTTGATTTGCCTAGATCAAGTGTGTAGATCTCCTAACCAATGTGTATGGAATGTGATTGATGTGGATTAGGAGATGATAGCCTATAGGACACGAATTTTTAGCTAGGAGAGGAAGTATCCAATTGCCAATATGCTTAATTGCTCACAAACAGATTGCTCAAAGTAAATGTATGCTCAAAGATTTCTCAAGTGTGTAATCAAGTGAGTTTAGGTGTCCTAAGGCATGTCCTATTTATAGGAATGTCCTACAAGTGCTTAAGTACGTTCTAGACACTTTCTAGGGGTTTCTAAGTGCTTAACTAGCTGTTAGATATAAGTTAGCTGCTTTAACAACGGCTAATTAATTAATTCTGCAGTTGCTGTCAGAGACCATCTCGGTCGAGAAATGGTCGACCGAGACACCTACTCGGTCAAGAGATTGTCGACCGACAGGCTCTCTGGATCAAGTGTATGCAACGTTTATCTCCAACTGCCAACTACCTTGTCAGTTGTGTCTAACGGCTACTTGGGTCTTTCTCGATCAAGAATATTGTCGACCGAGAGTGTCTCGGTCGAGGATTTTGTCGACCGAGAGTGTCTCGGTCGAGGATTTTGTCGACCGAGATGGACCATGTTTCAATGTTTCAAATGAAGACATTAAGTGTGTGTATGAGTGTGCATATGTGACACTATTGAAGGGGATGACCTATCTAAATGTGGTGTTTATCTAGGTAAGATCTAACGCTTGATTTACATGAAGTCTAAGTACTTGTACATTATATATTTGTACAAGTTTACAATTGATTACATTTCATGACATTTAAAATCATTCAAGCATATAGATTCCCTAGTGCTTTGTCATCCACCTTATTCCTGCAACACTCAAGTAGCACGTTAGATTAACCAGAATGAAATGTTTTTCATTATCAAAACAAAGGGATTTACAGATGTCCATTTAGCCAACAATCTCCCCCTTTTTGAAGATGACAAACATTTCCTAAATATAAAATAAGAAAGTATAAAAACATGTGAGTTTCATACCTGAAGATTATCTTTGTAAATTTCTTCTCTTGTTTATAAAATGTGTGCTTATTATTCCCCATGAATTATGGAACATGAAATCCAATCCTTTAGGGAATATAGCAACTTTCAATGTAAAGCCAAGAGTTTATGAAACTCATTGATTGAATTTTACACAAATACTAAGTTTTATATTTATTTCTCCCCCTTTGTCATTTCAAAAAGATATCCGTTTAAGAATAAAACTCCCCCTTAATTAGATGTCCCAATAAATACCAAATTCAATGACAAAGATGTCCATTAAAAGCCAAAATGATGAAAATAGACGACAGTGTTAGGAAGCACAAATATCAAAGAAAACATCTTCCAAAGGAGTGATAAGGAATTGCTTCCTTATTTTGTTGAATTGGTCTAGTGGAAGTGGTTTTGTAAAAATATCAGCCAATTGATCTTCCGTATCAACATGATGAAGGGAAATATGATTTTTAGAAATATGATCCCTTAAAAAGTGATGACGGATTTCAATATGTTTAGCTCTGATGTGTAAAATATGATTGTGTGCTAAGTTTATAGCGCTTGTGTTGTCACAAAAGATAGGTGTAGATGAAAGAGTAAAACCATAATCATTTAACACTTGTTGCATATAAAGCACTTGAGCACAACAAGATCCGTCTGCCATATATTCAGCTTCAGTTGTAGAAAGGGCAACCGTGTTTTGTTTCTTGCTAAACCGAGATACTAAAGCTCTCCCTCACAAGAAATAGCCACCGCTAGTACTCTTGCGATCAAGTCGACAACCAGCATAATTAGCATCAGTATAAGCTTTAAAATCCAAGGATTGTCCTTTTGGATACCATAAGCCAAAACATGTAGTGCCGGCTAAGTATCGAAGAATTCATTTAACTGCTTGAAAATGAGAGTGCATAGGTTGTGATTGAAATCGAGCACAAAGACCAACGGAAAACATAATGTCCGGTCTAGAAGCAGTTAAGTAAAGCAAACTACCAATCATGGCTCTATATAAGGAATCATCAATAGGTTCCCCATCTTCATCCTTGTCAATTTTAGTGGAAGTGGCCATAGGAGTAGTAGCATGTTTGCACTGATCCATCCCAAAACGTTTTAAGAGTTCTTTAGTATACTTTTCTTGGCTTATAAAAATCCCGGCATGCGTTTGTTTAATTTGGAAACCAAGAAAGAAAGTTAGTTCACCCATGAGGCTCATTTCAAATTCTTTTTGCATAATGTCACTAAATTGTGTGCACAATGATTCATTTGAAGCTCCAAAAATAATGTCATCAACATATATTTGAACAACAAGAAAATCAGATGTATATGTTTTGAAAAATAAAGTAGAATCTGAATTTCCAATAGAAAAACCATTATCAAAAAGATATGTCTTGAGCCTTTCATACCAGTTCCTAGGTTCTTGTTTTAATCCATAAAGTGCTTTCTTAAGTTTATAAACATAGTCACCTTTTTCCGGTATTTTAAAACCGGGTGGTTGGGCAACATATACTTCTTCTTGAATGATTCCATTTAGAAATGCACTTTTTACATCCATTTGGTAGAGTTTGATGTTTTTATATGCAGCAATAGCTAGTAACATTCTAATCGCTTCAAGTCTAGCTACTGGTGCATACGTTTCATCAAAGTCTATTCCTTATTGTTGATTATATCCTTGTGCTACTAACCGAGCTTTATTCCTTATTACTTCTCCTGCTTCATTGAGCTTGTTTCTAAAAACCCATTTAGTTCCAATGATGGTTTTATCTTGTGGTTTAGGAACTAAATCCCATACATCATTTTTTGTGAATTGGTTTGATTCTTCTTGCATTGCTATTATCCAATAATCATCTTTAAGAGCTTCAGATATCTTCTTAGGTTCAATGATAGAAACAAAAGCCATGTTTGCGACATCCTTAAAGGAAGACCGAGTTTTTACTTTATCATTTGGATTTCCAATAATTAATTCTTGAGGATGATCCTTAATAAGTCTAGGTATAGGTTGTGTTTCACCTTGGTTATTGTTTGTAGTATCTTTCTCACTATCATTTGGTATGTTTAAGTTTTCGAATTGATTAGTAAGATCAATTATTTCTAGATTTTCTGATTTGGACTCTTCATGAAAAGAGACATGAATAGATTCCTCAACTTTTCTAGAGATAGTGTTGTAGACTCTAAATGCTTTGCTACAGGTAGAATATCCCAAAAAGAATGCTTTGTGTGATTTAGAATCAAACTTATCTCTATCATCTTTGGTATTTAAGATATAACATGTAGATCCAAAGGTATGAAAATAGTCAACTCTAGGTTTCTTAGAATGTATTATTTCATATGGAGTTTTCTTCAAATGACAGTGAACAGTTACTCTATTTAACACATAGCATGCGGTGTTTACAGCTTTAGCCCAAAAGGTTTTGGGTGTGTTGTGTTCGATCATCATAGTTCTAGCCATTTCTTGTAGTGATCGATTTTTCCTTTCAACTATACCATTTTGTTGTGGAGTGCGTGGAGCAGAAAAATTGTGAGTGTACCCTTGAGATGTGCAAAATTCTTCAAATACATGATTTTCAAATTCTCCACCATGATCACTTCTAATGATACATATTTTGCTTTGTAATAGATTTTCAATCATAGAGCAAAACTTTATAAAAACATGAATAGTATCATCTTTGGTTGCAATAAAATGTACCCATGTATATCTACTATAATCATCAACAATAACAAAACAATATCTTTTGCCACCGATAGATTGTGTCCTCATAGGTCCAAATAAATCCATGTGATTTAATTCTAAAGATCTACTGGTGCTAAGTACATGTTTAGGTTTAAAAGAGGTTTTTGTTTGCTTTCCCAATGTACATGGTTCACAATTTTCAACTTGATCAAAGGATAAAGTAGGCAAACCACGAACAAGATCATATTTCACTAACTTTTTGATAACATGTGAACTAGCATGTCCTAGCTTTTTATGCCATAATTGTAAAGTATTTTCATTTGCAAGCAAGAATTTTCCTACTACAGATTTCATCGAGTTAGGTCTAAGAATATAAAGATTTCCAACTCTTTTTCCTTCATAGACAACATTTGTAGTGTTTTCTATTAATAATTTGCAGCAGGTTTTGTTGAATAAAACATCATAGCCACTATCACATAATTGACTCACACTTATTAAGTTATGATGCAAACCATCAACAAGTAGAACATTCTTTATTTCGAGGTTTGTACCAATGTTACCTATTCCAACAATTTTACCTTTACCGTTATCTCCAAAAGTGATTGTTCCACTCTTTTTTTCTTCAAAAGTTTGAAATGCATCCTTGTTTCCGGTCATGTGTTTGGAACATCCACTGTCAACCACCCAATCCTGCATTAGAATGTAGGTTTTGGTACCCATGTGATGGTCCGATATGGTTAGAAGCATTTAAGTACAGACTGTATAAAAATTCTGATTCAGAACTTCAGTCGGTCGACAATTGTTCGACCGACATTTTTCCCGGTCGACTAATCATCGATCGAGAGGGTTGCTGTATTGCAAATTAAGAATAAAGAAAAACAGAAGTTCTGCTCGGTTGACCAATTTTCGACCGAAATACTTGTTGTTGATTTGGATTCGTTACAGGCATTAGGTCAGTCGACAAAAGTTCGACCGATTATATTTTCGGTCGACAATACTTCGACTGACTAAGTTTCTGTTTCAGTACAACAGTTCAGAAAATTACCATAATGCATGAAACCTATTAAGTTGAGATAAGACAATATTAATTGCAAAATTGAGCGTTTGATCATATCTCAACTGAATTGCATTCGACTCTACTAAGTTTGGGGTTTTGGGACCCAAACTAAGTAGGAATCCTTGGTCTTATACGGGCATGAAAATGAATAATGTCCAAGACGTAGACAAAAATGACAAGTAATAGAGTCAACTTCATTTCTCTTTCTTGGAATTGTGTTCTTAGGTACAAACATAGTCCGATTTCTTTTGGGTTGATTTTTCTTTCGATCATATCCCAAACCTTTTCTTCCATTGAAACTAGAAGAGGCTTTTAGAATGTTGTCAAGGATATCTTTTCTTCTTAATTCGTGTAGGTTTCTTTGTAGCTTAGCAATGTCATCCATCTTCTTGTGTAAATCTTTTCTAGCTTGATCTAAATCAGATAATAGGGAATCTCTTTCTTTTACAACATTGTCATAGTCTAGATGGTTACACAAAATTGGTTGAGTCTGAAAGTCTTTTAGTTTAACTAACAATTCAGTCTTTTCTTGAGAGAGAAGATCAACGTTTGTTTCTAGAGTGAGTAGCTTTTTAGTTCAATCATTTAAAGATGTTTTTAAAGACAAATTCTCAAGATCAATGTTGTTCTTTTCAGAAGAGAGATCATTTAATTTAGTATATAGCTCATCATTTGTTTTGATAACCTTGTTTAGTTTCTTCTTGACATCAACATACTTATCATGAGTTTCTTGTAAACTAGTAATTAACTCTTCTTTAGGAAGATCAAGTAGGCTTACCTCTTGAGAGTCTTCATCATCTTCTCTTGCCATTAGACATTCCACCTTTTCTTCTCCGCTTTCACTTTCACTTGACTCGTCCCATGCAGCTTTATAGGCTTTTTCTCCCCTCTTCTTGTGTGAGCTTTTCTTTCCTTTCTTTGCTTTAGGACATTCATTTTTGAAATGTCCTTTCTTTCCACACTCAAAGCACCTAGGAGGAGAAGAAGAAGAACTAGAAATTTTGTTAGATTTAAATCTTCTATATTTCTTACCATTGACAATCAATGCTTCTTCTCCTTCATCTTCACTTGAATCCTCACTTTCTGGTGTGATTATCTTTGAAGCTTTTAGAGCCACATCCTTCTTCTTTCCTTGCTGAAGTTCACATTCTCTTCTTTCTTCCTCTTCTAGAGTTGCTTCATGAGCTTCTAGATTGCCAATGAGTTGCTCCATTTTCAGTCGAGTGAGGTCATTAGCTTCTTCAATGGATGCCACCTTTGGCTTGTATTTAGGAGGAAGTGATCGAAGGATTTTTGATACCTGATCTTCTTCAAGAATAGTTTTTCCTAGGGCATTTAAACCATTAACAATAGAAGATAATTTTGCAAACATTTCACTAATAGATTCATTTGGATCCATACGGAAGTGTTCAAACTTTTGTTTAAGCATGCTAATCTTAGAATTCTTGACTTGAACTGTACCTTCATAAGTTATGGACAATCTATGCCAAATGTCATAGGCTGTGTCATAGTTTGATATCCTATTAAATTCTCCTACTGAAATTGAACAATATAAAATGCTTACAGCTTTGGCATTCATTTGAGCCAACTTTACCGTATTTGCATCCCACTCTGCATATTGTGTTTGAGGAAGCTCGTATGGGGTTGACACCATCCGCCATAAGTCCCAATTGATGCCTTGGAAGTAGAACTGCATCCTTCTCTTCCAATATGTGTAGTTTGTTCCATCAAACGCTGGAGGTCTAGCAACAAGTGTCCCTTCAAGGTTATGGTTGTTAAGCACCCCGTCACCCATTCTTCAAGACCTTGTTTGGGTTCCTTGAAGCCTGCTCTGATACCAATTGAAAAACACTAGAGGGGGGTGAATAGAGTTTTTAAATATTTTAACAATTATTTAACTCAAACAACCACAATTGAAAATGGAAGAAGGAGACAAGTGTTTAGAGTGGTTCCAACCTTAGCAAATACTAAGGTTGTCAGTCCACTACCCGGTTGCTTACCCAACCGGGATTTTGAAAGTATTAATTTTATTACCTTCACAAGGATTTACACAAAATACAATACTTTCTTACACCCCTTGAACAACCTTCACTTGAAGTAGATGCACCAACCCGAGGTAGCCTTCTTGAAGTAACTCCAAGCTCCCCCTTGAAGTAGCCTTCCTCTTTAGAAGTAACCTCCCGTTGCACCAGCCTTCTTGAAGTAGTTCAAGGTCCCCTTCTTCACCAAGAAGATCTTTCAACCTCTCCAATCCGCAGCCTCCAACCTAGGAGTAGCAAGGAGAGTACAAACAATAATAGTGAACAAGAAGGAAAATGGAAATTACAACTTATCCTTTGAAGCACAAGGCTTGATTTGCCTAGATCAAGCGTGTAGATCTCCTAACCAATGTGTATGGAATGTGATTTTTGTGGATTAGGAGATGATAGCCTATAGGACACGAATTTTTAGCTAGGAGAGGAAGTAGCCAATTGCCAATATGCTTAATTTCTCACAAACAGATTGCTCAAAGTAAATGTATGCTCAAAGATTGCTCAAGTGTGTAATCAAGTGAGTTTAGGTGTCCTAAGGCATGTCCTATTTATAGGAATGTCCTACAAGTGGTTAAGGACGTTCTAGACACTTTCTAGGGGTTTCTAAGTACTTAACTAGCCGTTAGATATAAGTTAGTTGCTTTAACAACGGCTAATTAATTAATTCTGCAGTTGCTGTCAGAGACCATCTCGGTCGAGAAATTGTCGACCGAGACACCTACTCGGTCGAGAGATTGTCGACCGATAGGCTCTCTGGATCAAGTGTATGCAACGTTTATCTCCAACTACCAACTACCTTGTCAGCTGTGTCTAACGGCTACTTAGGTCTTTCTCGGTCGAGAAGATTGTCGACCGAGAGTGTCTCGGTCGAGGATTTTGTCGACCGAGATGGACCATGTTTCAATGTTTCAAATGAAGACATTAAGTGTGTGTATGAGTGTGCATATGTGACACTATTGAAGGAGATGACCTATCTAAATGTGGTGTTTAGCTAGGTAAGATCTAACGCTTGATTTACATGAAGTCTAAGTACTTGTACATTATATATTTGTACAAGTTTACAATTGATTACATTTCATGACATTTAAAATCATTCAAGCATATAGATTCCCTAGTGCTTTGTCATCCACCTTTTTCCTGCAACACTCAAGTAGCACGTTAGATTAACCAGAATGAAATGTTTGTCATTATCAAAACAAAGGGATTTACAGATGTCCATTTAGCCAACATTCTCTCCCCAATATAAAGTATTTGTAGGTGATTTGAATGTTTTACTCTCTCTCACCTATTGGTTGAGGTTAGGTAGGTGCCTCAACCCTACATAGTTTAGGTAGTCAATATTAATCATGCATGCAAACTTTTACCATTTTTGCTATGGTAAGAATCTATTTATTTATGCCTCATACTTTTGACCATATTAATCTTATGATGAAATCTTAGCCTTTATTCCCATGTTGTTTCTTATATTTTGTCCTTGTTCATTATCTCTGTCACATACCTTGCTTTCCTTCCCTTTCATTGGGTGCCTTCCCAACCACCCAGGGTTAGATCAAGTTTTGAACAAGGCCAAGGTGACCAAGTTCAGGAGTAGTAGATTCATGTTTTGCATTCAAGGATGACAAGGTTGCTTATTGCTAGATCCTATAGTTTCTTTTCAGTTTTTCCTTTTCAAAGAAACTCATGTATTGAATTGAGTTCAAAAAGCAATGTAATAACTTATTTTCTTTCCACTTCTATTGACATTTTACATGTATCTAAAACATGCTTATTTACTTGGATTATTATACATGCATTCTACAATGTCTTTTTTTTTTTTTGGAAAAAGTGGATGTTTTGTATTTCCTTTAAATTTTAGTAAGGAGGTGATCTCGCCTATTTACAACATGGTATCAGAGCCTAAATGGAAACTACTAGGGCATAAGTTGAATGCAAGGGTGTCTAGAAAGGATTAGGGTCTGGGGGGCTAGCAATATTTTCCTCTATGCCACTAGTTAAGTTTATGAGGACTCATAGATCCATATGATTCCTTCCTGGCCTGCACTGATACTAACTTCTTGAAATAGTATGCCTAGAGGAAATAGTAGCCTTAGATATCCTTGTTGTCTACTTATGATTATCTTATGATTATCCCTTATCTTTCAAGAAGGGAGGTTTGTTTGGAAAAATGAACAACTCCTCTTCAGGAGCCACCTTCGACAACACTAACAACTGGGATACTCTGATGACTTCCTCTAACACAGGGACAGTTCCTACTGCCCCTGTTGGTACACCTCTTCTAACCCTTGAGCAAGAGTTGACCATGTTGTGCCAGCTGCTCTTGACTACCTGGGTGGGATAGCTTTCCAATGTTGTAACTGTTGTAGCTAAGCCGAAGGAGTTCACCCTTACAGACTTCATCAAGATGCAACCACCATACTTCAAGGGAGAAAGTGAGCCAAACATGGTGGATAAAGATGGTGACTGGGTTTTGGATCTGGAGCGTACCTTCGACGGAATGGCATGTCCTCCTCACCAGAAGGTTTGCTTTGCAACGTATGTGCTGGATGGGCCAATACAGGTCTAGTGGATGGTATGTCTCATACCTGTGATACTTCAAGCATGACCTGTGAGGAGTTACTCAAAATTTTCTATGAGAAGTATATCTACCCCGCCTATCTGAAGAGGAAGGAAGAAGCATTCTACAGTCTGCAACAAGGAAGAATGAGCATCTCCGAGTATGTGTAACATTTTCTTCTCCTAGAGTGCTATGATGTGGACCTCAGAGCTGAAAGAAGATCAACACTATTCCTCGAGGGTTTAAGCTACAGTGCAGGATGCAACTTTGTTCCCCAACTCTCATTGATTTTTCAAAAAATGGTGGATAAGGCTTTGGTGACTGATTCTTACCCTAGGTTCCAGTCTTCCAGGCACAACAACAACAATAACAAAAAGAAGAATGCTGGTGGAAACTAAGGGTGTGACAAGTGTAGCCATTGCTCATGTTCTCACCTGCCAAGAAGATGACTTGTTGGCAATGGTCAACCTTGTATAGATGATATACATGCACCCATCTGCCACAAGTGCGGTCAAGTTGGACACATCTGACCTAACTATCCCAAGCTTGAGTGAGGACCAGCTCCAGCTCAGCAGCCTACTTAGTACCGCAATAGTGATAGAATTTGCCTCTAAGAAACAACAACAATTAGAACCAGCAAGGCCGACAACCACCTGTGGAGAGGCGGAATCATAGAGTATTTTCCCTTAATGCTGAGGAAGCTGGAGAAGATAATGAAGTCATTAAAGGTACTTTACATCTTAATATGCGTACAGTTAAAGCACTCTTTGATTCTAGTTCATCGAATAAATTAATATCAACTGAGTTTTTTTTTCCATGTTAGAGATAGAATCAGAATATATGGATCATGTATTAGATGTTAAAACCCTAAGAGGAAGGATCTGTTGTTCTTATCTAAAACTCCCAACCTTGGACCTCTGTATCTCTAGAAGGATGTTTCCCTCAGACTTCATCCTACTTGACATGACTGCCTTTTATGTCATCTTAGGGATCGATTGATTGAAGAAGTATAAGGCTATTTGGTTTTTTGAAGTATCGAAGGTTAGTTTATTACATCCTGTTGAGGGAAGGATGTGTGTCAAGGGTAGGAAGCTAGAGGATCAACAGTTTATCATCTCCGCCATCAAATCAAAAAAGCTTGTATCGTAAGGGTGTAGAGCATTTTTTGCCTCTATCATCCATGAAGAACACCTCCTGCTCTCGATCACATAGAAGTTGTAAAGGACTTCCCTGGTGTATTTCATGAGGAGTTTCTTGATTTGCCCCCAACTCACGAGTTAAAGTTTTCCATCAAGCTCACACTAGGAACTTCTCCTATCTCAAAACCACCTTATTTCTTGGCCTCTTCAGAACTCGTCGAGCATAAGAAGCAGCTTCAGGAGTTTCTCCACATGGGATTTGTGCACCCTAGTGTTTCACCATGGGGAGACCCTATCTTGTTCATGAAGAAGAAGGATGGTTCATTGCGTATGTGCATGGATTATCATATGCTTAATCAAGTGACAATAAAGAATCATTAGAATATGCCTCAAATCAATTACCTATTTGACCAGCTGAAGTCAGCCACTGTATTCTTGAAGATGGACCTATGAAGTGGCTACTACCAAATGCGAGTGAAAGATGAAGATGTCTCGAAAACAACTTTCTATACACATTATGGGCATTACGAGTTTCTAGTCATGCCTTTTGGCTTGACCAATGCCCCTATTGCTTTCATGGACTTAATGAATCGGGTGTTTCGTCCTTACCTCGATCAGTTTTTGGTGGTGTTCATTGATGGTATGTTGGTCTACTCTAAGTCTAAAGAACAACATCGTGAACATCTACAAACTGTGTTGAACACATTGAGAGAAAATCAACTATATGCCAAATTCTCAAAGTGTGAGTTCTGGATCAAGGAAGTGATGTTTTTGGATCATGTGATTTCTGCCATACATATTGATGTTGATCCTACAAAGGTAGAATTTGTCACCAAGTGGAAATCTCCAAAGACTCTATCTAAGATTTGTAGTTTCCTTAGTTTAGCAGGTTACTATCAGAGATTTATCAAGAATTTTTTCGAGTTATCTCTTCCTCTAACAAAGTTGATAAGAAAAGAAGTCAAGTTTGTGTGGACACTAGAGTGTGAAGACAATTTTCAGAAGATGAAGAGATGTGTGACATTTTCTCATTTTCTTGCTTTACCTATTGAAGGCAAACTATACATCATCTTCACATATGCTTCTAAGAGAGGATTAGGGTGTGTCTTGATGCAAGAAGATCTAGTGATCGCCTATGCTTTGCGCCAGTTGAAACCTAATGAAGAGAACTGGCCTACGCATGATATAGAGCTAGCAGATATCGTGCATGCTTTAAAAATATAGCAAAACTATCTATATGGAGTGAAGTTTGAAGTTTTCTCTGATTACAAAACCTTGAGATATCTATTGACGTAGAAGGATATGAACCTGAGGCAAAAAAGATGGATGGAGTATCTCAAAGACAATGACTTTACCATCACCTATCATCCCAGTAAAGTGAACATAGTTGTTGATGCTTTGAGTTAGAAGAAGGATGGAATCTGTGCTGCTATGAACCTGGAGTACATTTCCTATTGGAAATTGTAGCCTTAGGATAAATATGATGCTGAGAAGTTGTGTCTTCACATGGCTAGTTTTTCCATTACACCTCACTTCGATCTCGGAAGTTGTTGCTGCACAACTTGAAGAGATGAAGGCCTTAGCTAATAAGCCACAATCTGGCTTTCCAATTCAAATGAATGGTATTGTGCATTTCTGACAAAGGTTGTGGATACCTGAGGTTGGGAACCTGTGACAAAAGATTTTGAGTGAAGCCCATGGGTCTAAGTACACAATACACCTTGGTGCTACAAAGATGTACAACAACCTACAATGAAGTTTTTGGTGGAAGAACATGAAGAAGGATATCACTCCATTTGCTGCCAAGTGTTTGACTTGTTAGAACGTCAAGATTGAGCATCAATGACATGGTGGTCTTCTGTAGTTGTTTGACATTCTGGAATGCAAATGGGAGAAGATTAATATTGGACTTCATCAATGGTTTCCCTAAGACCAGGAAGGGTTTTGATTATGTGTGGGTAGTGATTGATTGACTTACAAATTCTTCCCACTTTTTGCCTTTCAAATCCACTTACAAGATTGATGAGATGGCTTAGTTGTACGTGGATTGGATTGCTTGTTTGCATGGAGTTCCTAAAGTGATAGTATCAGATCATGACCTGAAGTTTACCTCTCATTTGTGGAGTCAGATTCAAGAAGAGATGGGTACTGACTTACGTTTTAGTATGGCTTGTCATCCATAAACTGATGGTCAATATGAAAGAACGGTGCAAATTATAGAACATTTGCTTAATTCCTATTTTATGGATGGGGGAGGTGTTGGTATAGTATGCCCAGAGAGCCATTCATATGATGATTGCAATGAGGCATGTGATACTTGATTTGATAATAATAATATATGCAATTTTCATCTATATGTTTTAACTACTTTGAGATAATAGTATAACATGTTAGATGTCTAGAGAGAGACAATACTCAATGACGTATGTCTTCAAGTACATGACTTGAACAATGAGATCATACGGATGTTAAGAGTATGTACATTCTCACTATCATCCCTAGTCAGTTGTTATTATGGAAATAACCATATACATAAATAACATAAAAACCTAGAGTGTGTGTTGGTTGATGATAAAATCTCATCAGTCATGATATATGATATCAAACCAAGCACACAAATACATGTTAGAGAACAATATATCATATAGACCCACCATAAGAGTGTTGCCTGGAAACCATACTTGCTTAGTCAGGATCATCTCATATAGTATTGGTGGTGACTATGGTTCTTAGACCTAAAATCACATCACTCATCACATGTGGTTGGGTACACTTTGACATCATCAAACACAAACCTGAAACTTGGGTTGTTATAACGGTGATGATTGGGTGACTTTGACACATGGGGACTTGACTATGAGTGATAGATATGGAATTTGTCCCTCCTAAGGGAGTGTGATATCCTGGCCACTTGAGGAGTGAGACTGAGAAATGCATGGCCACGCACATGTAAGTCAATATGTGATATTGGGCTTGCATATATCTCAAACAGTCTACTCTAAATCAAGAAACATGGATTGAACGTTTGTAGAGGATAACAAGTCCATGCCTTGAGTTCAATCTGGATATCAGCGACAAAGGAACTATACATTCACTATAACACCAATAACAGATTGTAGGTTGAAAGTTGTTCTCCAACTTTCCTTTTCACTTGGGTAGCACTGATGTGCGACTAGGCACCACTCTTTGCTTTTGATTTCATAAGTTAGTTATGGACATTCACTGCCAACATGAAATGGAACCTATAGGGTCACACACATAGGATTAACCTTGAAGAGGAGTTTCTTCATGAATGATGTTTAGATTGATTACCAAAGTGTTTAGGTACTCAATTAAACATTCAATCAATCGACTTGAATCGGAGTCATCAAGTTCAATTGTTGAACCAACTGATTAGAGTGTCAGATTGATTGATAACTGCATTGACTGAGTTTTGCACAACCTGGACCACCAACCGACCAGTTCACTAGGTAAACCGATCGACTCATGGTCAGTGTGATGACTGGTTCACTCTAGTGAACCGATCGGTTCACATGGACCAAATGAGCATGTGTTGGGTTTCCCGGTTCATGAGAAAAGATCCTCATTTCACTTGTTCAATTCAATTGGGACAAGAATTAATCTTTGCATTAATTAGAAACGAACAAGGAAAGTCAATTGTGGGCAAGTCTGGAAAGTGAAACAACCGGTTCACTAGGTGAAGCGATCGGCTCACGTACCCAAATGAACGGTTCAGTTATGAACCGATCGGCTCACCTTCCTAAATGATCAGTTCAGTTGTGAATCAATCAATTTGCCTGTCATAGTACAATCAACTCGTGGAAAATCTAAACCCTTCTACTCCTGCACAGACAGCAAACCCTGACCCTACCATCTACTATAAATAGAGGGGTATAAGGGGCTTCTTAGAACACAGAACTCAGAACATCAGTTCCTCTGCAAAGTTGGTGTCCTCTATGGTTGTGGTAACTGAGAGAGCCCAAGAAAGTTCTTCTCGTCCAAGGAGGAACAATGAGGGAAAGACAACTACATAAGAGTAATTGGTGGTGGGAGAGTGTGTTAGTGGCTAGTACACTAACAGAGGGGGACGAATCCTTCTAGTTTGTCCATCAAGATGACTAGAGTTCCCGGTGGTCTGTGTGGACTATCTATAGATGTGGGAGATTTCTACCGCTCAAGAGGGTGACTGTCAACCGCAGTCTGGGTTAAGACCAAGAGATGCACAGATGTTGTCTAAGACTAGGTGGTTGAAGGCCACACTAGTTGCAAGGTATTGTCATTGATCAAGGCTAAGGACTAGGTATATCTCGCTAAACTATTTTTCCCATTGCATAGTTGTTGATGCGATCTTCTAATTATGGGTTTGTGGTTAGATAAAAAAATTGTTTCCGCTGCCTATTCTATCCCACAAAACCCAATAGTGGTATTAGAGCCACTGTCAATGCACTACATTTTAGGATTAATCAATATGATCAGATTTTGGTTTATCACCATTTATTTATTACATACGATGCAAATACTTTAACTATATAATGTGCATATCCAATTAAACACTACAAATCCCTATATACATATATGATATGGTATATATATACAATCGATACATTTCGCCCTAAAATAGTTTTGATGGTGGATGTTTAGCATAGTTATGGCCTAGAAACCCCTACGTATGTGCTTGGTTGTTTGTGGTTGTTTGCATCTCGATCTGCATATCGAGTCCTTTCTCGTATTCCATATGTAACTCGAGATAACTCGAGCCTTCTTTCTACCTTTTCTCCCCCTGAATGTAACTCGGGGTTTCCAAAAGAAATATGTAAAAGTAGGATAGTTTTATTTCCTAAAATGTCGAAGAGCGGTGGGTGCCCAGACAAGCAGTTAAAGGATCAAGATGACAAAATGATGGTGCGAGACGAGCAGTTGGTGGGATAACGAGGAGCCCGACGACCCAATGAACCAACCATCTAGAGGATCCAGACGATCAGTTGGTGACTACCAACCGACTGGCCAGGAGGCTAGCCGATCAGTCATAAGATGAGTTGATCAACCTGGAATGACTCATGCACATATCTTCATCAACTATAGGTTTCTGCATATGATGTAGACCGAGATGACTGTAATTCCTTGTTATTTAAGGAATTACAAATAGGATGGCCATAATCATCGCTTTATCATTTCACATGTTTGCTTGTGGGATATAGCATGTATATGATACATACTATATATGTGGTGATTGGATATGTATATGTATATAAATACCAAACCCCTCAATATAAATATTAAGTTTAAGATGCCTTCTAAAAGTATCATACATGAAAAACTTGATCGACTAAGTGTGGGCACGCCCTAGCATGGTGTGATGTCTATCTCGTGGAAGTGTGATGGTGAATATGTGGGTCTTCCCTAGCAGGGTGCATATTCATTGTGTTGACATTTGGGTTGGACTTAACTAGGTGACCTTTATCGGATCAAGCACCTTGAGGCATGGACATGTACATGACAAAGAGTTGTGCATGATATCTATCAAGAGTTGCATAAGATGGAATTGGTAAAAGTTTCCTACCTAAAAGAATCTAGTTGTGGGTGACAACCCTAGATGGTCCATGACTTAGAAGAAATCAGGATCTTGCTCACTAGAAGGTTGTACGCTAAAATCTTCCAAGTTGATGGTGAGGGCTATCAATTTGATTAAAATAGTGGGAGTGATAATTAATTTAAGACCTAATTAATATCACCAACTTTATCAAATCAAAGATATAAATAATGTTCAGAAATGTTGCAAATTTTTTTTGTAGAATCCAAATGACAAACACAAATACATTATCATTCTGATTAGTACACAAATGGGATAAACTTCAAATCGGGTTTGGGACCTTTGAGAAGTGTTCTCAATAGTGAGTGTAAACTCTAAAGTCCTTGACAGACCAGATCCAGTAGAACCACTCCAAATGCGCCTAAGGATAAAATTGGATGCTTACTTGAAGTATTCCAATGATGCCTGAGACATCACGAACCTTATGCTGAGCAATATGAACTATGAGTTGCATAAATATCTTGAATCATGGACATTCTTGAGATGGTTATACATCTTAAGAATCATGTAAATCATGAAAGTTATAACGTCTTCAAAGTGATGTTTGAGTATAATCAGGCAAATGGAGATCAAGTATAATCTCATATACTCAATATTATTGTGCATATAGACTTACTATGATTTCTTATAGGTCAAGAGTTGACCAAACATATGATTCTACAAATCGTTGTGTGAATCATATAGATAGTTTATCAAATGTTGAGAAACTTGTCCAAACCATTGTCTAAAGTGCTTGGCATGTTGATGCCAAAGAATAAATGAAGAAAGGACAAAACATGTGATAATGATCAGCAGAGTGAAGTCCATAGACTAAAGCAAGGTTAAGAAGTGTTCTGAAGCCAAGCTTAGGTCCAAGTCTTCATCACTCAAGATATGGAGAGGAGTAAGTTGCAAAGGGAAATAGCCTCTTTATAGAGGATCTCAGGAAGATGAAAAAGAGATAGAGATCTCTACTTCAGGACCTAAGAAGAAGTAAGCTAGAAACTATGCAGAGCAAGAGTTGCTACCATTTTAGTTACACTATGACATTCATGGGCATATAATAGAATTAGTGAATTGCTATTATACATCTGCCACCAATGAAATCATCATACATCTTGTATGGATAAGAGTGTAATGAACTGATGTTTCATTTCAAAGAAATGATCTTTGTTGGAAATTCCTATGTCTCATCGACTATACTTGATAGTTAAAGAGACAAATGTGTGTGACACATGTAATGAATGACATGATAACTCAAACTTGAATGCCTATAGCATAGTCATATGTGGTGCATAAATGAGAATTGCATTTCTAGAAATCATATGATGGTTATCTAGACTTATTTTGGTTATTGAACCAATAGAGACATGATAATCTCATTCATTGTGCAATATGACAAAGGTTCTTCACTAGATGTAGTGGGGGAATGATTATTCTATTAAGGATTATACATATTGATGTATATAAACCTTTTAGAATAAATTCTAAAGGTAATCAATACTACTTCAATATATTTTCTGATGACCTCAGCAGATATGGGAGTTTGTATTTTATAAATAGAAACATGAATCTCTTGAATTGTTCAAGGAGATCATAAATGAAGTTCATAACAAAATTGGTATAAGTATTAAATGTTGATATGATCGATATAGAAATACTTTGAACCAAGAGTTTGAGAACCTTCCGGAAGATCATGATAATGTATCATGATGGACTCCACCTGAAACACAATGATAGTGTATCATGAGAAGTGTATCAGAAAGAAGGAATCACACCTTGATAAGTCAGAGTGTGGTTACCAGCTAAAATTCAAATTTCCTTATGGGCACATGCTTAACACTAAAACAATGTACCATCTAATTAGTTCAAAAGACACCATATGAAATATAGAATGGGAAGTGTCCGGATACGTCTTTATAAAGATTAGGATTGAAAGACTAAATAAGAAAATGTTTCTTAAAAGGTTTTGTCCACAAATTGCATATTTTGTTGAATTCTACTTTGATATCCAAATCCAACAACAAAGGTGTTTTAGATGGTTGCATTCCTAGAGGAGAACCTAGTTCTAAAGGAATTAGTGGGAGAGAAAAGTAGAACTCGAAATTTTTGAGACAAATAAGAAAACATTGAACTTAAAGGGGTAGAATGGGAATAAAGAGAATCACAAAGTGTTGTGGAATCTCAAAGTTCCTTAAGTAACACACAGAATTCATAGTTCTAATAGAACACACCTAGAGCTTGAATGATATATGATATCTTATGGACAAGAAGGCAGTGAGTTGATCATATGATGAATCACTAGTCTACCAAGAAGCTAATGAGATCCAGAAACTAAGATATGGCTTGAAGCCATGAAATATAAGATGGACTCCATATACATAAACAAGGTATGACCTTGGTTGATCCACCTAAAGGGGTAAAACCCATAGGGTACTTTTGGGTCTTCTAGAAGAAGACTGACATGGAGGGTAATTTTGTTGCAAAGAGTTTCTAACAAGTTTAAGGTGATGAACATGATGAAATCTTTTCAGCAATTACTAAGGATAAATCTATCAGAATAATGCTTGCTATTGTAGCTTAATGGAAATAAAGCTTCATAGATCAATCTTTGGATTGAAGTGGGCACCTCAGAACTGGGATCTACTATTTGACAAGATAAACAAAGAGTTTGACTTGCGTCAAAATAAAGAAATAATGTGTGATTACACATATGTATATTCCACATATTGATGGAAAATAACATCCTTATACTGCAAACATTAAAACCTGGCAAAAAAGTGCATTCTAAAGTTTTAAAGAAGCATCCTATGAGATAAGAATCAAGATCTATAGAGACAGATCAAGAGGGCTTCTTGCCTAAGAAAGAGAACATACATCGGCAAGATGCTTAAAGGGTTCAAAATGATGAGAGAAAACCTGTCCATGTTCCATGGAGTTAGTCTCTCAAGAGCCAAGTGTCCCAATTTTTATGAAGAAGATATGTATTGGACATGACAAGAAGATATGAAATCCAGTTATTTCATATGTATTAGACATGACAAGAAGATATGAAATCCAGTTATTTCATATGTATTGGACATGACAAATGGATATATGTTGAGCTCCAGTAAGAGTTACTAAAATACCATGAAGGACACCTTTATGCACTTTTGAAGCACTAAAAGAATTAGTTCTTTAGTTATGGTAATAAGGAAGAGTTGGGTGTAAAGAGTTACACTGATGCAAGCTTCCGAAATGACAAAATTTTGTTTGACCTTGGAATAAGAATTGTTAGTTGGAAATGTTCCAAACATAATACAATTGATTAATTCTACAATAAGAAGTCAAGTACCTTAGTGTTACGAGCATTGTAAAGGATACTATATGGATTTTGAAGTTCATATGGATGAACTTATGGGAGGTTTTGACCATTGATGACTCGGTAGTAATATTGTGACAACAATGGATCTACTAGTTAGGAAAATGAATTTCAAATAGCATAGTATGGCACTTCCATCTCATACGAGCTGGGGTACAATGAGGGGATATGAAACATGCAATATACCGACTTAAAGCAAATGTTGCTTACCCGCTATAAAATTACATGTGTAGCCGAAACTTGATGGACATGTTAAGATCACTTGGAATATGGTTCGTGGGTGATTAGCTCTAAGTGCAAGTTTGAGTATGTTGGTATGGTATGCTCAGAGAGCCAATCATATGATGATTGCAATGAGGCATGTGATACTTGATTCACCAACACAACTTTAGGAGAAAAAAACCCATGTCCAACCCAACATTGAGATTACCATGGAACAAGCCACCTCTCCAGAAGAAAGATTCGATCAAGAGGATGAGGTGCATACAGAAGAGTAGGATGTTCAAATGATAGAAGCACCTGATCCAACAGAAGTGATAACTCCCACCTTCAAAAACTTCGACGAGCTATCATGGTATGTGATGTCGGTTGAAGAAATTACCTTTTTGTTGGATGTACTACGACTGAGGGAGGAAGAATTCCTCATTATTTTTGAACATGAAAATGTCCAATTATTGCTTCTAGACTTCTGTGACATCTTGACAATAGGAGGTTAAATGAATGCGAACATTATGGAAGCATGCTAGTTACTTCTAGTTGATGAACTCCTTCATGTATACATGTCTTCTTACAAAATAGTGGGGGACATTATTCTAAAGAATGATTTAGGTGAACTGCATCAACTTATCAATAACCTACAATACAATGTCCTGAGGTGGATATTTGTACCAATTCTACATGATGGGCATTGGGCACTATTATCTGTTGACACTGCGAACAAGACAACAATCTTCTACAACAACTCTGATGACGTGTTTAGCATGAAACACACAAAATACCACAAAATTGCTAACAATGTCATTTAACAAAAAGCTACTCAGGTACCAACAAAGATTGTGGAGCTGATAAAAATCTATGGGTGTGGCATCCTAGATAGCCTAAAGTTTGAGAAACCATAATTCTATCACATGACCCCTCAGCAAGAACCTTTATCAAATGACTGCAAGTTCTACATACCCTTCTGGATGCTCATGTTAGCAACGTCTGATCAGAAGGTGGAGCACTACCAAGATGACGAATATTACCATCATCAAGGCCCATACGTAATGAAGATCTTGACCTTGAAATGGGCAATACCAAAAGACCAATTATGACTCGCTTGTTCTAGATTAATCTTATTCTTTGAAACCCCGGGGACAGGGTGAAGGATAAGTTTTGGGGGGTCTGAATAGAAGAATGTGGTATGTCTATGAACTTAATATTGCAATTCTTCCTTTCTCACTTGAACACAAATTTGGAAAAGTTTTGAGCGGCCTAAAATAGCTAATTTTGATTAAAAGTTTTTTCCTGTATATATTCTAGTCCTTTTGAAGATTTTTTAATGCACAAAAAGCTTTAAAAAGAAAATTTTGGATCCAATTTCCTATATATAGTCATAACTCCCATCCTTAAGCTTACTTGTCTTCAATCTAACTCTAGCATAATTACTTCAAGAATGACTAGTTTTAGGCTATTTAAGCTACTTCAAATTTTGAGTGTGATGATGTCCTAATGTCATCCTTACTTCAACATAATGTAGAAGGCACAAAGATGTTGTCCCCCAAGAAGACTACTTGAAGAATGGAGGACTCACCCTAATACATTCATGATTGATCACCCTATTCCCAAGTATAGGTAGGAAATCACATAACTCTAGAAAGAGGAAACATCTACCCCATCTAGTGCAAAAATTCTCGCTTTGGGATCAAAAGAGGCTCAGTGAACCAAAACTACCTTGAAAACCCATCACCCCAAAGCATGTGAGTAAAATAAAAGTCAAGAGGATTAAAATCATGAGAGTTGTGCCCCAGAAGATGCTGGAAGAATTCTCCCAACTGGTGTATCACTGCACTCAAGAATACAAATATGATGTGCCTGGTAGTGGAGTTTGGACGCCAACTTTTACACACCTACATTTCAAAGGGGATCTCATACAACCACCTGATATTACATCAGGGTCTAATCGGGCAACACTAAACATGGTTGAGTGAACCTGAGGAAGGTAGGAAACATTATAGATTTATCCCACCCGAGCACAATAGTTAAGATATCCAAAATAAAATAAAAGTTGGGTGTGAAAACTACCTCAGCATGAATCTTGTGCAAGTATGACCTGGAAAAGGGATCACCGATGCATCGTGATGGAGAAAACCTTCTTCTAGAAGAAGGTCGTAGAGGGAAATATGAATGTCACAACTCTAGGATGGGAGAGAGAGTCTTAGGATTGACATCACTGTACTACAATGCATATATTTTTTCTTAAGGCTGGTATTATCACATTCTTCACACTCACCAAAGACAATAACTTAATAAAACCCTTTGACGTTATTTGATGCCTTAATTCTAATTGTTAGCCTGAGGATAGGCTAGACTCTAAGTTTGGGGTAGTTGATAACATCTAATTTTTTGGATATTATATGCCTTATTTCACCTTTTATCCACTCTCATCATAAGGATTTATATTCACTTTCCTTTGAGTTTACACATAAATTCTCTCTCTACCACCACTTGAAGATAATAAGAACATACTAATGCATATAATCAAGGAAGCTGAGCATCTCACCATGGAGCAGGACACCCATCAGTTCCCACTCGATGGATGCCTTAGAGCATTCTACATGACCATTGGATCTCAGTTGATGGGCTCCAATATCAGTTTGTAGCACCATCATTTGACACTCGATGGCAAAACTACACACCCATCGGATGTCACCATAATTTGTCAGGAGATGGTCACACGCATTTGTCCTTCGATGGTCTATCGACATCATCAATCGATGGTCGAGCAGTCCCTAGAACTAATGGTTAAGAAGAACCTCGATCCAATGGTTATACAGACTAACTAATGGCCTTTCTGCATCATCAACTCATGGCAACATAGAATCATTAGTCGATGGTTCATCTACATTAGCAATCGGTGGACACGGACACTCATCAAGCAATGATCGCATAAGACTCGTAAGTAATGGCCACCTTAAGTTGTCAAAAAAAGGTCCAAGACATCAGCTACTCAATGGCCTAACAAGTAATGGCGGCACTGACAGAACGTTCACTCGAGACCATTAGGCACTTGATGACCCCATGAGGATACTCGGGACACTTGCGGTGCAAGTAAAGGACCCCTGGGTGGGCATCTATAAATAGCAGACCTCCAATAATGTTCCAGGGGTTGCATAAATCCAAGGACACCCAACCTCTACTGGAGAAGGAGTTCACCACCACCTATCACCACCACCATCAATGGATAGGCAAGGATGATGAAAGTCCACTTAATCCTTCTCTTATTCCTCCGCCTACTCCCTATTCATAGTACTCCCTCGATGGAAGGAGGATAGAGAGAAGATATTCACCACCACCAGGTCAAGTTCTAGGAAGGAAAATCTAACCATCGATGGTGGCCATACCTTGGCCATAGTCGGTGTATCCCCTGATTCCCTTGCTTCAATAGTTCTTCCTTGCCCATTGTTTCACTCCTTCTTCCCAGTAGTACTTTATATCCTTGTTCAATTGTAAATACATAATGCTACTCATCAACATGAGTGTCTAAACCATATCTTGGGTTGAGAGTAGACACCAAGGCTCTCCCAACATGTATATACTTACATCCATTTGAATATATATGCTCTCAGAAAATATTATCTCCATACTCTTGTTCTTAATGCTCCACTTGCATGATTAGCTACCATCTTGTGATGTTTGATTATTTGCACCTTAAAAAAGTAATACTTACCTTATCTAAGTGTTATGGAGTTGCATGAATGCATGAGAATGTTGGAATGATTAAGCTAATGATCATATGGTTATCTTTGTGATTTTTTGTTTGCCATCCCGAGAGAGAGAGAGACAACCTTATAATCTAGATCTATCCTAAGCTCGGGAGAGGAGGGAATATACATATATGATGATTGCTTATAATCTTACTAAGGGTATACAATTGGTGTGAGTATTGCAGTTGGTGAGAGATCTTAGTAGGTGAGACTCAGTCCTGGTTCCCATCCATATTTGTTGCAACACACTTGCTTGCTTTTATTCTCTTGTTTTGCTTTCTTAACTCTTCTTTTACTTGTTTTTCTTAGTTTAAGTAACATTGTTCCTTAAGGAACACCATGTTAATCTACCTTCTTGGCTAGTATAACTGAGACAAAACTTTATGTTCTTAGCACTTATCATTACTTGTCTTTGTGGTTCGGCCATGATGTACTACATCAGACCCCGTATAATAGTTGTGGGGGCTTGAGTGTTGGATTATAAATTTAAGAGTCAGACTACTCTAGATCCGCTCCTTTTTGGACGTGTGATTTAGGCCATTCAATAAAACATCACAATCTAGAAAACCCCTGAGACACCACTAAAACCTCATCAAATACTTTGATAGAGTAACACAAAATTGATTCATGCTATTCATCAAGAAAGGTTGGATCATATACTAAATTCTCAACCAACTCTCTAAAAAATACATGTAAAATCCACCGCCACCAAAATAAAAAGGAACCTATTACTATCCAACCCACTAGGAAGATATGATAACTTCTTGAAACCACCACCTAGACACAACATGGGCTGAAAATAACCTCCAAAAAGTTTTGATATATATAAGAAGCTGAAACAGTCTCATTCAAAGAAACCACCCATAGATCTATAAACATATTCCAATCTTACACAAGAATATGTAAATGTCCACGTCTCGGGTAGGTACCATTCCTCTAAAGAGAGTCAAGTCTAGAAACTAGGAACTATACATAATCGATGGTATCATCAAAGAGATATCAACAACCATGGTGCTACCTCCTCGTGTAATCACAAAGAATTTGACACCTGATCGTGTCCCCAGTCTCCAACAAGCTCACCTCACTAGGGAGTAAAACATGAAACACAATATCAAAGAACAATATAGCCCCATTTTAGCATCAACATAACATCCAACATCACCTTTGAAGTCGGGATTTACTTCATAAGGTACACACTTTTTGTAGGGCTTGGTACAGTGGAATTGGACTTGTAAATGACCCTTTCCTATGAAATGGAAGCCATGGTCCTTTAGGATGGAAAGAAAAGTCCTCCTCCTTGCTGAAGGAAATCTTGAAGAGGACATACTATTAGTGTGAGAGGACCCATCGTGATTTATGTCATGACCAACCCATTGCATAAATGGAGTTTGTCCAGATGATTATGGGCCTACACCATCTCTTTATCTTTGATTCAACAATCATGATGGCCCGAAGAGTTGAGGAGTGTCATCCTCATGAGATAAAAGTTGTATAACACTCTCCATTTAAACCTCGGACTCTGAAGTTTCTTTCTCATTTTTGTGTGTGACCTTGATTCATGGTGCAGTCAAGATTGGTGGCTGACCTTTGTTTCTTGCTACAAAGAAAAAGTGTGAGACTTGGGTTGTGATCAATCAAAAAGATGATTTGGTTCAAATCCTTAAGCTGATGAGGTAAAGGGGCCCAAATGGACTTCTTAGGATGACAAATTACAAACCCAAAAATACTAATCTCAATGATGAAGGTAGGAACAAGTCACTATAATACCAAAGATTCATAACACAGAGGTTGCCACATGCTAGACATGAGAATAGTCCCTATTTAGAATTCTAGATACTAGTGAAAAGTCGCTGGAGGTTCGAAGGACAAAGTAGAAGGTTAGAGAAGGAGGGGAGAAGGGGAAGTATAGAGATGGGGTGGGGTCCCTAGAAAAAAAAACCAAGTTGGTGATCTAGTCGGTAACTCTAGTGCCCATCAAATGATGCACTAGTTTCACATGTCACCATTCCCTTGTCTTCAGATATGAACCCTCATCCTCTGTCTTACATTCAATGTTTAGATCAAAATTTGAATTCACCCTTCTATGTGGAAAATAAATAACTAGGTGAAAAATAATTTAGTGTGATGGTTTTTTTTTATCATGGTAATAACTCTAATGAATGAGCATTACTATCATTGGTTGTAATGATAATGTATGAAAGCTTTATATCATATAATGCATGGATCACACTGGTTTCTTGATATATACTATTCTAAAAAATTATGCATGGAATGAGGGTTCTATTCCAAATTCCTTCATGAATTGGATGTTCTACTTGCAATTTACTATTAATATCATATTGGTGAAGTGCAAGTATAATAATTGCATATATAGTGAAATCTAGATATATGTTATTTTAGCTTCCACTTATCATCATAAAACTTTTCGAGTGTTTTGATTTTAAGGAAGGTAAATTTCATTTCCTATATAGAGATCCAAGGGCCATGAAATGATTTCCCCAATTGAAAACTCATTGAATTTATAGGGGATAATAACGACTATCACTTGGTGTAGTGCCCTCATCTTCACTTAACCACTTGAATGTAGTGTGATGGACTTCAGTGAGCATCAAGATGAACCATTATCTCTATTATTATAATAGTCATTCTATATTTATGCATTGGGAATGTATTACTCACTATATTAATTGATCTGAAGAATTAAGATGTCTAGGAATTTAACATGAATAAGGCCTTCTTCGGGATTTGTTCCTTTTTAATTCATGAGTGTCCAAGTTCATAAGTTCTTAGATTGCAATTCAAGGAGAATTTTCCATTAATACTTGCACATACCAAGTTGTAGTGTGATCTTGGTGGTATCAATCATGAAAATTTATTATGTGGGATAAATGAATGTAATTCTTTAGCTGTATCTTGGTGGTTTAAAGACAAGACATCCAACACAAAAGAATAAGATATGTCCAATCTTGAAGTCTTTTCCTACTATGAGGACTGTCCTTCTAATCAATATCTTAAAATAACCATTTGGATAAATCCTCTGATAAAAAATCCATTTTATACTATAAGATAACACATTTTGATATTAAAGAGAATAGAACACTAGAATGAAACTTTTCCTATGAATATTGAATGTTTTACAAAACTCTAAGTAAAAGATATGTAGTCAAAATCATAGATACATGTGGACATATCACCTATCTAACAAAAAAATATCATAATCTCTGGAGTTTAAGTCTCCCAATCATACACCAAATTGAGAAATCATCATAGAACTCCACCTAACGCCATAAATGAGCCCAAAGAAACATGATGTAATACTAAGTTACAAAGTCTGATAGTGAAAGAAATGAAACAATCTATATTAAATGGACATGCCAAACAAAATCAAGTTTATATACAAGAAGGTATATAATTTACTACAATATATTTACCTTTATAGTTATTAGGAGAAAACATCATTCATCATATCATATCAACTACCCATGCAACAGCCAAGGAAGTGAGAGTACAAGAGACTTGACATTATGTTATCCTAAAGATTTGATTTCCATATGAACCTTTCCGTTGCTTCCATTATACCTAAAAACACCTAAAATGTCAACATCAGACTTGTAGGGAGTCCTAGTTTTTAGAGGAGAGCTTGCACAATGATAAATAAACACATGTTGTCAATATATTATCTGAATTAAACGAAACAATAAAGGTATTATGTTCTATTCAACATAAATTCATAGGTTGATAATTTAATTACAGACATGATATCCTATCAAATAGTATAAATAAATCTTATTCTCCCATTACATTCTAATCATCATATAAAATATTGACATGTTATTATGAAATTAACTATAGTGCTTGGTATACCACAAATATATATCTTGCAAGAAATAATGATTAGAAAAAATCATTATATACTATTTGGCTATGTTATATGAAATAAACTCTTGTCCTAGTTAATATCGAGTATAACATCCAAATTACAAAATTATGAATATGAACCCCTATGACCTATGTAAATATCTTAGAAATATCTAGTCTTATTACGATCATCCCACACTCTAGCCTATTCAGTGTAAGTATAAAAAGTAAGGGCTTATGTTCTATGAACTACATAAACATATGTTAATCCTGGGTATGGAGGTCAGGGCTCATATCAAAATACAATGACAATATTTTCCCATAAACATATAACTTTTATAACACATCAACCAAATTGACAAGACTTCTAAGTAACAATAAGAGATACAATCTCAATCACACTAATATACCATGTGATTTTAGGGAACTGAGGGGGTCCATACCTTATATAGATTCTTGATAACTTTTGAATATTCAACAATATATGACTTTGAATACCTTTTCACATTCCCTAAACCATGTTTCCCTTTATCAACTTCTAAACACTAAGGAAGGCAGACATGCTCTAGGCATACACTACATGATTAGAGTTTCACTCATAATTAGTCAGATTATACATCTTTTTGGAACATCTCATAACTAGATAATATCTTGCTTAGTATGATTTAACTAGAGATCTTCAACTTATCACTAATATACATAGACAATATAATTTATAGAACAATACTAAGAAGTAAAAATATGAACATGTTCAAGAAAGAACCAAATGATAATAGATGTGTAATGTCATATACTTTTTGATTGTATTCAATTATTTGTCAGTACCCCACATGCATTTCATCATCAACATTCTCACTTGGAGCTTCCCTAGGAATTACATTAGGGAAATATTCCCCTTACATCAAAGATAGTCAAACATTAAAATTAAACAATGCATCATCAATATCTTACTCAAGATAATTCTATATTCATAAACTCATGCAATTAGAAAACAATATAATATTATTTTCTTATATTTGTTAGATATCACTATTTATAACTTCAAGAAAAGCATAACATGTGGGAAGCATAACTATTTATATCATAGGTATGAGAGGTTTATAAAGGATAATATTACATTATAGATTTCTTCCTAATCATTAAGAACTGCATAAATTAAAAAAATTATTTTTATTTTCTCAGAACCTACTTAATTATTATATGATGTATGACAACATTTTAAATATGAAAATCCAAAAGTAAATAAGACAATTTCCACTATAAACCCTCAAAGATTTCTTGGATGACCCAAATTCCATCATATTTTTATATAGAAAATTTAAATAGAACCCTCATATCACCAATCCAAGACATAGGCCTTAAAGAATCAACCTCAAGGTATAAAATCAAGGCACTAAACTCAAGGCATCAAATTCAAAGCAGTAACCTCAATACAACGACCTCAAAAGATTCCTTTGTATATCACTCTTAAACAAGGTTTATCTTATAATATTGGTTTAAATGTTATCCCTTATATTGTTCACTTGATAAACAAGAAAATTGGAAGAATAAAAAGAAGGAGGAGAAGAAGTATTAGTAGAAGTAGAAGATGAAGAAGTATATATACATATATCCTCTATAGGCGGGAAACTCCTAATTGTAGCTAGTTTCTATGTTGAACCATGCCCTTTATTAACCATAGTCCCATGTTTAGTTAATTACTCCATGAATAATTTTTTTAATACTTCCTTATTGTTAAAATGCATCATTATCAACACATATGAAACCATGGATCCACCATTAAATGGATAATCATGCATAATCATCCAATTTCATATTATTTTCATCTTCACAAAGTGATTATGTTTTTAGTGATTGAATGATCATTTTGAATTCTCCCAGCATGAGTATTACATGTAGTCTCAACAAGAGAATGAATAAAATCCAATCATTAATCAAATGCTTTGTAAAAGCAATCAGTGATCAATTAGGGTACCACTCAGCTAAATATAAACAAGCATAAATAATATTTTCAAATATCTACACAAGTTAAATATCTTTAAAACATGCATAAAAAATCATGCATATGGGATAGAAAATTTTTGAATTTCAAAGAAAACCATAAATATTAGTCCAAAACATATGGTGATTAATAAGAAACATCGTTAAATATTTATCCTCTCTTGGATTTAGCCCTAACATGTGTAGATATCTAAGGGGGTGGTGGTAAACCACTCACCTATAGAACTAGATTATAGTAAGAAGAGCCATGAACTCTAGATCCAAAGCTCAAACAAATTGTCACTAGACGTCCAACATGGGATGTGATAGCTCCAACTAGGCCAAAAAGGGACAAAGAAAGGATTTTAGGTAGATAAGACAGATATTTTCCACGGAACATGTGTTTCACCATCTAAGGAGGCTGAGAGGAGAGAATATAGCATCGAACTTGAGAAAAATAGGAAAAAACTTGCATGGATATGAACACTAGCTCTAGCAAAAACTTACTCAATTACCAACATACAAGGCCTTTTTCTAACACCTTTCTTACCCTTCTACATGGTCTCTCTAGCTCTAAAATGAAGCAACTCAACATTAGATGTTGAAGGAGTTTTATGTCATTATATTCATAAGAAAATAGTGTGAACATTATACAATTCACATTGACTAGAAAAAAACCTTTCGTTGACATTTTTTGGGTTGCATTGAACCCAAATTGGGTCCCAACACCAAAAACTAGCCAACGTGACATTGAAATATCATGCATCCGCCCAATCCAATGTGCGTAAGATAAAATTAGACACAAATCAACCTATATGTATCACAAAATGATCGTCCAAGACCTATCAAATGAGTGGGTCATGGTGGGGTTTGTTTAGGTCATTACGGATGAGAAACTAACGAGTGCAATTAAAAAGACTCACTTTCAAACATGCCATAGAGAAGTGCACCCAAACCCAACCCAAAGGGTTACGAGTGGACCTATCGGTACCCATATAATAAATTGTGAAGTTCTTATTGCGTACAAAATCATATTATGCTTCAATTTCTATTATGTTGTAATCTTTGTGTGTGTAACACAAACTAAAAAAATTTGCCATTTTAAATGGATGTCAATCATAATAGGAAACAACATTAAGTTGTTCTAAGACACCAAAAATGTGTAATTACTATATTTGAAATTCAAATATAAAGAGGATCAATCTTCTTATGCAACTAGATGTCCAACGCACAAAAAAAACATGTTATTGTTCTCATTTAACTTTGACCATGCTTATAAACAACAATAAGTTGTGCAATTTAAAGAAAAACTAAATTTGAATGATCTTGTATCTTTTATTAGTTTAAAGTAGATATAAATTGCCAAAAAAGTTCAATGGTTTGACTTTTCCCAGAAATGCCGCTTGGAATTTATTCTCTTATTGCGTCGACCGAAATTTTATACATCTTGTTGAGATATCAGTGTGTGGGTACACTAGTATCTTGGATTTACCATCCCTGATATATGGCCTTCTCTTAGGGGTTTGTTTCCCCTGGTTATCGAGAAAAAAACTATTTGTTAATATTGCACATAGACAAACTTTTGCAATAAAAACAAAAAAAATATTCACAAAATTTTATACATGAGTTAAAATATATAAATTTATAATTTTCATAAGTAAAAAACACTACCTACTCTAATGATCACCAAGTATATATCCATATTTTCATAAGCACACGTATATTATATTCAATGTTTAATTTCTTTTCTATTTAGATGGATCATGTGTGGGTTCCCTCAGGTCAAACCCATGTGGCCACCTTATAAATGAGCTTGGTCGAGACCTGAAATCAATTCTGTGGAAGAAAATGCCACCCAAACTTGGATTAGACTGATCAATTTGCTGGTATTGTAGGTCAATGACCCAAGTTGCTAAGTTAAAAAGAACCACATTGACCCAAAGCAGGTTGATGCAGCTAAGCTTGGGCCACATTGATCAGCCTCGACCCCACCCCAACTTGGTCCCAACACACATAGACCCACGTATTTGGTCAAAGTGGCCGAACCAAGATCAATGCACTCAAATTGCCGAAAGAAAATGCATTCAAATCGTCCATAGTACATTGATCGATCCAATCCATTGATGTGACATGCATAAGGTACAATTTTTTAAAAAGTCTTAAACTCTCAAAACTTTGATGTGCCAAAAGTTGAATATTTATTCTTCCTATCATCTAGAACATATATGTGTATTCGTTCAACTTGATTGTCATATTTTAAATAATTCAAAAAAATCAAGAGTAAAACAAAATATATAATGGAAATAAGAAAATTAAATATTTACTAAGAAAGCATGAGACAAGGTCTCACATTAACTTTTAAATGAATATCCATACTTCTACATATATAAAAGATGGGGTATCATACATACCTGATAGTTTAGTGTCTTGATCCCTTTATGCATTCTAATTGTTGAATCGTTATCAGTTTAATATTCAAAGTTAATATATTATTGGATTAGTAAAAAGATACTTGAATAGTTTCTTGGATGCTCATTCTTAGTTAAACATATAAGCATGTCTCCACTTTTTTTTGATTGTTTTTCTCAATCTTGGACTAAGTGTCGCATATGAGGCAAATTTATGCATTTAGGTTCTTTTTCGGTATTTTCAAAAGTGCATGTGTCATTATTCACCACTATAAAGTCTCAACTGAAGTAGGACTCCATATTTCGAGGAGGCAGTTATTTTTTAGGATGAAGAAGAGTCGTTCATGTACACTCAAGTATCATGATTTTTATGCTAAATCTATTTCTATTATGACATGGATTTTTAAAGGCAATTGTAAATGTTGTTAATATACACCTATGATATGTACATGTATAATGATCAACATGTTGATATGTTTTGTAATAGGTAAGAATGCTTTATATATTAAAAATGTACATAGTTTTTTAAAATTTATAGACCATTAAATTCTTCTATAAAATTAATAATAATGGTTTTCTATAGATGATATATTGTTAGCTTGTGATCATACCAAATAAAAATAGGTTATTTAAATGGTTTTATGTGTGACCTTGATTATCTGAATATGATTTGTCATCATCTTGGAAACAAGTGTCACATCTTGTGGGATCTTGCCTAAATGGATTTGACTTTACATGGGCTTAATATGATGTGCCATTGTATGTTCTTATTCATTATGCATATATAATCATGACATCTGATGATATCAATATGGCAGGACAACATGAAGAATGTGTAGACATGAGGTATCTCTCATTGACTATGGAGAAGCAACATGAGGAGGACAAGAGAAGGGAGAAAGAATGATGAGATGCTCGAGGTAGATCTTGAAAAATATCCACTACATCCACCACCAGAATAACTATCCCATTGATCTAAATGTGTAAGATATGTTGGGGAGTTTGATGGTTGCCTTCATTCATGTAATGTATAGTATGGTCAATACCAAAATATAATGCACCATTTCCACTGGTAACCTATACATAGTCCATGAAAGACTTTTAAGCATTTGAACATGGTAGGTATGACAATGATGGCATTAAAGAACATAAATATGTAGAAGTATGCTTAAATAAATTAGAGAATCCTTTTTGTATCTTGGAAATTGTTGTAGAGAGATATTTACTTAGAATTAGAAGCTTCATCTTTTGTTTGTGTATTACGAAGATCTTGGTGAGATACTTCTTTTACCACTAAAGAAGTGTTATCTTGAACTATCTACTGGTACAAAAAATGAAACTTTTCTTAGAATACTATGAGTAAGATCTCATACATTTAACGAATTGGATCCCATATCACATGAATTGCATGTAGGTCATGTTTTTTATGTACATCCCCTAGATTTAACTAATTTGATCTCATATATACCACATGAATTGCATGGTTCTAAAATTGCTCTTGTGACTTGACACATAGAGTGGTACTAAGTGAAGATGGATATGTAGTCCACTAAATCACAATTTTTTTATTCAACTAGATGGATATATGAATTTCCTACCTACTTGTCTTATTTTAATGATAGTGGAGATAGGAATTAGTAAGATACAAAATGGTTGTCAATATGTATACCTCCGTACTTGATATCAAAAATATAAATTCCTATGTTAGAGGATATTCATGGGATGTGGAAAACTAAGAGTTGTTTCTTGAGTTTTCATGTTAAACCCACCTAGATGCATTTATTTGGATATCGATATAGTAGTTAATATGCAACTTATAGAGAAAACACTACAATGAATTTCTATCTCAGAGCTACGAGAGTTCAGGAAACATTCACAATTTTTTTGGTAAGTGTTGTATCCAAATAAGTACCTCACCCTAGGGTACTCTAGTGTTGTTTGTTAAGAGGAATAATTTTGACTTTTCACAGACTACTGGAAATTGGATGAAGTTTCAACCAAGAACAAGTACCCATTTCCATGGGAAGGTGATAAATGCATATTTATCCATTTTATTTGCATCTTTTAGACAACATAGAAGCATTTTGTTGATTATTCCCTAGTTTTAGAACTAATTGTCTTAGTTTAGATTTTCTCTCTTCAATTGGAGTTTTTATTATATCTTCTTGAATTTTGTAGGAAAATGGCCCAATCACTCCAAAGCCCAAAAGACCCCAAGAATCAGAGGCTTTAGTTCTCATCTTTATCCTCCCAGTCAATTGATTGACACAACCAGCTGGTCGACCCACATGCACAAAATCTCAACTTCTTAGAACCCCAATTGATATATTGGAATCCTAGTTGATCAACTTACCAGTAAAGACCCAATCAAACTCAGATTCGGGAAGGTTCATTATTCCAGATGAAAAGATTGGGTCAAAGTAAACATTTAAAGCCAACCGATCAACTGACATATCCTAGTTGATCGAATCACCATAAAGACTTAGTCAAACTCCAAAATGATAAGGCCCACCTTTATAATCAAGTCTATCTTTGAGCCAAACCAAGTGTTGATTCTAGTTGACCAATTGGATATCTAGTTGATCAACCATCTTCATGGATCAAATATGCCCAACCACTACTAATAGGATTTTCTAGGGTTCACACTCTTATTTCCCATATATAAAAGGAGGGGGAGTCCAAGCACAAAGGCATCTCATATTCTAGGACCCCCAGCTCCTCCTTTTTCATGTTCCTTGTTTTCAATTCTATTATGTAAAAGTAATTTCTTTACTGGGGAAACAGAGTAGCCCCATAGTCTGTTCTTTACTTAATTATATTTAACTCCAATGTTCTAGTGATAAAATGTTTTCCACCCATTTTTGCATTTGTTCTCTGGTGAAATAGATTATATACTATGTGGGATGGGGAGACCCCTTATCCCAATAAGAATGAACCCATAATCTTATGATGAGACCCTTGATCGAGATTATGATATTTTTACCCAATTTATCTTGTTTATTATAATGACCCTTGATCCTTGAGTTTGAACACTGGAATAGAAATCATAATTTCATAATGAGGCCCCTGATAGACTTCTGTTGGAAGGTTGGACAAGGATTCTGAAACACTAAGACCGTAGGTTTGAGAGAAGTCTGACCCTTGTGAGACTTTGCTCCACAAGAACCGGATGGTCCTGATTTAATCATTATAGTGAAGTAGTTGAATCAGTTAATGTAAGAATGTGGTCTATATATGTTGATACTCCCCAAACCCCAGTATCTCTCATGTTTAAGCAATCTAAAACCTAATCAACTAGTTTTATTTCTATGCTTTTAATTCTTTCTTTAGCTTAATCAACCCCTCTCAAATTGGATTTTAAATGTTATGCTCACAACTAGTTCCAAGTAACTCCTAATAAGCCATTCCTTAAGACTGATCCCTTCTATACTAAAATCAATTTGCTTGTTTACAAGTGAATTGATATACGTTAAAAGGTTAAACTCTAAGGACAATTTCCCTAGTGAATTTTATGTGTTTGATATGACACATCAAACTTTGGTGTTGTTCTAAATTTCTTTTGAACCCTTATTTCTTTGAATAATTAGGATTTTTCCTCTATAGTTTATGTTTGTAATTTTAGTTGGTTTTATAACTTTTAGTTTTGTTTTATAATTCCTTAGTTATTTTTATAATTTATAGTTTTGTTCCATATTTTGTTTTTAGGTTATATTTTTTCCCCTTTCCATCTTAGATTTTTGTAAACCGTTGTTTTTTTATTCTAAAAAATGACTTTTAATTTTGTATTCTCATTCATTGGAGATTTTTCTTGAGCCTGATAGACATAATTTTTATTTTCATAGGCTTTCAATTGGAGTGGTTGGTACCACATAATGTATGATGTGAGAGATGTGGCTCCTCATATCTTGATATATGAGAGTGCCCCAAGATGTCTCCACATAAAGAACACGTGTGACGATTCTACCTTGCACATAATATTAGACCCCCAAGGAGAAATTTGAACCACTGCACCTTGCAAGTAAGAAAGAAGCATACTATCATATAGAATAGGCTCTTTCCAATTATAGAGAGACAATGAGAGTTGAGGCAAGAGAAATTTTGTTCGTTGAGTAGGAAGTTTGGCATTCTACAACAAAGATTCAATGTAGGGTGGATCATGCTATTAGAGTAGAGTTAGACATATTTCTTGTAGAGTCTAAGGCCTCTATGGGAGAGGAAATCTAGATAGCTCAAGAAACAACTACATGGAGCCACAGTCAATAATATAAGACTATGAGTGAGTAGATGACTGCCTATAATAGGAAATTTATTCTCTAAGAGGCTACGAGAAATGGTTTGAAGATTGGTTGGCTCACAGACTCTCCCAACAACCTAAGGCTGAACCACCCTTCCCTATTACAGGCCCAGATCTAGATGTTTACAATCATCAACCAACTTTGGTTGAGCCTATTCTGGATCATGTACTAGTGGATCATGTTAAAGAAAGACTTTTTCATCAGGAACCCAATATTCCACCTCAATCATATTTTGTTCCATATAAAGTTGAACCCATAGAGGTCATTCCACCTCATCAACAAGTCTATGTTCCTCCACTATTAGATTGTCATTTGGTTCCTTCGGAGCCCATTGAGTTGGGCACATGCCTCATGAAGGAGTCAGATCCATGTTTTTCCATACTAAAGGATCCAGGTGCCTCTATTAACCTTAATGTTGATGTGATGATAGATGAGGAGTACACACACCACATACAAAGTCGTACCATGCTAATAAGATAGTTCCTTCCATGTTACCACCATGTCTAATACTTGTAGATCCAGTTGATGAAGAGAAACCTGAGTTGGATCCTTCACTTGATCTATCACAACCGATGTGACATAGACTGGATTTGTCTTATACCACCTTCTCCTTTAAAAAAGGTGATCCACCATGGGTCTTCATGAAACCCCAAAAACACATGGTGAGTACAATCACATCCTAAATCCATATACATTTACCAACCTTTCTCAACTAGAAGAGGAAGATATGTGGATCCTATTGAAGGGATGTGAGGCACAAAGTAACATCCTTTTAATCAACCAAAAAGTCCCTTTGAGCTTCCGTGACTACCCAATCATTGGGTGCACCATTGTAACATCCCAAAATTGTACATATATTCTTTAATAAAGTCTTTCCTAATAAAAAATAACTTATGGACCTAGTACAAAAATCCCAAGTTATAATTTTTCTTTTTGAATAAATAAAGATGATGAACTTTATTAGTAAAAATATCAAAATTCATGTAGAGTAATGTCATGTAGATTTTGTAGTAGCAAGATGATGATTATGGAACCCTGAATAGTAAATATTGATTATTAATATGACGTATAGGGATTAATATCAAAATAATTTATTTAAATCCTAGTTGTAGTAAAATTCATATAAGATAATTTCAAAAGTTAAATACAACTCCAAAATCATAATTTACATATTGGATTTAGCTTATGTATCAAGTTTCAACTCAATCGGATTATGTTTGCTCTCACAAATTGATTAAATGAGATAATTATCTTAAATAAGACATTCTCTATCTTTAAATTTTTGGTTGATTGGATTTAAATCAAAATATCTATCACATGCCTGATCATATTTACCTATTTTTTGTGATTGTTAAATTAAAATCAGACGGTAGAGCCCTCGTCTTCTACCTCCTGTTGCACTAGACTGTGAGTCCTATGACCACATGAAAACCCTATAGTTTCTAGAGATCTGGATGCTCCTCATTGCAAACTAAGTATCTCACTCAATCCAAGACATGATTGCAAAACTACGTATACCCAGATGAAACCCTAACTTCCTCTACCCGTGAAATACCCAATTATCCATCACATCTCTTCTCCAGTCGCGAGTCTTCAACTCCTCAACACCTGATATCAATCCCAAAAGCTTCAACATCCTTTGAGGAGTTCTTTGGGCAGGTCAATTGTAGGTGGGACACCTAGGTTTTTCACCAAAAATCCAGCCATCATCTCTGGAAATGGCGGCTTGGTCAAGCCTTGTCAACTGCAATCACCCAGATTCAAATTGAGGGCAAGGTGAGCTTCCTTGACCACCAAGCTTCATTTCTTCACCTTGAGTTAATCACTTGCTATGCTCAATCATCATTTCAACACACTCAATCAAACCCATCAGTGATGGCGACTGTCTTTGGGCATTCTTGTAATGGTTTCTCTTGGGTTCTTCTCCTCCCATCTTCTATAGATCATGGAGGATTTTATATCACAATTAGTTTTGATATTTCACCTTTGTAATATCAGTTTCTCACTATGATCCATGCACCTCTATTTAGCCATGGTGTTGCCTAGGAGACAAAGTCTCTCGACCCCAAGGGGAACCTAGTTCGGTGTCGCTGGCTTCGGAACTACTAAGGGAAGCACATGGGTGACGAGTGTTGGGATCCCTACCCTAGGTTGTGTTGTTGATCAAAGCTTCGGGCTCCATGAAGGTGTTATGTGCTCCATGTTTTGCAGAAGAGGATTTTCAATGTCGGGAGTGAAAGGAAGAAGGAGATGATGTTACTGTAGCTTTATCATATGTGTCACAATTTGCTTTGATCAAACTTAGTTCCTAGGATTTTACGAACTATTTTGATGTATTTGATTTACAAAGATACCCCCTATCATGCCTATGATCAGGATTCAGGGCCATGTCCATATTGATCAATTTCATTTCACTTTATCTGATCTAGGAAAGGATATAAGGGATTTATCTAGATTCAAATTTGTTGATACAAGGATTTTCATGTCTTTTTAATTGTATGTCCTATGGTGTTAAGTGAAATATGTTTTTTGATCAATTTATTTTGAGTTCTATACGAAAGATTGAGTTCAAAGCCTTATTGGACTCCAAGTTTCCCTCATTTAGGCAAGAACTAGGAAACCCTAGAAAAGTAAAGTGAATATAATTATTAATGAATGATTATTGAATGAACATGGTTATTAGAGTTCATCAACCCCAAAAAAATGGTTAGAGTTTATTCAATGTAAGAAGAGCATTTAGGTTTTCTTCTAGAGAGGTAGGTTGTTCATACCCTTGAGTATTTGTATTTATTAATCCCAATATATTTACATGTTTCTCTTATAAGGCATTATAATTTATGTGCTCTAATGTTCTAATATTTTAAGGTATGATACTAAAGTTTTCACACATGATTGTGTTCTCATTATACCCAATATCTCAAATAGCGATATGTTTCTTAGAATGATTGGGATTCATGATCCATGTTCATGAGAAAATTAAGGGATCACATTCCTATATGATTTATCAGTAAAGATTCAATTAATGAATAAGACTAAAAGATAATATATGCAAGCAAGATAGTCACACTTAATTATAATTTTGAATAACTTTGTATTTAAGATTTCAAGTAGAAATATACCATTAAGAATTCTTTTACAGACTGATATCTGAGAACTAAGATATTTTTTATATTTTTTTATAGTTATTAAGATGTAAGAGTTAAGTACAATATAATAATGTAGGTTTTGGATATATTAAGACATGATCAAGTTTCCAAGATAATTTTTCTTTTATAAGATCAAAATGTATTGAGAATTTTATCCATGATAATGTTATAAGATCAAGATGTACTAAGACATGATTAGTTACAAGATAAGATTTTATTAAGATTCATGATTTGCGTCATGATAAGAATATGAGAATAGAATGATTTAAGATTTATGATGTAAGTCCATTAAGATGAATGCTTTAGATTTCATGATAAGATTATATAAAGATTCATGTATTAAGATTCAATATATTAATTCATGATGAGACTATAAGATCAAAATGTGTTAAAATTCATGTTAAGATAAGATTTAAAAAGAAGACATCAGATTATGGAGTTAGACCTAGGCTCTTTGTGCAATTCATATGGCCAAGGCACCGTAGTGCAAGACAATATAAGAGAAGACATAACCGATGCCCTTTGTGCAAGTCATGAGGCCTAGGACCTTAATGCAGACTGATTTAGATACATAACCCAGGCCCTATGTGTAGGTTATGTAACCCAGGCACCTTAGTGCAGGTCATAAGGCCCATGTACTAGAGTATAAGTCTCCAGAGAAAGATAAGTGAAAAGATAAGAGCTAAGCTAAGGAAAGATGAGATATTTATGTTTTAGATTTTGTACCTAGTTTCATGTTAGTTCTATTTTTATAATGCACAATAATATATTGTAATATCTTAGTACTTAGTTTTGTACATATAGAATACTCATTCCACTTACGCAAACAACCGTTTTACCAATGCATAGCTAGGGATGAGATGTTTGGTGGTGAGAGAAGGCACAGAGTAGATCCCAGAGAATCAAGCACAAGCATGAAGCATGACTCAATCTGGTGGGGTGTCAACTACTAGATGATCCTTAGATTTATAGACTCGACTATATGTTTCAACTTTTAGAACTTTAAAATAAAGGCTATGTCTCAAGAAGTTATGGTAGTTTTCCATGGGATAGTCATTATGTTCCTTTGGTAAGAACAATTATGAGAATGTTTAATATTTCCAACTTGTGTGATTGACTATATTGTTGTTATAAATGCCAATTTTATGTAATTCCTCCTTGAGTACACGAGTTATGGATAACTTAATGTTGCTTCTACTATGTGCATGTGTGAATTTAGGGAGGGTATTACATAATGGTGTCAGAGCGACATTATAGTTGGCCACTAGATGAGTTCTCATGTTATTACTTAAGACCATCCTATAAGAAGCTAAGTTAGAGTAAAGTACATATTTAGAAACATAAAGGTAGTAGTTCTAGGTGTAGAATAAGTAAGTGAATAATACTAGAATTTAAAGTAGAGATCTAGGCAAGAGACACACATTTAGATATGGATTAGGGTTATGTGTCTAGATGGTTTTGACTTTTATGTTAACTATAGAATTGTATATAACATGCTCTCTCTTTTTCCCACATGTTTGTGGTATTGGGCACAAGCTTATGAGTTTTTTTAGAGAGAATTTTATGTGTATTATCATGCTTGTCGTTCCCTTTAAAGTGCATGTGGTATGGGACATGTGCATGAGGGAGGTGCTAATATAAGCTTGATAAGATATGTCACCTCTAAATATATGACCAACTGGAATGTATCCAAAGGCGATAGAGAATATAAGAGTCGATATTAAAAGTTTAATACATATAGTTACGTAAACCTATTTAGATACATGGTAAGATCAAGAATGCATATAAAGGATAGATATTACATATATAACTGAGATGGTTGTTAACATCAACCAGGTGCTTAATCCAACCCTAAAAAAGAGGCAATCTAGAGTTGTTTCCATGGTAGATGGTGAAGGTATAATTTAGACTTCAAGATTCATTAGTAGTATATGAACAGGTTCTCCTAATAATGAAAAATATGACAAGTCCACACCATGAGTATTCTAATTAGACATTAAGAAAAATATTAGAGAGCTAATATGCATAAAATATGCAAAACCCTAAGGCAGGTAGTCTAATTGAATTTCGAGGATGAAATATCCATAAGGTGGGTAGAATTGTAACATCCCAAAATTGTATATGTAATCTTTACCGAAATATTTTGTAATAAAAGTTAACTTATGCACCTAGTGCAAAAGGTCCAAGTTATAACATTTCTTATTGATTCAATGAAGATAGTGAACTTTATGAGTATAAATATCATTATTCATGTAGAGTAATGTCATGTAGATTTTATTGAAGCAAGATGATGATTATGGGACCATAAATCCTAAATATTGATGATAAATGTAATGTACAGGGATTAATATCAAAATAATTTATTTAAACCCTAGTTGTAGTAAAACTCATATAAGATAATCTCATAATTTAAATACAACTCCAAAATTGTAATCGACATTATGGATTTAGCTTAGGTATCAAGTTTCAACTCAATCAGATTATTTTTTCTCTCCAAAATTGATTAAATGAGATAATCCTTTTAAATGTGCCTTTCCCTATCTTTGTACTATGGTTGACTGGATTTGAATCAATATATATGCCACGTTCCTGATCAGATTTCCCTAAGTTCTTCTACGTCATGCATAGTTTGATGTACCCAATTTTTTTATGACCCTTGGATTGAAATAAGAGGGAAGAGCCCTCATCTTCTGCCTCCCGTGACACTCTGGACTCTATGAGTCCAATAACCACCCGTAAACCCCACGAATTCCACAAATATGGGTGCTCCTCATTGCAAACTAAGTATCACACTCGATCCAGGACATGATTGCAAACTTGCTTATACCTAGATGAAATCCTAACTTCCTCTACCAATAAAATACCTAATTCTTCGCCACCCATCTTCTTCAGTCATGAGCCTTCAACTCCTTGACATCCAATATCAATCCTAAGAGATTTAGCATCCTTTGAGGAGTTCTTTGGGCATGTTATGTAGGTGAGACACATGGGTTTGTCACCACCAATCCAACCTTCATCTCTGGCGACGACAACTTTTCTTCTCAACTGCAATCATCCCAATTCAAATTGAGGGCAAGGTGAGCTTCCTTGACCCCTGAGCTTCATTTTTTTGCCTTGAGTTAATCATTTGCTATGGTCATCCACTGGCTCGAAAAAACTCAATCAAATCCAATAGTGATGGCATGTGTCTTCTAGCATTCCCACAATGGTTTCTGTTGGGTTCGTCTCTGCCCATCTTCTATTGATCATGGAGGAATTTTATACCCTAGTCAATTTTGAGATTTCAACTTTGTAACATCAATTTCTCATTATGATCTTCACAGCTCTATTCCATCATGGAGACGGCTAGGAGATGAAATATCTTGACTCTAGGGGGAACCTAACTGAGTTTCTATGACTTCAGAACTGTTGAAGGAAGCACAGGGGCGGGGAGTGTTGGGATCCCTACCCTAAATTACGTACTTTATCAGATCTTTAGGCTCTAGGAAGGTGTTGTGTGCAGCATGTTTTTATAGAAGAGGATCTCTAGTGTCGGGGGCAAAAGGTAGAAGGAGATGATGTTATTGTAGCTTTATTAAACGTGTCATGACTTGCTTGATTAGAATTAGGTCATAGGATTTTGGGGAATGATTTTGATGTATTTGATTTACAAAGATACCTCCTGTCACGCCTATGATCAGGATTAAGGGCCATGACCATATCAGTCTATTTAGTTTCACTTTATCTAATCCATTAAAAAGATAAAAGGGATTTATCTGGATTCAAAGTTGTAAATACTTGGATTTTCATAACTTTTAATTGGTATGTCCTATGGTGTTAAGTTATATATGGTTTTTAATCAATTTTTTTAAATTTAGATGACAGACTAAGTTTCAAATCCTAATTTGACTCTGAGTTTCCCTCTTTTAGCCAAGAACCATGAAATCCTATAAAACTAAAGTGAATGTAATTATTAATGAATGATTATTGAATGAGCATGGTTATTAGATTTCATCAACCCCAAGAAAGCTATTAGGGTTCATTCAAAGTAAGGAGATCAACTAGGTTTTCTTCAAGAGAGGTAAGTGGTCTATACCCATGGGTATTCATATTTATTAAGCCCAATATATTTATATGTTTCTCTTTTAAGGAATTATAATTTATGTTCTCTAATGTTCTAAGATTTTAAGTAAGGTATGAAACTAAAGTTTTCACACATGACTGTGTTTCCATTTATACCCAATATCTTAAATAGAGATATGTTTCTTAGAATGATTGGGATTCATGAACTAGGTTCATAAGAAAATTAAAGGATCATTCTCCTATACGATTTCTTATTAAAGATTCATACTAACTAATAAGACTACAAGATAATGTATGCAAGCAAGTTAGTCATATGGATAAGTTTGTATTTAAGATTTCAAGTAGAAATATTCCATTAAGAATTCCTGTATAGATTGAGATCTAAGAACTATGAAGTTATTTATATTTCTTCTAGTGATTAAGAGTTAAGAGTTAAGTACAATACAAGTATAAGTTTTGGACATATTAAGACATGATCAAATTATCAAGATAAAGTTTTTGTTAAGATTATTGAGAATACAGTTCATGATAATGTTATAAGATTAAGATGTACTAAGACATGATTAAGTTACAATATAAGATTTTATTAAAATTCATGAATTGAGTCATGATAAGAATATGAGAACTGAATGCTTTAAGATTTATGATGTAAGTCCATTAAGATGGATGCTTTAGATTTCATGATAAGATTCTATAAAGATTCATGTGTAAGATTCAAGATATTAGTTAATGATTAGACTATAAGATCAAAATGTTTTAACATTCATGTTAAGATTAGATTTAATACAATGACATCAAATTATGGAGTTAGACCCAGCTTTGTGCAACTCATGTGGCCCAAGAACCGTAGTGCAGGACAATATAAGAGAAGACATGACCGAGGCCTTTTGTGCAAGTCATGAGGCCCACACCCTTAGTGCAAACCAATTCAGATACATAACTTGGACCTTATGTGTAGGTTATTGGACCCAGTCACCTTAGTGCTAGTCACGAGACATAGGTATAGAGTACAAGTCTCCTGAGAAAGATAAGTAGAAAGATAAGAGATAAGCTAAATAAAGAGGAGATATTTATCTTTCAAATTTTATAGAGCTTAGTGTTAGTTCCATGTTTAGAATGTTCAAGAATATTTTCTAATATTTTATTGCTTTAGTTTTGTCCATATAGAATAATGATGCCACTTACACTAACAACCATTTTCCCAATGCATGGTTGGGGAAGAGATGTCCGTAGGTGAGAACAGGAGCAGAGTAGATCCCAGACAATCAACCACAAGGATTGATCATGACTCAATCTGGTGGGGCACCAACTATTAGATGATTCTCTATTTATAAACTCAACTATATATTTTAATGTTCAAAAATTTAGAGTAAAGACTATGTCTGAGGATGTTATGTTAGTTTTCCATGTGATATTCATTATGTTACTTTTGTAAGAAAAATTATGAGAATGTTTATTATTTCCAATTTGCGTGATTGATTATATTGTCGTTATGAATGCCAATTTTATGTAATTCCCCCTTGAGTGCATGAGTTATGGATAACTCAGTGTTGCTTCTCCTATGTGCATGTGTGTTCTTATGGAGGGGATTACAACCATAAAGATCTAATTTTCAATCCTCCAACCCTCATCAACATTCCATTCGCTAGACATTCTTCGAGTTATCGGGAGAACTTGGTGATCTCAGCAAAATTCTTCCCTCCATCTTAGATTTAAGTTTTTCTTGAGATGAGTAAAATTTTAAGTTTAGGGTGGAGGTGGGTGGTACGTACCCATTACACCCACTCTATATTTTTTCAAACATTTTTATGTTATCTAGTTTAGCTCAAAAAAATTCAACTCATACTTTAGTTTGGCCTTTATGGACTTGTCTATTTGTGCATGCTAATCAAGAACTCCCCCTGAATAAGTAAATCATCTTGCAACATTTTCATAAACTATCCTTGTTCAAAAGATGATCCACCATGGGTCTTGAATGGAAGAGTAAATTCCAAATACACTAGATGAGTAAAGTCATGTCCCAAATCCATACACATCTACCAAACTTTCTCCATTGGCAGAGGAAGATATGTAGATCCTACTAGAGGGGCTACTAGGAAAAAATAAACATCATTTTGATCAACCAAAAAGTCCCTTTGAGCTTCCACGACCACCCAATCATTGGGTGCACCACATAGCTCCATTGTTTAAAGCTCTAGCCCTCATCAACATTCCATTCAGCTAGATATTCTTTGAGTTACCAAGTCTGCCCAGTGAGCTCATATAAATTCTTCCTTCTATCCTGAATTTATGTTTTTTTCGTGATGAGTAAAATTTAAGTTTGGGTGGAGGTAGATAGTATGTACCCATTACACCTACTCTATCTTCTTCTTTTAACATTTCTATGTTATGCGGTTTATCTTAAATTTTTTCAAAAATTCCTTTGTTACATTAATTTTGATATTTATCTACTTGGACATTCATGCATGCTAATTAGGAAACTCCCCCTGAATAAGTGAATCTTCTTGCAACATTTTTATTAACTACCCTTACTCAAAATCAATTGGTCCCCTATGACCTTTAATAGGACTATCCGTTGGTGTTGGAAATCCGTAATGGATAGATGGGAATTGAACACAATGTCTCCCTATTTAAAATTTGTAAATAGATTGCAATTTTTTTTATTATCGCAAATTACAGAGAGAATTGAGATGATGGTAAGATATTCCCCATGTGCTGAATTCAACACACAAGTCATACAAGTCCATCCTCTTCTACACTTCTTTGACCACCTTCTTACCCCTCCATTTGTAAAAAAATCAAAAGCAAAAAAATAATGTGCCAAACTCCAAGTTTGAGGTGGCACACCCTTTCCTTTCCTACCGTTTCTTCCATAACCCTCATAAATTTAATAGGGGTGTACTTCCAAGAAAATATGCTAAAGTGCACAATAAAAAATGCCATAAATATAATTATAAAAAGGAAATAAAAAGATCTTGAGTCGAATAGAGGAGACACTGCCTTCTTCCATGCATCCATTCACTCTGCTTTCTAAACTTGTTATTGTGCATAACTTCTGAGAATATGTAGGAGTACCAAAGGTAAAAGACATAGGGAATCTATTTCTTTGAGGGTCTTGAAATGAAAACTAGGCATGAGAAATTGAGTAGGGGATTGAAAAATTGTGTTCTATGATTTCAAAAAACTAGGATTGCTTGACCATAAAGTTTGAGAAGGATTCAAGTAGTGCTAGATAAGAGAGGTGATGAGTGCAAACTAATCACCTTTAATTGTACTTTTTTCATCTTGAATTGACAATAAATTGTTAGATATTAAATAATTTTAGCATAAATAATCTTAGTTTATCTCTACTTGATTAAATTTCAGTTTTTACTTGATTATTGTGCATTCAATAGGAAAATAGACAATTACTTCAAAGCACAAAAATTCCCAAAATCGCTTTTGGAAGGTTTTGTACAATTTTTTGTAGTGCCTAAAATTCATGTATTCCCGACACCAAAAGTGCCATAACTTCTACGCCCAAACTCCAAATTGAGCACAAAAATACTCGTCGAAAGGAAATTTTATTTACTAAAATAAAATACTATTCTTTGTACCGTTTTTGAGTCTTTAACAGGAGAGAAATCCTCTCATACTTACTATTTCTAGAATCTACATTAAAGAGAGTCACATGATCAATAGGAACAACTCAGTAAATCCCACTATTGTGTGCAAGAAATTGAAAGTTCTCTCCTTTGACTAGGAAAGTTGTCCAATTCGATTTCCTTTTATGTGGTGGAAAGAATTCAAATAAAGACTCGATCAAATAATTAATGTGGTCATGATTTTAATGTGACTTCAAGCTGAAGCAAGTGATTTAATATTGTTGACCGACCGACACCAAAGATGAAGCAATCTAGACGCCGCTGTAAAGAGGTGAGATCACCTCCTTACTAAAATTTAAAGGAACTACAAAACATCCACTTTTTTCAAGAAAATAGACATTATGGAATGCATGCATAATAATCCAAGTAAATAGGCATGTTTCAGATACATGTAAAATGTCAATAACAATGGAAAGAAACTAAGTTATTACATTACTTTTTGAACTAACTTCACTACATGAGTTTCTATGAAAAGGAAAAACTAAAAAGAAACTATAAGATCTAGCAATAAGCAACCTTTTCATACTTGATTGCAAAACTTGAATCTACTACTTCTGAACTTGGTCACCTTGGCCTTGTTCAATGCCTTGATCTAACCCCGGGTGGTTGGGAAGGCACCCAAAAAAAGAGAAAGAAAATAAGGAATGTGTCAGAGATAATGAACAAGGACAAAAGATAAGAAAGAAAAAGAAATAAAGGCTAATATTTCATCATAAGATGAAGATGGTCAAAAGTATGAAACATAAATAAATAGATGCTTTCCATAACAAATATAGTAAAAGTTTGCATGCATGATTAATATTGACTACCTAAACTATGTAGGGTTGATGAATCTACCTAATCTCAACCAATAGGTGAGGGAGAGTAACACATTCAAATTACCTTCAAATACTTTATATTGGGGAGAGTAACACCTTCCCCTGGGTGAATTTACACATTCCCTATCTATGAGTGGTTGTACAAAAGTACCACTACACTAGTTAACTAATCTAATAAAATTAACATGCTAAGAGCTATGGAAAGTACATGACAGTGGGGTACAAGACCCAAGAAATGAGTAGACAAATTTTTTTTTGAGGCAAATACAGCAAAGGAAATAACAAAAGAGGAATTAGGGTTTCATAAAAGGGTCATTAGGGAAAATAGGTTAGGGTTTGCAATTATTCCCAACTTAAATGTAAGGAAAGCACATACCTTTCTTAATGAAATCCAATTACTTCTGTTTCACTACTTTAATTGAGCCCAAAGTCCAATTTTCCTATTTTCAATGTATAATCATGTATTAGGGTTTTACATATGCATAAAGGTAAAGAAACTCTAACTTTTGGACTTTTTGATTAAAACCTCAATTTAGAATCTAAGAACATCACCATTGATCTTATTAGGTTCTCTTCATTAATAAAACATATAATTTGTCTATTTTGGAGTTATGAGGTTAGAAGTGCATTTTGGTGATTTTTATGTATTAAATTCATTTTTAGGAAACACCTTTCAACAAAACTCAAAACCAAACCTCGAAAGTATTTTTATTAGAAATCTTACATTTTTATGATTCCAAAACATATTTTCTTTTAAAAGATAATAAGATATGGTTTTTCCTATTCTGACCAATCAGAGAATGCCACGTAGACAAATTCATTATAGAGAGATGAAAAGAGAGTGAGAGAGAGGTGAGTCGTGTGACTTGACCCAGTCATGGGTGCCAAGTCAGCGGTCCACGCCGACTCATCCTTGTGTCAACGCGAGAAGATAAAGAACGCAAAATACAAGAATAGCCTTGCGAGGAAACAAAGAGGAAAGACAGAGGGTCAATTTGGTCATTTGACTAGTGGGATTTTCCCCTTCCATGGCTTGCGAGCAACTTAGGCTGGTTTTTGGCAAATTCACCACACGCAACCAAACTCAAAAATGACAGAAAGAATGAGTAGTTCACCATGAACTTGTTGGTGAAGACAATTCGATCTGAGATCGAGTAGGGAATAACACAATTTCTGCCACAAACTCAGGTTCAATCTAAGCTTCCTGACGCCCACAAGTGCAAGAAATAGGGAAATCAGGGGAAAAAGAGAGTTGGATAAAATGAGATGAAGGAATTGGGGGAACTATTTATAGGTATGGTTTGCTCTAGGGTTTAAACACCATGGAAGTGAGAGAGAGCTCAACAACGATATTGGACAGTTCTTGAATTGTTGACAAAACACCTAAATTTATGGATCAATCGGGGTGGAATCACATGAGGAAAGTGTGGGATCAAAAATCTTGTAAAAAGGTTGACTACCATATCGAGAAATATAGATTCGAAGATTCAATGTAAACTGATTTGTTTTCCTTTGTTAGGCGTGAGATAGGAGATGAGCTCCCAACCATATGATCGAGCAAGTAAGCAATCTGGATCATCCATTGGTGTGTAAAATTGAAAAATAAAAGAACAATGTGTGTGACAAATTTATTGCATTCCCAATCTTAATCGAACTAAACTGGAACATATTTTTATTTAATCTTTTCTCTCTCCTCAATTGAGGGTGCAAACGAAACCCAAATCAATGGAAAATTGACACCTGGCCTATTTTTGATATGAGAAATCTAAATATGCAATTATTTTTTTCATTTTGAGTACTTTTGATGTGTTAAATAAATCAAATCTTATTTTTCCTTTCCTCCATCATTAATGATTATAAGATTCTCCAAATTTGATGAAACTTCACCCACAAGTCACATTAAGTGCCTTGGATAAGAATTTGCCATCAATTTTACATGTTGGAGTTGTTTGTACATTTATTTAATATTTTGAAGGTTCTACACACTTTATCTCTCCTGATTAAACCTTTTAATCAAATATTCCCCAAATTGAGAGAAAATTCACCTAAAAGCATATTTTAATGTATGCATCAAGAATTCGGCATCAATTTTTACTTTTGGAGTCAATAAAGATTTTATTTTGTATTTTTTAGTTATCTCCCATTTTCCCATTAATTAATACAGTTATACTCACTAATTTACCAAAATTGTGAAACTTACTACTCAAGCAAACTTGTACTCAAAGAAAACGAATTTAGACTTAGAATTATCTTTTGAGTTCCTCTTTTATGATTTTTAGGCAATTTAATCTTATTTTCACTTAATGGAAAAATTAATTCATTTAATATCACATTATCTTAGTTTTAGGATTTTCTTTTTTTTTTCACACAAAAGCCATAGAAACTTCTAGATCAATTTTTTTATCCTTATCCCTCTTAAGTGGAAATTTTGCAAATTAAACCCATTAGTAAACTTTAACTAAGGTATTTGTGCTTAACTCCTTATAATGTAAAATATTGAGAACAATTGTACACCAAACCTTTATAATTTCCACTAATTCAATATCAAGGACAGAAATGTAAGGAAAAGCTTGTGAAAAGCTAAACTAAGGATTACACATGGATTTTAGTTTGTTACAGCACTCAACAAGTTAAAAAGAATTTTATCCCCGAAATCTCATACAAAAAGAGAAGGGTGAGTACACAACATCTCATCTCTAAGCTCCCAAGTGGTTTCTTCCAAGCTATAATACTGCCATAAGACTTTCACCAACTCAATCTATTTGTTCTTTAACTACTTAACTCATGAGTCAAGAATCTTTATAAGTATCTCTTCATAAGTTAGATTCTCCTAATTTTCCAAAGGCTCGATTGTGAATACATGAGAAGGGTCCTTCACATACTTTCTCAACACAGAGACATGAAACACATTAATGGATCTTGTCATAGGTAGGAAGAAGAGATAAATGGTATGTACAGTCTCCAACCTTATTAAAGATCTCAAATGGTCCAACATAGTGGGGACTAATCTTTCCTTTAATGTTAGATATTGCAATAGAACGCATAGGCTTGATATTCAAAAAGGCATAGTCACCTACTAGGAAACTCACATCTGACCTTTTCTTGTCTACATACACCTTTTGTTGATCTTGTGCAGCTTTCTTCTACTTCTTGATCAAATGAACCTTCCCTATCATCATCTGCATATCATCACTCTTCACCAGAGCATGTTCTCCCACATCATCCCAGTGCAACGGAGAATGACAAGATCTTCCATACAAAGCTTCATAAGGTGGCATACAAATACTAGCTTGGTAGATATTATTGTAAGAAAATTCATCCAATGGAAGATACTTATCCCATACACCTCTTGTTGGGTTTTGTGAGATAGAACAGGAAGCGGAAACAAAAATTTTATCTAACCACAAACCCATAACCAGAAGATCGCATCAACTACTATGCAATAGGAAAGATGGTTTAGCGAGATATACATACACCTGAGGCTTTCTCATAGATAATACCTTGCAAATAGTGCGACCTTCAACCACCTAGTCTTCGATGACATCTATGCAGCTCCTGGTCTTGACCCGAACTACAGTTGGCAGAGGTCCTCCTGAGCGGTATAAATCACCGGCCTCTATAGATAGTCCACACAGACCACTGGAAACTCTAGTCATCTTGATGGACAAACTAGAAGGAGTCGCCCCCCTCTATTGGCGTACTAGTCACCAACACGCTCTCCCATCACCAGTCACTTTTTTGCAATTGTTTTTCCCTTGTTGTTCTGCCCTAGATGGGTAGAACTTGCTTGGGCTCTCTCGATTACCACAACCAGAGAGGACAACAACTTTGTAGAGCAGCTGATGTTATGAGTTGTGTATTTTGAAAAGCCCCTTGTACCCTCTATTTATAGTAGAGGGTAGGGTCAGGGTTCCCAATTTGTACATGAGTAGAAGGGTCTAGATTTTCCATGAACTGATTGTATTGCGACAGGTGAACCGATCGATTAACAACTGAACCGATCATTTGGGAAGTTGAGCCGATTGGTTCATAATTGATCTGGTCATTTGGGTAGGTGAGCCGATCAGTTCACCCAGTGAACCGGTCATTTCACTTCCCAAACTTGCCCACAATTGACTTTCCTTGTTCATTTCTAATTAATGCAAAGATTAATTCTTGTCCCAATCGAATTGAACAAGTGAAACGAGGATCTTTTCTCAAGAACAAGGAAACCCACCACATGCTCGTTTGGTCCATGTGAACCGATCAGTTCACTAGAGTGAACTGGTCATCTCAATGACCATGAGCTGATCGGTTCACCTAGTGAACTATTTGGTTGGTGTTCCAGGTTGTGCAGAACTCAGTCAATGCAGTTCTCAATCAATCTGACACTCTAATCAGTTGGTTCAACAATCGAACTTGATGATTCCGAGTCAAGTCTATTGATTGAATATTTAATTGAGTACCTAAACACTTTGGCAATCAATCTAAACATCATTCATGGATAAACTCCTCTTCCAAGTTAATCCTATATGTGTGACCCTATAGGTTCCATTTCACGTTGGCAATGAATGTCCATAACTAACTTATGACATCACAAGCAAAGAGTAGTGCCTAGTCGCACATCAATGCTACCTAAGTGAAAAGGAAAGTGGGAGAACAACTTTCAACCTACAATTTGTTGTTAGTGTTACAGTGAATGTATAGTTCCTTTGTCACTGATATATGGATTGAACTCAAGGCATGAACTTGTCATCCTCTACAAACATTCAATCCATATTTCTTAATTCAGAGTAGATTTTTTGAGATATATGTAAACCTAATATCATATATTGACTTACATGTGCATGGCCATGTATTTCTCAGTCTCACTCCTCAAGTGGCCAAGATATCACACTCCCTTAGGAGGGACAAATTCCATATCTATCACTCACAGTCAAGTCCCCATGTGTCAAAGTCACCCAATCATCACCATTATAACAACCCATGTTTCACGACTGTGTTTGATGATGTCAAAGTGTACCCAACCATATGTGATGAGTGCAGTGATTTTAGGTCTAAGAACCACAGTCACCACTAATACTATAAGAGATGATCATGACCAACTAAGTATGGTTTTCATGCATCACTCTTATGGTGGGTCTGTCTGATACACTATTCTCTAACATGTATATGTGTGCTTGGTTTGATATCATATATCATGACTGATGAGATTTTGTCATCAACCAACACACACTCTAGTCTTTTATGTTATTGATGTTTATGGTTATTTCCATAATAACAATCGATTAGGGATGATAGTGAGAATGTACATACTCTTAACATCCATATGATCTCATTGTTCAAGTCACATACTTGAAGACATATGTCATTGAGTAATTAGGGATATCTACAGGAGATGTAGGGGTAGAAATAGTTGTTGTGGATTCAATAAAGGGAGGTGGTGGGGAAGATGGTGGGGTTGTCGAGTTGGTTGATTCTTATTCATGTGTTGAGGATTCTATTTTTTATTTAAGTTTTCTCAGCTACTCTCTCTAAGGTGTCTTTTTAGGTAGGGGGATTAATGAATACATACTCCTTGTTATATCATCCATATGTGCATCATAGAAGAATCTCATGTCATGTATTATCTCCATGACATATTTTCCTCATAGCACATGGAGGTCTTCATTGATAATCTACTCCAACTGCATTCCTCTATTGATGGCTTCAATCATTCTCAATGATGTGAAAGCACCATCCCCCGAGTTTTTCTTTTCCTGGGGCATGCTACAGTCGATGTAGATTTCTTTCCAGTTTGGATGATACCGCCCAGTGACTCCTTGTATCAACCTATTCAGACGGGTTGGAACTTCTTATATCATCCTATGCTCCTATTTTTCAAAGACCATTCTTCCATAAGCCATGTCTTTTACACTAAAGTTGTATGTGATGACTTTTCTTTCTGAAAAGCCAGCTACGGTCATGAGTCAGTGATTTTAAGAATTGTATGGTAAAGTGATAAATTTCAAGGCTTTGGTTCTTTGTAGAGTATCCTAATGTTCTTTTACCGATGTCGCTTCAGTGTTTTCCTTGTATAGTCAGGCTGCCAGATTGGAAGTTGCATTGAAAATGGGCCCAATTTTATCTCTATACATATATTCTTCTATAATGGTCCTGCACAAGACCTGGAAGAAGACTTTGCTTATATATGTCTTCTTTTTTAAAGTTGAAAGTGGGTCTTTCCTTATCAGGTTGTATTGGTTATTGTTGTAGATGACCATATGTCCTAACTTCTCATCATCTAGGATGCCATCTGGAGCATGCACATCACGCACCAGCATTTCTGATAGTGAAGTCATGTCCATATCTACCATCTTACATGGTACAGGAGGAAGTTCAGCTGGATCAGAGTTGTCTCTATAGTAAAAAAATCACAGTTGGGTCAGGGAATACTGGATTTGCTTATTTTGGAGGTGCATCAACAAACATATAATCTAGATTCCCTTCATGTGCCTCATATGTCATTTGCTCAAATTCTGCCTCAAATGACATGGGGAGTTCCCCCTGTGATAGGCTCATCTAGAAGCAGTTCATTCATAAAACGTTCATAATCAATAGGGAGAGGTGGGGCCTTGTAGTTGCAAAGAGGATCCAACCCATCCATAACTTCTACAGTTGTTTATATTACTTCTTCCCTTTCTTAAATGATTTCGACTTTACGTCATTGTCTCCCACTATTTTTGCATTTCCAGTGAGAGTTGTTGGTTCTGTAGGGGGCAAGGTACCTTGTCGTGTCGGTTCCTCAGGTCCCTTTTCCTTATTATTGTTTGTAGAATGCCCAAGTGAGGTTGTGGAAGTATTCAAATAGTCATCCTCAATGGGCACTCCCTTTGTTTTATCGATCAACCTTGACTCTTCTTCCTCCAGTGGAAGCATAAATTAGAGTTAGCAATGTCATCCAGGGTCACCCCCTGTCCTATTTGTATAGTGGCCATCAATAGATCGGCCTTGAGGTGCACATCTACATCCATCGAACCTACATACCATGGTGTAGTGGTGATAATCTGCTGCCTTTTTGTAGACATCCCAGTGTTGGTGGAGGCAGCTTCCTTATTCTTCATTGCTTCCTCACATAGTTGTAAGTTTTCCTGGTGTAGGTCGTCTCGTTCCTTTCATAGAGATGTGAGTTTGTTCATCACTCTCGTCGGTGCCTGCATAACTTGCACTTGATTTACAACCATTAGCTACATTTGTTGTGGAGGCTTAGAATTGGTTGTATGTCCTTCATTAATTTCTATACATGTGATGTTAGTACAAACATATTTGTAGTTATGTTAGAAATATTTAGGGTAGAGGTTGAGACAATCTCATGAAGGTCATCAATCTCCATCCCTATCTCCATGAATTTTTTCTCTGTAGGTGCCCTTCATTGTTGCCTTGGTCTTCTTACGGATCTCACTTCATGCCCCACCTTGTCTGCCTTGGTGGATTCTCTATGCTCTTATGTTTGGTGTTTTCTTTGTCTTGGTTGTGGTTTCCCCCTTTTCGGGGTTTCTTCTCATGGTTTTTTCCAGCTGGTATATATAGGGACTCAATTGTTGTGGTGTCATTTGCCTCTATGGCTTCTTCATGTTGCAAGGTTGTACTTTTCTTTGGTTGTTCCTCTTTTTTATTAATGACCTCTTTTGTTGTTGCGTCATCATGGATTCCAATTGTAGATTTAGGCATCATGGTTTTTGGTATGATGGTGATGGTGGGACTCTTAAAGCTTTCTTTTTCTCCTTCCTCTATATCTATAACCGTCGATGTGGGGGATTTATTTTTCTAAGGTTGAGTGGACAACCTTTTAGGGAGGCGTATAATTACCCTTTTCCTTGTTGTTTTCTTGTTTGCCACCTCTTTTAGCTGTTTCTACCCTTATTCTACTGACATGCTTGTGCATGCTCCCATTTGGGATATCAACCGTATGATTTCTTCCTCTTATAAGACCAGTTTTTTAGAGTCCTGGTTGCTTAATTCTGGAAGGGGCAGATAGTATTTTATCTTGTAGAATTTGTAGGAGTAATTCTATTTTGACCTTGCAAGAACTTTTGTAGTAGTAAGGTATTTGGCATCTACTAGGTCATCTTTTTTTAGCTTAGGAAGTACTTCAGCTTTTTGGGATATCCTAGTCGATGCACAATATAGGTCACTAGGCCTCCCATGCCAAAATTTTGGGGGTTGTCTAGCCCCACGACCACTGTCAGCTTGTCAATCAGAATCTTCCCTATATCTATGGCTTTTCCTTCCATCATAATCCATAGCACATGAAGATATAGCCTTAGTCATGTTTTCTATGTCTGATATGAAAGTCAGTGTGCTGGTGAAGATTTTATGCACTACCCTCATGATACCTGAGTGCATCATGGCAGCCTAAGACTGACTAGAACTGGATCTGCAATCTCCTGAAAGTTTATCCCATGCTCTGTCTATTAGGAAGGCTTTGGCATCTCTATCTTTGTGTGCCTTGTTGGCTCATTCAACCAGCTTGTCATATTTAGTGAAGATTGCATTAGGCCACCTCTCGGTTAGGACATATTCTTTCTTAATGATCCAAACTTGTAGTTTATATTCTCCCCCACACTACTCTGCCTTTTTTTCATTGCTTACTGGCAGCTTCTTTAGTGAAATCATGAACTCTAAAGTTAGATATTTATATGAGGTTAGCCTATTGAAGTAGATCTTATAAATCCCTAACTAGTCAAGACTTTGTTTTGCCCTATCATAAATTCTGAGTTTCTATAGGGTCTCCCTGTCTCCAAGCCTGGTGGCCTTGAATTTCTTCCTCTGGAACATGTCACACTAGATTTCTTTATGCTCTTCATCCCTGGCTAGAAGTTTGTTATCAGTTTGTTCCTTGTAGATTATAGGTGATGCTTTTTGGGCAACACCTACAATCACTGTTTACTGAGGTGGGCTTGCTTCTACAGTTTTGCCCTCTCCAGATGTCTTTGCCATCTTCTTAGGCCTCTTCTGACCAGGATTGGGTGCAACCCTTTTCTTAGGATTTTGCACTTCTTCAGAAGGTATACTCCGAGACTTTAGTACCTATCTATTCCTCCTCACTTTCTAATTCCTCAGGGGTTGGCTCAGCTAGCATCTTGAGCCTGTCTTCCTCCAAGTGTGCTCTAATGCATTCCTTGGTAGGTTCTCCATGTATCTCAATATATGCCACTGCTTCATCCTTTAGCTTCTCTATCCTTTCCATTTCTTCTAGAGCTATTGATGCTTTCTATTTCTTGGTGTATTCAAACACTTAAATTTCTTATTTCCTTCCCTGATTTCCTTCCATCTTTTGCCATGTAGATACATAAGTATCTCACTTGTCATCAGTGTAGCAATTTCACCCTCGAATCTCCACCCATTCAGTAGGTCTTTAGCCCAAATCTCACTGTCATAGAGATCCTCCACTCCTCTGCTTTGTTTGATGGTCTGGAGGTAGAATACGACATCTTTTGATGGCTTCCCTCGAGTGTTGGGTCTCTTCGGGTGTTGTGGCTCTGAAGCATTCTTTACAACTAGGGTTTATCAAATCTAATGGATCAGTTTGGAGGTTTCTTAGTCCCTTTTATAGGTTTTCATCCCTTAGTTAACCAATCATATTTCTAACAAATGATACTTTAATGCTTAACCATCAAACAATGGTGGCACCGAGTGTAGTTCGTTCAGTGGTTTTTTTGGTTCATCAACTAATGGCTCACCTTCCTAGAGAACACTCGATGGTTCTGTAGGTCTGATGGCTTTGCAGTTGGTCAATTAATGGTTGTACTTAACTCATCATTGAATGGAAAGGCAGAATGTCACACCAGATGGTTAGTCTATGTTCCAAAATTTGATGGTCACACTGCTTCAATCACCTGGTGGTGCCACGGAGTGTCACACTTGATGATTGGGTTGCGTCTGATGGTTTCATTACAACTGATGGTTGGTTAGTTTAATCTTTTGATGGCTTGTTTTTTTAGTCTGCCAACACTCAATGGTCAAGCAAACTTGATGCTTCTTTATCTTGATCAGTCGATGGTCTTACCAACCGATGGTTGCACTTAGTTGAGATGTAAAGCAATGGCTTCCTCAAAGGGGTGATGGTTGTTGTAAATGATTCTAAAATGAAATATAGGATCCTAAATTTTCTTAAATTTATTATATGTACACTAAAATCTATTAACCATGACAATCATTGCTAAAAACCAAGATAGGAATGGAAACAAAAATAGTGAATTTTGATTACTTGGAGAATAGAGCAAACCTAAATTTCTTTTCAAGTCAGTGAAAACATGGAGAAGTAGCATCTCAAAGAACCAAAAAAATAGAGTAAGCAAAGCAATGCATGGCATGCTAAAGAAGAATTTTCCAAGTAGAAAAGAACATCCTTATGTGGACTTGTACGTCCTGTAGAAATTATGGACAGTCTAGAGTCTAATAAAAGAAGTGAAAAACTTGGACATTTAAAGAAAGTGGGGAAATCCTTGGGTTACCTCTCAAAAAGTGCTACTTTATAGTCCTTAGCTTGACTCTCTTACTTGGCTCTTTAGGGTAATTCGGGTGGTGTAGGTTGAGGCTCTTCTAATGGGAGTTCAAAACTCCTTACAAATGCCTCATCTTCATCGTATATTTTCACCCTGTGACTACTCAATTTGAATGTACATGTTTTTTCACTGGTAATTTCCATCATTCCAGACGGGCACATCTTCACTATTGTAAAGGGGCCTGACCACCTTAACCATAGCTTATCGAGAAATAGTTTGATGCTCCAATTGAATAAAAGGACCTTATCTCCTTCAGACACATCCTAGATCTTTAGGTAGGTATCATCACACGCCTTGGTCCTCTACTTGTAGATGAAGGCATTTTCATAGGTGTGTAGTCTAAGTTCTTCCAATTCTTGTAGTTGTAGGAACCTCTTCTTACCTACTTGGTCTGGATCCATATTTAGAAACTTGATGGCCCATAAAGTCTTGTGTTCCAGTTCCACTAGAAGATGACATGATTTCCCATAGATAAGCTGGTAGGGTGTAGTCCCTATCAAATTCTTATAGGCGGTGTGGTAGGCCAATTAAGCATCATCACGTTTCACAGACCAATCCTTACGAGTCCGACTGACTGTTTTTTTCAAGAATTTTTTTAATTTGATAATTGGATATGTTGATTGGTCCTGATTTTTGCAGGTTGTAAGGTCTTTCCACCTTGTGCCTTGCTCTGTATTTCTTCACCAAAGCCTCAAATTATTTCTCTACAAAGTGGGATCCCTCGTCACTTATGACGGTGCATGGGACACCGAGTTCGGAAAAAATGGTCTTCTTGAATAGCTTAATTACCGCCTTTGAGTCACAAGTAGGGGTTGCAATAGCCTCCACCCATTTGGAGACATAATCAATAAAGATGAGAATGTATTGGTTTGCCTTGGAAGACGGGAATGGTCCCATGCAGTCGATTCACCATTCATCAAATATCTCCACTTCAATCAAGTCAGACATGGGTATTTCATTCTTTTTGGAAATGTTCCTTGTTCGTTGGCATTCATCACATACTTTAATGTATGTTTCAACATATTTAAATAGAGTGGTCCAATAAAATCCTGACTGTAGGACTTTTGTTGCCATCCCTTCTCCCCCCAAATGTCCTCCATAAGATAAAGAATGACATTCCCATAGATATTGAGGGACTTCTTCTTCTAGTATGCATCTCAAGTACAGATTGTCAGCATGTCTTCTGGTAACAGTGGGTCATCCCAGTAGTAATTCTTCAAATTTGATAATAAATTCTTCTTCTGGTTGTATGTTATATAAGGTAGAATTTGTTGGCATGACATGTAGTTACAAATATATGCAAACCAAGGTAGGTTAGGTTCGATTGACCTGGCCATCATCAAGTCTTCATCAGCATAGTTGTGATTAATCGGCAGTGGGTTCTCTTTGGTGACCAATATCCTTGACAAGTATCTGAAACCACATTTTTCGTCCCCTTTTTGTCAATAATTTCATGGTCAAAATCCTGCAATAGAAGATACCACCTTAACATTCTGGGCTTGGCATCCTTCTTCGACATCAAATCTTTAATGGCATTGTGGTCTTTATACACCTTAAACATTGACCCTATTAGATATGATCTGAATTTATCAAAGGTGAATACTATAGCAAGAATTTCCTTTTCAGTTGTGGTGTAATTTATCTAGTCATCGCCTAGCGTTCAACTAGCATAATAAATGGCACAGTGTTTCTTATCCTTCCTCTTCCCAAGCAACGCACTTATATTGTAATCTCTAGTGTTGCACATTATCTTAAATGATAACTCCCAATCTCGTTCTTGCAGTATCAGGGTTGTCATCTACGCATTCTTTAGAGTATTGAAATCTTTCAGGCACTTTTCAGTAAAATTGAACTCAACATCTCTGACTAGAATGCTAGACAGAGGCTTAGCAATCTTCCATATTAATGAATCTCATATAGTACTCGACATGTCCCAAGAAACTTCTCACTCTAGTCACTAATTTAGGAGGCGGGAGCTTTGTCACTAACTCTATCTTGCTGAGGTCTACTTCAACTCCTTTTTTAGAGATATTGTGTCCCAACACAATGCCTTCTCGTACTGTAAAGTTACATTTTTCCCAATTCAAGATTTATTGTTTCTCCTCACACCTTTACACAACTTCATACAAATTCTTGAGACACTTGTTGAAATCAGCAACATATATAGAAAAGTCTTCCACAAAGACTTCCATGATGTCCTCCAAAAAATCTAAAAAGTTTGAAATCATGAACCTCTGGAAAGTTACAGGTGCATTGCATAGACTGAATGGCATCCTCATGAAAGCATAAGTGTCATAGACACAGGTGAAATTAGTCTTTTCTTGGTCTAGGGTGAATGAGCACTTGGTAGAGCCCTGAGTACCCATCCAAAAAATAGAAATACGAATGGTGAGCTAATCTTTCCAGAACTTGATCAATAAAAGGCAATGAGAAGTGGTCTTCCCTTGTGGTAGCATTTAATTTTATGTAGTCTATGCACATTCTCCATCCAGTCAGTGTTTGAATGGCAACCTCATCCCCACTTTCTCCTATTGCAGTCATTATTCCTCCTTTCTTTGGCACAACATGGATTGGGATGACCCAATTACTATCAATGATAGGGTATATAATTCTGGTGTCACACAACTTTATTAATTCCTTCTTGACAACTTCCTTGATCATATGATTTAGCTTCCTTTGCGGTTAAGTCAAAGGCTTAGACATGTCATCCAAGTTGATCCTATGCATACATAGGGTTGGTCTTAGACCTTTGATATCTTCTATAGAGTAGCCTGTCGCTTTTTGATGTAGCTTGAGTTCATTCAATTGTTTCTCCTCTTTATCTCCCGTCAAAGTGGAATTTATTATCACATGATTTCTTTCCTCATTGTCTAAAAATTCATACTTTAGACCTTCTGGTAGCTGTTTTAATTCTGGCTTGGGTTTGGGTGCCTCCTTTTCCTCTGTAGTGTGTTGTAGTGAGGTGTACTTTACAGTATCTATAGTTCCCTTCTCATCACTACAATCTTCCTCTGACTAATTTAGGTAGTCAATAATTTCTTTTACTTCTGGGTCCTCGATACTAGGATCGGGGTTGTTAAGAGCTCGCATGAGTAGATCGACAATATTGTTGTCTTGTTGTACTTCTTCACAATACTGGACGTAGCTATTCATGAAGTATACCGACTCGAATAGAGTATGTCCCCTCATAGAATCTTGGACATGAAAGTCAATGTGATCGTTTCCAACATGAAGAGCAATGATTCCTTCTATGACATCGATTAGTGCTCTACCCATGGTGAGGAAAGGTCTTCCAAATATCATGGGACACATTGGGTCCTCAACTGTGTCGATCACGACAATGTTACAAGGAATAAAGAATCACCCACTATGAATGGGGACATCGTCAACAAACCGTAGAGATTTTGTTAAAGTATGATCTTCCAGTTGAATTATCATTCCTATTTTTACCATGTCAGTTAGCTCAATATTCTGAGCTAAAGTAAGGAGCATGAGGTTGATAATTGCTCCCAGATCTGTGAGTCCATTTCTTTCTACATCATCTCCAACGTTGAAAGGGATAGTAAATGCCCCAGGGTCTTTCTTATTTATTGGCATCTTGGCATGAAAAAAGGCGTTGGACATTTTGTGTATTTGTATCATATCCACATGATCTCCTCTTCTTCTTTTCATTATTAGATCTTTGAAAACCTTGGCATGTGGAGCCATGTCTTCTATGGCATCTAAGAATAGCACGTCAAGGTGTAATTTCTATATGTCTTCCATGAACTTTTTGTATCTTTTCTTTGAATGGGATTTAATCAACTTGTAAGGGAAAGGAACCCTTGGGGAGTAAGGATCCTTTTTTTTAATGCTTCCTTAGTGAGGTCAGTCTTCTTTGATTTTGTGGTCTTCTTACCTTTCCCTTTTTCATTATCCTTGTCCTTCTTAGACTCCTCGTCCTCACTAGGCAGTTCCTCTACTGTGACTGGTTTAGGTTGTGACTTAGTAGTGACATCACCTTCTATATTTACCTCATCTCATTAGTTTTCTAGAAACTTTCCTAAATGAAGAATATATATCTTCACAGTTTCAGTATTAGACAGGAGTTTCTCTTTAGGATTCTTGATCAACTCAAACAATTGTGCAAGTTGTTGATTAGTTTGTCTTTGGTGTGTTTGCATATCGACCATTTGTGTCTACATTGTGCTTAAAACACCTGTGTTGGTGATTGAACTTTGGATCAATTTCTCATTCACCATTGCATGCCTCTTCACAAATTCAAAGAGTTCACTCACCACGTCTGGTTTGCTATTGTTCTTCTTTTAACTTTGATCTTGACTCTATTTTTGTTTTGACCTTGTCCTTGATAGTTGTTATTATTTTGTAGATAATTATTGCTTCTAGTGAACGAAGTCTGTTCTCCTCCCCTTCAGAATCCTGGAGGTATCTTAGATGAACTGTTTATTTGGTGAGAGTTTTTTATGACATTTTTGTTTCCATAGTTGAAACCAAGTTGATTTGGTCTCTTAAAATTAACATAAGAAACAGTCGCCGTTTCTTCATCTTCCCCACTTTCATCATCATCCTCTGGTTGAATGTAAATACAGTTATCAACACCATGTTGTCCTTCACCGCAAGTGACATATTTCATGACCTTCTCCATCTTGTCTTTTCCTTTACCTTCAGTGTCCTTCAGCTGTTTAACATCTAGGGTAGTATTTTGTATTTTGGCTGTTATAGTCTCCAGGGCTTTTGAATCGGCAGTTAGACCATCAGAGGTTTCCCTCTTAGTTGTTCCCCTATCACCTCTTTCATAGTCATGTCTACTTGTAGTGAAGCAATGTTATCGATGATCTTCATAGTATTCTTTGCTTTTTTCCGAGGAAGTCACTTTCAGCAGCGGCATTCAATGAAGTCCTTTCTTCTAGTATCAACCCCTCATAAAATGTGGTTACCAGGAAACCTTTGTCATATTTGTGATGTGGAAAATCTCTTTGATATTCTTGAAACCATTCCCAGGCTTCATAAAGATTCTCTACATGTTTCTGCAAGAATCTGGTGATCTTGTGCCTATTCTTGATGGTTTTCTTAATAGATTAAAACTTTGTGACAAAATCATCATCCAAAGGTACCCATCCATTAATGGACCTATGAGGAAAACTAAGATACCAAGATAGTGTCTTGTATCTCAATGAGAAGATTAATCCCTTGTAGTATATCACCTCTTGAGGCACCCTCATCATCTTGATAGTGACACAAATGTTCTTAAAAGAATCTAAGTGGTGATAAGGGTTCTCATTTCTAGAATTACCTCCAAAGGTTTTGTTTTGGATCATGGCGATGACTCTAGGTTTCAGCTCAAAATTCACATCATTGAACCTAGGAATGATGACGGGGCATATGGATTCATTGGCCCTTGTCGTGACCAAATCTGCAATGGAAAGACCTTCTTCTTCATCGTCATCATCTTCATTACCATTGTTGTTATATTTGTTCCTTCCATTCCTCCTTGCCTCCTAACAGCTACCTTCATTATGTAGTCATTCCTCATGCTCCTCATCACTTGGTGGTGGAGGTGGTATCTCACCAGGTGGAATGTCACCTCCTAGTTGTTCAGGGTTGTAATCCTCTCAATTATATTCATGATCCTATTGAGGTATCTCCACTCTTGCATTCCAGTTACCCCTATCTTGACATACAACCTTGTGAGGTGCATCTTGACAACAAGGTGGGTTGTTGTACTTTAAATCTACTCTTCCAAGGCTACCTAAAATAGTTCACACAATCAAGTTAGAAGTTAGATGCATGAAACAAAGTATTTCAAGGTAGTTAGATATTAGCAGATTGAGAAAATTTGTCCAGTCAAGTTTATTTCTAGACTTGAGGCATAGGTGTATGGTGAGTAGACTTGTGTTCTTACCAGTATCGATTTCCTTGACCCCGACAACGGTGCCAAAAAGTTGAACGGCCTAAATTGTACATCCAAAATGGAACAGATCTAGAGTAGTCAGACTCTTAAATTTATAACCCAACACTCAAGCCCCTAAAACTATTATATGGGGTCCAATATATTAGATTGGGGTCAAACCAAGGGGATAAGTAATGATACGTTCTAAGAATGTAGAGTCTTGTCTCAGTTAAACCAGCCAAGGAGGTAGATTAATATGGTGTTCCTTAAGGAACAATATTACTTCAACCAAGAAAAATAAGTAAAAGAAGAGTTAAGAAAGAAAAACAAGAGAATAAAAGCAAGCAAGTGTGTTGTAATGAATATGGATGAGAACCTGGATTGGTTTTCACCTACTAAGATCTCTCACCAACATGCAATACTCACACCCATTGTGTACTCTTAGTAAGATTATAAAACAATCATCATATATGCCTATTCCCTCCTCTTTTGAGCTTATGATAGATCTATATTACAAGGTTGTCTCTCTCTCAAGATGGAAAATAAACAATCACAAATATAACCATATGATCATTAGCTTAAGCATTCCAACATTCTCATGCATTCATGCAACTCCATAATACTTAAATAAGGTTATTCCTGCTCTTTCGAGGTGCTAACAACTAGACATCACAAGTTGGTAGCTAATAATGCAAGTGAAGGATTAAGAACAAGAGTATGGGTATAATCTTTGCTAAGAGCATATATATTCAAGTGGATGTAAGTATATATATGTTGGGAGAGCCTTAGTGGATAATCCCAACCCAATCTATGAGTTTATCCACTCATGTTCGTGAGTAGCATTGCGGATTTACACGTGAACAAGGACATAAAGTACTGCTGGGAGGAAGGAGTATAAGAATGGGTGAGGAAGAACTATTTAAGTTGGTGAAATAGGGGATACACCAACTATGGCCAAGGATGGCCATAACTGATGGTCAGATTCTCCTTCCAAGAACTTGACCCGACGGCGGTGAAGATATACTCTTTTTCCTCCTTCCGTCAAGGGAGTACTTCAAATAGTTAGTAGGAAGATGGAACATGAGCAGGATTTGGTGGACTCTCATCCTCATTACCTGTCGACTGATGGGGGTGGTGATGGACAGTGGTGAGCTCCTTCTCCAGTAGCAATTTGGCATCCTTGGCATAGCGTGGCCCTTGGTATGTTGTTGGAGGTAACCTGTTTATAGACGCCAGCCCAGGGGTCCTTTACTTGAGTCACAAGTGTCTCGGGTATCCTCCTTGGGTCAAGTGCCTAACAGTCTTGAGTGACCGTTCTGTCAGTGCTACCATCGCCTATCATGCCATCGAGTAACTGATGTCCCAGACCTTTATTTGACGAGTTAAGGTGGCCATTTCTTGATGAGGCATGCACGATCATCGCTTGATGAGTTTGTGTGTCCACTGGTTGCTGATGCAGACAGACCATCGATTGATGAATCTGTGTTTCCATCAGTTGATGATGCAGATAGGCCATCGGTTAGTCTGTGTAACCATAGGATGGAAGTTCTGCTTGACCATAAGTTCTAGGGTCTGTTCAGCCATAAGCTGGGGATGCCAGAAGACCATCGACTGACCATCCCATGTGTCCATCACCTGAAGGGCGATGGTGTCATCCGACGGGTGCACAATTTTTCCATCGAGTGCCAAAATATGGTGCTACAGACTGCCACTGGAACCCATAGGCTTTGACCTACTGGTCATGTTGTGGAATTCTCTAAGGAATCCATCGGTTGGGAACTGATGCTGGTCATGCTCCATGGAGAGAGGCTCTGCTTCCTTGATTATCTACATGAATATGTTCTTGTTATCATCAATTGGGGGTGAAAAGAGTATTTATGTGTAAACTCAAATGAAAGTGAATATAAATCCTTATGATGAGAGGGGATAAAAGATGAAATAAGGCATATAATATCACAAAATTGGATGTTATCATTTATCTCTTTTAAATTTGTTTTATTTTTCCTACTACATGGTCTATGATGTATAGATTGACACCAAATGAAGAAAAAGAAAATTTCCTCAACGTAACTATAAATATCATGATCTAAAACTATATCAATAGGTTTCATTAATAAATATAACCACTAGAACTTGTTTTGGCATAATAGTGTAGAATTTACCCTAAATCTATGTCTTTAGTGAAAAGTAGTAATTTTAATGTACAAGTTCACCTTGATGAGTTTTCCTTTTGAGTAGCAAAACAAAAATTACATTTCATTACATTTTTAATTTGATTCCATCTCAACCAAAATATCATTATATCCCAACTCAAGAATAAAAAACATTGTTCTAATTTAGTCAATGAGCATTGTTTCATTGAAAATATAAAATACATAATTAATCATTCACCTACTACCCAAGAAGGTGAATCCAGGTCAAGACTATACTTATTTCTCTAACATCCTCCAAGAAAATATTTAGCTTCCAAAACACCAACATTGACCTCATTTTAGGTCAACACAGAAGGAATTGGCATAATAAGTGAAGAAACATGGTTTCTTCTTAGAATAATAGAAAATTTAAGCCAAGAGGGGTAAAAAAGAAGAAAATTGAGAGAAGACATTGGGAAATCACAAACTTACCCAAAATGATGCTAGGACTTGATGAGACATAAAGTTTCCAACTTGATTTGGTATCAAACCTCAAAGACTTCCATCGGTCTTCTTTTCTTCTTCAAATTTGAGAGCATTTACATAATTGTAATAAGATGTCATAAAGCTCAAATTTGATCTATATATATATATATATTAGTTGATTTATTTAATTTTAGTTATATATAAATACATATATAATATTATTTGCTTCATTTAATCATGTTTAGACATCTTTATATTGTTCTTGGTGGACCTCATAGGTCAATTGACTTATCTAATGATTGGACTAACCTTCACAAAAGTTTTGTAGTGATGGGTCAATGGTGACTCACTTAGTTTGATGGTAGCCCAATTTGGTGAACCAATTAACTTAAGTCTGGACTACCATTACAATTTTGTGCCAATTCTTAGGTTATTCAACCTTTCTCTATTCCTTATCCAAAAATAAAACCATCTTCCATTGTGAGTACCTGATTCTCAACATATCATGACCAAATATGTTAGTTATTTTATTGTATTTATCAAATTCACAGTTTGATGATAGAAATTCCCCCCAAAATTGTAGTTCGAAAGAAACTAGGGTTTTGCTTAGACAAACACTAGACATGAAATCCTAACACATGCACAAAAAGTGTATTAAGCCATATTTCTTGAAATACACCTGCAACATTGACCTGGTATGATCAGATGAAACCTTGCAATTAAGCACTAAAAGCATATTAGGGATCAAATTGGATACCAGGTTACAGGACCTTTGAGTATAAGGTTGATGGGGGAGGGGTTTTGCTGTCGATGGAGTTTTCACCTTCTATTGGATGTTTCAGACGAGGAGGTGTAGGAGGTAGAAAGGTAGGTAGCCCTCATCATGGTGGTTTCCTCCATTGTTTGACAAAATGCATGACCATAATGGTTGATAGTATATGTAGTGTATTTTAGCTATAAACACTCAGGATTTGAGATCACATCATCTAAACTAGGCCGTAGAGTCTAGTTTAGATTTAAATTCTTTTATTCACATATTTTTACCTATAACCAACTTTCTCTAACTAATATTTACTACTTGCAATTTGTTATCGAAAGACATATTGTTGGGATTGAATTGATTTTCTAAACACCCATCATGGTGAATGTGGACTCCCCCTTCCCAATTTTAGAATTAACCAGACCCGATTTAAGTTTGAACCATTAATTGTAGGCTTAAAAACCTACTTAATAGGTTTTGCTATTTTTCTTTCCAATATAGTATGGTTTGTACTTTAATTTCCATAGCATGTTTATGAGACAATGTGTTTGACTAGAGAATTCATTTCCCCCAATGAAGGCACTGTGTACCCATGGGTGACACACTTATCTCTTCGAGAGCAATGTGTTCCCAACCAAGAAATGTTATCTCCGGTGAGGCTTGCGTCAGGAATGGTGATGCATTCCCCTAGAGAGGAGCAATGTTTCATTAGACGAGATGCATTGCATCATAGAGGATCAATGCATCCTTAGTTGTGATGCATTGTCTCTGCATTGTACCTAACCTATTAACCCCACAATTATATAGTTGTTGAAGGAAACAATAGATCACCACGTGGAGGCAATGCTTCCCCAACAGAGACACATTGTTGTTCTATATAATGTGTCTTAAATAAGCCCCTCCATTCACATAATTTCTTAAATCCTCTACGTCTTCTTAACATGCAAGTGGCTGCGAGTTGCTCTAGACTCTGGTATAGTGTGTCTGGAGTTTGTACATAATTCCAACGACAATTATTGTGGATTTCTCTTCTTTATTCATTTAGTGAGTTGATTCTCTTCTCTTTTATTATTTGGATAGGGAGATGATTTTCTCTATTCTTTGTATTTCTTATTGATGAGGGATTTCTCTTCTTACTAAGTTGTATTTAAAATAGAATTAACTACTTCTCCAACGTAATTGGATTAGAAACTAAATAGAATATTACTGCTTTATAGTTATCACTAAAAATCACATAAAAATAAACTCTATAATTTGTTAGTCATACAAAATTGAAAATTTTATTTGTTGATAAAAATAAAATAGTTACATTTTTAGAACGACTATTTATAAATTATAGTAAGCATTGTTAGTAAAACATCTAGAATAATGTTACTATTTCTCTTGAATTCAAACCTAAATAGACTATTCGTTGGTGAAAATAACTTACTTGTATTGTTAAAATGATTAATGAAGAATAGAAACCTTCTACAAAAATGCTACTATTGCTTTGGAACTTTAAATTATGTAGTTGAGAAAATATTATGATAAATAACATATAAATTTAGTACATGTAATAACTAAAAAATATGCATGACAAAATATTCATGTGTTTTATAATTATAGGAACATGGAATCTAGTTCATGTGCACAAATAGTGAAGATTTGATGTTATGGCTAATTTCTCTCTAATAGGTCTTACTTTAGTCAATCTAATAGACCCATCAATATTACACTTATGAATACTCTACTCAAGTGCAGGTAATGTATTCATAAAATACTTGGCATCAATCCCAAACACTTCTTTATTATATCTTTTTCCTAGAGAGCATCATATGCCCATACAAGTTGACAACAATTATTAATTTTGAACTCTATTCTCAATTTCATCTAATGCTTATATTTATGTCTTTCTTGATAAGGTACCTATCCACCAATGTTTATTTCTAGTTACATGTTTCTGATCAATAAATTTTAGACATTAAATAATATTGTAACTCCAATAAAAAATGAACCACCTCAATTTTGTCAAAACCCTAGTATTGATAATAAATATAGTGGTCAAGAGATTAAGGAGAAGGAAGAAAATATTGAATAGGAAGGCAACTCAATAACTAAAATTGTTGATGACTGCGACATGAATGATCTTGATTTAGACGGGTATTCGTATCAAATCCATGACATTGTATCTATCTTGATTTCCATCTCAGAGTTATTTTCTAGTGATTTGGTAGACTACAATATAGTTGACGAATATGTATCTTTCCAATATGATGAATGGATAGATGATTTTTGCCTTGCAGTTCATATCAATTATACCCCTTATAACAATGAAATTTGTAAGGGTGCTTTGTTTGCATCTAAAGCAGTCATGATTGAGAAGAGTCAAAAATGATCGATACAAGACAATGTCCATTACTGAACTCAATGCTCAAACAATATCTTTGTCAATCTTGATTCTATTCAAGACCAACACTGTCTTTGGAGTTTGGATGCTTTTCATTTCAAAAGAACAGTTGGAAAGTGGAAGAAAAAGCATTGTAGTGAAAACCACACTTGTCAACTAATAGTTTTAAATGGGGAGCGTTTCGAATGTACATCATCTTACATTGATCGTACAATCATGTCCATCCTAGTGGGTGAAGACCTTCTCTTATAGGAAAGGGGCTATTTCATGCAAAATCAAGTCTTCAAGAAGTGAGAGAAGGAATCATAATGTCATGATTGGATATGTGCACATGGAAAATTTGTGGCACATTCCTTATTGGAACATATAAATGGATGCTACAATAAATAAACTTGAATTTGATGGTCTAACATCTAAATACAAACCATCAATTATAAAATGTGAAGCAGTACTTGATATCAAAAAACCCTATATCACAATCTCTCACATTTCATTGAGGGTACTGATACAGGTCATTGGCTAGAAACCATGTATATGTTATAAATGGGGTCTTAAAAGGTTCTAGAAGATTACCAATACATGTATTAATTGTTCCCATATACTACATTCTATTTCAATGTGGTTTAGGAGGCATAATGAATCAATGAAACATGCTAATGAGGGATGCAAATTTCCTAGGTGCCTTCATGATATACTATATAAAATCAATCATTGAGAGTTACACTATGTGTGAACAATGATGAGTGGGTTGTTGATGACATATAGGGACACAATTTTCAAATCAAATTATGAAAATATGGTTCTAGTGAATACAATTATGGGTATCCTCAGTTTAGTCAAGTAATGTAATGTTTTCAATTTATTCAAATAACATAATATTTCAATTTAGTCAAGTAATATAATGTTTCAATTCAGTCAAGTAACATAATATTACAATTTCAATTTAGTCATGTAATGTAATGTTTCAATTTAGTTAAATAAAGTAATGTTTCAATTTCAATTTAGCAAGTAATCAATTTTTACTTCTTATTCAGATAGGTATTGATCATAGAGAAATATCATTCTGACTCTCACAACACCACATCATGTTGTCAAGTTGGCCTCTTACTGACTAGGGTGTATTGCACAACATTTCCTTAAGGTGTTTTTGGGGGGTTCATAAGCTTCAACCTATCCATATGTGTCTCAAACTGATCATTATCCTAGTTAACTATTGCGATAAGGCTACCAACACTTTTAGGCTCCCATGTTTTGAGATGATTGCCACGCTTCAGAATGTGGCAATTCTTCTAGGTCTTAATGAAGGTACCACTTGTTACAGTTGCATATCCTATAGGACCAAATGAGGGAAATTTATCTATGTGGTCTCACCTTGGTGAAAACTACTTGGGGAGTGCACCATATGGGATTCCCATGGGGCTCATTCGTCTGACATGGTTGCGTGACACATTTTTTGGGATGAATTTCATGATGGGAACTGAAGAGCATCAGGAAACAATGAGGTGTTGTATACTATAACATATGTCTTTTACTTCTTGGGTTGTTAATTGATTCTTATTAGTATAGAAGACCATGTTCACATATGAATTATCCCCATTGTGGCTGACTTTGTGAGTTGTAGCACATTGTCTAGAGTTGTTGCAACTCCAGCATACTTGTATAAGGAGTTGTAGAAGGTTATTACATGTTCACGGTTAAAGGCCCACTTGTCTAGATGTGTACAAATGTGGTGTTGGGAGAGGAAAGACTTGGAGGCCCAGGATCATTGACCATAAACTAGGGGGAGTGGCAATAAGATATTGTAATTGGATTCAGGTAATGAATCAACACAATTGTTTGCAAATTTATATAGTATATCATTATATAACTTGAATGTCTCAATAGGTGGCCTACTTTTGTTCAAAAAGATGAGATTAGAGAGGCTCTATTCAATTTTATGATACATCATTTGATCAAATTTTATCCTCTTATATGATGTTAACTTCTAATGAGTTAATTTACTTTAATATTACTTATTATGCCCTATTTTATATAAAGTATGTTATACTTCTAGTTGGGATTAACAGATGAAGTTAACTCCTTTCATGGAGGAGATTCTACAGAGACACTCAAAAATGTGTTGCGAGGACTGTGAGATTTGGTTGGACCAGGTGCCCCTAGTATGCTACAAAGTAGCAGAGTGGCACCTCCCAGATAGAGTACTTGTAAAGTTTGGATTTTTTCAAGTAAAACCTACTACTACTTTTCAACAACTTACTAGGATGGAAGTGAGAGGTCATGCTAGTAAGGATTGACAGAATCACTATCAGTATAAGGTAAAACTTTGGAACAACAAACATGAGAATCTAGTTTCCCCGTCAATGGCAGAGATGGTCTTTAGGATACATGTGCACTACACATCCTCTAAAGACATACTGCCACATACTCAATCTTAGGCATATAGGTTGATCCTCCTTTCTATTAGGCCACTACTCAACTATGTTGTTATCCAATCTCCTTCTTTCCATCTTCTTGACTCTTGTTCATATAAGTACCTTTTGGTATGCAAAATTCCATGCTTTAGGATAGAATAGACCTTATCAGGATTGTTTAACCCTAATTGACTCATTAGTATCCCATGGACATGCGATCACGGGATGTAATGAGACTGATAACTGAATCATGTGTAATTGGTGAATGATACTACTACACTATAGTACCAATAATAATTAGTTATACTAGTATGACCCTAGGATCTTAGAGTAAGGAAATTAGAGATTTCTCAAAAGGTTTTACCCTTTTTGACTAGTAGGATGAGTTAATATCTTAAATAAATGACTTATATAGTGGGGTAAATATAATAAAAATAATCTCAAATTGTAAAACTAGGTCTAAATTCATGTTCCTCACACCCAAATTATCTAACTTACATATTTTGGTCTTAATCAATTATTAAATACATCCTTAGTGGTGGTCTAGAAGGTAGGATATCGATTTAATTGATTTATTCATTTCAAACCATATATCTCGTTAATTTTGACCTAAGTCACTCGTTATATTACTGTCACGTGGGTTAGGTGAATGGGTTATTGGATCAGGTAGACAGAATGTGGACTTCATCTCCTAGCCCCAACTCCTCGCGTGTGTAGGGTTGGTTCAATCCAATGATGGACCTCCTCACCATTCTCTCTCCACATTTAACCAATTATCGCAATCCCTTCACCTTTCTTCTCGGCTTCCCCTCCCGAGTCCAGAGAGCCCTAACTCACCCACTCTCAAGCCCTAGATAACAAACACCTAAACTTCATTGCAAATTTCCCTTACCTCAGAGTCACTGAAGCCACGACAACCAAGCTCATGCCCATGTTAGGGTTTCTAAACCACCCTCAAGATCTACAAAACACTCCTCCACCATCAATTCCTCTTAAGGATCCATGTCTTGTCCAATGAATCTTGATCTTCATCAGTGGTAGTTCAAACCTTGTGATGATAGGTCGCACCACTGTGGACCAATTCCATGTGCAAAGAGCATACTGACATCACAATGTTCCTATTCCATGACTTTTTCCTTACTTCTCACTGTCCAGTTGCCACCTTCCTAACTGGAGGCTTGACGCTCACTGGATCTCTCCGGTCTAGGAGGAGGTGTTCAAGATGTGGCAATGAGTTTAAGAAGGTCTTCGAGATCCCTAGAGTCATATCCAATCGTCAGAAGGTTTTAATCATGGTGAACATTTGATCCCCAATCCTCTCTTTCTTAGTATATATACATTGATGCCTTATCAAACACCATGATTTTCTTGTTTCTAAGCTCCTTTGGTGTGTTGGGAGTTTGTGATTATGTCGAAACCCACATCCTAGACCATGCAAGGCTTACTGCAAGACCTCCTGAACCACACACTAGAGAAAGTGCCCTTCTCCCTTTTCGGCCTTACCTTGTTCCACTATGCAATGGATAGCTCTCGACATAGTTTTCCTGTGAATACTACATCAATGGATTTGGATGGCTCATGTGAAGTCCATTCTATACTCACTTTTATGTTCTCTTCCCTGGTTGACTCCATGCCCCCTCCCTTCCTATGGTTGAGATTGAGCCTCATTCTCACTACTTTGGTGACCATTGCTTCTCGAGCAAAAACTCAACAAGACTGTCTTGATCCCCCACAACTTCTAGAAATCTTCCCAGATCGCGAGGACCCAAAACTAGGGAGCTATCCCTTAAAGGTAAGATCCTTCACTCCATCAATGGCATGGGAGCAGGGATTTGGTCCCTGAGATGAATTTCCTCATATTGCCCTCAATGATTGTTTTTGCTAGTAGTACTTGCAAGGGGCATATCAACATTTTTGCCAGTTTTGACCCACATTTGATCGAAGGTTTCTCAATAATATATAAACTATATTACAATGTCACTGATGTTTTGTATCAGCATTAATTCAAGGGTATTTTGGTCTTTTCACTGTTTGGATTTTTATTTTATTCAAAAAGTCATAATTGATGGTGTAGCAAAATAATACATATAAATATATTTTTGAAATCAGCAAAAGGTGACAGATTTAATGAGATTGGTTTTAAGGCATGATTTCCAACTTAGAGTAGGTCATATTCTAATTAGTGAATTCAGTGGAATCACATTGATTTAAAAGTATAAATATGATGATTAGGTTGAGAAAGCCCTGACCCTGATTCAAAGGAGTGTTAATGAAATTCTAGATCTGACCATAAGGTATGTATGTCTTTAATTTTTTTTGGGCATTATTTGACTGAAACCTTCATTCTTTTAACGAAGCATCTCTTGAAGTATCAATTTTACTTGAAATCCAATTGTTAGACATTCATATTTTCTTCTATGGGTTCATATAAATTCTTATGGTTGTTAGAATTAATCTTTTGTAATAGGTCCTTAGACCCCTCCTGTTATGATTGCTATTTTATCTGAAACTCATCAAAATGCCAGTCTTGTTGCTCTATTTATGCATGCTACATATTTGACTAGAATATCTAGAATAGTTGTATTTGTGTATAACCATACTTATAAGGGGCGTGTGTATTCCGCCCAGGGTGTGTGTTTCCACCCTTATTTTGTTTAGGCCATGATCTTATAGTGTTATGGCCCTATTTTAGGTATATTTAGTCTACATTATTATGCATGCAAAGGTTTATCATTTTAAGTTGGTGTCATGGATAACTATTATGGCAAGGAACTTTTATTCATGATTGTAATTTTTATTTTAATATGGCTCATTTCTTCGCTAGAATTCTTTTGAACTTACTTAATTGCAAATAACCCCCTTCTTTTGGAAACATCTATTTTTGCACTTTTAACCCAATATAATGCTCAAAGTATTTATTATATGTACATACTCAACTATTTGCTGACCTCTATATTATTTCCTATGTTCTGGATGGTGTTCCCTTCCACCCATCTATAGGTACATTAGAAGACAAGGACTCAAGAAGATCATGTATATGTCATGGACTTAAGGATAGCTTGAAATGGCTAGGTTTTCCTCTGCACTCAATCCTACATGTTATTAATAGTATACCTCTTATAATGTCATGCCACCTTATGGTAAGGAACGATTGTATATGAAATTTCATGTAATTTGTTATAGTTTTATTTCAGCTACTTATCAACTTCCATGCTCTGTGTTATACATACCAATTGGGAAATAAAATCCCTCCTTTTCTTTTGATTTTGAATTGGATGGATTATTCCTCAATCCAGTAAAGAGTGGATCCCCTATCAAGTCCCACTCTTTACACATACTATCTGATCAATTATCGACCATAAGACTTTATGAGTATAATTAATTTTACACAATTAACTATTAAATTTTACTTTATCTCTATTATTTATTGTATACTTAATTTTGTTAACATGTTGAATCACATGTGTGCATCCAAGCAACCGTGCAACATGCATCCGCACATATTAGGAATGATGTTATAGCATCAAGGGGGCCTACTTTGAGAGTCTGCTTGACTACGCTCACCCATATCAACTAGAGTCATCTAGTGAGTCCACTCGTACCTCTACCACTATTTTTTATTTCATTTCCATCCAAACCTATACCACTACTCAGATTTCATTCCTACTCATACCCCTATGAGCCCCTAGTTCATGGGTTGGGGACAGACATGACAATACTTTGCATGATGTGGTACTTCTTTTTCATATAAAATCACGTCTGCAAACTGAACACTACTATGGAGTAGAGTCTTCTTGTTTCGCTCCATACACCCCAGTCCCAGCATCAGTTATCCATGAGAGTCAACCACATGGGCCACCTTATGTTACATATTCACTAACTCCGTTTGATAATACAATTTTTACACCCCCACTTGAGGGCATACCTTCCAGTTTTTAGAGTCCTTCACCCTGCCTCTATCTTTCCATTTTCCCCGTGGACCTCGTCATTCTTTTGCTACACATTGAGACCCATTTAGCCTTCTCCAGATGAGATCCCTACTCATGAGTCAGAGATACAAGGATGTGGGTGTACTTAGTTTATTTTTGTACTTGTTGTACAATTTTGTGCTTCTACCTCTACCAAGGTATTGATTTGTTTATAATTTGGATCTATAAACCCATTGTCTATTGTTTATGTACTTGGATCATAATTGTTGACTATGTTTTTTTTATGATATCAGTTTTGAAAAAATCGGCAAAAATATAATTATTGTATTAAATAAAATGCAACTAGTATTGTTAATGAATACATGTAAGATAGTTATTATTGTACAAATAAACATAAAAAACTAATAACTAGAAAATTTGAAAACATAATCAATTGAGTGCACTGCATCCTGCATGGGACACATTGCGGCTCCTGAAAAAATGTGACATGCATGGAGGCCCAGACGTATTAGTCCTATCACAGGACAATGCGTCTCAACCGGTGATGTGTTATTCCTCTCCGAGACAATGCACCTTAAGCTAGGAAGTATTGACCCCAACGGCCAAACAATGCATTTCTAGCCAAACGCATTGACTCACCGCGGGCCGATGCATCTCGGTTGTGGACACACACTGCTCCTAGAGAGAATAATGTATCACCCGCGGGACACATTGCCCTTTCGGTGGGGACAGACAGTGCATCCACTGTGGCAACGCATCATGCTATGTTGGTAATAAAAACATTAAAAAAAGTTATCCTGGTTTTAAGCCCTAATTATAAGGTGTCCGCTCATGAAAAAAATCCTTGCTTGGACATTGCCGGCGCCCATGACTGCTGGACCAAGAATGTGATGAAGCGCTTCATGAGAAGTAAACCAGGCGCCTAGTCAGCATCAGTCGTATAGCAACCTGCGGGAGGACATGACTCTGATGATCGATCAGCATCTCTTCCGACCGCACAAGTGGCACCTCGCTGATGCAGAAGCTGGGTGCATGTCATGGCCAGCTGCTGGCCGTGGGGACATACCCAGATGACAACCACACCGCCATTTGAGGTGTCGCATGAGGAGGATGAGGGTTGGGCATATTGTCGGCAGTAGTGGGTCGGATGGCCATCATGTCTTGTTGTCCGTGTCGTTGTTGTGAATCCTGGCCGTTGCTCTGTAAACCATGTAGTAATGATGTATCCCTCCACGCGGCAGTAGTGGATGTCGCTGCATGGCAGAAGTTCAACGTTGCTGTTGAAGAAGTGCGGCTGGTCCACTGTTACCGGCAACGACTTGCTCTTGCTGATCAATACCGGCGGGGAGGCGATCAACCGGCGATTGTTGCGGCCGATGTTGTTCCATGTGGCTGTTACTTGATAGCTCTTGCTCTGCCGCGACCTGCTCTGGTTCGTCGACGTCTCTGGTCGGGCTTGTGGGTGGTGGGGTCGATCCCATTTTCCTGAGCCAGTCGTCATTGGCGACCTTGCCGGCGCCCTTCATAGATAAGGGGATCTGGGGCAGTAAGGAAGTGAGAGGCTTGACGATGTGGCCATCGCAGGTGCCGCAGCTAGTATTTGCGCTGGAGGGAGGACATGCAAAAGCTGTTGATCGATCACGGCTGGCAGGCTGCCGGGACATACACAATGTCAGTACTAGCTGTCATCGCTGCCGCAGAAGTAGTGGCTGCAGGCAAGCTGGATGCTGACCATCTCTGCCTCTGCCTGTCCCTATCGTTCGCTTAAGAACTCGCGACCTTCTTCTTTTCCTTAAAACAGCGTTTCGGTACGGCGATCGCGTCCTCCACGTCTGCGGCAGCGGTGGACGCTGCTGTCGGCAGTGTATGTGGCGCCTGAAGCAGTGCAGCTACTGTTCCTTCGTTGTGGCCACTACTGATTTGATCGCTGCCATGGACAGCCGTGGACGTCAAAGCTACGGGATTGTGGATGGTGGGGTCGATCTCCATCCTTCCAAGGATTACCTTCGTAAGGCAAAAAGTTCAGTAATTATACTTTTCGTACATTAGCTGTATTAAAAGTTTATCAGATTCTAGCTTTTATATGTACGCACAATTGGATTATTAAATTTGGACTGAGCACGGACATCAAGACAATGGAATATGCGGGGGTGAACATAATTTGGTTGTGATCTACCTTTACGTGGTGAATTCGGTTATATTCAACTTTTTCGGACAATTTGATTAATTCGTTCAATTTATTTCAATTTATGGGTTAAACGGCTCATGAGCCGATGAAAAGTATATTTTATTTGGGTAATTAATTAGAGTACTTAGTCTTGACAAACTATTAAATAATTATAAGGAGACAAAAGGCAAGTGGGCAACAAGATGTGCCGCCACTCCTTTTGGATAGCAAAAGTAATTGTCCGGACACTACATCCATAGATTTGGAGGTAATAATGTTACAATTCATAACTTTTTGAATCTTTTTAAGTGAAAAGATCTAGAAGGTGGTGAATAGAGATTTTGGTTAATTTTAAAGAAATTAAAATATTTAACTCACAGAAATTTGAGAGAAGCAAGCAAGCACAAGAGGCCATAGAAATTAGGAGTGGTTCCGTCACGTCAGTCTATAACCTAGTTGTTTCCAACTAAGATTTCTAAATCATGTATTTTATTCCTTTTATATATCGATACACAATACATAAAATTTACCGTTGCCTTTCGTGGCGCAAGATTCACCCTCTTTTTCAACTCAAAGAGAACTACACCTCCTTTGACGAGTTGTAGAAGGTCACCCTCTTCACCTCTTCTTTGACAGACGCGGAAGAGCATTGTTGCTTCACCTCTTTTTTAATGGCTAGTGGAAGAGTACTGAATTAAGAAGACTCCTTCTCGCAGGTTCATTGACAGCCTTCACTCCAAGAAGTAGATCAAGAAAAATACAACAAAGAAGAAATAAAATGAAGAAAGAAAGAAATAAAATCAGCTCACAGGATATACAATCAATCTCTAATGGACAAGTTATGATGGTCCACTCCAAAAAGGTTTATGCAATGTAGTATTAGGTGGAGAAGATGCTATAGTTGAGATAAGGGCTTAGGTTAGAATTGAAGTACTGGACCTAGGCTCTCAAGAATGATGGCAAGAATGTACTATGCTCAAGTATGTGTATTGTTCAATTCTTGTGTCTAAGTGACCTAAGACCCCTCCTATTTCTAGGACATATTTACATGTGATTAGGGCAGCTTTGGAGAATGTTTAGAGTGTTCTTAGAGGTCAATTATTCGTTAGTATGGAATTGACTAAGTTGCAACGGTCAATTTGATCGTTAATAACTTTTAGTTCCAAAACATTTTTGGTCGAGAAATTATTCGACCGGACACTTCCTCGGTCGAGAAATATTTCGAATGAGTTTGGTTTAAGTGTCAAATTGACTCTAATGGCTAAGTGTCATTCTAACTACTTGGTCTACTGATTTAACGATCTATACTTGGTCCAAAAAAATTCAACTGAACATGTCTTAGTGGAAAAACTTCTCGATCGATGTAGTCTCTATAAATGTGTAAATGTGTGAAAAAATTATCCAATGACTTAACTAATGAAACCTATCAACCCTACAGGCTTCATATGAGTGTGGGTTAGGGTGTGAGATAGGTTTTGGAAGATGATCACTTGTCCTTACATCATATCTATCAAGTTGTATAAAAACACACGTGTACACTCAATTACATGCTACAACTTGATTTGCAAGCATCCAAACATGTAAAATTTGTAAGGTCTTTATAGTGGGATCTTTGACTAAGTTCCTTAATCACCTAAGATACATAATATATATGTTAGTAATATAATTAGGGAAACATTTGCATCATTGAAATATGAGTGTGGCATATCAAAAGGCCAAAAATCTCCCCTTTTTTGTTGATGACAAATATTTCCATAAGATAAATTGTAAGTAGAAAAATTAAAACTTCAAACCTTTATATTGCTTTGTTGATAGTTGATAGCCAAATTTATCTCCAATTTATCTCATGGGTTATTCACCCCCTTTTGTCGAAGTCAAAAAGGGTCAACACTTACCACCTCCCTCAAGGAGATACTACCCCTTAACAAGATAGTCATTTTGGAGAGGGAAAAATGTGTGCATGATGTATTAGTTAAAAATGGATATAAAAAAGATAGACATTAAGGCATGGTAAAAAATTGATACGATCAAGGAACATAAAAAGAGGGTTGTGTAATTTCCAATGAAAGGTTAAGTCCTTCATGACAAAAAGATCCCATAAAGCATAAATATCAAAAAAAGTACTCTAAACCAATGGTAAGGAATGTTAAGTCCACCATGATATAGAGAGGCCATGAAAATCAAAAGTTGAAATTAAAATTATTTTCTCAATCATTTTTAAGGGATGCTAAGCCCAAAAATGATTAGAGAATCCACTAAGCACAAAAATGAGGTCAACAGAAGTATTTGTAGACCAAATATAAAGGATGTTAAGCTCATATTGGTATAGAGGAGCCATTAAGTGCCATAAAATAGTTCTTAAAAGAATCTCTAGAACATCAGAGGATGTTAACCTTTGTTGATATAGAGTATCATTTAAGAGAGGGGAGATAAGAAAGTTTATTAAATGATTTTGAGCTCCCCCTTAGTCTCATGCCGAGTAAAAAGAGCTCAATCCTATAAAAAAGGATTAAAAAAATTACCATTCAAATTCCATTATAAGGCATATATGTCAGATATAGAAACCAAGAAATCAGTAAAAAATTTAGTATGTAAACCTACGTTTTGAAAGATTCAAATAAGTATTGTTATTGACGTTATTTCAGTTGAGACTATTTTTGACTGAGTTTCTACTCGGTCCAAGTTTTATTCGACCGTTATTCTCACAGATCTACTGCAAAAAATTAATTTGAGTACATTAATTGTGAATGTGATAGCACATGTTATTTAAATCCATGTTAACATTAAGAGCATTTACTGAATTACTTCTCCAAAAAGTTATATGTATCCATAATAACTTTAGGGTGACATAAAACTCTATTTCTTAATGTATTCATGGCAATATCAACAAGAGTAAAATGCTTGGAAATAGAAAGACATACATAAAAAGTGGCATGGATCTAAAGAAAAGACTTATAAATTCTTAAATAGATCAAGAATGAAATCCACATCTGGGTCATGTTCTCTAAATGAAGCATCTCCATAGCATTACACAATAGTTTCCCAAGTTAATGAATTTGTGGTCACTGAAGCATAGGCTTCAAGAAAAGTAGGAGATCGAGAGAAGTTGAAGTGGACAATGATATCTTGAAGTTGGGATTCAGAAAATTGTTTGTAATGAAGGTCAGATGATGATGTTGGTGGTTTTGAATAGTTGAAGTTTGGGTTGTATGTGTGGATACTCCCGTGATAAAGGATGAGAAGGATATTGATTCATGACATTTGATGTTAGGCTTGCATGCATTCATTGAAATATGTCATTGCATGGTGTTGATAATCCATGTGTTTCCCAAGTTGATAATAAAAAGCTTTGAAATATGCAAAGTCACTCTCATGAGTGCAAGAGGAAGGTGGTGGAGGAGGAGGAGTAGGTTCTTGTGGTGCCTCTTATAAATTTTTAGACCGCTTATGACCAAAGTCAATTCCCATCTTTTCAACAGTTTGAAGATTAATTTTGTGGGGAAGACGGTCTGAAGAGTATTCCAAGTTAGAGAGAGGTTCATCAATGGAATTCTCAATGAAATGACATATGAAATTGACAAAGGGTGGTGATCCCTTGTATTCAAGCATTTCATGAAAGAGAAGCTTCAAAAAGCTAATAGGAATTTTCTTGAGAATAGAATAAATGAGGTACATGTGAAATTGAGGAATTTTGGTTTTGTTTGCCCGAGGGGGAATATTTGAACAAATAATAATATTTATGATTCAGATTTCTTGAATGAGAGAAGATGAATAGAGAGTTCCTCGTGTCTAGTAAATAGTGGCATCGGGGAGAAGAAGAAATCTTTTAATACAAGTTAGGGAAATTTCTTCTCGTAAATAATTTGAAAACTCAGTTAGAGGATTGTTGGTGGTTACATGAATATTGTTACAACCCTGATTTTGGGTTCAGTTGCCGAGAAATGTAATTTCTCATATTAAGGATATTTAAACAAATAATGATATAATGTATTTGGAATAAATGGATTTTGTTTACAATGGCCTTAATGTTTGTGTTGTGGGCTTTATTGGCTATTGGGCCCAAATAACAAGAAAATTCAATTAGTGAATGAATAATTGAATATTTGAGAAATGAAAAATGTGGAAACCTCTAAAAGGCAAATCCAAAGAGGGATTTCATGCCTCTTGGGTTCCTTGGGTTCCAAGGAGTCCAAAGTTGCATAAAGAGTGCAATACGAAAAGAAAAGTTCAATTAAGTATTTCTTTATTAAGAAAGAAATTAAAAATAATGATAAAATGTGGAAAATGAGTGGAAAGAGGCATAAATGAGATTTCTTGGTGAATTTTCGTATCCATGAGGTTGCTAATATTAAAAGGAATTCCAATGAGGAAAATAAAAGAGAAATAAAGAGAAAACCTCAAAAAGAGTTATTTTAATAAGAAATAAACATGATAATGAAGAAATAATGCATATAGATGCATCTAGAAGGATAATGAATATACAATAAAAAGGATTTCGAAATAATAGAGTTTCTTGGGATCCAAGGAGTCCCAATAAAGAGGAAGGAAAGAGAAAATACTAAAATTGCAAAATAAGAGGATAATGTGATACATTATTAATGGATTTTGTGATAAGGATAGAAAGGAAGTATTTTCTAATAAAAGAGAATATAATTTTGGGGCCAATAGAGTTAAATAAAGCACAAGGAAGATAAAAAGAGAGAATTTCGAATTCCTTAATGGCCAAGGGTCAAGAGGAAACAAGGAATTAATTTAAAGAGAGGATTTATTCTCCATTATGAAAAGGCGGTTTCCTAATGAGGAGAAGCCTTGTTTTCTTCATAAGAAAGCATGTTAGGCCAGGGATGTCCTCCCCTACATAAGGGGTAGCACAATTGGTCGAATCCAAGAGAAATCTCATGTCTCCCACTCTCTTCTTCATCTTCTTTTTGCTCCTTTTCGTTTGAAACCCTAACCTTGGGGGTAGTTCTATCTCTGGATCAACGATGATTTGTGGAACTGTCTTGTTGGAGGCGAGAGGCTTCTACATCAACCCTGGACTGATCGGCTACCCTCTAATGCCCAGGACCTCACGCAGCATCACCGGAGAACTGCAACAGGGCTGCGTTGTGCAGGCCCAAGCGGTCGCGCACCTGACCATCCTGGCCGAGGGTCAGGGCTTGGATGGGGCTGTTGGAGGTGAGGGAGTCCTCCTTAGTGGCCGACAAGGTCAAGAGGAGAAGGGGGAGCCACACCCGCACAGCTAGGGCATCCGCAGCTGGGCTGCGATCGCGCAATAGAGCGTCGGGAGGAAGAAGAAGGGTAAAGGGTGCGTTGGACCATTCTACCCCTTCAGGGTATGAAGCAGCGACCACTTAAGTGGGGGCAGAGACGTAATTTGGTTATATTTTCCAAATCCACAATGTTGCATGAGCTTGACGACGTGGCGCAACCCGATTAGCCAAGTAAGTAAAATCTTGCTAAATTCATAATTAAAGATTCGTAACTCCGATTAGGATAAGTAATATATGAATTTTACTCAGAAGAACTAGAGGAATCCAATAAAAATGATATTAAAGATTGATTCCGTTCCTAATTACAAAAATACTATAAGTTGATGAAAAGTGCATTAAAGTTAAGTTAAAAACCATATTTGTAATTGAAGGTTGAATCTAGTATGCTTAATGGGTTAATTGAAATATTAATAACCTATTGAATGATAATGTTAGATTCAAACCTGATCTAGATGTAAAATTGCACGATTTAGGATTTTTACCTCATATGAGAATGATTAAATAATTTAGAAACCCTAATTTAGGGTAAACGAGGATAAGATCATATATGATTTGAAAAAGGTAAAAATATGTTGTTAAATGATGGTTCTAAATTATTTTAAGTACAAAAGTCCTTAATTCTGGATAAATAGCCTATATGTGGTAATTAAGGTTTTCTCATGAATAAAAGGTGGAAATGATGGTAAAATGAGTTCATAGGTTAATTAGACCCTAATGAACTTTGAATTGATGATAGGTGCGTATAATGATCTTGTCATGGATTAAAAGGATAAAAATAATAGCTTTAATGTAAAAGAAGCTTAATGAAATTAATTGATGATTAATGTGCCTGTAATATGAAAATAGAGTTATATGTTGTTAAGATAACCTTAATATTGAATAATAGATGAGATAATTAGGGTTTATGTGTAATGGCATAAAATTAGGGCTTAATATGGTAAAATATGAAGGGAAACCCTAATTTCAAAATGAAACCCTAAAATGGATACAAAAATCCTAGAAAGTGAATCCAAGTCAATAAAGTAGATTCTTGATAAAGTGTGTAATAAATAGAGTACATATTCTTTTTAGGAATTATGTGATTATTGAATTTCTTGCTTGGATTGCATTCTTGGTTGGATTTGTTTAATGCTTGTGAAATCATCAAATCAGGTATGTGGTTATGCTTATGATTATCCTGACTAGTTTTTCGAGGATTTTATCGACATTTCCCTCATGGCTTGGAATTACTGTTGGATGCTTGTATTTCATGCAACTATAGAGTGTTATGACTATCACTATGAATATACATGTATAACTGGCTAGATCCGAGTCCACCTCTGTGGCTTGTAAAGGCTAAAAAGGGGTAACCTAGAGTAAGGTCTAGGTTACCGTGGGTTAGAAATTGGGCTACCAAATGTAGTGCCATGAGACCCATATTGGCATGCCTTGAGTTAAGGAGTGGGCTACTTACGAGTAGTGCCATGTGACTCAACCCTAGAAACTAGTTCACCTATAGGTGGGACCATGAGGGGTTTAATGGGGATCTACCATAAGGAAGGTAGTATCCGGGTCTACTGCAGGGATAGCACAGAGGATAGGGTACTCATGGATCGTGGAGTTATATTTAAACCATAATCTTGGTTGTTAAATGATTAATTGAATGATTACATTGTTATCATAGTTGCACATTTATTGTTTCCCCCACATACCAGCTTCGGCTGACCGACGTTTTGTTTGTCGTCGTTTTAGGTACAAGCCAAAAGGACAAACAGTAAATCGTCATATTGTGAAATACATGAAGTAAAATACACGGATGATTAGTTAGAATAGAATCCATAAGTGGATAGAAGTTTAGAGATCTAAGTTTTCAAAAAGGTATGCAAAAGTTTATTTTCTTACAGTTTTCCCATTCAGTCTGTTAAAATTTGATAATTGTTCTTGGTTAACTGTCGAACCTTTGATCTGGAAGTTATGGGTGCAGCTTCGACCTCTCAGTCTCCCTTAATTGGGGGTTATCGGGAGGTGGGGTCGTAACATTTGGTATCAGAGCGTATGTTCCTCACTTAACCATTAATAATTATTAAATTTTACAAACTCCATAGAACCCAAGGGTAGAGGATTATCCGAAAGATGGAGGTGTCTAGAAAAGGATCACGCTCAGAATACGAGGACTCCCGGATCCATGTGACTTCCTGGCCAAAGTCTTAGGGTATGAATCAAAATAAGATACCTTTAGGACTTTCTCATCTTATTCATCCCTTCTCATCACAAATTTTGTTAAGGACCTTAATGATTAGGGTTTTCTCTCTTCTCCTCACCCTCTTCAGGTATGGGTAAGGTTGATAAGGTTTAAGGGATCCTCCACAAAATTAAATGAAAAGCATGTAAATAAGATGTCATGTACATAAGCTTAATAGATTAAGCACAAACTAAAGAATAAATACATGCTTAGGTCATATGACATAAGTTTTCATGCTCTCAGGAGAGACCTGAGGCTAGACCTTCTTGTCAGGAGGATAAGTAAAGAGAGTTATTCATGGAGGCAAAGATCTCCATTATAAGTAGAGACCTGGAACATCCTCTGAGGATGATGTTAACCCTAACCCTAAGTGAAGGTTAGAGAGAGAGGGAATGAAGAGTTAGACCAGGTGTTTGGATGGACATGCATTGGATTACATTTGATCCATGAGAGGTTGGATGACCTACTACCTCTGGTGACCCAACCCTGGAAAGGGTCGTGCATGTTAGAGTAAAGGATAGCTCCTTCTATGAGGAGGTTAGTGAAGGACCTGTAGAAACACTATGGGCTTATGCAAGTAGGACATAGCACGCACCCAGAGTACGTTAATAGTGCGAGCAATAAGTTGAAACCCTGGCCAGGAGAGTATGAAGGATAGCTTATGAGATAAGCATAAAGAGATAGGGATAACCTTGAGCAAACATAATAGGCTTCACCCACATGGAGGTATGCTTGTGAGCTTGATCCTTCACAAAGAGAGGACCTCTAATGGTGAGGTGGGTTGTAGGGTTAGCTCTAGAAAGAGAGAGAAGAAACCAAGCAAGAAGGTTGGAATCCTAGACTCTGAGATATGAGGAAAAGTAGGGAGTTGAGGATGATGCGGCCTAAGTGGATGATAGTGGTCGCCACATGCTTGATCCCTAGAGGTTGATGATGTCTTGGTTGCCATGAGAGGAACCAAACCCTAGAGAGAGGATGAATCTACTGATACCTCTGTGCCTTTGGTATAGGTGATTCCCTCCTAAGATAGGGAGAAGAGTTCCCTAGACCTGGAGAGGTATAGTAATAGGATTATGAGGCCTTGCACCTTATTGTTTGTCCTTGAGGAGGAATCAACTTTAAAGTGTTGATCGAGGAGAAGGATGACAGGAAGTGCATGTCATACCCTGTATATGTTGGACTTGTGGTTTAAAAGTTGAGCAGGCAGTGGTCATCAAAAGTGAACCTAGGGTTCTTAGGCCTAGAAGGGAAGGTGGTGTACCTAATGCTCATGATGAGAGTTGAGTTTCTATAGATGCGAGCATGACACTTCTTATGTTGAGAGGACACTACTACAGAACCTACCTTTAGTGTCAGTTATTTAAAGCCTTTAGTGTCGGTTTCTAAGCGACACCTATGTGGGCGACACTAAAAGCTCACCCATTAGGCGTCGGTTCCAAAACCGATGCCCAAACTCTTCGCGCGCCATCAGGGGACTACAGGCGTCAGTTATTAGATAAGAAACTGACACCCAAACTCTTCGTGCGCCACCGAAAGTGCGCCATCATGGGACTATAGGCGTCGGTTATTAGATAAGAAACCGACGCCCAAACTCTTCGCACACCATCATGGGACTATAGGCGTCGGTTATTAGATAAGAAACCGACGCCCAAACTCTTCGTGCACCATCATGGGACTATAGGCATCGGTTATTAGTTAAGAAACCGACGCCCAAACCCTTCACGCCAAAGAATCAGTGTCGGTTTTTTACAAATAACCGACGCCATATATCTTCGCTTGTTAAGGAAATAGACGTCGGTTTAGAGTAGCAAAACCGACACTATAACATTATGTGTCAGTTATTTACAAATAACCGACGCCTATTGTTTTTTTTCTGTCAGTCTGCAGACCTGCTGTGGCTGGTCGCAGGATGAGAAACCTGTTCAGTTCAGTTATGAACTGCAGGTTTTACGACATCCATTGATATCAGCCGACAACATGCCGCAAACCTGCAAAATTAACAATAAAAAAGTAGCACATGCATTTAGCAATGCAACCTGCAGTTCCATTTTATTTTCACACATTTATAAACATTCACACATGCTAGCAATCTGTAGTTCCATTCATTCACATTCACACATGTAGAAACATTCATATAGCAACCAACACTTTCATTCATTTTCACTCAGACACATGTAGAAACATCAAGACATGTAGAAACATTCACACATATATTATAATTCAGAAATTCATTTACAAAATATCATTGTTTAGTCATTATTTGCTATCAGGATCCCAATTATATTTTAAAGTCCCCACTATTTGTATGGTTGTTGCCCAATCTTCTCTTACTTCATTTAATTCTCCAATCGTATAGGGAGCATTAACATTTGGTAAGTCCTTTCCTGTAATGGGGTCAGCTTTAAACACCTGTAAAGAGAATGATATATATATATATATATATATATATATATATATATATATATATATATATATATATATAATTAATGAGCTATAAATAAGATTGATATATTTTGATCATATTATCTAATGAGACTATATAATACATGAGCAATACACTCAATATCCAGTGTGGCATGTTTGATAATCATGTGCATATATCACATGACATAGTATCCACATGCCCATCCGTTGTCTTGTGTAGCACAATATAAATTCAAACATACAAAATATTAAAAAATACAACTAATTAAGCATTGTTAACATAAATAATATATACATATATTGTAGTCGGGAACTTACTTTCACGTTCTTCCAAATTATTGGCTGGTTCTTTTTTGTGGGGACCTTTCCTCCAGTCTTTTTGTACTCCTCAAAACCCCTACATGTTAATGTAACACATAACATTGCAATTAAATAGTAATGTAATAACATATGTTAACGAATATGAAAAATGAAATATTTCTCACCGGAATATTGCCATTTTCATTATGTGTCCAAATCTTGTATTCAATTTACCCCCCTTAAGATCTAGATAATACACAGTGAACGTCTCGGGGGCAATAACCAGTAACTCCCAATGCCTACCCCTAGAGGAAAAAAAGCTAAAAATTAATAACTCAAAATCCACAATAAAATGTAATTTTCTTAAGTCCAAATTATAATAAGCAAAGTAAACTTACTCTACATTGAATGGAGCCATTATCACCGTCTTCTTTTTTATAGCAAAATTTGAAAAAGCCTCACAACAGTATTGTTGAACTGATGTAGGGTCTTTAGCTACTAGACTAATCAAAGATGGAATAAAAAACCCTACATGTTTGAATCCAAAATCTACACATGTGTTGTCTAAGTAGCTGCAAAATATGTATTAATTACGCATGCATTAATATATAAGAAACCAGATCACCAGATCATACACAAGGTATATGGATGTATAAAGAATATCTCACCTTATCCATAGCTCTATCACAGATGTATTTAGCCAATCATATCGAAACAACTCCAAAATATCTAGTATAAATAGTTTTGTTTCGTATGACTGGCCTATAGAATCTGAATCGGAAGAAACAGTTATAGGGGAGTTTATATCATGTTCCCCTAACCATATTGCCATACCCCTACAGTTAGGACCTAATGGGACAGGTAGGTCCTATGGAACCCAACTAGGTAATGTAGGAGGTGGAAGTGGAGGCCTAGATGCTGTGGGTGTCTTCTTTTTAACCTGTATATATATATAATTTCATATCAACTGCCATCATATACACACACTAACAATTGAACGTAATGTAAATTTACCATACCTTTTCAGTAAAGAGGACATCTGCTTTTAGCCACAATATCACTCCGCCTACTGCCTCACCATGCGTTTCACAATCTGGGTAGGCATATGGCAGTGGAAGATCCATCCACTGGGGGAATATATGTATCGGGCTCACCCGAATCCAACCAGCTGGTACTGGAGACCCGTGACACGTTTCCCCTGGTAGGGATGGGTAAGCCGACGCCTCTGCAACGACATATTCTTTACTTTTTAGACGGCATGGATTCAACCCCTACAAATTTTTGTGTAAAGAATGTTATATACATATATACATATCATCTTTTTTTGAAATGACTACATTTTCATATATACGTATCATCTTGAATTAAAAAACTAGTTACTATGTCATAAAAATACTTACAATGGATGTGCTAGGTGGTGGTTCTACATGATTACTCCCAACCTCTGTAGTAGGAGTAGGAGTAGAGTCTGCAGTAGGTATTGTCTGGTAAATGGTAGTCTGAGATGCCTGCCACTTTTTCATTGCTTCTTCGAGTTTTTCTTCGAGTTTCCTATCAAATAGCTTATCTACCTATACATGGATAAAAGAAACGTCAAATTCTAATTTTTGAATTCTCTTTTACAGTAACATTATAAAGAAAAATATGTTACCTCTTCTTGTGAAATTCCCACTTTTGGGACATATTTGTGCTGGGATGACCCAAAAAAAGATTTGATGCCCACACTAGCGCCTACAGCCCTAATACGTCCAGGATGCTCTGGGTTACCCAGAGAAACTGTCAATTCATCCTTTGTTCCCTCAGGGATGAACTTTCCTTGTTTCCTCAGCTCGTGCAGCTCCCGCTAATCGCCAAAACAAAAATTTGTACTTAAGTAAACAACACAAATAATCAATATTCGAATGATTGCTGTAAGAGTTGTATTTTACCATTTTTGCAACCGCCTCAGCAGTTGCGGCCTTAGTTATTTCTCCCTTCTTATTTTGCCTCCCAGCTATCCAGACATCATGGCGAGGCAGAGGTGTGCTACCTATGGTAGAGGACTCCTGAGTAGCAGCAGACTGAGTAGTAGCCTCAGACTGTAGTCTTTGGCGAACGCCTGCATACCCCTTTGGACCCATTGTGTGGTCATGCACATTCAATGCACGCCTTGATCTTTGTGCCTCACTGAGGGCCTAGTTAGTATGCAAATTAATGATTTGGTTAGTAACACTAAATGTTAATCTTGACTAGGTGAATACAACATATATTAATTAATGAGATTGAGACTGACGCCTAATACCTTGAATTCATCAGTTTTTCTTGAAGCGACAAACACGTCACATTCTTCTTTGTCCAGGAAGTTCCACTGTTCAGTGGCTGTCTTCTTCCTCTTGTCAGCTTCTTTTATGTATTCTCTGGTGAGATTTGTCCTATAGTTCCTTAGGACTCTCCCACAGCGTTGCATCACGCATTTACGATGCAGCTTTTCATCCAATTCAAATATACTCTGCAAAATAGAATTGCTATTAACTAGTATCCAAAAATTTAGTAATCTACAAAATGGAATTGCAAATTAATAATAACTCACGCATAAATCCCTCCATATTAAGTCTTTCTTCTCCTTAGAAATGTTATGCCAAGAATCTAAGCGACAACCGCAATGGCTACGAGTAACAAACCCAAGATATGAAACAAATGAATTGCGATTCACACCACATGCATTTCCTGCATTATCAAAATCCACAACAAGTTTGGGTCCATTGCCCTTTTGCGCAATTAACTTCTTCATCATAGTGATGCCCCTTCTCTTGTCAACTTTTTGGTGTTGTTGATCAAGTGCCTCAAGTGTTTCATATGGTACATGTGCATCATCAACCTAAATTTGACAAAATAATTCACATTTAAAAGATATAACTATAAATGGACATATAGATATAAATATATGATATATTTTTAAAACTTACATTGTGAGGCGGTGCATTGATGTCTTCACCCTCACGGTAGTCATCAGCACGGTCATCAGGAGAATGGTCAGCCATCTGCAAATTCACATTCAAAGTGTAAAGTTCACATTGTAAAGTAGTAATTCAAAGTGTAAAGCTCACATTGTAAAGTAATTCAAATTGTAAAGCTCACATTGTAAAGTAATTCAAATTGTAAAGTTCACATTGTAAAGTAATTCAAATTCTAAAGCTCACATTGTAAAGTTCAAATGCACATGACATGAGTTTTGATTTCATCACCAGTGTTGACTTTCAAGTTGTTACCGCAATGCCTACATGGACAGTAGAACCTATCTCCAGGTTGTTTCCTATGTTCCTCGGCAAATCTAATAAACTGGTCAAGATCAGAAATAAACTCTGGGGTGCAGCGATTGCGAATGGACATTCATGATCTATCCATTCTATGATCAAAGAGAAAACAAGTATATATTAGGACAAGATTAGGGTATAGGGTTAACAAATACATGTGATGTCATTCTTATATATAATAAATGTGTACCACCTATCCCATTCTTGAATACCTAATCTCACTAGTAAGTGTATAATGTGTATTGGGTTTTCAAGAAAATTTCAGCAGCATTTCCCCGCTGTTCTCCAAGTACATATGTACTTAGAGAACAAATGGGGAAATGCTGCCGAAATTTTCTTGAAAACCCAATACACATTATATACACTTACATCCTAAGTGAGATTAGGTTTTCAAGAACAGTCCCAAACTGGGGACTATCCAAGATTTACTCCTAATGAGTAAATCTTGGATGGGTTTCTAGGCCAACAAATAATGTGTTGTCATTCTTATACCTAAATTCCTAGTTCTTCAAGTTAGGGTGATTATTGATGTCTTTAAAAGCATGATTGACAATTTAGGGAAAAGTTCATCATTTACATTCCAATCATGTCACATGTGTGCATTACAGTTCATCATTAACCAAGAAGGTGATTAGGATTCTCACCAAGAATATAGCTAAACAATTAAACAATGATTATAGCTAAACTATTAAACAATAGACTTGCCACACATAAAACACCCTATACAACTATAAAACAAAAAGTATTAAGTATATATGCATGATACAATAACTATTTTGCATCACATTACAACAGACTTATCATTGATACCTTACTAACTTATTGCTACATTTACATATCATCACTTGATCAAAAATTACACCAGTACATTTAACCAAAGTATGCATTCTAAAATCTATGTCATGATTAGTTACATGTAATTTACTTGGATATACAGCAGTACCTGATTACTATGTCTTACATACAAAGTATGCATATTAAATTAACTAAGGCTTATCATAGAACATGTATTGTATAGACAATAGAGGATTCAGCTCAGTAGAAGCACAAAATCAGTACCTATACCCTAAAATCACACCTTTTTAGCATTTATTCTAACAGGTTTATGTACATCAATATGTGTATGAGCCCTAATTAAAATTGATTCTCATAGGAAGTAAATAAATTAAAAAAAAACACCTAGCAGCAGCCTAGGCGTGCCTTGGCACCGCCCAAGCAGCCACCGGAGCAGAGGAAGAAGGAAGAAGGAAGAAGGCAGGGCGGGCACCTTGAGGGAAGAGGAGCAGCGGCCGGAGCAAGACCTAGCAGCTGCCGGTGGCAAGGAGAGGAGCGGCGGAGAGGGCGGCGAGGCTAGGAGAGCTAGCTGCTACCGGCGGGCGGGCAACGACGGCGATGAGAAGAGGAGTTCCGACGAGCACGGAGCACAGAGGGCCGGTGAGCACGGTGGTGGTGGCGTGGAGGATGCGGCGTGGAAGGAGCGGCGGCGATGGAGCATGACGGCGGAGCACGAACGGCAGCAGGGAGCGGCGGCGGCGGCAGGGAGCAAGAAATCACCGGACCTCCAAGGGAAATCAGGAATGAAACAGGGAAAGGGGAAGAATCGGTCACGCTGGTAAGCTATTAAGTTGACAATAAGTGTCGGTTATTTAAAAAAACCGACAACTAAACCAACTGTGTCGGTTCTTTTCCAAAAACTGACACCTATACTAAATTATAGTCGTTGGTTTTTGAGTAAAAGACAATCGACAACTATTCTTGTCTCGCGAATACACTTTAGTCGTCGGTTATTTAGTTACGAACCGACGCCATATGTAAAATATTGGAGCCAATTTTTTCACTGGAATTTTGGTTTTGGCGGTTTAGTTTAGGTGTCGGTTGTTTATTAATTAACTGACACTTAATAAAAGCGGTACCCGTGTCTGGTCGACCTTCATAGATTGGATGTCAGTTTATGTTATCAACCGACACTGTAGAGTTTAGGTGTCGGTTTTTGTATACAATTGACACCTTGAAAAGTGACTTTATAAGCCATTTCTGTAGTAGTGGGAAAGGAAAACCCCTTAAGTTTAAGGTATGTTTGTTGAACCCCTCACAGCTAATTTGATGACAAAGGAAGGTGTTATCTTGATCCAATGTTGAGGAATGAAGAACAAGTATGACCTAGCATGACTAGTCAGTGGTCCGCTTCTGCCTTAGTAGTTGTTGGTTTAAGCATGCTCATGTGGATATAAACCCTAAGGATGTTTGTGACCTCGTTGTCAAGAGTTGTAGTTTCCTCCTATCCTGGGAAAGGGACCCTTTGGTAGGGTGTATATCAGTTTTATTGGTTTAAGTTAATCTAAAGAGGTCTCATAGTATCTTGAGAAGCTAAGTGAAAAGTACATTGTATGAGAATGAGACTGTAGACCCATAGATATCCATCTCTGAGTGCATGAGGATGTGTTACCATGGAGGTAACCAATATGGGGCCTGACCAAGGTAGGCAGGTCACCATGACCCCTATGACAGGATGAATGTCAGTCCATGTATACAAGGAGAGATAATGAAGGCTTGGGTAAGGTTCTAGGATGGACATGTACTATAAATGAAATCCTAAGTCTATCCTAGGGTCAGGTGGGGATAAGACCGGTGAAAGTGGAAGTTGCCTATTTCCCTGGTTGCACATGACCATAGGGTCGGGAGGTAACATCTATCATTGTCTGAGGGCTATGGGTTAGGAGATTAATCACCTTCATGAACTCATGGGACCCAAAGGGTAGATGAGTAGGGCACTCTCTAGATTCATAAGGGAAGAGGGATGACCCCAAAAGTGCCGGAACCCTATAGAACTAGACGAGATGACCAAGGATTGTGTGTAAACACAAGTAGGTTCGAAACCAGTGTTCCATGGAAGTAACCTTGATATCGAGATGATTGTGATGTGGAGACATAGGTGTCACATTTCAACCTAGATTTGAAGGTGTACCGGCATGGTGGGATGTACCATCTCTACTCTTGGAACAGGAAGAACTCTATATTTGGATTGCAGCCAAATGCTTATTTCTTCTTGTTATGGGAGTGAGAGATAGGAAAGTACGCATGCCATACACCAAGGATAAAAGATGATGTGGTTTGGAACGTTGCTACGAGATATGGGGACAGAGAAGATAACATACCCTGGTAAAGTGAATGATACATGGATGGTTTGCATATACTAAAGAGAAATAAGGTAGTCATCTTATAAGGATGTTTTTAGCATGATCTATGAGTTATACCAGGTTGAGTTTGAAAACCAAAGGAATAAGCTCAGAATGTTCTTGATGAAGAAGGACTTAGGGCTAAGATGAGATAATAAGTAGCATACAGGAAGGTGTATGTCATCAACCTTACCTAATAGATAACAAGGTGAAGTGGTAATGTATGCTCTGGTTGAGATATATCTACCTAGTTCGGTTGTTAGACTAACCCTAAGTTTGGAAAAGAAGATATGTTTGGCTAACACTAATGTAATGAGATCAGTTAATGGTTGTTTGGTTAGCCAGTCTAGTCCTTGATGTAATGAAAGGATGGTGGTAGAACCTCAGATGCACTTCTTTGGAAAAGAAGGTGATGAAACCCTGATAGAATGGTTTAGGGTTTTTGAGGTATTGATATTGAAGAATAATGACATACAGGAGATCATGATTTTAAGATCACCATACACCGTACTATGAAGATAATGAGTGATAGTGGTACTTTGGATACCTAAGATAAAGTTGCATGTGGTATATGGCCATGCAAGTCGAGGGTGAAGGACGAACACCAGTAACCCCATGCATTGATATAAAGGATAAAGAGTCCCCAAAAGAGAAAGGGAGTTCATCACTATGGATGTTGTAAGTTTCCCCTGGATCAAGGAAGGTCAAGATGCAATATGGGTTATGATAGATCACCTTACCTGGATGACATGAGAAAGAAAGAGTACTGTCAAGGGACAAGATCGGGTTGAACTACATATGAGAGAGATGGCTCAACTACACCATGAGGTTGAGTATAAAAGTTCTTGAGTTTGACCTAAAGGTTCCCTTCTAAAAGGTGGAAGTAGGTACATGAAGAACTCGATGTTAGTACAGTTTATCACCCCTAACTAATTGTTAGTATGATCCAGACTAAAGGGTCTGATGAGAGCATATGTACTCATTCAGGGTGATAGCTAGAGACAGTTCTTGTCCTATGAAAGATGTGAAGATAATCACCATAGCCAGTAATTGGGATTTAAAGAAGCTCTGTAAGAGAGGTTGTGTCAGTCACCACTTTAGTAAGGTGATGCTGGTGAAAGGACCACGTGATGGTTAGAAAAGGACCACAGTGTGTGTAGATGAAGTCACTTTGATCGTGCAATGGATGAAAGGAGCCTAGAGACGACAAGAGTCATGAGCAGATGCAAAGTAGACTGACATGCAGTTCACTGTGGGAGAATATGTGACATGAAAATCCGACCCCTCTAAGTTATAGCTAAGAGAGATGAGTCCCCGATGCATGGGTTCTTTTGACATGGTTTGGTGGAGAAGGTTAAGTTTGACCTTACCCCTCAGGATAAAGTATTGTGTGATGAGTTCCATGTGTCCAATTTAGAGCACTATGTGAGGTACCCCGACCATGTGCTGAGAAATGAACCTAGTGAGCCCCAGGGGAGGCTGAAATGGCCTGAGTCATCTGTGCAGTTTATAGACGCCAAGATGAAAGAACTCAGAGAAAAGAATATGTGATGATAAAGGTTCTTTGGAAGCGCCATGGGTAAGCTAAAGTTACGTAGGAGCCCTTGATGGACATGGAAAAGTCTTATCCTGGATTGTTTGTTTGCTTGATAGAATTTTGAGGACAAAATTCTGATAAGAGGGGAAGGATGTTACAACCCTGATTTTGGGTTCAGTTGCCGAGAAATGTAATTTCTCATATTAAGGATATTTAAACAAATAATGATATAATGTATTTGGAATAAATGGATTTTTTTTACAATAGCCTTGATGTTTGTGTTGTGGGCTTTATTGGCTATTGGGCCCAAATTACAAGAAAAGTCAATTAGTGAATGAATAATTGAATATTTGAGAAAAGAAAATTGTGAAAACCTCTAGAAGGAAAATCAAAAGAGGGATTTCGTGCCTCTTGGGTTCCTTGGGTTCCAAGGAGTCCAAAGTTGCATAAATAGTGCAATACGAAAAGAAAAGATCAATTAAGTGTTTCTTTATTAAGAAAGAAATTGAAAATAATGATAAAATGTGGAAAATGAGTGGAAAGCGGCATAAATGAGATTTCTTGGAGAATTTTTGTATCCATGAGGCTGCTAATATTAAAAGGAATGCCAATGAGGAAACTAAAAGAGAAATAAAGAGAAAACCTCAAAAAGAGTTATTTTAATAAGAAATAAACATGATAATGAAGAAATAATGCATATAGATGCATCTAGAAGGATAATGAATATCAAATAAAAAGGATTTCGAAATAATAGAGTTTCTTAGGATCCAAGGAGTCCCAATAAAGAGGAAGGAAAGAGAACATACTAAAATTGCAAAATAATAGGATAATGTGATACATTATTAATGGATTTTGTGATAAGGATATAAAGGAAGTATTTTCTAATAAAAGAGAATATAATTTCATGGCTAATAGAGTTAAAGCCAAGCATAAGAAAGATAAAAAGAGAGAACTTCGAATTCCTTAATGGCCAAGAGTCAAGAGGAAACAAGAAATTAATTTAAAGAGAGGATTTATTCTCCATTATGAAAAGGAGGTTTCCTAATGAGGAGAAGCCTTGTTTTCTTCATAGGCAAGCACGTTAGGGCGTGGATGTCCTCCCCTACATAAGGGGTAGCACCATTGGCCAAATCCAAGAGAAATGTCACATCTCCCTCTCTCTTCTTCATCTTCTTTTTGCTCCTTTTCATTTGAAACCCTAACCTTGGGGGTAGTTCTATCTATGGATCAACGACGAGCTGTGGAACAGTCTTGTTGGAGGCGAGAGGCTTCTACATCAACCCTGGACCGATCAGCTACACTCCAATGCCCAGGACCTCATGCAGCATCACCGAAGAACTGCAGTAGGGCTGCGTTGTACAGGCCCAAGCGGCCGCACACCCGGACATCCTAGCCGAGGGTTAGGGCTTAGATGGGGCCGTCGGAGGCGAGGGAGTCCTCCCTGGTGGCCGACAAGCTCAAGAGGAGAAGGGGGAGCCACACATGCATGACTAGGGCATCCGCAGCTGGGCTGCGATCGCACAGTAGCGCGTAGGGAGGAAGAAGAAGGGTAAAGGGTGCGTTGGACATTTCTACCCCTCCGGGGTATTCAGAAACGACCACTTAAGCGGGGGAAGAGACGTAATTTGGTTATATTTCCAAATCCACAATGTTTCATGAGCTTGACGACATGGCGCAACCCGACTGGCCAAGTAAGAAAAATCTTGCTAAATTCATAATTAAAGTTTGGTAACTCCAATTAGGACAAGTAATATATGAATTTTACTCAGGAGAACGATAGGAATCCAATAAAAATATAATTAAAGTTTGATTCCGTTCTTAATTGCAAAAATAATATAAGTTGATGAAAAGTACATTAAAGTTAAGTTAAAAACCATATTTGTAATTGAAGGTTGAATCTAGTATGCTTAATGGGTTAATTGAAGTATTAATAACTTGTTGAATGATAATGTTAGATTCGAACCTGATCTAGATGTAAAATTGCACCATTTAGGGTTTTTACCTCATATGAGAATGATTAAATAATTTAGAAACCCTAATTTAGGGTAAAAGAGGATAAGATCATATATGATTTGAAAAAGGTGAAAATACGTTGTTAAATGATGGTTCTAAATTATTTTGAGTACAAAAGTCCTTAATTCTGGATAAATACCCTATATGTGGTAATTAGGATTTTCTCATGAATAAAAGGTGGAAATGATGGTAAAATGAGTTCATAGGTTAATTAGACCCTAATGAACTTTGAATTGATGATAGGTGCGTATAATGATCTTGTCATGGATTAAAAGGATAAAAATAATAGCTTTAATGTAAAAGAAGCTTAATGAAATTAATTGATGATTAATGTGCCTCTAATATGAAAATACAGTTATATGTTGTTAAGATAACCTTAATATTGAAGAATAGATGAGATAATTAGGGTTTATGAATAATGGAATAAAATTAGGGATTAATATGGTAAAAGATGAAGGGAAACCCTAATTGCAAAATGAAACCCTAAAATGGATACAAAAACCCTAGAAAGTGAATCCAAGTCAATAAAGTAGATTCTTGATAAAGTGTGTAATAAATAGAGTACATATTCTTTTTAGGAATTATGTGATTATTGAATTGCTTGCTTGGATTGCATTCTTGGTTGGATTTGCTTAATGCTTGTTAAATCATCAAATCAGGTATGTGGTTACGCTTATGATTATCCCGACTAGTTTTCCGAGGATTTTATCGACGTTTCCCTCATGGCTTGAAATAACTGTTGGATGCTTTTATTTCATGCAATTATAGAGTGACTATGACTATCACTATGAATATACATGTATAACTGGCTAGATCCGGGTCCACCTCTGTGGCTTGTAAAGGCTAAAAAGGGGTAACCTAGAGTAAGATCTAGGTTACCGTGGGTTAGAAATTGGGTTACCAAGTGTAGTGCCATGAGACTCATTAGCATGCCATGAGTTAAGGAGTGGGCTAATTTTGAGTAGTGCCATTTGACTCAACCCTAGAAACTGGTTCACCTATAGGTGGCACCATGAGGGGTTTAATGGGGATCTACCATAAGGAAGGTAGTATCCGGGTCCACTACAGGGATAGCACAGAGGATAGGGTACTCATGGATCGCGAAGTTATATTTAAACTGTAATCTTGGTGTTAAATGATTAATTGAATGATTACGTTGTTATCATAGTTGCACGTTTATTGTTTCCCCCACATACCAGCTTCGGCTGACCGACGTTTTGTTTGTCGGCGTTTTAGGTACAAGCCAAAAGGACAAACAATAAATCGTCATGTTGTGAAATACATGAAGTAAAATACAAGGAGGATTAGTTAGAATAGAATCCATAAGTGGATAGAAGTTTAGAGATCTAAGTTTTCGAAAAGGTATGCAAAAGTTTATTTTCCTACAGTTTTCCCATTTAGTTTGTTAAAATTTGATAATTGTTCTTGGTTGACTGGTGAATCTTTGATCCAGAAGTTATGGGTGCAGCTTTAACCTCTCAGTCTCCCTTAATTGGGGGTTATCAAGAGGTGGGGTCGTAAAAAATATGGTGTGCAAAATCATCTTAGTTGATGTCTAGCAAGGTCGAGATTTTTCTCGACCCAATTCTCCAAAAGTAAAAAAAATGGCTAGTTCGTTTGATGGGAGTGTCAATTGCAAATTTTTGGTCTAAAGTTTTCTTGATCGGGGAGTAGTCAGTTGAACTTCTTATAGACCAAACTCTTGCTGGATTCAAATTTAAAATTTAGACCGAGGGACCAATCAGTCCTAATATTTTGTGACCGAGCTCTCTTTTGGATGAACTTTTTCTCGACATTAAACATTCTATTTCATTTTGAAAGAAAGTGGATTTGGTCAAAGTAATCAATAATTTAAATGATGAAAATATTTGATATGATAATTAGAGGTATTTAAAAATATAAATAAAATAAATTTGAATATTTTGAAAGCATGAGTGGCAATTTAAAAAGTCAAGATAGACTTATTCAAAAGGAGCAATATTTAATTTTTCTCTAATAATTCTGAGTTGTTCTTAAATTAAGGGGATTTTGTGGATTAATTTTGAATGTTTACATGATGTGGGCATATGTGATTGCGAAGAAAATTATGTTTATTTTTAAAAAAAATATTTAAATATAAAGATATGCACATTTACATCAAGTTAAGTTGACATAAGACATAATTATATCAAATTAAGCATAGGTCTAATCTCAACAAGTTTTCTTTTTTTTATTCTACAAGACAATCATCCAACAATTTCCTAAAAGTCTATCCTCACGACAACATGCTATTCTCTCTTCTTTACAGGCTGACCATGCACAAGATTTCCTATTTACCATTCCTATTGAAGGCTTTGGTTTGTCCATGTCTCCTGTTAAGTATCAATCTAACCTTCAATACCGACTCATGATCCCCTTGTATACTGATGATGAGCATTGCCCACTTTACAACACTACAGACCTTGATGCCTTTGGTGATCATGCCGTCCATTTCCGCTCACGACCAAGATATAATTTCTATCATGATGTTGTTCATGATGTTGTCGTTGACCTTGTCTCTTGGGCTGGGTTAAAAGCACTGAAGGAAGCTCATGTGGCCTTCCTCGGATCATGTACTGATGGTCTTCATGCACAACGTCTTGCTGATATTTTTTTATTTGATTGGACATACGATAAACACACATGTGTGTATCTCATTGGAGTTTCTCCCAAAACAGGCATCCTTTCAAACAATTTAAAAGTAGGTCAGGCAGCTTCAAACGATGCGATGAAAAAAGTCCACAAGCATGGTGCAGCATGTGAAGAAAATCATCACCATTTTCTACCTTTTGCTTTTGATAGTTTTGGGGTGTTTGCTGATGATGCAATTTCACTTCTTGGACGCCTTCAAAATATAATAAATAGGAATCTTATGATTTCTCCATCGACGTCCAATAATTTTGTTTTTAGATCCATAGGTTTTGCCATACAGAAAGGACTGGCAGTGCAATTTGTTGCGCATGCTTCTATTAAGGAAATTTTGTAATTGATGGATCTAAAAAATATGTTGTTCTTTCTTGATGACAAAGTGTGAATTTGGTATTGTGTTTTATTCTAAGTTGGGGATTTTGGAACCCAAACCATATCAGAGGCTTCCTTCTTTTGATATTCACCTGAAAAGGAATAATGTCCAAGGCGTTGACAATAATGACATGAGATAAAGGATATTTTACTTCTCTTTTCAAGATTTTGGAAATCTACAACTTTAATCTTGAGTATATATGTAGTTATAGTTTGGAAGCATAAGTCTTTTTGGTTTTAAGCATATGTGAGAATTTGTTCTTTGGTACATATCCTAAACCTCTCTATCCTACTTCTTTAGAGGAATTTCCTAAGACGTATCTAGACTTTTATTTTCTTACATTAAGCTAGAAACTTGTTTTTGTAATACAACATTTTCAATAAGCACTTTTAGTTAAATACAAATCTAATTGAGAAAGATTTGAAGGTAAAGTATCTATTTCTTTTATCAAAACATCATAATCTGAGTGTGTACATTAGACAAGTTGAGTTTGATAATCATTTAATTTAGTGAGCCTATCAACTTTTTCTTGACAGAGAAGATTATTGTTATTTTCAAGAACAAGTAATTGTGCTTATAGCTCTCAATAGATTTTTTAAAGTATTATTTGAATATTTTGGAGTATCATTTTTAGAACTAAGATTATCTAGACTAATGTGAAGTTCATCAATAATTTTAGTAAGTTTTTTCTTTTCTCTTTTTCAATCAATATATTTGTCATGAAGTTCTTCAAGACTATCATTAATTTCTAACTTCCCTAGAATTTCAATCTAGAATAAACGTGATCCAATAATGCAAAGTTACAATATCATTTTATTTTATGATGTAAAACCTTGGAATAACCCATGAATGTGAGGATAATACATTGATTTGCATCATATTCAAATAAATCACAATGTCTAGCCCTAATTATTCCATGAAGATAAGATAGGGGTATAAATAGTAATTGGCCCCATAACTATGTATAATATGTTACCTAGTTTCATTTATGGGAAATCTATGACATATTAGGGCTTTCCTTGATTTTTGGAAATATAACTCTTTTTTATGAATACTAATGTATATTGCTTTAAGTACCAAATGCTATAAAGTCCATGAATCTCACTTTAAACCTAAAATCTAATTCAATATTTGGATTCCTCATGATCAATTTAGCAAAACTAACAAGTTTCATTTTATTTAGATAAGAGTAGATATAGTAATTAAGATAAGAAAGAAAGAGTGAATAACTACATGTGTTTTCACCTTATTATCTTGTTATACTTCTTTGCTGTATTTCAAACCAAAAGGCAAAAGGTTTAGTCCCATATTGTTTGTGTTGGAGACTTCCCTCCTCCTTATATATGGACCCTTATCCATAGTACAATTGAGGAATAAAAGGGAATAGGCCCTACGCACGCGCATGGTGGGCCTTGCCAATGGGGTTTGGGTCGGCCCGGTCTGGAAACTCTTTAATCGGGCGCGTCGGCACACGTCGCATCCCGCGCACAGGGGGGGTACAAATCCGTCCTCCCGGAGCCCCTTGTGCGGGCGCGGCCCCAACTTGGTTTTGCCCTTCGGTTCATTGAACCATTTTTTAGCCTGGGCCGCTGCAATGCATATGTTCGTTTGGCAGTTCCAAACCACACCGCGTTTGCAACCAAACGCATCCTTTCCTGGTTATTTATGTTTGTTTTTCGTTGTCGTTTGACACAGACGAAAAAACTTCTCTCGTTTCTTCTTCCTCTCTTCTCCTTCGCCTGCAGTCTGTCCACTGGAAGAACGATCAGTCGCCTTTCGCTCATCGTCGTGACTGCGTGTGCGCGCTTCACGTTGCCAAACATTGTTGGATCCTGGGAGAGTAGCCGCGCAGGAGACTTTCGTACAAGCACTCTCCGTCGAGTACCGCGGAAATACTCTTAAGGATAGTGCTCTCTGCATGCCTCAGTGTATCTCTGGTAAAAGCTTTACTATTTACGGATTACATCGTGGTTTGTACCCAATTACTAACTACAATCTTAAGAGTATCTTGTTTCTCTGATGGGTACTAATATGGAAGGTTTTGAAACCCCCTTTATGCCTGTGACACCATCAAATAATAACAACCAAATCGTCACTGTTTCTACTATTTCGCAAACACCAATCCCTGATGTTACGAAAATTGAACAGTTTAATGGGCAACAATATAGGCGTTGGCAAGAAAAAATTATTACTACATTAGAAGTTTCTAATGTCTCGTTTGTTTTAACTGAACCCAAACCTAAAAATGATTCTGTTGATTAGGAAAAAGCAAATTGTATTTTTTGACATGTGATTCTAAGTACATTGTCTAACCAACTGTTTGACGCATACTTTCTAATTAAAATTGCATTCAAAATTTGGAAAAGTCTGAATAAGAAATATATTCTGGAAGAGGCTTCTACCTAAAAATTTACTTTTGCTAATTTTCTAAATTTTCATATGACTGAAGATAAAGATATAACAACTCAAATTCATGAATTTCAGATTTTACTTGATGATTTGAAAAATAAAAAAATTGATCTTCCTGAGTCTTTCGTTGTGGGTTCTTTAATTGAAAATTTGCCTGGTTCTTGGAAACATTACAAGAACAATTTAAAGCACAAAAGAAAGACAATGTCACTGGATGATGTAATAATATATATCCGAGTTGAAGATCAAAACCGTACTAGAGAAAAATCTGAACTGAATAAAGAGTTGTCATGTACTGCTAGCTTTGTTAATAATGAAGTTAAAGAAAATAAAGTTTCTACTGATCAGTCTAAAAATAAGTGGAAAAATAAGCAAGGGAAAGGAAATAAGAATAAATATAAAGGAAACAAAGATATTAATAAAAAGAATGTTTTTTGCTATGTTTGTGGAAAACCTGGTCATACTTATCCTAAATGCAGGCATAAGAAGAAATAAGCAGTGGATTCAAAGGAACCTTCAACCAACCTTGTTATTGAGGACGTATTTGTGGCATTTGTCAGCATTGTCAGTATGGGATCATTCCACCAGAATGATTGGATCATTGACTCAGGGGCTAGTTGTTGGGTTTTAGGGGAGGCAGAGAAGGCAGCAGAAAAAAAAATTTTCTCCCCCAAACCTAGAACAAGGAAATGTGTCAACGTCTATACAATAGGAAAGGATGGTTTGTGGAATCATACCTTGTCCCGAGGTGTGCTCGGAGACAATACCTCGCGCCTTGCGCGGTCTTCACCTCTGGTCTTGGACGATGTCTGTGCAACTCCTATTCGCACCGGGACTGACAGTATTGAAGGATGTCCTCCTAGCGGCAGAAACCTCCCGCCTCTGAAGTAGTCCACATGGACCACCTGGAACTCCAATCTCCTTGTCCCACAAGGAATTGGAAGGAGTAGCACCCTCCTGTCAGCGTACTACTTGCCAACACACTCTCCTACTACCAGTAGCAACTGCAGTTGTCTTTCCCTTGTTGTGCCTCCCTTATCGGGTAGCACTTGCTCGGGCTCTCTCGGGTACCAAAACCAGAGAGAACAACAACTTTGTAGAGCAACTGGTTTGCACTGAGTTGTACTTTGAGAAGCCCCCAATACCCCTATATATAGGAGGGTCATGGGACAGGGTTCTCCATCCCGGGCAATGCGAGACTAAAAGCAGGAGTAGAAGGGTTCGAGATTTTCCACAAAATAACCAAGTCGCAACCTGAACCGATCGTTTCACAACTGAAACGATCGGTTGGGGACCTAAACTGGTCGGTTGACACCTCAACCGATCGGTTGGGACACCTCAACCGGTCGGTTCATTTCTAAACCGGTCGGTTCGTGGTCCTGATCAGTTCCTGATTGACTTTCTTTCTTTTGTTTCTAATTGGTATCAAATACCAATCCTTGTTCCAATCAAATTGGGCAAATGAAACGAAAGGAAAATTCTCACCAATCCTACTTTCCCAACTTGCCCGGTTGCAATAGTTGAACTGATCGTTTCAACACTTGAAGTGATTGTTTCACCATGTCCTTGAGCTGATCGCCTCACCAAGCTGAGTCGATCAGTTCATCTCATGAGCCGATCGGTTGGGAGTGCAGATTGTGCAGAATCAGTCAATTGCAGTTTCAATCAATTTGATACTCTAATCAATCAGTCTAAGACCTTGAACACTATGATTTTGAGCTATCAATCAATTGAGTGTTTAATTGAACTACTAAACTCCTTTAGTAATCAATCTAAACATTGTTTGTGGACAAAACTCCTCTTCCAGGTTAAATCCTACGTGTGTGACCCTGTAAGTCCATTTCACGTTGGCAGTGAAAGTCCATAACACTTATGACTTCACAAGCAAAGAGCGGTGCCTAGTCACACATCAGTGCTACCCAAGTGAAAAAGAAAGTTGGAGAACAACTTTCAATCCTACAATCTGTGAATGGTGTTACAACGAATGTATAATTCCTTTGTCACTGATATCCTGAATGAACTCGAGGCATAGAACAGTCATCCTATCAATGTTCATTCACTTTCTTGATCTCAGAGCAGATTGGAAGAGATATGTATGACATCAATATCACATATTGATTCACACATGCATGTGCACGCCTATTTCAATCCTACTCATCAAGTGGCCTTGGATATCAAACTCCCTCAGGAGGGACAAATCCCATATCTATCACTCACCCCTCAAAAGCCCCATGTGTCAAAGCCACCCAATCATCACCTTTATAACAACCCATGTTTCAGGACTGCGTTTGATGATGTCAAAGTGTGCCCAATGACATGTGTTGAGTGTAGTGATTTCAGGTCAAAGAATCACACTCACCACCATCACTGTGAGTACTGACTGTGACTACCATGTCATGGTTCTATGTGTCAAAATCACGGTGGGTCTGTCCGGTACACTTGTTCTCTAACAAGTACCTATGTGTTTGGTTTGATATCTCTATATCATGACTAATGAGATTCTGTCATCAACCAACACCACAATCTAGTCTTGTGTGTCATTGCTGTCTATTTACCTTCCACAATGACATCCGACTAGGGACATAACAAGAATGTACAAACTCTTAGCATCCATATGATCTCATCGTTCAGGTCCTCAACCTGAAAGCATACGTCATTGAGTACTGTCATTCTCTAGACATTCAATCTGTTCTATCACTATCTCATATGACTGAACCAGAAAGAATTGGAAGCTTGCCTTTGATGTTTATCAAATCAATCTTAATATATCCCACCAATCATCCCATGATTGGCTCTCAGGGCACACATACCAACAGACTCCCAATTGCACTGCGAGCCAATCACCCTTGAATCATATTCATAGTGATCTTCAAACATGTCCCACATGTTACTGTGCTCTAGTGCGAACATAGTGAGTTATGGCAACACCTTGCCAAAGTCAGTATTAATTTCACATCTCTCATCTCTTCATTGTACATCATACGTATGAGATCGAGTTGTCGTAATATGCGATCTAGTATTCCTTTGCTAACGTTTAGCCACATTGCATGATCAATTCCATACTTGTCATCAATGAACGGAATATCTATAAGTTCATCTCATGAACTTCCAGATCCATATAGTATCCACTGCTATTCTCTAACACACAGATACTCGACATTTCCTTTTGAATGGTTTTATTGGAACACTTCCAATTATCAACAAACTTTCACTTTTATATATCCTATATATATTTTGCGATTAATTTTCTGTCCTTTCAGAAGTTCGCATCAATGTAACTCTTTACATTGAACTCTTCCTTATCACCATAGAACTAGTACTTCTCAAGTACTTATCAAGTTATCATGGTATTCCAGTAACCCTTACTGGAATTAGACAGACATCCACTCGTCATGTCCCACATACGAGTTATCAGGATGAGCACATCATATTGTCATGTCCTACATACAAGATGATGAACGCATTTTGTTCTTGCCATGTTGATACATGCAAGATAATGGGATGATTACATACATGATAGATCCATATCTATTCTTAGTGTTCCCATTCTTCATAAGAATTGGACACTTGGCCTCGGGTTACTAACTCCATGTAACATGGACAAGTTTTCTCCCACTGAATCTGTGCATACTGAACCCTTCAGTACAGATTGCCAATGTATGCTTTCTCTTTTCAGGTCAAGAGGTTTTCAAGAACTATCTCTATAGATCTCTATTCCTATCACATAGGAAACATCTCTGTCTTCCTTAAAGATAATTTCCACTTTTGGATTTCCATTCTAGAACATTTCCATTTCACATCAACACGTGGAATGTGAGCACGCTCCCACTAAATCACAGATCCCTTCTTTATCTTTGACATATCAGTCAAACCCTTTGACTATATCATCAAAGTAAAGATCCAATTCTGAGTTGCTTGTACTCAATCAATCACATTGATTCGTCCATTGTAACTTATAGACTTCACTTGCATTAGTGGATTCATAAACCTTATGGGTTGTGTCACATACACATCCTTGTTTTATTCCTCATAGGAATACGGTTTTAGTATCCATATGCCAAATGTCTTAGTCATTAAGTTGCAATCAACAAGCATCATCCTTCTCAAAATGTTATCCATGTGTCTTAACACTTAAGAGTCATTTGCACTTATGGATTTCATCCAATGAGTGCTACCATCAAGGTCATACCTTATGGTTTACATGAAAGTCATTTAGGATGTAATGGTCATAAACCATAACTCAAAATTCAGTTCCTCATATTCATCTAGATAGTTGACTCATCACATGAACAACTCATCCCATAGATAATTGAGGTGTAAGGATATAAGAATTCACATCCTTGTGATTCTTAATTTCTTTTATTAGTGTGGGGTGTTCTTTTATTAAGAAGAATTCAGTTATTTGATAATCATTCTCTAACTCCTTGATTTAGACATCATCATGCCTTAATCATGAGTTCACTATGATACACTATCATAATCACTCATAAGGATCTCAAACATTTGGTCCAAGTATTTCATTCATTGATCTCATCAAGAATTAACACTTTACCAAATTTGTACTTAATCTATGATATTCTTGAACACTTCAAGATATTCATATTGGTATTTCTTTAAACACCTTTTGAAGTATTAGCATTTGTTCCAATAGGTATGTAAATACATCACATGTATTATACCTAATAGGATAATCATTCTCCCACTACCATTAGTGAAGATTGATTAATCATGTCTAAGATATTCATGTCTCTTACTGGTTCTCTAACCAAAAGAGTCTAGATTTATCCATCATATGGACACTAGAAATGAATTTCTCATGATTGATGCTAATTTGATTGTTTGAGCTATCTATAACTTTTAGGTATCATTTTATCTTGTGCATATCAAATACCACAAGATAAACAAGGCATTGCCACAAAGATCATATCTTTAAAAGATCGAAACATCAACTTTATTGATTTCCATCATTGTCATACAATATGCAAAAATAAAGTGTTTCTATCTATTGGCAAATATGAAATAGCAGTTCATAACTGTATTACATGCCTTTTAGGATGAAAATAAACTAAAGTACTCCTATCTATGGCAGCAACATTTGCCCCATTTATTGAGTGCTTTTACACTTTACATCTTGGTATCATATACCTCAAACAGTGTTACAAGTTTACTTTCATGACACCTTTAAGTAGAGACGTATGTCGCCTCCTTCTTCTTTTGTTCTTCCAGATAGAGAGGACAATTCCTTTTCCAATGTCCTGGCTTTTGACAATGGTGGCAATTTCCTTTCTTGGTCACGCCTCCCTTGGCCTTGAGAGCTGAAGATGACTTGGGCTCCTGGCAAGCATCAGAACCTTTCTTGGCTTTACCCTTGCCCTTGCACTTAGACTTGCCTTTCTTGCTCATGATCACCATCGCAGACTTAGGCTTGTCCTTCTTCATCTGTATCTCGACTGTCCTCAACATGCCCAACAACTTTGAAAGTGGCCTATCAAAGTTTTTCATGTTGTAGTTCATCACAAACTGACTGTAGGATTCTGGCAACGATTACAGTATCACGTCAGTAGCCAACTCTTGGCTCAGTGGAAATCCCAGTCTTGTCAGGTTCTCCACATACCCAATCATCTTGAGTGTGTGAGGACCAACTGGATCTCCTTCTGTCATGACGCACTTGAATAGTGCCCTTGAGACATTGTATCTCTCTTATCGTGCTGGATCTTCATACATGTTCCTGAGATGCTGAATCATCTCAATGACACCCATGTTCTCATGTTGTCTCTGCAACTCGTGGTTCATAGAGCACAACATCAAGCACTTTGCATCAATGGCATCATCAGAATGCTTCTTGTAAGCATCCCTTTCTGCCTTTGGTGCATTAGGAGCAGGTTCCTCTGGAATTGGAGTATCCAGGACATAGAGCTTTCGCTCTTGAGTGAGAACAATTCTCAATGTCCTATACCAGTTGTGAAAGTTTGTCCCATTTAGCTTGTCCTTATCAAGGACCGATCGCAAAGAAAAGTGATTATTGTTTGTTGCCATTTGTACTAGAAAAATATGCAATTTTAGTCCAAAAACTCATTTTTTTGACTTATTTGATTGATTTGAAAAGTTGACGATATAATTAGGCCTTTAATTAATTATCGCTCCCACTATTTAATTCAAATTGATAGCCCTCACCATCAATTCGGAAGATTGCAGCGTACAACCTTCTAGTGGGCAAGATTCTGAAATCCTCTAAGTCATGGACCAGCTAGGGCTGTCACCCACAACTTAGATCTTCTGGTAGACAACCTTTGCCAATTGCATCATATACAACTCTTGATGAATGAACATGCGCAACACCTTGCCATGAACATTCCTTGCCTCTGGTCTTAAACGCTCTAAGAATCACCAGTTAAGTCTAACCCAAAAGCCGACACGGTAAACATGCACCCTGCTTTGGCAGAACCTACATGTCTACCCTTCACACTTCCACAAGATAGACGACGCAACACGCTTTTGCATAACCTATGCTTGGTTGATCGAGTTTTTCATGTGTGCCGCTAATGGAAGGCATATATGACTTAATATTTTAATGCGGGATTTGGTTTTTATATATATACATATCCAATCACCACAATACATAGTACGTATCATATGCATGCTATATCCCACAGAAAACATGCAAAATGATAAAAGCGATAATTATGGCCATCCTAATGTGATTCCTCGAGCCAAGAGGAATCACGGTCATCTAGGTCTACATCACATGCAACATGTACAAGATGAACTCTGTGCTTTGCCTTTCTGGGTTTGATCAACTCATCACATGAATGATCGGCTCGCCATCAGACTGGTCAGCTGGGTGTCACCAGCCGATCGGTTGGCTCCTCCAACCGATCGGTTCTCCTGGTCTTCGTGCATTTCATCATGGACTCCACCCGCTCGTCTCGCTCCTTGAACCGGTCATCAACCGATCGGCTCACTCCTTGAACCAATCGTCTCGAACGTCAACCGATCGGTTCACTCCTTGAACCGATCGTCTCAACTGTCGTTAGGATGTCCTCCGTTCTTCGACATAACAAGAAATAAAATTCTATCCTATTTTACATTGTAAAAAGAGAAACCTCGAGTTACATTTGAGGGGAGCAAAGGTAGGAAAGAAATCTCAAATTATTTTGAGTTACATCAGGAATAGGAGAAGGAAGATCGGTGCGCAGACCGAGATGCAAGCAACCACATACAACCATACACATATAGGGTTTATTGGCCATAACCACACTATACATCCACCACAAAACTCATTTAAGGGCGACGCATATCGATTGCATTAATAATACATATTATATATGTAAATTGGGATTTGTGGATTTAGGATTTGGCATGCATAAAGCCAATATTATTCGCATCGTATGCAATAAATAAAGGTGACAAACCAAAATCGATCATATCGATAATCCTAAAGTATAAAGGAGTTGACGTGGCTCTGATACCACTGTTGGGTTTTAGGGGAGGCAGAGAAGGCAGCGGAAACAAAAATTTTCTCCCCCAAACCCAGAACAAGGAAACACGTCAACGTCTATACAATAGGAAAGGATGGTTTGTGGAATCATACCTTGTCCCGAGGCTTTCTCGGTGACAATACCTCGCGCCTTGCACGGTCTTCACCTCCAATCTTGGACGGTGTCTGTGCAGCTCCTGGTCACACCGGGACTGACAGGATTGAAGGTTGTCCTCCTAGCGGCAAAAACCTCCCGCCTATGTAGTAGTCCACATGGACCACCTGGAACTCCAATCTCCTTGTCCCACAAGAAATTGGAAGGAGTCGCACCCTCCTGTCAACGTACTAGTCGCCAACACACTCTCCTGCTACCAGTAGCAACTGCAGTTGTCTTTCCCTTGTTGTGCCTCCCTTATCGGGTAGCACTTGCTCGGGCTCTCTCGGTTACCAAAACCAGAGAGACTGAAAACTTTGCAGAGCAACTGGTTTGCACTAAGTTGTACTTTGAGAAGCCCCCAATACCCCTATATATAGGAGGACCATGGGATAGGGTTCTCCATCCCGGGCAATGCGGGACTAAAAGTAGGAGTAGAAGGGTTCGAGATTTTCCACAAAACAACCAACTCACAACCTGAACCGATCGTTTCACAACTGAAACAGTTAGTTGGGGACCTGAACCGGTCAGTTGACACCTCAACCGATCGGTTGGGACACCTCAACCGGTCGGTTTGTGGTCCTGATCAGTTCCCGATTGACTTTCCTTCTTTTGTTTCTAATTGGTATCAAATGCCAATCCTTGTTCCAATCATAATTGGGCAAGTGAAACGAAAGAAAAATTCTCACCAATCCTGCTTTCCCAACTTGCTCGGTTGCAACAGTTGAACTGATCGTTTCAACACTTGAAGAGATTGTTTCACCCTGTCCTTGAGCCGATCGACTCACCAAGTTGAGTCGGTCGGTTCATCTCATGAGCTGATCGGTTGGGAGTACAAATTGTGTAGAATTAGTCAATTGCACTTTCAATCAATTCGATACTCTAATCAATCAGTCCAACACCTTGAACACTATGATTTTGAGCTATCAATCAATTGAGTGTTTAATTGAACTACTAAACTCCTTTAGTAATCAATCTAAACATTGTTTGTGGACAAAACTCCTCTTCCAAGTTAAATCCTATGTGTGTGACCCTGCATGTCCATTTCACGTTGGAAGTGAAAGTCCATAACACTTATGACTTCACAAGCAAAGAGTGGTGCCTAGTCACACATCAGTACTACCCAAGTGAAAAAGAAAGTTGGAGAACAACTTTCAATCCTACAATCCGTGAATGGTGTTACAACGAATGTATAATTACTTTGTCACTGATATCCCGAATGAACTCGAGGCATGGAACAGTCATCCTGTCAACGTTCATTCACTTTCTTGATCTCAGAGCAGATTGGAAGAGATATGTATGACATCAATCTCACATACTAATTCACACATGCGTGCAGACACCTATTTCAATCCTACTCATCAAGTGGCCTTGGATATCAAACTCCCTCAGGAGGGACAAATCCCATATCTATCACTCACCCCTCAAAAGCCGCATGGGTCAAAGCCACCCAATCATCACCTTTATAACAACCCATGTTTTAGGACCGCGTTTGATGATGTTAAAGTGTGCCCAACGACATGTGTTGAGTGTAGTGATTTCAGGTCAAAGAATCACACTCACCACCATCACTGTGAGTACTGACTGTGACTACCATGTCAAAGTTCCATGTGTCAAACTCACGGTGGGTCTGTCCGGTACACTTGTTCTCTAACAAGTACCTATGTGTTTGGTTTGATATCTATATATCATGACTAATGAGATTCTGTCATCAACCAACACCACAATCTAGTCTTGTGTGTCATTGTTGTCTATTTACCTTCCACAATGACATCCGACTAGGGACATAACAAGAATGTACAAACTCTTAGCATCTGTATGATCTCATCGTTCAGGTCCTCAACCTGAAAGCATACGTCATTGAGTACTGTCATTCTCTAGACATTCAATATGTTCTATCACTATCTCATATGACTGAACCAGAAAGAATTGGAAGCTTGCCTTTGATGTTTATCAAATCAATCTTAGTGTATCCCACCAATCATCCCATGATTAGCTCTTAGGGCACACATACCAACACTAGTCGCCACATCAGTGGAAACAGAGATGCCTTTGTGACCTACACTGAAGTAGGACAGGAGGAACATTGGGTTGTCATGGGTAACTCAACTGCTTCTCCTGTGACTGGAAAGGGCAATGAAATGATCAAGATGACTTCTAGAAAAATTCTACTGATCAAAGATGTGTTGTTTGTCCCATATATCTGTGTTAATTTAATTTATGTTTCTCAACTTGTTAAGTTTGGGGTGAAAGTGTCCTTTGAATCAATCAAGGTCATTCTCACCAAGTCTGGGGACTACTTAGGCATGGGTTACTGCTCAAATGGTCTCTTTCTGCTGAATGTACCAAACTCTTCTGCTAATGAAATAAGTCCTTAGGGCTTATATCGTTGATTCCTTTGATGTATGGCACAGTAGATTAGGACATGTTAATTTTAAATATTTACAACACATGAAATACTTAGGTTTACTAAAGGATATTGATGGTGTTGTTAATTTAAATAATAAATGTCAAATATGTGCTGAAACTAAATCTACCAAGAAACCGTGTCCTCAAATTTCACATAGAAATTCTGAATTGCTCGATTTAATTCACACTGATCTTGGAGATTTAAAAGAAAATCTATCTAGAGGTGGGAAACGTTTCTACATTATTTTTGTAGATGATTTCTCACGATATATAAAATTATATTTACTACATTCAAAGGATGAAGCCTTTGGAATGTTTGTTAATTATAAAACAGAAGTAGAAAATCAACTCAATAAGAAAATAAAATGTCTTCGCTCAGATAGGGGTGGTGAATATGATTGTTCTCCTTTTAATGAATTTTGTGTGAATCATGATATTATACATGAATACACACCTCCATATTCGCCTCAATCAAATGGTATTACTGAACGTAAAAATATAACTCTAAAGGAGATGATGAATTCTATTTTAATCAATTCAGGAGCACCCAACAACTTGTGGGCGGAAGCGATTTTGTCATATTGTTTTCTTCAAAATCGCATTCCTTGTAGGAAGACAAATAAGACACCATATGAATTATGGAAATGGTATCCTCCTAATTTGAAATACCTCAAAGTGTAGGGGTGTCTAGCTAAAGTATTATTAAGTGAGCCTAAAAAACAAAAATTGGGATCTAGAACCCTAGATGGTGTTTTTATAGGTTATGCTCAGAATAGTGCTGCATATAGATTCTTGGTTATTATAAGTGGCAACAATGTTGTAGAACCTAATACAATTGTTGAATCTAAAAATGCTGAATTTTTTGAGCATATTTTTCCTATGAAAACTCCCTTAGAAAACTTAGCTAATCCTTCAAATGAAATTTTAGAGAATATCCCAAGTACATCCAATTCTAATGATGTTTTAGAATCGGATGATATAGAACCTAGAAGATCCACTAGGATGAGGAAGGAAAAGAATCTTGGTGATGATTTCTATTCCTTTATAGTGGATAATGACCCTCAATCTTACAATGAAGCTATTAATTCAACTGATTCCTCTTTATGGAAGGAAGCAATTAATAGTGAGATTGAATCTATATTATCTAATCATACATGGGAACTAGTGGAACTTCCACCAGGTATTAAACCCATAGGGTGTAAATGGATATTTAAAAGAAAATTGAAAATATATGGGATTGTAGATAAATACAAAGCTCGTTTAGTTTCCAAGGGATATAAACAACAAAAGGATATTGACTATTTTGATACCTTTGCTCCTGTTACTAGAATCTCTTCAATCATGATTTTAATTGCTTTGGCATCTATTATGAAATTAATTATACACCAAATGGATGTTAAAACTACTTTCTTGAATGGAGATTTAGATGAGGAAATTTATATGGATCAACCCGAAGGGTATGTAGTTTCGGGAAAAGAAAATATGGTATGCAAACTAATCAAATCTCTCTAAGGGTTGAAACAAGCACCTAAACAGTGGCATGAGAAATTTGATAAGGTCGTTGTATCATATGGATTCCATATAAATGAAGGAGACAAATGTATATATTCCAAAGTCAATGACCAAGATTGTGTTATAATATGTCTCTATGTAGATGACATGCTTATTTTTGGTACTAATATTAATATAATAAATAGTACATAAGGCTTCTTGGCTTCTAATTTTGACATGAAAGATATGGGAGAGGCTGATATAATTTTAGGAATTAAACTTCTTAAAAATGATGATTGCATCATGCTATCCCAAGAACACTATGTTGAGAAAATTCTCAATAAGTTTTCAATGTTTGATTGTAAGCCGTTAAGTACACCTTTTAATCCTAATTGCAATCTCAAGAAAAATAAAAGTAATAGTGTTCAACAAGTCAAATATGCACAAGTAATTGGAAGCCTGATGTACTTAATGAATTGTACTCGTCCAGATCTAGCATATGCAGTAGGGAGATTAAGTAGATATACTCAAAATCCTAATAAGGATCATTGGGATGCTCTACGTAGGGTTTTAAGATACCTTAAAGGCACAATTAATCATGGATTGATTTTTTGTGGATCTCCAACTGTGCTAGAAGGATTTTGTGATGCCAATTGGATTTCGAATTCAGATGAATTGAAATCTACAAGTGGCTACATATTCACTATGGGTGGAGGTGTTGTGTCTTGGAAATCTTCCAAGCAAACTTGTATAGCTCGTTCCACTATGGAATCTAAGTTTATTTCCTTAGAAAGGCTGGAACTGCAGCTGAATGGCTAAGACATGTTCTAATGGATCTTCCCATTTGGGAGAAACCTTCTCCACCAGTGTTTATACACTGTGATAATCAAGCTGCCATAGCAAGAGCTAAAAACAAAGTTTACAATGGGAAGAGTAGACATATTCATCTACGTCACAATATTGTGAGGCAACTTGTATGTAATAGCATAATCTCTATGGATTATGTAAAGTTGGAATTAAATTTAGTCGATCCTCTGACAAAGCCATTAAGTCAAAGACTAGTGAGCGATACATCGAGGAGAATGGGATTATGCCCTTACCAAATGTCGAAGTGGTGGATATCCAACCTTCATGAACGGTGATCCCGGGAAGAAGGTTCAATGGGAAAATCGAAGTCACTGGATGACTCAATGTGTTGTAATAAATGTATCTCATTCTTATGATGTAAACAATAATTTGCAATGATTCAGTTGAATATATTTCTTAATGGATTTCATAGACATTAATGGTGATGTATATACTGCAATATATGCTTGATGAAAGTCCAACTATATGAGTGTGGAGTGGGGCCACTCCTGTTGAGATTTGGGTAGATCTCTAGAGCATTCATGAATTTTCCCAGTAGGCGCATGGCCTAAAGGCGCCAATCCATAAGAAAGGTAATTGATTTTATAAATGTCATGTGAGTAATGTACCACTAATCAGATAAAGGAGGAATTAGTTCAAGAACATAGTTCCACTAATCTTCTACAGATTAGGTACATCTACTCTATGCTTTAGTTCAAAGAACACAGTTCTACCAAAGCTTATACATGTCATTTGTTTAAGTTCTTCCAGTGGTCAACTTGGTTTTTATGTTGTTTGTTTTGAAATAGTGGGGGATTGTTATACTTCTTTACTGTATTTCAAACCAAAAGGCAAAAGGTTTAGTCCCATATTGCTTGTGTTGGAGACTTCCATCCTCCTTATATATGGACCCTTGTCCATAATACAATTGAGGAATGAAAGGGAATAGGCCCTACGCACGCGCATGGTGGGCCTTGCCAATGGGGTTTGGGCATGCCTGGTCTAGAAACCCTTTAATCGGGTGCAACGGTGCACGTCGCATCCCGCGCACAGGGGTGCAAATCCGGCCTCCCGGAGCCCCTTGTGCGGGTGCGGCCCCAGCTTGGTTTTGCCCTTCGGTTCACTGAACTATTTTTTAACCTGGGTCGTTGCAATGCATCTGTTTGTTTGGAAGTTCCAAAATGTTGTTGGATCCTGGGAGAGTAGCCGCGCAGGAGACTTCGCACAGACGCTCGCCGTCGAGTACCACAGAAATACTCTTAAGGACAGTGCTCTCTGCACGCCTCAACGTATCTCTGGTAAAAGTTTTACTGTTTACGGATTTCATCGCGGTTAGTATCCAATTACGAACTACATATCTAACCAATGCAATTGATTGTCCATTTTCAGCCTAAGTTATTCTAGATAACGACATATCCGACTATAACCGTGCTTCCAGCATTTTTCCGCTGTACACGGGTTTGTACCGAACCGTAGGATGGGCATCTAAGGGCTATGCTCTCATCCCCTACCTCTCGCATATGGCAAGTTGGGGTAAATAGAAACCCAACGTCCTACTAACTCTTTTTCTCTAATTTTCTTACGATAATGACCAATATTTTGGAAACTACAAGTCCCATTGAACTCAGGATGAGATTTTGGTTGTTTTAAACCCTAATAGCAACCTCGATTCTCTGATTTCACGAATCACCCTTTTCTCCCCTTTCGTCTTCCTCCAGCGCGAGCGGCAGAAGAAACCCACGTTATCATTATGATGAGAAGCGATCACTGAAGCAATCCTTGGACCTGGGAGACCGTATTCCATTTTCAGTTTGGGCCAAGATCGCCTGAGGCATTATCACAACAGAGCACTTCTCCGCCAGCAACAACGATCCCCCACACAATTTTTGGGATTAGGAATATAGTCCAGCCCATGTCTTAGTGGGATTTAGACTTGGGAGGGTTGGTTTGTGCTACCAATCCTAATAGGAGTCAAATCTTGAATAGTAGGAATATGACTTCCTATGTGCAACATGCGGTTGGACTAGGATTCGAACTAGGACTAGAATTCCTGGTTGCAATCACATGCATGGAGGCCTATAAATAGAGGCCCCTGGGGAGGCTTTTGGATTATCCACCGGTTGTGGTGTGAGTTCTCCAGTTGCTTGTTGGTGCCTTCTGTGGTAGAGGGTGCCAAAGAATAAGAACAACTGGTAGAGAAGCTCTCTTGGTTTATAAGAGAGGGCCAGCGACTTTGCCTTGAAGCAAAGTAGCGGTTGGCGGTTGCTACCCGGATTTAGGGGTAATTAAATCTGGGAGGTGTGAGATGTAATTTTATTACATAGTGCTTATTAGCGGGATTGCCCCGTGGTTTTTCTCTCCTTATTGAGGGGAGAGTTTTCCACGTTAAATCTGGTGTTTTTCTTCTTTGGGTTTTATACGCCTGTTGGTAGCGCTTCCGTGACAACTTTTCATCACATCCGGGACTGTATCGGTACAACATCCCCAACAAGTGGTATCAGAGCGAGGTTGCAGATACAAGTCCAGATGGGGAAAGATGAAGATGCGACGATGATAAAGTTGACAAGCACAAATTGGCAGATTTGGAAACCCAAGATGGAGGATATTCTCTATTGCAAAGATATATACGATCTGATAGAGGGACAAAAGCCAGAGACTACATCTGATGCAGATTGGAAGAAGCTAAACAGGAAAACCGTCAGAACAGTGCGGAAGTGGCTCGACATCTCCGTATTCCATCACGTCTCAGAAGAGACCAATGCCAAAGATCTATGGGAAAAGCTCAAGAAGTTATATGAGCGGAAGACTACCACAAATAAAGCTTTCTTGATCCGAAAGTTGGTGAACCTCAAGTACCGGGATGGTACAAACATCGCCGAGCATATGAATGAATTCCAAAGCCTTGTAAATAAGTTAGGGTCCATGAAGATGGTTCTTGATGATGAACTTCAGGCTCTACTTTTTCTAGGATCGCTACCGGACAGTTGGGAGACACTCGTAGTGACAGTCAGCAATTCTGCACAGGAGGGCAAGTTGACACTTGACCAGGTGAAGAGTAGTGTACTGAATGAAGAGATTCGACGACGAGCCTCAGGCGACAGTGGATCAGAGGTGCACTTCACAGAGGGCAGAGGCGTTGATAGAGCAAGAGACCGTGGTAGATCTAAGAGCCGCGGTGAATCCCAAGACCGTGAGAAGTCTCGTGGTAGATCCAAGTCAAAGAATGGTAGAGGGTGCTTCCATTGCGGCAAGCCAGGTCACTTCAAAAGAGATTGCAAGATTTGGAAAAAGAAACATGGGTCTGAAGCCAAAGACAGAAAGATGACGACAAGAATACTACAGCGACGATCTCAGATGATAGGTGCGATGATGACGATGTGGTCTTAACAGTCCAAGAATAGTGTTTGCATGCTGATGAGGATGATTCTGAGTGGGTGGTGGATACTGCAGCTTCTTATCATGCTTCACCAAGTAAGGAGTTCTTCACTTCATACAGGAGGGGAGACTTTGGGAGGGTGAACATGGGAAATTTCAGCTTCTCTAGAATTGTCGGGATTGGTGACATTTGTGTTCAGACAAGTGTTGGTTGCACGCTCACGCTGAAGGATGTTCGTCACGTTCCAGATTTGCAGCTGAGTTTGATCTCTGGTTCTTTCTTTGATAGAGAAGGTTGTCATCTTGATTTTGGTGGCGGCAAATGCAAGATCACCAAGGGGGATTTGGTTATTGTACGTGGCAAACTGTCTCGCACATTATACAAGACCAAGCTCAAAGTACTTAGAGACGGCAGTTTACATGCAGTTGAGGATAACGAGACAGATCTATGGCACAAACGGTTAGGACACATGAGTGAGAAGGGCTTGAATCTTCTATCCAAGAAGAGGTTGATTCCTTGTGGCAAGGATAGTGGTCTCAGTTCATGTGATGCATGTCAGACAGGAAAGAAATGACGAGTTTCTTTCAAGACAAGGTCTGCGGTGAAGTCAAAGCTTCTACAGTTGGTTCATTTGGATGTCTGCGGTCCATTTGAGATGGCTTCACTGGGAGGCAATAAGTATTTTATCACATTCATTGATGATGCATCTAGGAAGGTGTGGGTCTACTTGCTGAAGACCAAGGATCAGGTTTTTCAATGTTTCCAAAAGTTCCATGCCATGGTAGAGCGGGAGACCGGTGAAAAATTAAAGTGTCTCCGTACAAACAATGGAGGAGAGTACACCTCCAGGGAGTTCCAGGCGTACTGCACGCAGCATGGCCTACGACATGAGAGGACAGAGCCCGGCACACCACAACACAATGGTACAGCTGAAAGGATGAACCATACTATTGTCGAGAAAGTCAGATGCATGTTGAAGACTGCAAAGTTGCCAAAGACATTTTGGGGTGAGGCAGTGAGAACTTCCTGCTATCTGATAAATCGATCTCCATCAGTTCCTTTGGGGTTTGATATACCTGAGCATGTATGGACAGGTAAGGATGCATCCTACTCACATCTCCGAGTATTTGGATGCAAGGCATATGCTCATGTTCCCAAGGAAAAGAGGCAAAAGCTGGATGATAAAGCGGTGTCATGTATCTTTCTTGGCTATGGAGATCAACAGTTTGGGTATAGGTTATGGGATCCAGTGAAAAAGACCATGACCAGACACAGAGATGTGACTTTCTGTGAGAGTCAGACAGTGACAGAGCCTAAGGTTGATGATGCAGAGGCTGCGGGATCAGGTGACAGTTCTTCAGACGATGAGTATGAGGATGATTCAGCTTCTTCACAGGTGCAGTCTTCTGATGATGAAGAAGAACAACATAATCACCATGAGCAGCAGAGTGATAGCACATCAAGTGGTCCAGTTCCAGACGCACAGACGAGTGATTCAACTTCACAGGAAGAGACTTCTGGGTAGGGGGAGCAGGATCAGGACCAGGCAGAGTCCTCAGAGCAGCAGCTGAGGAGGTCTGACAGAGTACGTCATCCTTCATCCAGATATCCGGCATCTCAGTATATCTTGCTTACTGATCAGGGGGAGCCAGAGACTTTTCAAGAGGCACAAACTCATAGAGACAGAGTACAGTGGCATCAGGCGATGCAGGAGGAGATGAATTCTTTGTAGAATAATGACACCTATGAGATTGTGGCACTTCCCAAGGGTCGGAGAGCACTAAAGAACAAGTGGGTCTATAGGATGAAGAATGACGGCACTGGTAGTGATATTAGATACAAAGCCAGACTTGGTGTCAAGGGCTTTGGTCAAAGACCAGGAGTGGATTTTGATGAGATATTTTCTCCGGTTGTAAAGATGAGTTCTATCAGATTGGTTCTAGGCTTGGTTGCTAGTCTAGATCTGGAGCTTGAGCAGATGGATGTGAAGACAACTTTCCTTCACGGTGACCTTACAGAGGAGATCTACATGGAGCAGCCAGAAGGTTTTAAAGTCAAGGGGAAAAACCACTTAGTCTATAAATTAAAGAAGAGTTTGTACGGGTTGAAACAGGCTCCTAGACAGTGGTACAAGAAGTTTGATTCTTTCATGCAGAGTCACGAGTACCAGAAGACAAGTGCAGATCCATGTGTCTACATCAGGAGGTTTCCCAATGACAGGTTCATTATTCTACTACTCTATGTGGATGACATGTTGATAGTGGGTCAGGATCTCAGTTTGATCAGAAAATTGAAGACAGAGCTTTCCAAAGCCTTTGAGATGAAGGATTTGGGACCATCACGATAGATTTTGGGGATGCAGATCACACGTGACAGGACACAGCGCAAGTTGTGATTGTCACAATAGAGTTATGTTGAACAGGTACTTGAGCGGTTTAACATGGGCAAAGCCAAAGTCGTGGGGACTCCACTTTCAGGTCACTTCAAGCTGAGTAAGAAGTCATGCCCATCTACTGATGAGGAAAAGGAGGAGATGACAAGGATTCCCTATTCTTCTGCTGTAGGGAGTTTGATGTACACAATGGTGTGTACCCGTCCTGATATTGCTCATGCAGTTGGCATTGTGAGCAGGTTTCTCTCAAATCCTGGAAAAGATCACTGGGAGGCGGTCAAGTGGATCTTCAGATACTTACGAGGCACGAGCAACACGTGTTTGATGTTTGGTGGTTCGGAACCAGTTCTAAAGGGCTTCATTGATGCTGACATGGCAGGTGATATAGATCACAGGAAATCTACTTATGGGTATATCTTCACTTTTGCAGGGGGAGCCATATCTTGGCAGTCCAGGTTGCAGAAGTGTGTTGCACTTTCAACTACAAAGGCAGAATACATTGCAGCAGCGGAAGCAGGAAAAGAAATTCTCTGGGTAGTGAGATTTCTAAGGGAGTTGGGGATGATTAAGATTGACCAGACTATTTTCTGTGATAGTCAGAGTGCCATTGACTTGAGCAAGAGCACAATGCATCATGCACGGACAAAGCACATTGATGTGAGATATCACTGGCTTCGTGATGTTATAGAGAAGAAGTTGTTGACTCTGAAAAAGATCCATACTGAGAAGAATGCTTCTGATATGATGACCAAGGTGGTGACACGAGACAAGCTAGAGCTTTGTAAGAAGCTCTGCGGTGTACATTCCCAATGATGATCGCTGAAGACCACATCTCCCTCATGGGCTGGAGGGGGAGATTGTTGGGATTAGGAATATAATCCAGCCCATGTCTTAGTGGGATTTAGACTTGGGAGGGTTGGTTTGTGCTACCAATCCTAATAGGAGTCAAATCTTGAATAGTAGGAATGTGAATTCCTATGTGCAACATGCGGTTGGACTAGGATTCAAACTAGGACTAGAATTCCTGGTTGCAATCACATGCATGGAGGCCTATAAATAGAGGCCCCTGGGGAGGCTTTTGGATTATGCACCGGTTTTGGTGTGAGTTCTCCAGTTGCTTGTTGGTGCCTTCTGTGGTAGAGGGTGCCAGAGAACAAGAACAACTGGTAGAGAAGCTCTCTTGGTTTATAAGAGAGGGCCAGCGACTTTGCCTTGAAGCAAAGTAGCGGTTGGCGGTTGCTACCCGGATTTAGGGGTAATTTAAATCTAGGAGGTGTGAGATGTAATTTTATTACATAGTGCTTATTAGCGGGATTGCCCCGTGGTTTTTCTCTCCTTATTGAGGGGAGAGTTTTCCACGTTAAATCTGGTGTTTTTCTTCTTTGGGTTTTATACGCTTGTTGGTAGCGCTTCCGTGACAACTTTTCGTCACATCCGGGACTGTATCGGTACAACATCCCCAACAACAATGACTCTGGCAACCGGGGTTGAAATAGCTTTGCGATAAGCATCATTGACTTAACTTCTTCATGTTACTGGTGTCCCTTTTTACTGCGATATAGTTTTGAGTCAGAAGGTGGTGGTGGATGGACCACTCAGGCAACGATGACTCCTTGTTTCTGAGTCGGTTGTCTTCGGAAGATCACCTAGAGCATATTTGGCCTTAGTGCGGGTCAACTTAAGAATAACATGACTCAAATCCTTTGTGCAAGTTATGTAGCACATGCACCCTAGTGCAGGTAAATGTAAGAGAGACATGACCCATGTCCTTTGTGCAAGTCATGAGGCCTAGACCCTTAGTGCATGTAGATTCAAATACATAACATATGCCTATGTGCAGGTTATGTGACTCGGGCAACTTAGTGCAGGTCATGAAATCCAGGTACTAGAGTACAAGTCTCTAGAAAAAGATAACATAAAAAGATAAGAACTAAGTTAAAGAAAGAAGAGATAATTTTATTTCAAATTTTATACAAAGTCGAATGTTAGTGTCATATTTATAATGTTCAAGAATATTTTATAATATCTTATTATTTAGTTGTGTACATATCGAATACTCATGCCACTTAAGCTAACAACCCAATCTATGGCTGGGGACGAGATTCCCGCAAGTGAGGAATGTGAGAAGAAGTAGCATCCAGAGTCTTGGAGCACAAAGATAAAGCGGGGTAAAATCTAATGGGGTGCCAACTATTAAATGATCCTCATATTTATAGATTCAATTATATGTTTACATGTTTAGAACTTTAGAATAGAAACTCAAGATGTTAAATTCATCTTCCATGCGATAGCCTTTAAGTTTCCGTTTATAAGAACAGTGATGAGAACATTTATTACTTAAAGCTTATGTGATTCATTGTATTGTTGTTATGAATTCATAACACCTATTTTATGTAATGCCCTCTTGGGTGCACAAGTTACGGATAACTCAGTGTTGTTTCTATAATGTGCATGTGTGTGCTCAGGGAGGGCATTATAGAATGGTATCAAAGCAACATTATAGTTGGCCACCAGATAATCATTATTCTCAAGTCCTTACATAGCCCCTTTTGTCCATTTAGATGGCTCCTAAGAAGAAATATGATAAGAGAAAAGAGCACACAGAAGGAGATGAAAGCTCCTACAACGTAGTAAATGACCATGAGATGTCTAGAGGAGATAACCCTAGTGGAAGACCTAATCCTCCTCTTGGCATGCTCGTCAAGGCCCTGACTGGCCCGCTTGGAGGGCAACCACACCTAAGAGACCATGAGCTAACCTTGGTCAAATTTTTTAAGATCAAGCTAGAAACTTTCTCTGGAGAAGCTAAAACAGACATCGTCACTCGCGGTGAGGAGTGATTTCTCAACACCTAGCACTTCTTCCATGACCTGGGGTTCCCAAAGGATTTTAATGTCCACTTTAAGACACACATGTTGAAGAGTGCAGCCCGCACTTGGTGGGAGAACTTCAACGATTCCTGAGGACCAGCTTTTGGGCCAATAATATGGGAGGAGTTCACCACTGCCTTTTGAAATCATTACATTTCAGAAGCTATGATCAAGAAGAAGGAGATGGAGTTCAAGCGCCTCAAGCACTACGACTCTACTGTTAGTCGGTATGCGATGAAGTTTTGTATGCTGCAAAAATATGAGATCAGAGATGAGGTGCATCTAGAAAATAAGTTCATGTGTAGTCTAATGCCTGACCTTGGCTAGAGTCTAGTGGAATGTGGCATCAAAACAGTGCAACACGAACTGGAGGTTGCTATAGAATTAGAAAACCATCCAGGACGACACTGGAATAAATGGGGAAACAAAAACAAACACCATGAAAACAAACCTGAGAAGAAAAGGAAGGCTCCTAAGGAAGATGCTCCTCAGCGTTGTCAAGTGTCAAAAGTGTCACAAGTCCCATGTTGGGGTCTGTAGAATGGGTGGTACTATTATTGTTCAATGAAGAGTGTCACTTCAAATGAAATTGTCCCAAGCTCCTAGGAAAGGAAGATCAACTTAACAAGAACCCTAACCCAAATCTCCCAGAGAAGAGGCAAGCTAGAGACTTTGTCATGGTATATGATGAAGGTATGATTTAGAATTTAGGCTCCATTAGTAATATATGTATATAGTAGTTTTAGTAATGACGTTAGATATAAATAATTGGTCATGTAAAATTTATATATTGAAAGGTGCTCCTGTGGCAAATTATGAGGGTCAGCAAGGATAGAATATGTGAAATCCTAATGTGGGTATATTAGAAGAATTTCAAGGATGAAATACCTATGAGGTGGGTAAAATTGTAACATCCCTAGAATTTCAATCTAGAATAAACGTGATCCAATAATGCTAAGTTACAATCTAGTTTCATCTAATGATGTAAAACCTTGGAATAACCCATGAATGTGGAAATAATACTTTGATTATTATCATATTTAGTAATGTACAATAACTAGCCCTAATTATTCCATGAAGATTGATTAGGGGTAGAAATAATAATTGTTCCAATAATTATGCACAATATGTTACCTAGTATCATTTATGGGGACTCTATGAGATATTAGGACTTCCCTCATTTTTTTGGTAATATAACTCTTTTTTTATGATTATTAATGTATATTTGCCTTAAGTACCAAATTTTAAAAAGTCTATGAATCTCACTTTAAACCTAAAATCTAATTCAATGTTTGGATTCCTCATGATCAATTTAGCAAACCTGACAAATTTGGTTTTATTTAGATAAGTCTAGATGTAGTAATTTAAATGAAAAAGAAAGAGTGAATAACTATATGTTTTACCACCTTATTATCTGGCCAATCCAATTGATTATCCTTTTTCAACCTAAGTTACTCTCGATAATGACATATCTGGTTGTCATGCATGCTTCTAGTATTTTTCCCTTGTACACGGGTTTCTATTGAACCGTAAGATGGGCATCTGAGGGCTATGCTCTCATCCCCTACCTCTCGTGTTAGGTGAGTCAAGGTAAACATAAACACATCATCATTTGAACTCTTTTTCTCTAATTCTCATGTGATAATGACCCTGATTTAGGAAACTACAAGTCCCATTGGACTCAGCACAAGCTTTCGGTTGTTTTAAACCCTGATAGAAACCTTGATTCTCTGATTTCACAAATCTCCTTGTTATCCCCTTTTGTCTTCCTATGGTGTGAGCGACAGAAGAAGGCCCAATCTATTGTGGCTATGAGAAGCGATCACTAAAGCAACCCTTAGACTTAGGAGACTATATTCCATCATCAATTTGGGCCAAAATTGCCCGAGGCATTGTCGCAATATAATGCTTCTCTGCCAGCAACGATGATATCCCACACAGTGACTCCGGAAACTTGGGTTGAATTAGCTTTGTAGTAATCATCCTTGCCTTACCTTCTTCATGTTACTAATTTCCCTTTTTACTGTGATATAGTTTTGAGTTGGGTCGACAAACTCTAGAGACATGGTCGGAGAAGGTGGTGGTGAATGGGCCACTCAAGCAATGCTGACTCCTTATTTCAGACATGGATGTCTTTGGAAGATCACCTAGAGAATATTTCTCCTCTTGTTTGTTTGATCCTATGTTGTAGCTACCAATCCTAGGTACGAGTATGGCCCCTACTCTCGGTGCTTGTAGTGGTCTTCTTGGGGGTCCTACTTATCCTTTTTGTGTTGTCTATTGTTCGTCTCATGTTGTGACCCTATGCACCTGTTGGATGTGTCCATATGTGCCACTAAGGGTTGATCATCCTTCTTGTCCTTTTCAGACCTCCTTTCCATTGCGGTGGTACAACAATAGAGCTTATCAACATCTTAGATCTTGGGTAATGGCTTCTCGGGACCGCAGCAACAGGGCCAAGCAGTTAGATACCTTCCCCCTCACCCCTGGCACTGAGAACTTCAAGTCCTGCTCAGAGGTTGAGATTCTAGGGAGTAGCTTGATGCCATGGCTGGGAGAAGAAGCCAGGCACAAGATTTACCAAGTTGCCCATGCTATCCCAATAAATTTGTTAAATTTCCTAGGATAGCTTGGGTTTTTCATGATTTATTTCAATGATTGTTCATGTGATATTTAACTAGACCTTTATGAATTTTCCCCCTATCACGCTTATGATAAGAAAATAGGTTGATGGGCACTTTAGTCTTTGGATTTTTTAGTTTCTCCAGCCTAAAAAATTATGCAGTGGTTTTAAATTGCTCCTGATTGGTCGATTTTCAATAAATTAAATTGTAGATCGCACAGTGTCAATATTTATATGGTTTTTGATCAGTTTTTTTAGATCTAACCAAGGGTTAGGTCACAAGTCATGATTTTTCCTTTTCTTCGTGAAGATTCAAAGTTATCAAAATTAGGGCTTGGAATCTTGATTAGATTCTTTTGGTGTTATAATCACAGGGTAATTAAGGGTGAACATCAGGAGATATTAGGAGGTTGATTCCTACTGAACAAGGTAAGTGGTTCATGCCCATCAGTGTTCATATTTATTAAGCTTAGTATATTTACATTTTTTCATATAAGGCATAATGATTTATGTTCTAAAATTTCAAGTTAAGATATGCAAGTAGAATTGTGATACTTCCTTGGTTATGTGATTTAACCATGTACTTCATATTTCAAATAGAAATATGCTATTAAGATAAGAATGTATTGAGAACTCAGTCCATGATAATTTTATAAGATTAAGATGTACTAAGACATGATTAAGTTACAAGATAAGATTTTATTAAGATTCATGATCAGAGTTATGATAAGAATATGACAACAGAATGCTTTAAGATTTATGATGTAGCTCCATCAAGATGTGTGGTTTAGATGTCATGATAAGATTCTATAAAGATTCATGCATCGAGATTCAAGATATTAGTTCATGATAAGACTAATAGATCAAAATGTATTAATATTCATGTTAAGATCAAATTTAATAAATTATTAGAATATGGAGTTAGACCCAAGCCTTAGTGCAAGTCAACTCAAGAAGAACATGACCCAGGCCCTTTATGCAAGTCATGTGGCCCAGGAACCCTAGTGCAGGACAATGTAAGAGAGACATGACCCAGGCCCTATGTGCAAGTCATGAGGCACGAACCCTTAGTGCAGGCCAATTTAGATACATAACCCATGCCCTATGTGCAAGTTATGTGATCCAGGAACTTTAGTGCAAGTCATGAGATCTAGGTACTAGAGTACAAGTCTCCAGCAAAAGATAACGTTAAAAAGATAAGAACTAAGTTAAAGAAAGAAGAGATCATTATGTTTCAAATTTTATATAGAGTTTAATGTTAGTTTATTTGTTTGTAATGTTCAAGAATATTTCATTAAATCTTATTACTTAGTTGTGTACATAAAGAATACTCATGCCACTTATGCTAACAACCATTTTTTCAATGCATGGTTGGGGATGAGATGTTTGTAGGTGTAGAGCAGGAAACTCAAAGATAGAGTGGGATAAAATCTGGTGGGGTTCTAACTATTAGATGATCCTTAAATGTATAGATTCATCTATATGTTTACATATTTAGAAATTTAAAATAGAAACTCAAGATGTTAGATTCATCTTCCATGTGATATCCTTTAAGTTTCCTTTTGTAAGAATGATGATGAGAATGTTTATTATTTAAAGTTTGAGTCATTGATTATATTGTTGTTGTGACTTCCAGTTTTATGTAATGCCCCCCTTGGGTGCATGAGTTATGGACAAATCAGTGTTTCTTCCACGACATGCATGTGTGTGCTCAAGGAGGGTGTTACATAATTCTTCTTTATATAAATAAAAAGTACTTACCTTATGTGTTTCTTCTTCATCCATTATAGCCATGAGACATTCTACCTCTTATTCTTCATTGTTTTCGATATCGTCACTTGATTATGTAGGGAAATATGACATCCGATAGGCAATGAAAACAAAAAATTTACTGACATATTTCCCATTATCCAAAAGATTGTGTCAATAATAATGCAATGGGAAGGATGGTTTCATGAAGATATACCTGGTCCTAGAGCGAGTTCAGTGACAATCCTCATCGATGTAGACGTGTAATCTATCTTGGATGGTGGTTCTATAGCTCCTGGTCACATTGGGACTCATTTGACTACTCCTCCATGGACATCATGCTTGGACAACTATTGCAATGTCTCCTCATATCTCGCCACAGACTGTGAGTTGATGTTTCCCTCCTAGCAGCAGCCAAAGGACTCCTGCCTCTAGAGTAGTCCACACAGACCAACTGGAACTTTTGTCGTCCTGCTAGAATGGATAGGAAGGAGTTGTACCTCCTGTAGGTGTACTATTCACCAACCTGTTCTCCCACAAAAATGATCCTCGGATGTTTCTCTCTCATGGCTATCCCACCCTAGTCGAGTAGGACTTACCTGGGCTCTCTTAGTTATCACAACCAGAGAAGACAACAATTGTCACAACAACCGAATCTCAATTGTCTATGTCGTAGTTGTATTTTGAGAAGCCCCCTAGTACCCCTCTATATATAGGAGGGTGTCAAGGTTCCTAGTCCCCAGCCAATACGGGACTAAAGTGGGAGTGGAAAGGACCAGAAGATATCAAATGTTCACAATAATTCTGAAAGTTTCGCAACTTGCGTGTGCCAAAATGGTCATCTCGCCTAGAGAGACAGTTGTCTGGGATGTGAGATGGTGGTCTCTCTTAGTGAGATGATCATTTTACACTTTTCCAATCAAATATGAATTAGAAAATTCATTTCTAAATTAATATCATACATTAATTTACTTGTACCCCAAGTAAGTGCAATTGAAATATGTTCGGGAAAACTCCAAAATCTTCATTCGTCCCAACCGAGCCATCTCACACAAGCGAGACACCCGACTCACTCACCCAGATGGCCTCCTGGTGAGTTTGAGTCGAACCAATCGGTTCAACAGCTTGCTTCGGTCAGTTCATAGGGCAGAACAAAGCCAATTTGATTTCTGATCTGCATGACAACCCAAATTGGCGTCTCAACACTTGAGATGCCCGTCTATCTACCCAAATGGATGTCTCACCTAGTGAGATGATCATTTGATAGTTTAGTCAACCAATATGTTGATCTGTTGTGTGAATTGAGTACCTAAACATTTGAGCAATCAATCCAATCATCATTCAAGATTCAACTCCTCTTCTAGATGAGTTCCTTTTGGTGTGACCCTATAGGTCCCATATCACATTGGCAGTGAATGTCCATAACAACTTATGACATCACTATTGGTATGTATGCCCTGAGAGCCAATAATATGATGATTTCATTGGCATGCATCATGATTGATTTGATAAATATCAAAAGCAAGCTTCCAATTTATTCTGGTTCAATCCATTATGAGATAATGATGAAGCAAAATAAATGTCTAAACAATGATAATACTCAATGATGTATTTCTTCAAGTACGTGACTTGAACAATGAGATCATATAGATGATAAGAGTATGTACATTCTTGTTATGTCCCTATTCATATGTCATTGTAGAAGTTCAATAGACAACAATGATACATAAAGACTAGAGTGTGTGTTGGTTAATGACAGTGTCTCATTAGTCGTGATATATGACATCAAGCCAAGCACATAGATACATATTAGAGAACAGTGTATCAGACAGACCCACCATGAGAGTGACACATGGAACCATGACATGGTAGTCAGAATCATCTCTCATAGTAATGGTGGTGATTGTGATTCTTAGACCTAAAATCACTGCACTCGTACACTTTGACATCATCAAACGTAGTCTTGAAACATGGGTTATTATAAAGGTGATGATTGGGTGGCTTTGACGCATGAGATAGACTATGAGTGATAGATATGGGCTTTGTCCCTCCTAAGGGAGTATGATGTCTAGGCCACTTGATAAGTGAGACTAAGAAAGGCATATGCATGCACATGTGAATCAATATATGATATTGATGTCACACATATCTCAGACAGTCTACTCTAGTTCAAGAAACATGAATGAATGTTGAAAGGATGACAACTCCATGCCTTGAGTTCATTCAAGATATCAGAGACAAAGGAATTATACATTCACAGGAACACCAATCACAAACTATAGGATTGAAAGTTATTCTCCAACTTTCCATATCACTTGGGTAGCATTGACGTGTGACTAGGTACTCTTTTCTTGTGATGTCATAAGCTAGTTATGGACATTCACTGCCAATGTGACATGGGACCTATAGGGTCACACACATAAGATTAACTTGGAAGAGGAGTTTATCAATTAATGATGTTTGGATCGATTACCAAAATGTTTAGGTACTCAATCAAACATTCAATCAATAGACTTGACTCAGAATCATCAAGTTCAAGTGTTGAACCAACTGGTTACAGTATCAGATTGATTGAGAACTGAATTGACTGAGTTCTGCATGATCTGGTGGGTGAACCCATCATCTCATGGTCAGTGGGATGACCGGTTCACTCTAGTGAACTAATCGGTTCAACTGGACCAAACAAGTAGTGTTGGATTTTTCTAGTTTGTGAGAAAAGTTTCCCGTTTCACAAATCCAATTTGATTGGGACAAGAATTGATCTTTGCATTAATTTGAAATGTAATAGGAAATTCAATTGTAGGAAAGTCTTGCTTTTGAACCGACCAATTCACACAACCAACTGACCGATTCACTAGTTAACTGACCGGTTCACCTGTCACAGTGTAAATTATTCATAGAAAATCCAGACCCTTCTACTCCCGCACAGACTGGGAACCCTCACCCTACCCTCTACTATAAATAGAGGGGTATATGGGGCTTCTCCAAACACACAATAGACAACATCTTAGAACAACTTTAGAGAAATAGTTGCTCTACAAAGTTGTTGTCCTCTCTGATTAACCAATAGAGGCTGAGAAAGTGTCGCCCGAATAGGGAGGAGACACAACGAGGGAATGACAACTGCATAACAACAAATGGTTGTGGGAGAGTGTGTTGGTGACTAGTACGCCAACAGAAGGGGATAACTCCTTCTAGTTTGTTCTTTAGGATGACTACAGTTCCCGATAGTCTATGTGGATTATCTATAGAGACGGGAGACTTCTTCCATTTAGTAGGACGACAGTCAACTGTAGTCCAGATTAAGACCAGGAGCTACACAAATGCCGTCAAAGATAGGTGGTTGAGGACCGCACTTGCTGTGAGGTATAGTCATTGAGAAAGCCTCAAGACCAGGTATAACTCGCTAAAACCATCCTTCCCATTACATAGATGTTGATGCAATATGTTGGTTAAGGGTTTATGGTCAAGTAGTTTTTTTGTTTCTGCTACCTACTCTGACCACGTAAAACCCTATAGTGGTATCAGAGCCACGTCAATACTCTATACTTTGGGATAATCAATATGATTGTATTTTGGTTTTACCGTCTTTTATTTATTGCATATGATGTGAATATTTAAATGACTAATGTGAATTTCCAATTAATACCACATGATCCCAAATTAATATATACATATATGATATGGTATATATGCAATCGATATGTGTCTCCCTAAAATAGTTTTTTTGATGGTGGATGTGTAGCATGGTTATGGGCTATAAACCCTATGTGCATATGTGTGGTTGGTTATGGTTGTTTGCATCTCAGTCTTCACACTAAGCCATCTTCTTCTATTCTAAATGTAACTCAAGATTATCTTCTACCTTTGCTCCCCTCGAATGTAACTCGACATTTCATAAAGATTATGTAAAATAGGATTAGCTTTATTTATTATTATGACGAAGACTGAAGATGACCGCTTGATGGACCAAGATGACTGAATGAGGTGCAGTTCGTGAACCGACGAGAAGCCCTAATGACCAGACAAGCCGACCATCTAGAGGATCCAGACGACCGACCGGAGGAGACCAACCGACCAACCAAGAGGTGAGTCGACCAGTTCAAAGGTTGAACCAGTCAACCCAGATTGGAAAGCACATATCTTCATCAATAACAAGTTACATGTGATGTATACCTTAGATTACCGTAGTTCCTTGTGGCTCCAAGGAACTATAATAGGATGACCATAATCATCGCTTTATCATTATTTCATGTTTTCATTTGTGGCATATAGCATGTATATGTTACTTACTATATATGTGGTGATTGGATACATACATGTATACATAAGTATATAAAACCCCCTCAACAAACATATTAAGTTGAAGATACCTTTTAAAAGCAGCACACATAAAAATCTTGATCGACTAAGTGTTGGCATGCCTTCGTGTGGTGTACTATCTATCTCGTTGAAGTATGATGGTGAATATGTGGGTCTGCCTTGGTAGGGTGCATATTCATTGTGTTAGCTTTTGGGTTGGACTTAAAAAGGCGACCTTGATAGGATCAAGCACTGTGAGGCATAAAAATGAACATGGAAAGTTGTTGTGCATGACATCTATCAAGAATTGCATATGGTGCAATTGGCAAAAGTTGCCTACCTGAAAGATTCTAGTTGTGGGTGATAGACCTCACTGGTTCATAACTTAGATGAAATTAGGATCTTGCTCACTAGAAGGTTGTATGTTGCAATCTTCCAAATTGATAATGAGGGTTATCAATTTGAGAAAAACTAGTGAGAACCTTAATTAAAGACCTAATTAAATATCGTCAATTTTCAAATCAAATCAAATCAAAAGAGTTTTGGACTAAAATTGCAAATTTCCTTTTTATAGAATAAATGGCTACCACCAACAATCACTTTTCATTGCGATCGGTCCTTGAGAAGGACAAGCTAAATGGGAACAACTTCCGTGACTGGTTTAGGACGTTGAGAATTGTTCTCACTCAAGAGCAAAAGCTCCATGTCCTAGATACACCAGAGACAGAAGAACCCGCTCCCACCACACCAAAGGCTGAAAGGGATGCTTACATGAAGCATACTGAGGATGCCATTGATGTGAAGTGCTTGATGTTGTGCTCAATGAGCTATGAGTTGTAGAGACAACATGAGAACATGGACGTCACTCAGACGGTTCAACATATCAAGAACATGTATTAAGACCAGACACAATAAGAGAGATATGATGTCTCCAAGGCACTCTTCAAGTGTGTCATGATAGAAGGAGATCCAGTAGGCCCTCACACACTCCAGAAGATTGGGTATGTGGAGTACCTAACTTGACTGGGATTCCTTCTGAGCCAAGAGTTGGATACTGATGTGATACAGCAATCGTTTTCAAAATTCTACAAGCATTTTTTGATGAACTACAACATGAACAACTTTAACAGGCCACTGACAGAGTTGTTTGGCATGTTGAGGACAACTGAGGCACATATGAAGAAAGACAAACCCAAATATGTGATGATGATTAACAGAAAAAAGGGAAAGTTTAAGGGCAAGGGCAAGGGCAAAGCAAAGAAAGGTTCTAATGCTAGCCAGCAGTCCAAGTCATCTTCAACAGTCAAAGCCAGGGGAGGGGTGAATAAGGGAGGCAAATGTCACCATTGTCATGATCCAGGAGATTGGAAGAGAAATTTCCCTCTCTATATAGATGAATTAAAGAAGAAGAAGGGTGGGATGAATATCTTTACCTCATGTATTATGAAATAAACTTAAAATACTTCTTTATCTCAAGTATGTGATACCAGGAGATAGATCTGACATATTTAATATACATGATCTGAAAAGAAGTGAAGGCCTTTATGAAAGGACCAAGAAGGAACACTGATCAAGAATTGAGAAAGTGTTGCTGCCATAGATAGTAGTACCTTTAGTTTATTTCAACCCAAGAGGCAGGTAATAGAGATATGAATTGCTATTTCATTTTTCCAACAGAAACATTTTTTTTTATTTCTACATCTTGTAACGACAAGGATGTCTATCAATAAAATTTATGTTTCAATTTCAAAGATATGATCTTTTTGGTGATGCCTTATTTATCTTGTGATCCTTGGTATGCATGAGATAAAATCATAATACCTAAAAGTTATTGATGACTCAAACAATAAATTAGCATTATCATCTAAACAAATGAATGAGAAATTTATCTCTAGGTTCCATGTTGATGGATATTCTAGACAGTCTTAGTTAATGAACCATTAAGAGATATGAATGTCTTATTTATTGGGCATGATGAAAAGTCAATCTTCACTAGATATAGTGGGAGAATGAATACTCTATTAGGTATAATTCATATTGATGTATATACATACCTATTGGAATAAATGCTAATACTTCAGATATGGTATTTAATGAAATACAAATATGAATATCTTGAATTGTTCAAGAATATCATAAATGAAGAACAAACTTGGTAAAAGTATTAATTCTTTGATATGATCAATGTATGAGATACTTAAACCAAACGTTTGAGGACCTTGTGAGTAACTATGATAGTGTATCATAGAGAACTCATGATTAAGTAATAATAATGTCTAAATCAAAGAAGGAATCATACTCTAAATAGTAAGAGCATGATCATCAAACAAATAACTAATATTCTAGAATTATTCTAAAGAACATGCTTTACATTAAATAAACATACCATTCAAAAGGTATAAAAGACACCATACTAGTTTCTTAGCAAGAGCTTCATTCACAAATCACATAATGTTAGTTGAATACTAATTTCAATCCAATAAAAAAGTGTTTGTTATAAGGATATCTAAATTCCAAAAGAATCAGTGGGAGAGACGTAGAACTCAAAATGTTTGAGGTCAATATGATAACATTGAAACCTGATATGGTACAAAAGTAGATTAAAAATCACAAGTGTTGTGGAATCTCAAATTCCTTATGTAATAGATACACCTCATATATCTAGTATAAGACACCTTGAGCTTGATGGATAATGATATCCAACAAACTCAGAGGTGATGAATTGGTTATATGATGATGAGCCAATAATCTATCTAGACGATGTTGAGGAACCATATTTTGAGTTGTGTCTTGAAGCCATAAGATCCAAAATAACTTCCATGTGAACCAAATAAGGTATGACCTTAATGGTAGCACTTATAGGGATAAAACCCATAAGTGCAATTGGGTCTTAAAAGATTGATATGGATGACATTTGAAGAGTTGATTGGTTGAGATTAATTCAAGTGAGTTCAAGGTGTTGAACCTGATGAATTTATTTAACCAATTGCAGTGGCTATAGGCCATAAAGGATCATGCTTGCTATTGGAATTCAAAGACTATGAAATTTGGCATATGGATATTAAAGCTGCATTCCTAGAAGGAATAACATGAGGATGTGTACGTGATACAACCTGAAGGATTTTATAATTTTGTTAATGAAAATGATGTCTATACGTTACAAGAGATTAATCAATATGATTGATCAAATACAAGCACCTCAAAATTGGAGTCTTTACTTTGATTATATAGTCAAAAGGTTTGACTGATATATCAAAATAAAGTAGGGATCTGTGATTACAAACATTTAGTGGGAGTGTATTCATATTCCACATGATGATGAGGAATGAAACGTTCTAAGAATAGAAACTGGTGTGGAAATACCTTCTTTAAGGGAATAAAGAGAAATGTCCTATGTGATAGGAATAGAGACCTATAGAGATAGTTCTTGAAAGTCTCTTGACTTGATAAAGAGAAAGCATACATTGGCAGTTTGTGCTGAAGGGTTCAATATGCAAAGATTCAGTGGGAGAAAACTTGTCCATATTACATGGAGTTAGTCTCTCATATGCCTAGTGTCCCAAATTCTTATGAAGAATAGGAACACATTGATAGATGCCTTATGCATTCGCAATTGGATCTATCATGTATGTAATCATCACATTATCTTGTATGTATCGAACGTGATAAGAAAATATATGCATTCATCATCTTGTATGTATTGGACATGACAATATGATATGCTCATCTAGTTATCTCATATGTAATGGACATGACGAGTGGATGCATGTGTACTTCTAGTAAGAGTCACTGGAATGCCATAATGAACCTGTATAAGTACTTATGAAGTATTAAAGGATTAGTTCTATGGTAATAAAAGGAAGAGTTGAGTGTGAATTAGTTACACTGATGCTAGCTTCTGAAATGACAGAAATTGATCGCAAAATACAAAATATAAAAGTGAATATATGTTGATAAATGGAAACGTTCCAAGTAGGAAACGTTCCAAGTAAAATTAAAAGCCATTTAATTCTCAAAGGAATGTCGAGTATCCTTGTTGAGAACACCAGAGGATACCATATGGATCTAGAAGTTCATTATGATGAACTTATATATGTATTCCAACCATTGATGACAAAGTAGAAATACTAAGTCAAACAATGGAGCTAATTTCTAGGCAAGGAATATCATATAGCATATTATGACAACTCCATCTCATTCGAAATGTCATACAACAAGGAGATGTGAAACATGCAATATACCGTCTAAAGAAAAATGTTGCTAACTCACTAGATTAGCACTAGTGCAGCAGAAACATGTTGGACATGTTTAGAGATCACTAAGAATATGATTCAAAGGTGATTGGCACTAAGTGCAAGTGGGAGTCTTTTGGTATGTATGCCATGAGAGCCAATCATGTGATGATTGAATTGGCATATGTCATGATTGATTTGATAAATATCAAAGGCAAGCTTCCAATTTCTTCTTATTCAATCCATTATGAGATAATGATGAAGCATAATGAATGCATAAAGAATGACAATACTCAATGATGTATGTCTTCAAGTACGTGACTTGAACAATGAGATCATAAGAGTATGTACAATCTTGTTATGTCCCTAGTCGTATGTCATTATGAAAGGTCAATAGACAACAATGACACATAAAGACTACAATGTGTGTTGGTTGATGACAATGTCTCATTAGTCATGATATATGATATCAAACCAAGCACATAGATACATGTTAGAGAACAGTGTATCAGACAGACCCACCATGAGAGTGACACATGGAACCATGACATGGTAGTCAGAATCAACTCACATAGTGATGGTGGTGATTGTGATTGTTTGACCTAAAATCACTGCACTCGTCGAATGTGATTGGGTACACTTTGACATCATCAAACGTAGTCCTAAAACATGGGTTGTTATAAAGGTGATGATTGGGTGGCTTTAATGCATGAGATAGACTGTGAGTGACAGATATGGAATTTATCCCTCCTAAGGGAGCATGATGTCCATGATACTTGATAAGAGAGACTAAGAAAGTCATGTGCATGCACATGTGAATCAATATATGATATTGATGTCACACATATCTCAGACAGTCTTCTCTAGTTCAAGAAACATGAATGAACATTGAAAAGATGACAACTCCATGCCTTGAGTTCATTCAGGATATCAGAGATAAAGGAATTATACATTCATTGGAACACCAACCACAGATTGTAGGATTGAAAGTTGTTCTCCAACTTTCCATATCACTTGGGTAGCACTGATGAGCGACTAGGTACCGCTCTTTGCTTGTGATGTCATAAGCTAGTTATGGACATTCATTGCCGATGTGACACGTGACCTATAGGGTCACACTCATAGGATTAAGCTTAACAAGGAGTTTATCAATGAATGATGTTTGGATTGATTATTAAAGTGTTTAGGTACTCTATCAAATATTAAATCAATAGACTTGACTCAAAATCATCAAGTTCAAGTGTTGAACCAACTAATTAGAGTGTCAGATTAATTGAGAATTGAATTGACTAAGTTCTACACGATCTGGACCACCAACCAACCAGTTCACTGGGTGAACCAATCGGCTCATGGTTAGTGGGATGACCGGTTCACTCTAGTGAAGTGATTAGTTCAACTGGACCAAATGAGCAGTGTTGGGTTTTCCCAATTTGTAAGAAAAGCTTCTCATTTCACAAGTCCAATTCGATTGGGACAAGAGTTTATTGTCACATTAATTTGAAACGAAATAGGAAAGTCAATTGCAGGAAAGTCTGGCTTGTGAACCGATAGGTTCACTGAGTGAACCGACTAGTTCACACAGCCAACCAAACATTTCACTAGTGAACCGATCGGTTCACCTGTCGTAGTGCAAATTATTCATGGAAAATCCAGACCCTTCTACTCCCGCACAGATTGGGAACCCTAACCCTACCCTCTACTATAAATAGAGGGGTATAGGGGGATTCTCTAAAAACACAACAGACATATCAGAATGATTTCTGAGAAACAGTTGCTCTGCAAAGTTGTTGTTCTCTCTAGTTTCAGTAACCAAGCAAACCCGAGGAAGTGCCGCCCGAATAGGGAGGAGGCATAGTGAGGGAAAGACAATTGTAGAATAGCAACTAGTAGTGGGAGAGTGTGTTGGTGACTAGTATGCCAACAGAAGGGGACAACTCCTTCTAGTCCATTCTTCATGATGCCTAGAGTTTTTGGTAGTCTGTATGGACTATCTATAGAGGCGGGAGACTTCTGCCACTCAGGAGGATGACAGTCAGCCACAGTTTAGGTCAAGACCAGGAGTTGCACAAATGATATTAAAGATAGGTGGTTGAAGACCGCACTTGCTGTGAGGTATAGTCTCTGAGAAAGCCTCAGGACCAGGTATAACTCACTAAAACCATCCTTCCCATTACATAGATGTTTATTTGATTTGCTGGTTATGGGTTTATGGTCAAGTAAAAAAATTTTGTTTCCGTTGCCTACTCCGACCATGTAAAACCCTAAAATCACAAGCAATGAGTGGTGCCTAGTTCCACATCATTGCTATCCAAGTGAATGGAAAGTTGGGGAGCAACTTCAACCTATAACATTTGTATGTTGTTATAGTGTTTGTATAATTCCTTTGTCACTAATATCCAGATTGAACTAGAGGCATTGAGTTGTCATCCTCATTATTATTCAATCTTGTTCCTTGAACTAGAGAAGATTGCATGAGATGTATGTAAGCTCAATATCACATATTGACTCACATGTGTATGGCCATACTTTTCTTAGTCTAAATAATCAAGAGGCCTTTGATATCATACTCTTGTAGGAGGGACAAATCCCATATCTAACACTCACAGTTAGTCCCCATGTGTAAAAGTCACCCAATCATCACTATTATAAAAACCCATCTTTTAGGACTACATTTGATGATGTCAAAGTGTACCCAATGACATGTGATGAGTGCAGTAATTTCAGATCTAAGAACCACAACCACCACCATCACTGTGAGAGTTGACTATGACTTCCATGATGATGGACTCCATGTGTCAGTATCATAGTGGGTCTGCCCGATACACTATTCCCTAACATGTATTTGTGTGTTTGGTTTTATATTGCCATATCATGACTAATGAGACTCTATCATCAACCAACTCACACTTTGATCCTATGTGTTATTGTTGTCTATCTACCTTCCACAATAACGACCCATCAGGGACATAACAAGAATGTATATACTCTTAGCATCCGTATGATCTCATTGTTCAGATCCTCAACCTGAAGACATATGTCATTGAGTAATATCATTCTCTAGATATTTATTATGTTATTCATTATCTCATAACTGAATATACAAAATAAATTGGAATCTTGCCTTTATTATTAATCAAATCATTTTTATGTTATGTCATTACGATCATCATATGATTAGCTCTCTGGGCATACATACCGACATACTCTCACTTGTGCTTAGAGACAATCACCTACAGATCTTAACCTGAGTGACCTAACATGACCATCATGCTTCTACTGTGAAAGTGCTTTAGTAGCAGGTTTATCAACATTTCCTTTAAGTTGATATATTGCAATTTTCACATCTCTTCATTGTACTACTACTCGTATGAGACGGAAGTGTTATAGTATGCTATTTGAGATTACTGGATATCTTCTTGTCATGTCTAACTAGTAGCTCCATTGTTGTCATTAGTATTTCTATTGTGCCATCAATGGTTGGAACCTCACACAAGTTCACCCATATGAACTTCTTGATCCATACAATATCCTCTGTTATTCTCATAACACAGCGACACTCATCTTCGTTTGTAGATTTGAACGATTGTCATTAGCTCAGAACCCTTTCTAGATTACAGTTCTCATTTGTCATCAAACATAAATTTAGCCAATCATGAGAAAGCATGTATTGAGAATCAACACGCCTTTATCCCATTTGCTTTTGATACTTTTGGATTCTTAGCACCAGAAGATGTGGAGCTTCTGAAGAGGGTCCAAAAAGTTATGAATAGTAATGTAATGTCTCCTAAGTGTATGGATGTAGTGTTTCAAAGGATTAGCTTTGCCATCCAGAAAGGACTAGCGACACAACTTGTTGCCCGCTTATCTTCTGTTTCAATGTAATTCAATCCGATTATAATTCAATTGGAGAACTAATATTCAAAGTCAAATGACTGTGATCATTTTGTCTGCTTGGAAGCTTGCATGAGTGTAACCCTTTACATTCAATTCTTACTTATTACCATAACCAAGGAACCAATCATTTAAGAGCTTTACAAGCACCTAAGGATGTTATTTATGGTAGTCCAGTGACTCTCACTAGAATCTAACAAATACCCTCTCATCATGTCCAATACATACGAGATTTCTAGGCAAGTATATATATGTCTTGTCATCATGTCAAATACATACAAGATGACTTGATAGCCTCTCTTCAGGTCCAATACATACAAGATTATTGGATATCTTCTTGTCATGTCTAATACATACAAGATAATGGGATAAGTACATAACATTGCATTCAAAATAGATCCAATTCCCAATGCATATGGCATCTATCCACGTGTTCCTATTCTTCATAAGAATTGAGACACTATGCTCCTGAGAGGCTAACTCCATGGAACATGGGCATGTTCTCTCTCATTGAGTCTTTCATGTTGGGCCCTTCAACATCTTGCAAATATATATGCTTTTACTTAGGTCAAGAAGCTTTCCAGATCTATCTCTATAGACCCTGATCCCTATCACATAGGATGTTTTTCCTAAACCCTACAAAGAAGGTACTTTCCTTGTCAGGTTTTAACATATGCAGGATATGGACATTGTTTCCTATCATTATGTGGAATATAAATATGTTCCCACTAAATCTTTTTAAATCACATATTCCATCTTCATTCTAGATCAAGTCAAACCCATTGATTGTCTTATCAAATTGAAGATTCCAGCTGTGAGATGCTTGCTTCAATCTATGTATCTTATAGACTTTATTTGCATTAATGGATTTATAAAACCATTAGGTTGTGTCATGTACATATCCTTTTAAATATTCCAACTAAGGAATGTGGTTTTAACATCCATATTCCAAATCTCACTGTCATACTAATCTACAATACCAAGTATGATCCAGATGGATTTAACCATGGTAACTTGTGAAAGATTTCATCATGTTCAACATCTTGAACTAGTTTGAACTTCTTTGCAACCAATTTACCTTTACATGTTTGGGATACATATCAACAAACTCCCACTTGCACTTAGAGACAAACACCCACATATCTCATCCTGAGTGACCTAACATGACCATCATGCTTCTGTTGTGTAAGTGCTCTTATAGAGGGTTTAGCAATGTTTGCTTAAGTCGGTATGTTGAAATTTTCTCATCTCTTCATTATACGACTACTTGCATGAGATGGAAGTGTTGCAGTATGCTATCCAATATTCCCAACCTGGTGATCAACTCTATTGTTGTCATCGGTATTTCTACTATTTCATCAACAGTTGGAACCTTGCACAAGTTCACCCATATGAACTTCTTGATCCATACATCATCCTATGTTGTTCTTATAACATAGAGATACTTAGTTTCTTTTGTAGTTCAAACAAATGTCATTAGCTCAGAACCCTTTCTAGCTTACACTTCTCATTTGTTGTCAAACATAAATTTAGATTGTGATTATTTTGTCAGTTTGAAAGCTTGCATCGATGTAAATATTTACACCCAACTCTTCCATATTACCATAATCAAGGAACCAATCCTTTAAGTTCTTCACAAGCATCTAAATATTTTCTTTATGGTAGTCTAGTGACTCTCACCGGCATCTGACATATACCTTCTTGTCATGTCCAATACATACAATATTGCTAGGTAGGTTTATATATGTCTTCTAATCATGTAAAATACATATGAGATGTCTGGATATCCTCTCATCATGTCCAATACATATGAGATTACCGGATATCCACTCATCTTGTCCAATACATACGAGATAATGGGATGAGTACATTACATTGAATTCAAGATAGATCCAATTATGAATGCATATCATCTATCCATGTGTTCTTATTCTTCATAAGAATTGGGATACTAGTCTCTTTAAAGACTAAATCCATGGAACATGGACAAGTTTTCTCTCACTGAGTCTTGCATATTGAACCCTTCAACATCTTGCCAATGTATGTGCTCTTACTTAGGTCAAGAATCTTTCCAAATCTATCTCTATAGACCTTGATTCCTATCACATAGTATGCTTCGCCTAAACCCTTCTTATAGAAGGTACTTTCTTTGCAAGGTTTAACATATTTGTAGGATAAGGACGTTACTCCCCATAATTATGTGGAGTATAAATATGCTCCCACCAAATCTTTTGTAATCACAGATTCCATCTTCATTTTGACTCAAGTCAAACCCTTTGACTGTCTTATCAAATTGAAGATTCTAGCTCTGAGATGCTTGCTTCAATCCAAAGATTGACCTTTGTAGCTTATAGACTTTATTTGCATTAATGGGTTTATAAAACCATTAGTTTGTGCTAGTTACACATCCTCTTAATTATTCTAATTAAGGAATGTGGTTTTAACATCCACATGCAAAATCTCACAGTCATACTAAGGTACAACAACAATCATGATCCAGATGGATTTAACCATGGTAACAGTGAAAAGACTTCATCATGTTCAACACCTTGAACTAGTTTGAAAATCTTTTGAAACCAAAATAGCCTTCCATGTTGGTCTCCTTTCAAAGACCCAAATGTACCCAATGGGTTTTACCCCTTCAGGTGGATCCACTAAGGTCATACCTTGTTGTTTTACATGGAGTCCATCATTTATCTCATGGTCTCAAACCATTTCTCAGATTTTTATCCATCAGTAGCTTTTAGGTAGGTTGTTAACTCATCTCTATGATAAACTCACCGCCTTTGAGTTATAATATATCACAACCTTTCAAATTCAAGGTGTGTTCTAGTAGAACTATATGGTCTGTATTTACATAAGGAACTTGAGATTCCACAATAGTTTGTGATTCTCCTTGTTCATGTTGTACCTCTTTAGGTTCAATGTTTTCTTGTTTATCTAGAAATTTTTGAGTTCTACTTTTACTCCCATTGATTCCTTTGGAATTAATTTCCATTTAGGAATTCAGCCATCCTAGAAACAAACACTTTGTTGTTGGGTTGGAATATAAGTAGTATTCAACAAGATAACATTCATATGATTTGTAGATAAAACCTTTTAAGAAACTATATCCTTATACAAGATTTCAATCCTAATCAATATAAAAGACATATCGGGATATTTCCCATACCATATCTCATATGGTGTATTTTGAATCAATTTACACGGTACTTTGTTTTAGTATAAAGCATGTTCCAAAAGAATATTGTAAGATCCACTAGATTATATTGATTAGTCTCACCATGTTTTAACGGGGTGTGATACTTTCTTTCTGACACATCAGTATGTTTCAGGTGGAGTTCATTGTGATATATTATCACGGTCTCTCCAGGAAAGTCCTCAAACTCTTGGTTAAAATGTTTCAACATTGATCACATCAATGTTCTAAATACTTTACCAAGTGAGTTACATACTTCATTCATAATATTCTTGTACACTTTAAGAGATTCATATTTATATTTCATTAAATACAAATATCTACTGATTGTATTAGTAAATATATTGAGGTACTCGTAACTACCTTTAGCATTCATTGTAAAAGGTCTATGTATATAGGTATGTACTAGTCCTAATGGAATAGTCGATCTCCCACTACATCTAGTGAAGATGTTTTTGTCATATTGCACAACAAATAAGACATGCATGTCTCTATTGGTTCAATAACCAAAAGAGTATATATAACCATCATATGGATTCTACAGATGCATTTCTCATTCATGCGCTCTATATAGGTATTTAGTTTTTTTGAGTTATCAAGTCATTCAGTATATGTGTCATATACATTTGTCTTTACAATTATAAACTACAGTCTGTGAGACATAAGGCATTGCCATAAAAGATCATATATTTTAAAATGAAACATAATGTTCTTGTCATACAAAACATCTAATGTTTTCATCAATGGAAAGTACATAATAGAAATTCACTAATTCTATCATGTGCCCATGAATGACAATTTCCAAATGTTGAGGCAGCAACCCTTGCTCTGCACAGTTCTAGCTTACTTCTTCTCAGGTCTTGAAGTAGAGATCTCTATCTTCCTAACATCCTCTATAAAGAGGATTGTTCTTTCAAATGTCCAGAGAGGTGACAATGGTGACACTTTCTTTTCTTTATCCTTTAAGTGAAAAATGACTTCCTTTTACACTTACCCTTCCCCATATATTGAGTGTAGAAGACTTGGACTTTAGCTTAGCCTCAGAAAACTTCTTGGCCTTGCCTTTGCCCTAGGACTCACTTCCACTGATAACCGTCATGGATTTGTCCTTCTTCCTTGCTTTAGCATAAACATTCCAAGCATTTGATAAATTAACTATATGATTTATGCAATGCTTGCATAATCATATCAATGGTCAACTCTTGACCTAAGAGAAATCTCAGTCATTCCATATGTCCAATCACATTGAGTACATGGGGTTCTATTGGACCTCCCTTTGTCAGTTTGCACTCAACTAGCACTTTTGAGACATTATACCTTCTTTGCTTTACATGATTCTTAAGATGTGTTACCATCTCGAGAATGTCTATGTTTTCATGTTGTTCATGCAACTCATAGTTCATACAACACAACATTAGGTATTCAAATGGCCATGTCATCATTGGCATGCTTCCAATAAGCATCCATATAGCCTTAGGCACATTTGGATCTGGTTCCTTTGGCATTGGTCTATCAAGGACATAGAGCTTTCGCTCACTGATGAGAAAATTTCTCAAAGTTCTTAACCAGTTATGGAACTTTATCCTATTTTGTACTTCTAAAGGACTGATCGCAATTTGAACGTGTTTGTGTTTGACATTTGATTCTACAAAGAAATATTGCAATTTTTCAAAACATTTTTTATTTGGTTTGATTTGATTAATTATATGATATTAATTAGTTATTTAATTAACTATCACTCCTACTATTTTATTCAAATTGATAGCCCTCAATATCAATTTGGAATATTGCAGCGTACAATATTCCAGTGGGCCAAGATCCATATTTCATCAAGTGATGAGTCGGCTTTTGTCGATCACCAACAACCTAACTATTTACATAGGCCAACTTGCCAATTGCATCTGACTATTGGATAGATGATATGTGCAACTCTTTGCCATAATCATATGCATGCCTCTTGTCTTGGGCTCTCCAAGTCACTAGTTAAGCTTGACCCAGTAGCTAAAATGATAGATACGCACCATGCTTTGTGCAAATCTACATATCTACCATCACACTTCCACAAGATAGACGGTGCACCATGCTTTGTGCAAATCTACGCTTGGTCGATCAAGATTTTCATGTGTGTTACTTATGGAAGGCATCTTAGACTTAATATTTTAATTGAGGGATTGTATGTATAAATACATATACTTTATCCAATCACCACACATGTAGTACGTATTATATACACACTATAACCACAAATGAGAACATCTAATAAAAAGAACATAGAAGCAATGGTTATGACCAAACTAATGGAATTCTTTATAGACACAAGGAACTACTACCACCTATGGTCAACATCATATACAACCTATTGTTGGTGAAGATCTATGCTTGAACCAATCTGGGTTGATCGGTTCACTCTTGAACCGGTCGGCTCGCCTCCTGGTTGTTCGGTTGGGCTCTTCTGAAATAGTCACCTGGTTCATAGGTCCAAGCAGCATCTAGACACTTCCAGTTGGTCGGTTGGGCCACTAGTCGATCAGTTCATTCTCCTGTCGTATGGCATCCTTGGTCCTCTAGTCAATCAGGTCATCATACAAGCCGCTTATTTCTCCTTGTGCAGATTGTCATCTCACGTCAAAACATAAATTAAACCTATCATATTTCTTATTGCATTGTATATGGGGAAAACCTCGAGCTACATTCGAGGGGAAATAGGAAGAAGAGCATTAATCTACATTTGTAATGAAGAGAGAGGCTCAGTACGTAGACTGATTAATAATAGGAATAAATAACCACAACCATGTACACACATATCTAGGATTTTGGCAATAACCATGCTTCACATCGACCATCAAAATGGATTTTATGGTGACACACATAAATTGATATATATATATATATATTTGTTTGGGTTCTTTATGTTATGATAAGACGGACGTGCACATCAACTAGTTTAAACATCCACATCACATGCAATAAATAAATATAGTAAAAACTAAAATCTGATCATATAGATTATACCAAAACATAATTAATTGACATAACTCTTATACCACTGTAGGGAAATATGACATCAGATAGGCATCAGAAATAAAAAATTTACAGACATGTTTCCAATTAATCAGCAGATCACATCAATTACTATGCAATGGAAAAGGTGGCTTCATGAAGATATACCTGGTCCTGGAGCAAGTACAATGACAATCCTCATCGATGTAGATGTACACTTTGTCTTGGACAATGTCTGTGTAGATCGTGGGTGCATTGGAACTCATCTGACTTCTCCTCCATGGATAATAGACTTAGATAACTGGTGCAGCCGCTCCTCTGATCTCTCCACAGAATGCGAGTTGATGTTGCCCTTCTAGTAGCATCCAAAGGAGTCCTGCCTCTAGAACATTCCACACAGACCAACTAGAACTCCTGTCATCCTACTATAATAGACAGGAAGGAGTTGTCCCTCCCGTTTGTGTACTAGTCACCAACATGCTCTCCCACGATAATGATCCTCAATTGTTCTCTCCCTTGGTTATCCCTCCCTAGTCGGGCAGGACTTGCATGGGCCCTCTTGGCTACCACAACCAGAGAGGACAACATTTTTTAGAGAAACTAATTCTCAATTGTCTGTGTTGTGTTTTGGAAAACCTCATTACCCCTCTATTTATAATAGAGGACAAGGCAGGGTTCCCAATCTGTGTGAGAGTGGAAAGGACAAGAAGATATCAAAATTTCACAACAATTTACGTAGTTTCGCAACCTGCAACAGCCAAGACGATTGTCTCACCTAATGAGAAGGTCATCTGGGATGCGAGATGGTCATCTCACAGAGTGAGACTGTCGTTTCATAGTTCCTAGTTTTACACAAACTTGGCAATTCAATTCCCATCAATGTTGGACATTGATTTCCTTGAACAACAAGTAATTTACAAGTGAAACAAATAGGGAAATATATAGAACATTACCTCGGACAAACTAGACCATCTCGTGCATGTGAGATGGCTCTCTCACTCACCCAGACGGCCGTCTGGTGACCTGAGTTGAGTCAGCTAGTTGGGTCGGTTCACTTCTTAGTCAATTTCAACTTAGATCAATGCTGACTCTCCAAATGCCTATCTCAAAACTTGAGACGTCCATTTGGCACTCTCCATATGCCTATCTCAACCCTTGAGATGGATGTTTCACATTGCTTTGAGGTTGTTTTTTGTGTGAATCAAATACCTAATACTTTATTACTTAATTCAATTTTCATTCAAGATCCGAACTCCTCTTCTAGGTGAGTTCCTATGTGTGTGGCCCTATAGGTCCCATATCACGTTGGTAGTGAATGTCCATAACAACTTATGACATCACAAGAAAAGAGTGGTGCATATTCACACATTAGTGCTACCCAAGTGAATGGAAAATTGGGGAGTAACTTCAACCTACAATTTGTATATGGTGTTACAATGTTTGTATAGTTCCTTTATCACTGATATTCAGATTGAACTAAAGGCATGGAGTAGTCATCCTCATTATTAGTCAATCTTGTTTCTTAAACCAGAGCAGACTGCATGAGATATATGTAAGCTCCATATCACCATACTTTTCTCGGCCTCGGTAATCAAGAGGCCTTGGATTTCATACTCCTGTAGGAGGGACAAATCCCATCTCTATCAGTCACAGTCATTCCCCATGTGTCAAAGTCACGCAATCATTAGTGCTATAACAGCTCATGTTTTAGGATTTCATTTGATGATGTCAAAGTATACCCAATGACATGTGACGAGTGTAGTGATTTTAGGTCTAAGAACCACAACCACCACCATTATTGTGAGAGTTGACTATGACTTCCATGATGATGGCTTCCATGTGTCAGTCTCACGGTGGTTCTGTCCAATACAGTGTTCTCTAGCATGTATCTTTGTGCTTGGTTTGATATTACCATAACGTGACTAATGAGATTTAGTCATCAACCAACTCACACTCTGATCTTATGTGTTATTGTTGTCTATCAGCCTTCCACAATAACAACCGATCAGGGACATAATGAGAATAGGTATATTTACTCTTAACATTTGTATGATCTCATCCACAAGGATAGTAACTTGAATACATATGCCATTGAGTAATATAATTCTCTAGACATTTATAATGCTACATGATTATCTCATAACTGAATTAGACATAATAAATTGGAAGCTTGTCTTTATTATTAATCAAATCATTTACATGTTATACCATTACAATAATTATATGATTGGCTCTCTGGGCATACATACCAACAATTTGTCCTTCTTCATTCTTGCTTCGACATTTATCAATATGCCAAGAAAATCTGATAGAGGTCTGGCCATTTTATTCAAATAGTAACACTCAATAAAGTGGCTATATGATTAAGGCAATGATTTCATAATCATATTTGTAGCCACCTCTTAGCTCAAAGAGAATCCCAATTCTTCAAGATGTTCCACATGTCCAATCATATTGATCATATGGGTCTCTATTGAGTCTTCCTTTGTCATCTTAGACTCAAAGAGAACCTTTATAACATTGTGCCTTTGTTTCTTTGTGAGATTATGGTTCACCATCCTAAGATGTGTTACCATCTCAAGAATCCCCATGTCCTCGCATTGCTCATGCAACTCATAGTTCATGCAGCTTAGTATAAGATACTTTATGTCTAAGGCATCATTGGCATGCTTCCGGTAAGCATCCACTTTGGCCCTGGGTGCATCAAGAGCAGGTAATTCTGACATTGGTTAATCTAGGACATATAGCTTATGCTCATCATTGAGAACCCTTCTCAATGTCCAAAACTAGTTGTGGAAAGTTATCCCATTAAGTTTGTCCTTCCAAAGGACCGATCACAACAACATTTTGATTGTCATTTTATTATGCAAGAGAAAATTAAATTTTGTCAAAGCCCTTTTGATTTTATTTGATTTGATTTAAAAAATATTTGATGATATTTAATTAGGCCTTCAATTAATTATCACTCCCACTATTTTATTCAAATTTATATCCCTCCATATCAATTTAGAAGATTGCAACATACAAACTTCTAGTGAGCTAAGATTCAAAATAATTCAACTATTACTCGGCCAATGCCAGTGTCCATATTCAATTATTAAGGTAGGAAAATTTTTCTAATTACATCATATGCAATTCTTTGATAGATGATAATCCCAACTCCTTGCCACAGTCATGTGTATACCTTTGGGGCTTAATCCCTTTAAGAACACCAGCTAAGCCTGGCCCAAAAGCCAACACAATAGGTATGCACCTTGCTTGGGAAGATCCTATGTATCTGCCATCACACTTCTATGATATGGATGGCGCACCATGCCTGGGAGTAACCTACGCTTAGTCGATCAAGCTTTTCAAGTGTACTACTTATGGAAAGCATTTAAGACTTAATATGTTATTTGAGGGACTTTGTATTTATAAATGCATACACTTTATCCAATCACCACATATATAGTATGTACCATATACATATTATATCCCACAACATAAACATGCAATAAACAAAAAGTGATAGTTATGAACATTCTAATATAATTCCTTGGAGCCACAAATAATTACCACAAACTAGGATCTACATCTCATGCAGAAACCTATTGTGATGAAGATTCATGCTTACCAATCTGGGTTGATCGATCCAACCCTTGAACCGATTGAATCGCCTCCTGGCTAGTTGGTTGGTAATCTTTCTGGTCATCTGTACTCTGGTCCACCACCTTTTGGGTCCTCCGGTTTATTGGATGGGCCTCCAGTTGATCAGTTCTCTTTGGTCCTCCAACTTGTCAGCTCATCTTTTTTATAGTAACAAGAAAATAAACTATCCTACTATTACATGATTATAGAGAAACCTCGAGTAACATTCGAGGGGAGCAAAGGTAGGAGAGAATACTACTTTTACAATTGGAATATAAAATAGAGGCTTGACATGAAAACCAAGATAGAACAAGAAAATAAACACACAACCACCAAGCATAGATAATTAGAGTTATTGTCCATAACCACGCGACACATCCACCATAAAAACTTTATTTTAAGGTGATGCATGTAAATTTCATATATATATATATATATTTGAGATTATGTGTGGCATTTTATCGTACATTAATATTTGCATCTTATGCAATAAATAAATGATAAATATATATATAATTATATTAATAATCCCAAAATATAGTAAATTTATGCGGCTCTGATACCACTTTTGGGAAATATGACATCAGGTAGGCAGCGGAAATTAAAAGTTTACTACCATATTCATCATTAAACTAACATATCACGTCAACAAATATCTAATGGAAATGATGGTTTCAAGGATATAACAGGTCCTGGAGCAAGTCGAATGACAATCTCCTCATTGTTGTAGTTGTGTAGTTATCTTCTAGTTGCACTAGGAAGGCATCTACAGTGACTCTTGGTTTTCACCACAGATAGTAGGCTAACATTGTCCTCCTAGAGGCAGGCAAAATACCATTCCTCTATGGAAGTACACCCTAGAACTAATGTTGTCCTGCTAAAATAGATAGGAAGGAGTTGTCCCTCCCATTGGTGTACATGTCACCAACTTGCTCTCCCACAATTATTCTCCCTTGGTATCCTTTCCTTTATTGGGTAGGACTTGCTCGGGCTCTCTATTGGTTACCACAAGAAGAGAGGACAACATTTGTTAGAGGCAATTTAGTTGTGTCTCTCGAAAGCCCCCAGTACCCCTCTATTTATAGGGGGGCTAGGGTCAGGGTTCCCAATTTGTGCAAGAGTGGATGGGATTGGAATTTCATTAAATTTTGCAATTTGTGATAGATTAAATGGTTGGTTCACCAGTGAGCCGATCGGTTGGCATGTGGTCTGATCAATTCACCTAGTGAACCTCTCATTTCAACATGTTTCCCAATTACAATTGTATTGGTAATTCTAATCCAATTAATTCATGACATGACATCATCACTAATCCTAGATATAATCGAATTGCACATCTGAACTGGGTGGTTCATCTCATACACCAATTGTCTCATGATCATGAACCAATCGATTCACTCACTAAACCAGTCAGTTTGTGCCTAGTTCATCTAAAATTCAGGCAATGTAATATGCAATCAACCTGACACTCCAATCGATCGTTTCATCACATGAATCGATTAGTTTGAAGTTCATTCAGTTGATTTATTTCTTTAATTAAATACCTAAACACTTTATCATTCAATTATCATTCATGATTAAACTCCTCTTCTAGGTGTATCCTATGTGTGTGACCCTGTAGGTCCCATATTACATTGGCGGTGAATGTCCATAACCAATTATGACATCACAAGCAAAGAGTGTTTCCTATTCACACATCATTGATACCCAAGTAAATGGAAAGTTGGAGAACAACTTCAACCTATACATCATTACTACCCAATTAAATGGAAAGTTGGATAACAATTTCAACCTAAAATATGTGTTTGGTGTTGCAGCATTTGTATAGTTCCTTTGTCACTGATATCCAGATGTTACTCGAGGCATGGAGCAGTCATCCTCTTCAAAATTCAATCTTTGTTCCTTTATATAATAGACTATCTAAGATACATGTAAGCTCACCGTGCATTTCTTAGTCTCACTAATTAAGTAACCAGGATATCATACTCTAGTAGGAGGGACAAATCCCATCTACATCACTCAAAAACATCCCCATGTGTCACAGAGCACCCATTCATCACCTTTATGGCAACCCTTATTCAGGTTCATGATGGATGATGTCAAAGTACACTACTACAGAAATGGTTTATAACGTCACTTTTAAAGGTGTCGGTTGTAATAATACACTGACACCTAAACAATAAAGCGTCGGTTTATAAAATAAACTGACATCAATCTGTGAAGGGCGACTAGACACGAGTATCGCTTTTATTCAGTGTCGGTTACTTAATAACACACCGACGCCAAAAATTAACCGCCAAATGCAAAATTTCCAGTGAAAAAGATTACCTCCAAAAATTTAACATATGGCGTCGGTCATTACATAAAAAACCGACGATGAAAGGTTATTCGCGAAACAGAAATTGGGCACATTTTGATTGTCAATTTTACATCAATGACCGACACTTATGGGTTTTCCCGCACTCTTCGCGGGAAATTTTTCACACCCTTTGAGCGTCGGCTTTTCAAAACAATCGACAACTATGGTCATTAATCAAGAACCAATTTTTTAATCGGTGTATGTAGATAGACGTCGGTTTTTTTCTAGTTAAAACCGACGATTATCATTGGGAACAGGTGTCAGTTTGTGTTGTTAACCAACATTGTTAGTTTTATGTGTCGGTTTTGTTGAATAACCGACACTGAATGTTAACTTAATATCGCGCGAGCGAGCCCGACTCTTCCCCTTTCTCTCTGTGATTGCAATCATCTATTAGGGTCTGTCGATTCCGACGTTCTCCTTGCTCTTCGCCACCGATCTCCTTGCTCGCCGACGCCGTTCTACTTCTATTGGCATCACCGCCGTTCGTGGAGTTCGCTGCCTCCGTGGAGCTTGCCGTCGTCGTGGAGCTTGCCGTTTGTGGAGCTCACCACCGTTCGTGGAGCTCGCCGCCTCCGTGGAGCTCCACGCCTCCGTGGAGCTCGCCATTCATGGATCCGCCACCGTCGTAGGTCCTCTCCTCCAGCCGGTCCTCTTCTCACTGGTGCTAGCAATTCTATTGCCGGAGCCAAAGCTAGTGCCAGTAGCCACCGTGCTAGCAGTCCTACAGCCAGAGCCAAAGCCAGTTCCAGTAGCCAGCACCAACAGTAGCAGCTAGAACCAGAGCTTGCCATTAGCGTCACCACTGCCACTGCTAGAGGTAAAGCCTCAAATTGACTAGGTTTGCATCCTCAATTCATCCTTAACATATGTTAACAAATAATCCCTATAAACATGTAATATTTATTTAATAGAATTGATGATTGGCTTGGTTATTAATAGTATATGACAAAAATAAAATGCTTAATTTTAACATATATCCTGGATAAACCTTGTATATATGTGTCTTCCCTGGAAACCTTATATTGGATCCCACATATATATAATATTGTCCACTACAACAAAATCGCCCAATAGTGGCATTTATAAAAAAGCCACTATCTTTCTAATATACAGACATTTTTTATTAAAATGCATCTAAACCACCTATTATAGAATTTCTAAAAAGGACATAACATTAAAGGCATTTTTATTTTTAATTAGTGGCAATTTGAAATTATACCAAATTATAAAACCAATTGGTAACACAATTTTTACTTCCCGCTCCAAGTTTTCAACTTCGCGCTCCAAAAAATCATGATAGTCCGATCTAGCGCGCTCTGCTCTTTCTCGATTGATACAACTCTCCGCTCGTCAGACCAGTGCGTGGAGCGTCGGCCTATTTTTTTATCCTTGGCTTAACCTGTTTTTTAATGTGTGTTGACTTTGGCTTAACCTATTTTTTAAACAAGTAGATGTCAATGATAATTTAGTTAACCAATCCCCATGATTGATCCTAATTTAGTTCAGTATTGTTTTGCATTCATACACAATCGTGCTAAATTTTGTAGTGTGCATTTCCAGTTTTAGGTTTGACTTTTTTGATGTTACAACTTTATTGTGTGGGGCATGACATTTTCAGTACATCCAATGCAATTAGTTCAGGGAAGACCACAATTTGTATGCCTACTTTAGTTTTAGCCAAACAATTTGCCAAATAGTGCTTGTGAGTCAGATTTAAACCTATCCCTAATAGGGTTTGCTTTCCACTTGGGCTAATACAACTGAACGTGTCTCTCTTTCATGTGCCAAGCAAGCTGCATGATAGACTTTGCAGTCATTGATACGTGCAGTCATTGATACTTTCTGGATGTATATGTTCTAAAGGTTTGTAGAAGGTGAGCTTGTAGAAGATGAGGTTGTAGGTTTGGAAACCAGGTTGGTGGTTTTGAGGTTTACAAATTCTCCTTTGATACTAGCAGATTGGACCCAGGCTCCTGTTCATTTTCTGATTCACTTCAAAATGATTAGAATGTGCCTGGGTCCTTATTATAAGTATGTTCTTTTATCCTTTTAAAAAGTATTTCAAACATAGTGTCATGTACTCATAAAACTAAACAGGAAGCAATCTATCCCATTTACATATAGGTCAGAGAATAATAACCTCACATAACTCATTTAGAAAATTTACAATTTTTAGATGAATCCTTCTTGTCATAAAATTTGTGGTACTATCAAAATAATAAGATGATAAGATATCTTGTAGTAGTGTTTTGATAAACACAGAAGTACAGGACTATAGTAAAAATGTGGAAAGACACCACTAACCTCTTTAAATAGGTCTCACACCTTCTATAGTAGTGCATGGATACTTGATAACCTCCAATTTTGGATGTTTATCTTAGTATTTTCTTTAGTTTTCCACACTCTTTTCTAATTAAAATTATACATAATCCCTAAAAATTCCCTCTTATTGTAAATATACTATTAGACTAACTTTTCCCTTTTATATTTGCAGAAAAAAGACATAAAAAATCATAAAAATACTAAATCAGCCTCAAGACCGCATGGACTCAAATGGTCTCAGGACCGCATGAAGCCAATCAGTCCCGAGACCGCATGGAGCCACACGGTCTCAAGACCCCATGAAGCCAACCGGTCCTGAGACCGCATGGAGTCAACCGGTCTCAAGACCGCATGAAGCCAATCGGTCCCGAGACCGCATGGAGTCACACGGTCTCAAGACCACCTGAAGCCAACCCGTCCCGAGACCGCATGGAGTCAACCGGTCTCAAGACCGCATGAAGCCAACCGGTCCTGAGACCGCATGGAGTCACACGGTCCTGAGACCACATGAAGCCAAACGGTCTCAAGGTCCAAACGGTCTTGAGATCCAAACGGTCTTGAGGTCCAAACGGTCTCAAAGTCCAAACGGTCTTGAGATCCAAACGGTCTCAAGGTCCAAACGGTCTCAAGCCCAAACGGTCTTGAGGTCCAAACGGTCTCCAAACCATTTCGACTTCACTTAAGGCCTATAAATAAGACCCCAAGGGTCCTCAACTGGGGAGGAAGTTTCAGACGTCCAAAGGCTGCCTCGACCACTCCAGAGCACATCTGACTTCCATCCTCCGCCCAGGGGCTGCCGGTCTGAGATCCATACTCCATCTCGAAGCTACTTTATCTCTCTCTACCAAAGAAGGTGGGAAGAGGGAGATCCCGTCATCGCACTACCTGTGAATTTGGTGGATCGTTTCTCTCTCTCCAAGGGGTTGACTTTCCTCTCTCCTTTGTGGGGATGATGCTCTCTCTCTCTCTTCTTGCCTCCTTCTTTGTCCTAGTTATGAGCGAGTAGTCTCCTTCACTAGGGTGCGGGGAGTAACCCCGCTACCCATGTTTTCATATCATGTAAATGTAATCCATAAGTTTATAATGTAGAGTTTATATCTTTTCAGTTCAACATCAAACGTTTAATGAATACTTGTTGCTTGATCACCAACTTGTGTTATCTTTTATCTTTTAGTATGAATTGTCTACGTTTGTACTATTAGATTTGAAACTCGTTTGTATGTTGGTTCTTGGTGCATGTATCCACCATGCATCTGTTCGGTATCTAGGAGTGTCTTTCAAGAAGTGGAGTATACTCACTCCCATCGTTGTACTTTCATGCTATGAAATGGAATCAGTTGACGTGTACAAAGTACAACCTTGATGAGTCGAGGAACACACTTTGCGAAGGGAATGATGCAAAGTAGTTGACCATTCATTCGGGGATGGCTGATTTTGCAACATTCTCGCACTTCTCATAGTTAGTTACCTGAAAGGAAACTAAATCTACAAAGATACTAACTGACTAAACTCTTTTTGTAGGTTATGTTTTACTTTGCATGTGTTGATCCATGTGTAGTGGCGGTGAAAAACCGATCACACCCTAGTGACTCTTATCATTGTTTAACTGCTTTTTCTACTTGCTTGCTTTATCTACATGTTCTTAGTTTAAAAATAACAAAACCTACCTTTCGATCTAAATACCAACTAATGAGTGATTAAGTGAAATTCCAATGTTTTCTATCTTGTTGCTTGTAACAAGACTGTTGTCCTATGGTTTCGACCCTTAACTATACTGCGATAAGACTTCCACGTATCTTAGCATACGTGGGTGGAGTTCTCTATCTAGTATAAGCAAGGCTAAACCTAAAGACTTACTAACTTTAGGATTTTTAGTCAGTGCATGCAATTCCACGTAAGTGGAAGCTCCATCGAAAATTGGTGTCGTTGCCGGGGACAACGGAACGTTTTAATTTCATTTAATACCTTCCTAGTTGGTTAGGGTTTTACACTTTCTTTTTAATCATTAGTCTATATCTTCTTGAAACCATTATATCTTCACCATTATCTAAAGGTGTTTTCTTTTATCTACTCAGGTAGAAAACGTGTATGCGATCATCGCATAACTGCAGATTCTCCCCTGATCCAGAGTTTGACTCTGAGGTAGAGAGACATTTCCATCGCCGCATTCGACTCAATCGTCAAAGAGCCAGGCAAATGGTCGATGATCAACGCCAGGCTGCATTGGTGATGGAGAGGGTCAAGGCCACCATCGCCGCTCAAAGGGCAGAACTCATCGCTGATACTCATGCCCAGATTCAAGTGGAGATTCGTGCGGAAGAGCAGGCCCGCATCAGAGCTGAATATGAGGCAGAAACCCAAGCTGCTCAGTTGGAATTAAGGAACAAGCAACTGAGGGATTACACTGTCCCAAAGAACTATGAAGATAACCATCCGGTCTGGCCTCCGATCATCAATATTCCCAACTTCGAGATTCAGACCCAATGGATCCAGATCATGCAAGCCATCTCATTCTCTGGAGGTTCTGGAGATGATTGCATGGATCATCTAAAGAGGTTTAAGGCACTGTGCCGCCTGGTTCCACAAGCCGGAGTCGCTTTTGATGAAATAATGCTTCATCTGTTTCATTTCACTCTGTCTGGGAGAGCCCTGAGTTGGTATAACTCACTTGATAGGGAACCCATAATAACTACCTGGGCTCCCCTAGAGGAAAAGTTCTTGGAGAAGTTCTTTCCCCCTTAACTGACTTACGAGATCAGGGGGCAGATCAATCACTTCTCTCAACTACCTGGAGAATCCCTTGCTGAAGCATGGGAAAGGTTTAAAGAACTTTTACGAAAATGCCCTCATCATGGAATCTCCCAGAACCAATTGATAGAAACCTTCTATCGGGGAGTGAGTGATGATATCAAACAGTTTTTGGATTCCGCATCTGGAGGAAACTTTATGAGAAAGAATTATGAGGACACCTGGAAAATTGTCACACTCAGAGCTGAGAATTAGTCCAACTGGGGACGATCAGCTGGCAAAGGTGTCCTCAAGGTCTACAAAACTGAAGAATCAATAGAGATGAAGGCAATTGCTGAAGCCTTGAAAACCATAGTTCATAAACAACAAGCTATCGAGACTTCTCTTGGAGAGTTTGATAAGAAGAAAAATCCTCTGGTTCAACAAGTCAAGGCCGCCATAGGAACCTGTGAGGCCTGTCATGCTTCTGACCATCCGACCCTTTCATGTGGTATGCTTTATAATGTGATGATGGATCTGCATCCACCACCACAACAGTATGAACCTATCACTAACCAGTCTGAAGAACAGCTGCCAGAACAAGTCAACTCTATCCATTCTATCCCTGGACAAGTCTATTACAATCCTAATCAGCAGAGGAACCACCCAGGATTCCAATATGGGAATCCTGCTGGAACCGCAAATCCACAGCACCAGACGCAGGGAGGATCCTCTAGTAGGTTACCACCTGGATTCCCAAACAATTTCAATCAAAATTAAGGGAACTCCAGGAATAACTTCCCTAGGGCTAACTACCCCAGGAACCAATCTGCCTACTATCAGTATACTCATCCTCCGCTCCACCCATAGCTGCACCCTCAGTTGCAGCAACCACAGCTAGCAATGCCACCACAACAACCTCAACAAGGACAAATTCCTCAGAAAAACACTCCTCCTCAGCCAGAAGATGAAATGTCCTTGATAAGGCAGATGCTGCAATCCCAATAGACTATGCTTGCTAATCAACAAGCGCAACAAAAAGTAGTAGAAGCTCAACTTGCCCATATTGCTGCACAACTGAAGCCTCCAGCAGGCACATTTGAAGGGCAGCCCGAATCGAATCCTAGGCATGGACAGAATAGGCCTGAATAGTTGAATGTTGTCACTACGAGATCTGGACGCACTCTTCATGAAACAACAAGGATCACTCTTGACAATGATGATACACCTACCTTTATGACGAATGAGCGCCCTCAACAAGGAATGGAGAAGCACACAGAGGGTAAAAGGGGCAAACATAAAGAACAGGTGTCCGCAGAGCCTGAAATCTTGCAATATAAACCAAGAATCCCATATCTAGGTAGACTGTGAGAAATGAAAATGGATACCAGGTTCCAAAAGTTCAAGGAGGCGATGAAGATACTTTACATCGATATCCCGCTCCTTGATGCTCTCTCCGAGGTACCTGCTTGGGCAAAATACCTCAAAACCTTGTTATCAAGGAAGTATATCACCGAGGAACAAGAAACTATCAAGCTTGTCCAGACCACCTCTGACATCATCCTAAACAAAATGCCAAAGAAGAAGAAGGACCCAGGTTCCTTCAGAATTCAATGCTGCATTGGAAATGCATCTACCAAAAAGGGATTAGTTGACCTAGGAGCCAGCATATCCATTATGCCTTATTCTATGTGCAAACGTCTGGGTTTCACCAAATTGCTGCCTACAGCAATGACGATTCAATTAGCTGACTCCACCATCACCGCACCTCTGGGGATCATTGAAGATATTCCAGTAAGGATAGGCAAGGACGCCTACGTTCCGTGCGACTTCGTCATCATGGATATTAAGGAAGACTTGAGATACCCGATTATTTTTGGCAGACCTTTCCTTTCTACTGCCAGGACGCTCATCGACGTTGAAGCTGGCACCATCATTCTTAGGCTCGGAAAAGAAGCAATTCAATTCCAAGTCCTTAATAGCATGAAAGGCCCCAGTATCCAAGAGGAGGTCTTTCTTTTAGACGCAATACAACAAATGTCTCAGCCATGTGTATGCACAAACTTCCAATGGTTGAAGAATTTAAGCCATCTCACGAACATCAGAGAAAACTAAATCCTAATCTCAAAGAGGTGGTTCACCTGGAGGTCCTCAAATTACTTAAAGTTGGCATAATCTACCCTATCTCTGACTCCCAGTGGGTCAGCCCTGTCCAGGTTGTTCCTAAAAAGGGAGGCACTACTGTCGTGCTTAACGATAAAAATGAGTTAGTGCCCACCAGGACTGTAATAGGGTGGAGGATGTGTATTGACTATAGGAAGCTGAACAAAGCCACGAGGAAAGATCACTACCCCCTTCCCTTCCTCGATGAAGTCATGGAATGCCTAGCTCATCAGAAATATTTATGCTACCTTGATGGTTATTCCGGGTTCTACCAAATACCAATACACCCGGAAGACCAGGAAAAAACTACCTTCACCTGTCCCTTTGGGACATATGCCTTTAGAAGAATGTCGTTCGAGTTGTGTAACGCACCTGCTACGTTCCAACGGTGTATGTTCGCTATCTTCGCCGGATTAACAGAATCCATCATGGAAATATTTATGGACGATTTCTCAATTTACGGAGATTCCTTCGATAACTATTTAATCAACATTGGACAAGTTCTACAACGTTGCGAGGAAACGAACCTTATCCTGAATTGGGAGAAATGCCACTTCATGGTAACGGAAGGTGTCGTCCTCGGGCACAGGGTAAGTGACAGAGGGATTGAGGTCGATAAAGAAAAAATTGATGTTATCTCGAAACTGTCGCCACCGAATGAGATAAAGGGAGTAAGAGCTTTCTTGGGTCATGTGTGGTTCTACAGAAGATTCATCAAAGATTTTTCAAAGATAGCAAAACCCATGACCCAACTCCTGACTAAAGATACTGAGTTCATCTTCAATCAAGAATGCATGGAAAGTTTCTCCACGCTCAAAGAGGCTATAATTTCTACGCCTATTCTGAGAGCCCCAGATTGGTCACTACCGTTTGAAATTATGTGTGACGCAGGCGATTACGCCATAGGGACTGTTTTAGGATAGCGGATTAATAAGAAACCCTATGTTATCTACTACGCATCCAAAATGCTAGATGAAGCACAGAAAAACTACACTACCACAGAAAAAGAGTTTCTGGCTGTCATCTACGCATTTGAAAAATTCTGCTCCTATTTGATTGGTTCTAAGGTCATCGTTTATACCGACCACTCCGCCATTTGATACCTAATTCAAAAGCAAGATACCAAACCGAGGCTTATCCGCTGGGTGTTGATGCTTTAGGAATTCGACTTGGAAATTAAAGATAAAAGTGGAGTGGAGAACGTTGTAGCTGATCATCTCAGTCGTATCGAGGTTGAAGAAGAAGATAAAATCCCTATCCGGGATTCTCTTCCAGATGACCAGCTAATGAAGGCCACCCATGGATTCCCTTGGTATGCGGATATCGTCAATTATCTAGCCACAGGGATTATTCACCCCTCTGCTTCTTATCATGATAAAAGGAAGTTCCTTCATGATATAAAACAATATTATTGGGATGAACCCTACCTGTTTCACCTTTGTGCTGACGGACTTTTCCGTCGTTGCTTGCCAGAAGAAGAAATCACCCCTGTCCTAGAACATTTCCATTCAGGACCCACGGGGGGGCACATGAGTGCTAAGAAAACCGCTATAAATTTTTTACAATCTGGCTTCTTCTGGCTCACCATAGCAAAGGACTCCTACGATTTTATGAAAGCTTGTAACAAATGCCAATTTTCTGGCAATATATCAAAAAGGGACGAAATGCCCCTCACAATGTGGCAAGAAATTGAGCTTTTCGATGTGTGGGGGTAGACTATATGGGCCCTTTCCCTTCCTCCTATGGCTTCTCTTATATCTTAGTTGCGGTGGACTATGTCTCAAAGTGGGTCGAAGCTGTACCCACTGTGTCCAGCGATTCCAAGCCAATTATTAAATTGTTCAAAGATATTATTTTCCCAAGATTTGGAGTCCCCAGAACTATCATATCAGATGGCGGGACCATTTCCTAGAACGAAGTTTTGAAGCCCTGTTGAAAAGTACGGAGTCAACCACAAAGTAGCTATGCCTTACCATCCACAGGCTAGTGGTCAGGTTGAGGTATCAAATAGACAATTAAAGGCGATTCTGGAAAAAACAGTGAACAGAAACTACACTGATTGGTCCACCAAACTTCCCAATGCCCTTTGGGCATACCGAACAGCCTATAAAACACCAATCGGGACAACCCTGTTCCGTTTGGTGTACGGGAAGTCGTGTCATCTCCCAGTAGAGCTGGAACACAAAGCCTGGTGGGCCATCAAACAACTAAATTTTGATCTTAAAAGTGCAGGAGAGAATAGACAACTCCAGTTGTAGGAGCTAGAAGAGCTCTGAATGACTGCCTATCAGAGATCCAGAATCTATAAGGAGCAGACAAAAATGTGGCATGAAGGTCATCTCAAGAGGAAAGACATCGCCGTCGGCGACCAAGTACTCCTTTTCAACTCCAAGCTCAAGTTGTTTCCCGGAAAACTTCGAACAAAATGGTCTGGGCCCTTCACCATAAAGCATATTTATCCAACTGGAGTTGTCATAATTATCGACAACAACGGAGGAGAAAGGACGGTCAATGGTCATCGCTTGAAAATATACTACACTCCGACAGACAAAATGCAAGGACAAACCATTGAAATCAAAGACGCCACACCGTCAGCATAACAACATCACAACTTCATCGAGCCAGTGACGTAAAACCCAGGCGCTACTTGGGAGGCAACCCAAGATTTCAGCTTCTTCCTTTATTTTCCGTTCTTTTAATTACCCTAGCTTTATCTTATGAAAATATAAAAATAAAAAATAAAATAAATTCACATAACCAAATCAAACAAAAAATAAGAAAAATCAAATAACATAAAAATTCATATAAACCAAAACAAACATAAAAATATAAACATCCTTTCGACCTTTACCCTTCCAAACGGTCTTGACACCGTTTGGAGCCAAACGGTTTTGAAACTGTTTGGAGCCAAACGGTCCTGAAACCGTTTGAGTCCAAACGGTCTTGAAACCGTTTGGAGCCAAATGGTCCCGAAACCGTTTCGAATCCAAACAATCACTAAACCATTTGACCTAGGGTTTTTGTCGAGTCAACCCCTGTTTTCTATAAATATAAACCCTACCCCCTCCTTCTCCTCTCTTCGACTCTCGAGTTTTCTCAAGCCTTCGCGCAGAGCTGTTCCATTGCATTTGCATTCCCCTACTCCCACGCGACTCACCTATGTCGACCTAAGCTCCGCGTTCCTTCGCGGCGACCCCTCCGCTTCACAGTCGTTGTCTCCACCTCCGACTGCAAGGTAGTCGCCACCGCGGCAACCTGGCCGGCCATTTCGTCAACAACCTTCTTTATCAGCAACCTTTTTTGCCGCCTTCGTCTTCATTGTCGCCGGCTCCACCGTGATCCCCTTTATCTTCATCTTTATTGTTGTCGGTTCTTTCCGTCGCCGCCTTCGCCTTCATCACCGGCGCCTCTGCCTTCCCTTCACCGTTTTGCCTTCGCCTTCATCGGCTGTTACCTGACGTTTCGCCTTCCAAACGGTCTTGAAACCGTTTGGAACAAAACGGTCTTCAAACCGTTTGGCTTTCCCACAAATCTCAAAAAAAAATATAAAACCACATAAATACAAATAAAATCAATATTTTTTCAAAACATGTTGTTCTAACTCATGATTTCCCATTTTGCAAATATGGCATCACCAGCAAAGGAGGCCATTGGATCTGAAGACGCTCCAATCTGGACAAAGGAGAAACTGATGGAAGAACAAGCTAGTCTCCAGAAGATCAGAGATGACTTCAACAAGACTGGAAAGGTGCCACCAAATGTCAAAATGATGCAAGTCATGTGCGACCTGGATCACCTCAACAAGTGCCTAGCCGAGGCACCTGAAGAAGAAATTGCAATTTCTTTCGATGATGATGAAGGCTCAGAATACAAGCCTAACTCTGAGGAGGAATCCCCAGCCGAAGAACAAAAAGGGAAACACAAGGTTCAGAAAACTGCAACCGAACAACCCTCTAAGAAAAAAGCCAGAAAGCAAGTCCGGCCTGCCACTGCAAGGGAACAAATCCTGGCAGGAAACAATCCACCAATCACCACCTCCACCGCCACTCCCACAACCATCACTGTCCCTACCTTCCCTCCCGTCACCACCACAGCACCACCACTAGAAAATCTCTTCATACATACCACCCCCTCCACTGACAAAATCCTAAAACTCACTAAGTACGTTTGCTCCAGCATACTACTTAAGATGGGGATCCATGACTGAATCTTCAACATGCTAGACAAAGCCAACCTTGCAAGGCTGTGTTTAGTACCTGAGATCTCATACTCTGAACCCACTACTGAATTTTTCACCTTTCTGACCAAAGAGCCCGTAGACATCATGGATAGATCACGGGATGGAGGTGACAGAAGGTTGGTCACCCAAATCTTCGACAACAAGGTTGTCTTAACAGAAAACATGTTGAACGAAGTTTTTATTGACAACTAGCAGCAGCTGAATAAAGCCAAGGTTGTGGGAACTGCGCACTCTAATTTCAACAAGCACAAATTTTAGAAATCTCTAATTGGGCTCCCCACCTACGATGCTAAGACGTGCAAAGCATCGAACATACATTCTGGATTTGTGCTCACCCTACATAAAATTCTCGCAGGCGCACTCTTCCCCAGGACATAGGGAGGGAACATTATAATCTCGGATCTCTTTGTTCTCTGGTCCATTCTAAATAGAATGCCAGTCAACATTGGGCGACAAATGATCCAGAAATTATCAGCTTACGCCCTGGGGAAGGAAATTTGCATGGGGGGTCATGTCACATCCATCATAAAATACCTCAAGATGGATAGACCCCTACCTCGCTGCACGCAAATAAAGGGCGACATCCTTACTAATGAACAAACCTTGAAGAACTCCTTCATTATTAAGGAAAAGGATGTGAAACTACATTACGTCTTCTGCCCTACAGTCAAGTCATCAAGAACCCTCCTCCCGCTTCTGGAGCTCGCAAATTATGATACAGAAAAGCTCCTCTTCTCTGATGAGGAGCTTACACACCTCTTAGCTTCGGTTAAAGCAACCGAAAAGAAAGCGAAAGAGGGACAGACAGAGTAAGTATCACAGCCCCGACAGCTCGATCATCAAAAATACCCGTAAAACAACCTTCCAAAAGGCAGTTGCAGGCACAAAAACTATCGGGGACACCAACATCAAGGCCACATCCAGAGGCCAACCCCCTCCAAGAAGAAAACATAACCACCTCATCAATCGAATCTTTCATTAAGAGTCTAAATGATCAGCTAACCACCACCACCACTCCACCCTCCACCTTTCCAACATCCACCTCTCTTCCTTTCTTCACCACATCTACGCAACCACTCACATCCTCTTCTTCACCCCTTTTCCCTTCGAGCTCTCCCTTCTCCACCCCTATGCCTGACTTTACCACTTTCCCATCCACCTCCACAATCTCTACCCCATCGCTATCACTCCCACCACTTTCACCTGAGATACCACCACCTTTCACATCCACCACCACCCCGACACCGTTGGTGACCCCATCCATAGTCACCACGCAGTTCGGGGCACCATCAGTGTCTCTTCCATAAGACACTACCACCGTCCCACGCAGACCCAAGTCATCCCACCCTTCCGCTTCTGGGTCCCCTTTTCCAACATCAGTGAGGAATTCGGACGTCAATTCGATGTTGTCTGAAACCTCCTCACCGATCCTTCTAACATTTTACATTCTATTTTTTCTTATGTGCAGGGTTTATCTAGACAGGTGGCCACGATCGACGAACAAAACCGAGCCTTGCCCAACATCCTCTAAGGTTTTCAGCAATGACAAGATGAGGTGGCTAAGCAAGTTGAGCACATCAACAGCCACTACAACAACTTGCCGAAACTGGTCCTTGGAGCGAAGTGCCAGCAAGAAGAGACGGAAAAGCAAGTCGATGAGATCTCTACGCAGACTCAACCTCTGCCCGAGACCCTTCGTGATCTCCAGCAACAACAAGAAGTTCTAAACACGCGCTTGGACACCATCAGCAGCACCCTCACACAACTAAATAATCGCCAAGAGGAGTCAACTAATAATGAGATCCAACAACTACGTGCTCAAGTAACAGATCTTACATCACGTCTCCTCTCCGCCGAGGGCTGATATACCGACCTCAAAGAAACCTACGACGCACTTCTCGAAACACACGCGCATGTGCAAGTGGCTTTCGATGAGTTACAAGCCACCCACCGGCGGTGCAAAAAGACCGCAAGCAAAAATCTAGTAGACAAGCCAGTGACTGACAAAGATGGCGATAGTGACGAAGAAAAAGACTCCAACTCATCTGCTGATTCAAACAATGATACCACCTCCTTAGGTGATAAATCTGACGATGGGGAGGACCCAGGACAAGTAGCAGAACCTTCTCCGAAAGGTTCCGAAAAAGGTCAACAAGACGGTGGACATCACCCATCGGGGAGTCTGTTAAAGACGCGGCTTTCGCTGAGTACCACCAATGTATATTAGGAACCAGTGCAAGCCCACCCACAACAACCGCTCCACCTTTTTCCGCACCCGAAACATTAGTGCCCTTCCCACAAGACCAGGATGAGGCATAACGAGTGAGTTTAGATACAAATGAGGAACTCGATTCTGCCTCCGATTCAGATGATGATCTGCAAGGCTATGCATAAGTCCTGGAATAACCATCTTCCCCCCCTCCGCAGGATCTTCCCCCGCCACCACCTCTACCGCACAAAATGCATGACCTAGATATGGCGGCCATCTCCACATTAGATGCTCAGGACATTTTTATACTGAACACTATTGTGGACGATGTAAAGGTAGGGGAATACATCATCTACCATAACACCAAAATTAAGCGCAAGATGACACGAGAAGACTTCCGCAACATCCTGCGACCTCAGTCCACGATGCCAATGGCAACCTTTCGTGTCCTCCTCGCCAACTGTATAGAGGTGTATAGATGTTCTAAGAGGCAGCAGCCAGTTTTCAATGCCTCACCTGCTCTATCTATCGGCCTTTTATACAAAGACATACGAGAAAAATCAATCGAGCGGCTGCGTGCCGGTTTAGCATGTTGGGCACGTTATCTGACTGTGCCCTTTCAAGTCTCGGATCATTGGTTATTTATGATTGTCGACACCGAGGCTCGGGACGCCAAGGTCTATAATTTTTGTGGTGCTGAGCTACCCGCCGGTATAATAATCTTTGTTGGTGAAGCAGCAGGTGAAGCGAGATGTATACCCTTCCGCCTGCTTAAATTAATTTGGGCTGCACGCCCATCCCTCCGCCAAGACTGGAGCCAGCCCTGGTTCCAAATAATTAACCCTCAAGTTCAAGCTGCCAAGGGATCTGGGGACTGTGCTTTCTGCACTATACGTCACATCCAAGCGCTGAACCAAGAAATCCCATTTACTGACCTAGTTGCTGAAGATTTTCATGCCTTGTGAGGGCGTTATGCCATGCAGCTCATTTGTGATAGAAGGTTCTTCAAGGACCCGACAATGGCACCATATGACGTCCCTCGTTACCTTTTTTCAGCTGTCCAACACCCGCAGAGGCGACCTTTCCGACAAACTCTGAAAGAGTTGGAGACATCCAAGGAGCTGGCCTTAGCTACCGAGCAAAGTAAAAGAGACATCGATCCTTTGTCTGCCATAGAACCAACCTTTCCTGACTTCGATCACAGTGCTTGCAAAGGTCTCTCTGACATCGAACTACATCTCATTATGTCGCGGCTTTCAGCCGAGAAGCATGAACTTGTATTCATGTCTAGTGACATTCTAGTAATGGCAGACACGCTTCGAGAGACTTTACAGTTTAAAGGATCCCTCTCCGTCAGCTTAATGGCCGCTTATCAATTTCTACTCGGCCAAAACAACCCCACAACATACATGGTATCCCCATACATGAAGGATGATCTTCTAAAGTTAAAGAACTTCGGAACAACTACAACACTGATCTCCTTTCTACAACACACAACGCCGAAGTTCATCATGCTACCCTTCCTCTATCATGAGCACTAGATGCTCCTGGCAACAAATCTACCAGAAGGAACAACTACAATCTATAACAGTTCCAACAGCCAGTACAACCCATGACATAAGAACTATGTCGTGACACCAAAGATGCCAACAGAAGTAGTGGTGAAGGAATGCACTGACAAATTAATCGCCCTTCTAAGTCAGCATACAAGGGCTTACAACAAAGAGCATTTTCATCGCCCTTCTTTCAGCCACAAATGTCCCCAACAAATCTGTGAATCACATGACTGCGGCTTCCACGTTCTCTACTGGATGTACACCATCATCGTCCTTCAAAGACCAGTAGAAGATATGACTGATGTGGATTACCACGCTCTATGCGGACAGTTCGCAGCTCATCTACTTCAATCACCAGGGGTGAATTCAGAATTAACTTAGCCACCAGCCCTTGTCATCGTACTTCTCAACCTATCACTTTGACACTATGAGGACAGAGTGCGTGATAAGTTAGGGGGGTACATTAGACAAGGGCGAGGTATCACTTCTAACCCCTCTTTTTCCATCTTCCCCTTATTTTTTTATCTGTACATATTTCATCATTTTCCTTTACAATCTTTTTAATTGAATTCTTTTGGAATAAAGTTACCCTCAACTAACCTTAGAATCATGTTAGTCTTCAAAAGTAAATAGCACTTAGACATATAATGGCGATTTAATAATGTCCCTCCACTATTGATTTTCATGCCTTTGCTTCACTTCTTCATCTGACTTTCCTCAGGTCAATATCAAGGCAGAAATAATCTAGGCTCTCAAGGATGAGAGGGGCATCAGGCAAATTCCAAATCAAGAAGTTCTGCAAGTGGACCACACAAAAAAGTGCATGTTGAAAAACTCTAAGAACAACTTTCCTCCCTCCAAATAAAAGAGGCTTGGCCGCCCAAAATAATTTCCCGAACTAAACCCCAAAACCCAAGCCTGCGAGTCTTCGAATAAAAGCCAGAGAGTTGAGTAAAAATTATGAGAGTTGTGCCATAAATAAGGATCTATATAAAGAGTCGATGAAGGTCTCACCTGGATGGCACATTCAGCTGCCCTCACAAAGGTAGATGTGTCGTGCCCGGTAGTGAAACCCTAAGGTATCTAAATATATGAAAGGCTTATAAAGGACTCACCCGACGGTACATTCATCTGCCCTCACGTGCCCGGTAGTGAGATCCTAAAAGCATAGACAAACCCACCCCCACTTGAAGGGGGAGTTACACTTCAAGCCTTTATCCAACCCTCATACCCTCTCTAGCTTCCAGTAGGTCTTTCAGAGAGGTATAAAGCTGATTAGAGTTAACAACATGCACAGAATAAAGGTGGTCCCGATGCGAGCTACGAGATACAGAAGGAACCTGAGACCCAAGCAACTCTCAAAACCTGAAGGAGCCAAGGCAAGCAATAAGTCCTGATATGACCTTAGGAGAACTCGGGTTGAGAATTGAAGCAAGAGTATGGAAATCCTAAATAAAATCGCCTCGCCATTACATGCCTCAGCTCTATCTAACTTGAGGACAAGCTAGACTCCAAGTTCGGGGGGGTGATAACCTCCAATTTTGGATGTTTATCTTAGTCTTTTCTTTAGTTTTCCACACTCTTTCTAAATTAAAATTCTACATAATCCCTAAAAATTCCCTCTTATTGTAAATATACTATTCGACTAACTTTTTCCTTTTATATTTGTCGAAAAAAGACATAAAAAAATCATAAAAAGACTAAATCAGCCTCAAGACCGCATGGACTCAAACGGTCTCAAGACCGCATGAAGCCAATCGGTCCCGAGACCGCATGGAGTCACACGGTATAAAGACCGCATGAAGCCAACCGGTACCGATATCGCATGGAGTCAACCGGTCTCAAGACGGCATGAAGCCAATCGGTCCCGAGACTGCATGGAGTCACACGGTCTCAAGACTGCATGAAGCCAACCGGTCCCGAGACCACATGGAGTCAACCAGTCTCAAGACCGCATGAAGCCAACCGGTCCCGAGACCGCATGGAGTCACACGGTCCCGAGACCGCATGAAGCCAAACGGTCTCAAGGTCCAAACGGTCTTGAGATCCAAATGGTCTTGAGGTCCAAATGGTCTCAAAGTCCAAACGGTCTTGAGATCCAAACGGTCTCAAGGTCCAAACGATCTCAGGCCGAAACGGTCTTGAGGTCCAAACGGTCTCCAAACCGTTTGGACTTCACTTAAGGCCTATAAATAAGACCCCAAGGGTCCTCAACTGGGGAGGAAGTTTCAGACATCCAAAGGCTGCCTCGACCACTCCAGAGCACATCCGACTTCCATCCTCCGCCCAGGGGCTGCCAGTCTGAGATCCATACTCCATCTCGAAGATGCTTTCTCTCTCTCTGCCAAAGAAGGTGGGAAGAGGGAGATTCTGTCATCGCACAACCTGTGAAGCTGGTGGATCGTTTCTCTCTCTCCAAGGGGTTGACTTTCCTCTCTCCTTTATGGGGATGATGCTCTCTCTCTCTCTTCTTGCCTCCTTCTTTGTCCTAGTTATGAGCGAGTAGTCTCCTTCACTAGGGTGCGGGGATTAACCCCGCTACCCATGTTTTCATATCATGTAAATGTAATCCATAAGTTTGTAATGTAGAGTTTATATCTTTTCAGTTCAACATCAAACGTTTAATGAATACTTGTTGCTTGATCACCAACTTGTGTTATCTTTTATCTTTTAGTATGAATTGTCTACATTTGTATTATTAGATTGGAAACTCATTTGTATGTTGGTTCTTGGTGCATGTATCCACCATGCATCTGTTCGGTATCTTGGAGTGTCTTTCACGAAGTGGAGTATACTCACTCCCATCATTGTACTTTCATGCTATGAAATGGAATCAGTTGACGTGTGCAAAGTACAACCTTGATGAGTCGAGGAACACGCTTTGCGAAGGGAATGATGCAAAGTAGTTGACCATTCATTCGGGGATGGCTGACTTTGCAACATTCCCACACTTCTCGTAGTTAGTTCCCCGAAAGGAAACTAAGTCTACAAAGATACTAACTGACTAAACTCTTTTTGCAGGTTATGTTTTACTTTGCATGTGTTGATCCATGTGTAGTGGCGGTGAAAAACCGATCACACCCTAGTGACTCTTATCATTGTTTAACTGCTTTTTCTACTTGCTTGCTTTATCTACATGTTCTTAGTTTAAAAATAACAAAACCTACCTTTCGATCTAAATACCAACTAATGAGTGATTAAGTGAAATTCCAACGTTTTCTATCTTGTTGCTTGTAACAAGACTGTTGTCCTGTGGCTTCGACCCTTAACTATACTGCGATAAGACTTCCACATATCTCAGCATACGTGGGTGGAGTTCTCTATCTAGTATAAGCAAGGCTAAACCTAAAGACTTACTAACTTTAGGATTTTTAGTTGGTGCACGCAATTCCACGTAAGTGGATGCTCCATCAATACTCCAAAATTAAATAGGTCTCACACCTATACAAAATAAGCCAGACACCATTAACCTCTTTGATATTCTAAAATATGAATGTTGATTAAACAAATAGATAATAAGTGTCACCTCATTTTATGAAATACCAAGATACATCAAATTATAGAAAATACTAGTTACTTCCTTGAAATTCTCAAAGAAGGATTAGTGAACATTGGACCGATTGCAAAGATATAGGACATGATCTCCTCTATTAGATTTCTTTTCAAGCTATCATGTCTACCACAATAAAGTTGGTTACGACAAGCAATAAAAGGTTAGCTGCTGTTTTACAACTTTTTCTGAAAATATATAACATCGTTATATGTACTTACACATTGTTAATACTAATATTATGCAGTCTCTGTCCACCCACAACAGTCACTATGAACTGGGCCTCTATGTCAATATTGTTAACGTTCCCTATTGAAGAACAATTGGACATCATCCTAGATGATCGTTCCTTAAACCAATTGGCCATACCCAAACATTGGAGTTTTCTAAAAGGAAGACACTACAGGCTTTGTGAAGTGACCCTAAATTTTGGCAATTATTCACATGTTATCGAGGTTGAGTATGATTTGGCGGGAAATCTTGTATCAAAATCCGGTTGGCGTGATTGGATTAGAAAGATGCTAGTGGGCCGTAGTGACATGCTTTTTCTCCATCCAGTTGGCCATAATACCATCAACATTTGGATAACCAACATCAACTATGAGACCCCCGATCATCTACGGCGGTATGAGCGCACGACGGAGGATATCAGCTTGAGCTCGGACGAATCTGATTATGAGGCCCCTGTCAGTTCAGATTTGTCTAAATATAGTGAGGAGCTCCGCGACACAGCACAATCATCAAAAAGGCCACGGTAGGTCCAATTATCAAATATAATTGTCAAGACAAAAAAATTATGTTTACATTTTTTGTCTGAAAGCAATCAATACTCATAGCTGCTTTCTTTTCTGAATGTCAGGAGAAGATCACCACAACGATAAGTCCTCGAAGTTACTGATGTGGGACCGTGTTGGTGTAGTATTTAGTTGTCTATCTATCTAGACTTGTCTCTATTAATAGTTATTTTAATTATGTGCATGTTTAGGGGTACACCAACCCCTTTGCTTAGTTATTGTTTAGGGGTACACCCTTGTGTGTGGATGTAAAAAGAGATTAAATGAATGGAACTGAAAGTTTCTACATGAATGCTTCTAACTGAAGTGTGTGTTCCCATGAATGTTCCAAATTCACAAATCCATCCTATCTAACGACACATTCAAAACCAAACAACAAAATGAAATATGCATATCCTATTATGTTACAAATTATTGATAAATTTCATTATAAATGTTCTTTTATCCTTATTATAACTATGTTCTTTTATCCTTATTATAAGTATTTCAAAAAATGCTTGGGCGCCCGCCTAGTCGGATAGGCTCACGTGAAATTGCCTCTGATGACATAGATGTGAATGAACCAGTTCTAGTAGACATCGTTGATGCGATGATGGATAGTTGTGGGGTAGAGCACACCGATTCACCTGCTAGGCACTGCCTGACAATGTAAGTTTTAAGAATATAACCCTGAGGTTTCTATCTATATGTTCATTTATAATTATATTATGTAAGTGTGTTTTTTATCAAATTTTTAGGATACTAGTTAATAGCAATTCTATTTAATTTGCAGGCATTCGCCAAAGACTACAGGCTATGCAGGACGGCCATGACATAGCTATGCAGGGCGCCATCGATAGTGGTTTGTAAATCCGAAGCACAACAATCAGAGAGAATGCAAGCATCCCACACTAAGGTTATATAGATATATAGTGGGACTAAGGTGACAATCCCACCTGCTAAAATAGGTTACCGACAACTACATGTTACGACTGGGAGGTCGTGATTCAGCAACCGTATGCATTAGCAGGAGGACAAACATATTTCACCATGAGTTAACATTGAAGAAGGTCTACTAACTTACACTGAGCTGAACAAGTTTATCAGTATAGGTTAGTAGGTTAGTAGACCTTCTTCAATGTTAACTCGTGGTGAAATCTGTTTGTCCTCCTGCTAATGCATACGGTTGCTGAATCACGACCTCCCAGTCGTAACATGTAGTTGTCGGTAACCTGTTTTAGCATGTGTGATCGTCACCTTAGTCCTATACTAAGCTATAGTGTTGTATGTAAATTCGGCGATGTTGTTGTTATGCACTATATATGTGTTAGTCTGTCATGTTGTTATATGAATCTGAAACACTTGTGCTTGCTGCACTTTATGTATTGTATTTGTATCATGCTTCCCTTCATTATGGTTGTATCATGAATTTTTATGAATTGTGTGTGAAAATCATCAATACATGAATGTTTCTACATGTGTCTGAATGTGAACAAGATGAAATAAATGGAACTGCAGGTTGCTACTGGTTTCAACATGCCTGTGATGAAAACAAATATGAATTAAATGTTCTTATACATGAGTGTGAATGTGTGAATCACATATATATAATATTGTACATCATGTTAATTTTGCAGGTTTGTGGCCTGTTGTTGGCTGATATCAATGGATGTCGTAAAACCTATAGTTCATAAATGAACTGTAGGTTTCTCATCTTGCGACCAGCCACAGCAGGTCTGCAGATTGGCAGAAAAAAAAATACATAGGCGTCGGTTATTGGAACAAAACCGACAACATATGTTTACAATGTCGGTTTCCATACTAGTAACTGACGTCGCTTTCCCTAATGAGGCCAGACACCACGGCCGTGTTGGCCAGCACGGCCGTGGCAGTGGATCGGACATAAAACAGGCGTAGGATATTTGCATAAAACCGGTGACATAGGGTAACAGTGTCGGTTGCCCTACTAGTAACCGACGTCGATTTCCCTAGAGGCTAGACACCACGTCCATGCTGGTCAGCACGACCGTGGTAGCGGGTGAGATGGCGTCAGTTATCACTAATAAACCGACACTGATAGTGCCCCAGATGCGCCCTTTCTGTGGCGAGAAGGTATATGGCGTCGGTTTCTAAGCTAATAACTGACGCATATACCCCCTGCTGGCGTCGACACATTTTCGGTGGCGCGCGAAGGGTTTTGGCGTCAGTTTGAGAACCGACGCGTACGGTTGGGCTTTTAGCGGCGCTCACATAGGTGTCTCTTAGAAACTGACACTAAAGGCCTAAAATAATTGACACTAAAGGATGGTTATGTACTAGTGGTACATCAAACTACATGTGATGAGTATAGTGACTTCAGGTCAAAGAACCACACTCGCCACCAACACTATGGGAGATACTATGACTACCATTGTAATGGTTTCTAGGTGTCACTCTCATGGCAAGTCTGTCCAATACACTGTTCTCTAACATGTATCTATGTATTTGGTTTGATATCACATATCATGACTAATGAGATTCTATCATCAACCAACACACACTCTAGTCTTATGTGTTATTGTTGTCTATCTTCCTACCACAATAATATCTGACTAGGGACATAATGAGAATGTATATACTCTTAACATCTATATGATCTCATTGTTTAAGTCACACACTTGAAGACATGCATCATTGAGTAATATCATTCTCTACACATTTTTTATGTTACTTCATTATCTCATAACTAAAAAACACAATAAATTGGAAGCATGTATTTATTATTAATCAAATCATTTACAAGTTATGCCATTACAATCATCAAATTATTGGTTGTCTGGGCATACATACCAACAATGTCGACAACTCATATTCCTCTTCGATTTGATGACTAAAGTGGTGGAGTGTGTTCTCCCTCATCCACTTGGATGAAGTAGAGTCTGAGGCATATGTGTGTAGACTTGGAGAGCATGGGCTACAAGACAAAAAAAAGTTGTTGCTTGGTGGCCAATCTAGAACTTCTTCATATTATCTATTCAGACTTCTTGGTGTTCACTTCTGAGCTAGATCTAGATGGTCGAGTTCTTCAACGACATAAGATGTGTCTACTTGTTGGATAAGTAGTGTGCATAAAGGTATCACCTTTATACCCACTTATGTATTTTATTCACCAACATTTTATAGCTAGGATGGACCCAATGTCTTGGGTAGAAAAGGAATAAAGTTTTGTTATTGTTTCGCCCCTTCCCTAAAACCCATCATGCTCAAGGAAGAATGTGCCCAAGTTGACCTACTCTTTCCCTAGTGAAGAATGTTGAAAGAATGAATAGGTCGGTGGCACTGACCTTCCCTTACCATTGAGTGGGCCTGGAAAATAGGATGTTTATCAGAAGTCTATGAAGAATGTAGGTAAAAGGGGGCTTGATGTAGATGACAAATAAGTGATGAAGCTTGACCTTATACAGATCTGAAACTATTGTGAGCTTACTTTATGCAAAGGAGTGACTGAAATCATCAGGGCATTCTCTCATCCCCTGGTGGACCCATTAGAGAATGTCATTGAAAGCTTGCAAGGTAAGGTGGTGGGTGGTATTTTAAAGTCTAAAATTTACTCCTTTGTACTCCCAAGTGTTGCCTCAACTGTGTCGTTTCAAGAAATACACCTCAAGGGATGCTAATAACTCCATTATAATCTCATTTTGCATTTCCCATCCCCCTAGGAAGGGGTTAGTGGATGCCAACCTTATAAAAACTTTGTGCAAGTTTTCAGTATAGCTGAGTTGCTCAATGAAGGCCATGTTGTCGTAGAGGGTGGCCTGGAAGTCATGCTTCACAAGCTCAACATATCTTTTCTTTTGATCATTGGTTTACAGTGCTAGTCGTGGCAGTCTAGGAAGGAGGCGGAAAGAAGTTGTTGTTGAGGATGGTGCTTCTATTTGGGGCTTCTAGCTCGTTGTTGTGAATGAAATAGAAGAGAATGGGAGTTTAGTGAATTGGTTGCTTGTTGTAGAAGAGATCGAGGAAGATTTGCAGAAGTGTTCTTGAAGAGTGGATGCCGAGGTTGTGAGAAATCCAAATGAAATCATTCTCCTTATCTAGGAGGAGAGGCATCCATCAGTAAGAATTCAGTACCACCGACTTGAGTCAATGGTATCGACAAGCACTCCTATTTGTGTGCCTTCTCGATATTGGTTGTTGATACCAACTACTAAGTTCTAATAAAGCATCATCTCATAGATCCATCATGTCAGTGATTCCAACATGAGTGGTACCGACTCTTAAGAATCCACATATTGGTTGCTTAGTCATTTTAGGATTCTTGTACATGTTTTTGTTGAGACTGAGGCCATGGACCATGTTCTTTTTTCATATAAGTGATGTCGACTGAGGTCGGTGCCACCAACTTGATTTTGTTAAAAGAACTATCACATATCATTTCATTTGAGTCAGTGACATTGACTGGTTGGTCGATGATACCACCATTTTCTTGTTAAATTGTGATTACCCAATTACTGATGAATCAATGTCTATAATGGTTGTCAATGGTATTGGCTTCTCCCTATGATGCATATCAAATACACTCATCATTCAACCATCATATTGCAACACAATTTATTAAACTAAAATGTCAAAATGAAAAAAAAATCTACTAAATGAAAAATAAACTATGTGGGTTGCCTCCCATAAAGTTCCCTTATTTTATGTCGTAGGTTCGACATTATTTTACCTCTATCCTAGATTAACATGAGTTGATGGTGAATTATTATTTAGCAATCAAAATTCCACCTTTTCATTTTTTTACCCGTAGAGTCAAGTATCCACAACCCACAAAAATGATTACACCTACCATAGATTGATATGGTCGACCCAAGAGTAACTCAGATCTTTAATTTTTTGGTATTTCTATTATCATGAAGTCAATTGGGTATATGAATTTTTTGACTTAGACCAAAACATCTTCACAAATCCCTAGAGGTATGACTATGGAATCATCTTCCAGATGTAATGGAATACTAGTCTTAGGGGGTTTCCTAAGTCTAAGCTTTTAAAATGTGGCAAGGGGAATTATATTGATGCTAACCCCAAAATCACATAATGCATCTCCACATTTTATGCTTCCAATAGAACATGGGCTATTGAAGTGGACTGGGTCATCTTCTTCCCAGGGAGGCATCTCCAGATTAATATGTTAACAACAACATCAACAATGTATGGTTTGAGTCTTTAATGTGCCTCTTCTTATAGATGGTCAGCTTCAAGAATTTTCCATTAGATGGGATTTTCTCAAGAACCTCCACCAAAGAAAGGTTGATGCGGAGTATGCAAGAAATATTCAAGAAGTCTTTGGATTGCTCTTCTTTAGTCTTTGAATTTGGTTTGTGTGTATAATTAAGCTCATGAATAGGAACTAGAGCTAGAGATATGGGATGCTTGTGTGAAGGGATATATGATTTCTTGGCTCTTTTTTCCTCGAAGATTGAATTTGTATCATCCCTAGATACAATAAATATCGGTTCAAAATGAATTATTCTTTCCTTATTAAACATGGATGTTGTGATAACCCGTTACACTAAATGAGATTACTCAAAACATAAAACACAATCAATCACCAATTAACCACATACCCAAAAACATGGGTAAATTAATACTGATTTCAACGTCAGCACCCGCTCAGAAACATTTTCATAAGATCCCAACATCTTTCTTATATCCATACTAAGCCAAGAATTTGATAAAAATTGTTCTATTGCCTTAGCCAAAACATATATATAGGAGAACAATATTTGTATATGCCACACAACAAACATTAACATGCTAACAAAATTCTGATTTGTTTGAAAAACCATATACAAACTTTTCCTACCCGGACCTGAGAGTACAGGGATGACTCTAGGACACACTAAACATCTAATCAACTTTCTCAAAGATTCATTACTATAGCTCATCTTTACTTCCACATGTTTGTTTTCGTCACTTCTGATTACCTAGAAAAATGTGGCGAACCACAAGGGTGAGAACCATGTCCCAGTAAGAGATATAACCTCCAACAACACTTATTGATTACAACATTTTAAATAGTATATGACTGAGCAGTTGGAGTATTTAATAATCAATTGAATAGATTGAACAGTTCAAGTATACTAAATAGATTAAGCAAATCATCTTAGCAGCAAGTATGATCATCAATGCATATATAGATAACAAATAAATCCATTTCTCTGGATAGGTATCTACTCAAATATCATCAAATTACATCTAATAACAATCATCATCATTAATATGACTATCATCATATTCCTTGCTAACAACACAAACAATCTAGTAGTATAAGCATCCGATATGTCTAGTAACATAACATGCCTATCAATATTGGCATCTCAAATAAAGGGAACATATCTATATCATAAGTAGAACTAACATCATAGCAAAATTAACTGCATAGACATGATTAGCAATTTAAGCATTTATAATTACATAGGCATGGATAGTAATATCAAACATAGCTAGTAGCATCATCTTAACCATTAGTGTTAGTATATTTGACAAGATAAGCATGTTTACAACATGGGCATAACTACAACATAATCATATCTATTATCTCTTATTGTACTATACATGATCTCAATGAAAAGAAATCAAACAAGGGTTATCATCCAATATGAAGCATTGTGTATAACCCTAAACATATATGCTACACGGTTGTCTTACATCTTTTATTATGCCCTGGGGAATTTGAATCGTACCATCCAAAGTTCAACTGACCCCTACGAAGGGCTATTCGATTCTGTACAAGATCTAGGAGTGTTGGTTTCCAAAGATCTCTTCCCCTCGGTAAATATGCATAAAAAGGCAGTGGCATATCAGTCAAAGTTGTCACTACAATGACATATAGTCAAGCTGCTAACCACTAGTCCACCCTTGCTACAGGTCAAGACACTAGAAACTAGGGTATAAAAAACCCTCTAATCTGAGGTACAACTGTAGTTGTCCTCAATCACATCAAATGTCTAAGACATGACCGTATCCATCCTCCATAACCTGCATTGTGGATGACAAGTATATATCCTCAACTTGCCACCCCCACATACTCAACAGTATGCACTCCGAGTTTCCCTTAGGAATACTCATTTCACCATCCAACAACATCTGACACTAAAGATGGCTCTACGACACAAGGCATTACATGATTAGAGTTGCACTTGACTAGTTATGTCAATTGGGTGAATTAAGGTTGCATCAAACAAGTGAACATACAAACCCTAATTCACTTCTAGAAAGCATATAAACATCACAACTTTTAAAAGATATAAAATGTGTGGAACATAATTTCTCATCTCATAATCACATGGTACTATTCAACAACATCACTTACATATAATACACCAGATTAGCACAATGTTGCATTAATGATCTAGGAGATATTCATAAACAATCATAGTAGGGTTATACTAACATTAAGAACATTCCTTTATTACATTAACATGCAAGGAATCTACATATGATTAACCCTCATCATATTCATGGATGCACATGTTTAGCATAAGAAAGTATCAACCATGTGGCTATGTTAACCACCAATTAACACATTAAGGTTATGATCATATTAAGGAGATTATTTCACCATCATGCCATCATATAAGCAGGTTAAACACGAATACTCATGTTTATCTATTTGCATTAGAGTTAGGTTCAACAAGATAAATTATATTAATGTTACTAATCAGCACTCATACCCAAATCCTAACTCATGTCATCCCCATCAGATCATGGATGCATAAGGTGAAGCATCACCATCACATTTTGTACTGTTCTTAAGTAAGAACCCACACATAAATCAAGGTGTAACCATTGGGTTATAGCATACTAGGGTTTCAACAATAGTAACAGAGTACTCCATGATTGTATTAGTCATTCAAGGACTATTCATACCCAATTACCATCATTTGGTTATATTAAAGCTAGGTATAACAAGTTATACCTCATTAGGGTTACCCATTAATTCATTATGGTGATTATAAATAATAATCATATGAGGGAAAGGGTAAGACTACAAGTTTAAGGCATTGAACCATCAAATTCTCATCATTTGAATCATAACATTACACTACACACTTCACCCAAAATAACGGGAATATTGAGGTATCAACTTCTAACCATGAAATGTTGAAAAGGTAAAGCCATTGGTCGTTTACATAAGTAAACACCTTGCATGAATCATCTATAACATTATTGAGTTGTGATCTATAAAAGTCACCATTTAAACCTAGACATCCTCTGATTAACAACAATAAGGGTTTTGTTGAGAGTAGGGTAAAACCCACAATCGATTTTTCATTTAAAACATGCCATCCATTGTCAACAAGTAAGCTCCTTAAGTTGATCATATAAAGGAAACCATATAAATCACATTATTAGGACCAACATATTACATTAGCCATCATTCCACTTTATTGGAGGAATAAACATTAGATCTTGACCATTGGGTCAAGTTCATATGTTAAAACCATCAATCACAGTATAGGTTCAACCATTGCATCAAGTGACCCAAGAAACCATTGGTCTAAGGCTTAATTGATGATACAACTATATAATTGACTCACCATAGGTTTTGGAGTCTTGATCCACCATCATTGGTGACATTAAGTCACCATAGGTTGTTAGATCAATACTATATTCATTAATCAACATCAAATATTAAGCTAATGTCATCATTGATTGATAACATCATTAGGGTACTTAATGGTTGATCATTAAACTTCTAATTGATCCAAAATCTGACATAAGGGGTTGACCATAGGTTGAAACCATCATACAACACCTTTGATATCGAACATCAGTTGTCATGAAGACAATAGCAAAGGGTTGTTGCAATGGTACCATCATTGGGTCTTGGGTTTATAGAAGAAATCAACTTAAAACCCAAAAATTGACCATTGGTTGGTAGGTTCTTAGCACCATAGGTTGTCAAATCAACCCTAATACAAGTCATATTATACCTTGGGATAAATGTACACATGATCACAGGTTCATCTATAAATGAAATCAGAATAGGGAATATTATAAAAATCGAAATCCAAGTCAAGCATAGCTTTTTAGTGCATGGATCATCATTTGAAAGCAAGAACATGAGCTAGAAAGCTTATGGTAAGCAATAAACGTGGAGCAAGTTATAAAACTTACCTCTAATTAGAATATAAACTCCCAAACATAAGAGAACATGAGCATGTAGGGTAGAAAATACAATCATAAGCTATGAACTCGTCCAACTAGCACCTTTCTTCATCATATGAGCAAACCCTAACCATAAGGAGCAAGAAAGGTAGGGTTTTTTAGAGAAATTTATACCATGGAAACCTGGAGAAAGGTTGGATAAGGATAAAAAAGAAATAAATGGAGGAAAGAAGGAGATTATTACTCTTTTAGGTCAAGATCACTAGAAGGAAGTTTTTTAAACCCTAAAAGGATGTCAATTGCAACCCTAGATTCTTTTTCCAAGAAGATCCCCAATTTCCTCTTCCTTGGATAAGAAATTCACAACCACATAGAGGGAGAATGAGGTTCATAGAAGGAGGGAAGTGGTGGAGAGTAAATGGATCGTTTTGGTGCTTAGGGATAAGTATATGAAACTTTAAGATAAAGAAAAAGAAAAAGTTGAAGTTCTAGTATCTTTCCCAGTGTCCATGGCCTTAAACTATTAAGAACATACAAGAACACACACACAAGAAGCTCGCCCACCATCCATATAGACCTGATTAGATCTCCTTTGTCGAATTTCCAAGCCAATCAAATAATTCATTAGTTGATGGCTACTAAAGGTAGCTCATCCATGAAAGGGTAAACCCTAAAATACCCTTGAGGAAAACACCTTCAAACCAAGGTTTAAATAGGCACCCCATGGATCAAAAAGCTCAAGAATGATGAGAGAATATCCAAGGAACATAATACAAGTGATTAATTGAAAAGAAAGCCTCTCAATTGGGTAAATTACATAAAATTCCAAAATGTGCATAAAATTGCATAACTTGCTCAAACAGTGTCCAAATTGGACCAAACTTGAAAATTAAGCTTGTCTTATGATTAAAAAACATATCACAAGGTTATATTAAGGTTATAAGAATTCAATTATGATAATTAAGATTTTTCAACACTTTAAGCAAGTTTAGGGGACTTACAGATGTCTCTTTGTTGATTGTGATTGTTCTATTGCATACTAAAACCTTCCCTTATTCTTGATGCACAAACACCTTATCTTGAACCTGGATAGCAATTTGTTCTTATTTGTTTCTCTTCAAAAGCTGGGATGAAGCTCTCCCTTCTTCTACGTCTTCTCGCCACCCCTACATCCAAGAATCAAAGACCAAGGTTTGCGGTTCAAATGACTGCATGGGTCAGAGAAAGTTTGGGCCATGGGTGTATTTTGAAGTGCATGATTTCTCAACATTCATGTCACATACATTTTTTTAAAAGATAGAATTTTTCTTGGCCGAATGATGTTGGTGTGCCATCTCACTATTACCTACAAAACCTTGTTGAGAAGGTTTCTTCAATTGTGCCACATTTGATGCTATTTGTGACAATTGAGTTTCCAAACTTATGAGTTGAGTTTCTATGTTTTGCTTCTCACTATTGGATTTCTCAAAATAGGCTCCAATTTTATTGAAAAATTTTCCAAGGATGTCCCTCGAGTCATCTTGTTTTGGGCCCTGCTCCTTTTGGAATTGTCTAGGACCCTATTGTTATTGTTTTTTTACATTTGATGGGTCATGTTAAAAGTTATTGGGAACTTTCTAGGAAAACTTCATATTGTTTCTTCAAAAATACCCATTTCTTATATTATGTTGTTGCATATACATGCAATCTTCTTCCTATTCAGATGAGAGTGTTTTATGCTTTTTAAACTTTCTTTCCAACTAAGCCACTTGAGCTTTTAGTAATAGAACTTCATGTGATTCTTTGGCACTTTTGGCAAAGATAAGAGCACATGACAGGTTTCTAGCCATATTTTGCAAGATCTCATGGTATTTATTGGGTTTATTGTTCCAAGAAAATAATGCCCCAACACTATCAAGCATGGTTCATTATCCTATGTGCAATCCATAATAAAAAAATTAGCTTGTCTGTACTGATCAATCCCATAGTGCAATACTTAACATATTTTAAGGTTGTTAGCAGCTAGACTATATGTTTCCGTAGGTAGCTTGACTGATATGTCACTATATTGTTGACTAAAATGGACCAAGAGGAAGAGATATTAGGATTCTGTATCACCTAGATCTTATACGGAATAGAATAGTGCTTCATAGTGGCTAGTTGGACTTTGAGTGGTCAAACTCCCCATGGTTTAATAAAATATGTAATCCAGCCATGTAGTATATATGTTTAGGGGTAAACACGACTCACAATGGTTATTTACCCTTGCCTTGTTTCCAATAATGTTCAGTTTATCATACTTTGCAGTAAGAGAAATTAACTATATAAAAAGTAATAGCTTTACCTATTTCTCTATATACTATGCTAATCATGTTTACACTATTTTAGTTACTTAGCTTGCATAATCTTCTTAATTTGTTTACCTTATTTAAAATTACATAACCTATTGTAATCAATAACTATTATTGATAGTTATATCTCTTGCTAGGACATAGGTCTCACCTCGTGGGTCACCACATCTTTTTATGTGGTCATCAGCGCCATGGTCAGGTTCTTGGAGGTGAAGAAGAGCAGCTTGGAGAGCAGTAGGAGAAGAAGGTTGGCTAGTAGTTAGTCATGTTTTAGAGTCATCCATGTACTCTCAGGTCCAGGCATGGGATGTTTTGTGAGATGATATGTATATTGACTAGAGTTTTCGGCAGTATTCAATGTTTGTATATGGCATGTATATGTGGAACACATCTTTTGCATACAAGTGGTGGCCTTAGCCATTGGAAAAGTATGTAAATACCTGATATGGTATGTGCTTATATGCATGTTGTTGGACTTATATGATATGTTTCTAAACTTGTTAGTGATGTTTAAATTGGTTTCAATTTTTCCTCTTTTCTAGCTATGTGGTTAATTAGCAGTTGATCACGTGTTTTGTTTTGAGTAATGTTTAGTGTGGTGGGGCGTCACAATTAAAATTGAACACATCCCTTCCATTGTCATTATTTAAAACCATTTCCATTTTCTTTAACATATAGGGATAAAACACGGGCTTGATGTCTACCATTTGATTAGTTAATGTCAATTGGGTGTCTTTTAACTACATTAATCAAGTTACAAGCAAACCCTAAAAGAGTTATACAAAATCATGGGTATGCAACTATATCAAATATAAAACATATGAGATATAGTTATTAGCACATCATCTGAAGATACCAATCCTTATCACATCATTAAGGGGATCACACCTCCATTAGTTTTGAAGAATGCCCAAAGGTTATTAAGACCCTTACATCATACACTACAAGAACATCATTATCTTTCCACGCCTTACTAAAGGCTCATCATACGATCAATGTACGTGTGACATATAAATTCGACATAACATTGCATTTTATTAAATATGATGTTTATATGACAACCTATAAGGGTTACAACCACATTGAGAGAGTGTATTCCTTAATCACACTAATTATAAAAGGAAGATAAGTATGATTAACCATGATCACTTATTTGTATTAGGGTTAGGTTTAACAAGATAAGTTGAATTGAAGTTAGAAAATAGCACTCAAAAGATAACCCTAGAACTTGTCATCCCCATTGAATCATGGATGTTTGAGTTCAAACACAACCATCGGATTAGGAGCATCAAACCCAAACATCAAATCATGACCTTCCCCGAGACCATTGGATGTTGGATAAGCAAAACCATTAGATGAAATACAAGTAAAACCTTTAACCATATGTCTAGTAAAACCATCGAGTTATGACCTAGAAAGACCATTGAATCATATGCACTAACCACCACCAGTAGATCATGTGAATCCATAGGATCGAAACAAATAGAAGGACCATTATTTGTTGACTTTAAAAGCACCATCAGTTGTGGACTTTAGGTCTACCATCAGTTGTGACACTATGAAGATCATTGAGTTTGAAACCAGGGAAACCATTGGTTGTTGAATCATCAACCCAGTGGGACCATTGGTTGATGAACCATCAACTCAATGGAACCATTGGTTGATGAACCATCAACCCAGTGGAACCATTGGTTGATGCACCATCGACCCAGTGGACCATCGACCCAGTGGAACCATTGGTTGATAAACCACCGACCCAATAGAACCATCGGTTGATGAACCATTGACCCAGTGGAACCATTGGTTGTTGACCCAGAGAAACCATTAGATCATGAACAAGGGGCCCAACCATCAGATCATGAAGAAGGGAAAATTAATCCATAAAACTCAAGGAAAATTGTCATTTAAAACCATAAAGGAAACCCTAATTCCAAGAAAAAAACCATCAAATCCCACATGAAAGCAAGGTCTAGATCCCCCATATCCATGGAGGAAATGTGGACATAGATAAGGAGGTCATCTAGAAAGATCATCTACCCAAGAACTACCATATAATAATAAACCCTAATCAAAGATGCTACCTTTCTACTTAGAACATCATTTTAAAGCAAGAACTAGTATATACAACCAACTAGTAAGAAATAAACGTGGGGAAAGTTATATAAATCTCCTCTAGGATGAAGATGAAGCTCCAAAAAGAAATTTAGCTCGAAGAAAGGAGAAGGAAACCCTATCTTAAGTGCTCCACTCGGCCAAGCTAGCTCCATCTCCAAAGGGGAAGCAAACCCTAGGTCAAGGAAGAAGGAAAGAGATGTTCTTCAAGCTCTAGCTCAAGCTCCAACATGGAACACCATGGGTAAAACCACAAAGAAGAGAGAGGAAGGTTGGATATCAAGGAAAATGAAAGAAGGAAGGAAGATCTCACTTACCTAGGCCAAGAAACCAAGCAAGGAAGCACTAAACAACGTCAACTAGGGTAGATCTAAACCCTAGGTGCACATGCAAGCAGATCGGACACCTTCTTCTACTTTGAGATCCTTATTCTACACCAAGCAAAGGGAATAGGGTACAAGGAAAAAGGAATACAAAGGAGATATCTAGTTGTGTAAATAACTCATTTGCATGGGAGGGGGAAGGTACATAAAGCTATGGGTGAGGGAGAAGAGAAGGTTAAGGTGTCTAGCCATGTTTGCCATGTGTCCCATGGACAAAGGGTCACATTCATGAAAACCAGTAGGTCCATAGGTTGTGGGAGCTAGGGAAGCCATTGGATGTTGACTACCATGGTGGACATCGACCTCCACCTGTAGGGAAACCATTGGTTTTAGACCCCTAGGTCACAAAGGTGAAAAACTGTCAGTTTAGCACCTCTCTAGGTAAACAATCAATATAGGGATCTCAAGAGATAATACCATCAACCCACACACCTCTAGGGACCACCATATGATCCCAAAACACAAGTAAAACCATTGGATCTCACCAAACCAAGAGAACCATGTAGTTATAGCACTCAAGGTAGCCCATCTATGAGAGGAAACCCAAAGTTCAGCCCTAGGTAGATGTCACCACCCAAACAAGGTGCAACTAGGCGCTTGAAGGCACACTTATCTTAAGAATGATAAGAAAACATGTGAAACATAACAAGAATGTGAAAGATTGCAAGAAAAACCCAAGACATGGCAAAATTGCATAAAAGTCCAAAACAAGTATAAAATTGCATAACTCAAACAGTGTCCAAACTGGACCAACCTTGAAACGTAAGCTTGTCACATGATATCAAAGCACATATTAGGATTAGATTAAGGTTTTAAGCATGTAATTGTGATAAAAAAGTTGTTTCATCCATTAATCAAGGTTAGGGGTCTTACAACCATAAGCCCCTAACAAGTATTTCACCCCTGAAATCCTACATGAATAAAGACAGGTACTTCCTACGCATATCATCCTATAACTCTCATGTGGCTTCCTCCACACCACAGTGATGCCATAAAACCTTAACTAAGATTTTATCCTTCTGCTTCAACTTCTTCACTCTCCTATCCAAGATCAACACATGTCCCTCAACATAAGACACATCTTCCTCCAGCTCAACATCCACTGGCTGCAACACCTACTCAGTATCTGGATGAAACTTCCTCAACATGGAGACATGGAAGACATTATGCAACATGTGCAACATTGGTGGTAACTCAAACTTGTATGCCACCTTCCCAACACATGCCAAAAGAGGATATGGTCCCGTATACCTAGGATCCAACTTACCCTTCTTACCAAACCTTTTAGCACACCCTTCCAAGCGGTAACCTTAAGGTATACATGGTCTCCAACTTGGAACTATAATGGTCACCCTATGACTTCTATCTATCTTGCGCTGCATTTAATTGTTGTTGTATCACCTTGATCTTCTCTGTATTCTATTGCACTAACTCAGGACCCAAAAGTTGATATTCACTAGTCCCATACCAACAAAGTGGTTTTTGACAATGTCTCCCATATAAAGTATGTAGGAGAACTCTATCAAACTCAGATGGACATCCCAACTGCCAAGAAACTACATAACACATGCCCTCAAAAGATCCTATAAAATATGGAAAGTCCTCTCTGATTGACCATGTGTCTGTGGTTGAAAAGTGGTACTAAACCTCAATTGTGTCCCAAAAAATGTATGTAGACGTTCCCAAAACTGAATTATAAATTGTGGGTCTCTGTCAGATACTATGGTAATTGGAATACCATGCAGACGAACTATCTCATGAATATATATATATATATATATATATATATATATATATATATATATATATATATATCTGTGTGTGTGTGTGCCAACTTCTATGTTGTATTTGTCATCTTAACCGATAAGAAGTGAGTTGACTTGGTCAACCTATCAACTATCACCCAAATGGAATCATGGCATTTGGATGTCTAGGAAGACATACCACAAAGTCCATGGTGATATGATCCCACTTCCCCTATGGTGTTGGTAAAGGTTGTAATGTCCCTACAGGCTTATGATGCTCTATCTTGACCTGCTAATAGACTGGATACTTAGAAACAAACTCTATGCTTCATACCTTACCACCAATACAAGTCCTTTAGATTATGGCACATCTTTGTACTATTAGGATGGACTGTGCACATCAAGGAATGATTCTCCTCAAGCATCATCTTCCTCAGGACCTCAGCATCTGTAACCACTATCATGTTGTAAAGGCAAATTGTCGCATCGCCTGACTCATAGAAGCCATCATACTTCTTTGTGAAAAACTCTAACCTGAAATATGTATCATGGTATCATCTTTCTATGTTTTCTTGATCTGCTGCATCATGATAGGATTTACCTACAATTGTGCTAACAACCCTGCCAATAGTGATACTTCCAACTTTACATTCATCTAGAAAATAGATATCAACATATCCCACTTGTAGCACACCATGGAGTGTAAGTATGCCTTATCTGCAAATGATGATAAAGATGACTTCCTGATCAATGCATCAACCAACACATTTGCTTTCCCTGGATGGTAGTTTATGGTGCAATCATAGTCCTTGATCAACTCATCTATCTTCTCTACCTCATGTTCATCGCCTACTTCAAGAAGATATACTAAAGGTTCTTGTGGTCGGTGAAGATCTGACACTTCTCTCCATACAGATAGTACCTCCAGATCTTTAGGGCAAGAACCACAACTTCTATCTCAAATCATGTGTCAGGTAGTTCTCTTCGTGTTTCTTAAGTTGTTATGAAGCAAAAGAAATCATGTTCTTGTCTAGCATCAACACACATCCCAAGAAGTTCCTCAAAGCATCACAAAAGATGATGTAGACCTTCCCTTGCACTAGAAGAACTAACACTAGAGAACTGATTAACTTTTCTTTCAAAAATTGGAAATAATGCTGACACTTTTAATCCCATACTAAAGGAACACCCTTCCTAGTTAGATTTATTAGGGGTAACACTACACTGCTGAAATTCTTGATGAATCTCTTGTAGTAACCTACTAAACCCAGGAAGCTTCAAACCCCAGTCAGTGTCTTGGATTGCTCCCACTCCATCACTTATTTTACCTTCCTTGGGTCTGCACAAACACCCCTAGAAGATATGACACAACCAAGGAAATGTACCTCGATCAAACAAAACTCACACTTACTAAACTTAGCATACAACTTGTGATGCCTCAACAATGTAACACCTAGAATAGGTGTTGCTCATGTTGTTATTTGTCCTTGTAGTATATCAAGATATCATCCATAAAAATGACCACAAATTGATCTAGATACGGCCTAAACACCCTATTCATTAGATCCAAAAAAGCTTCTGGTGTGTTGGTCAACCCAAATGGCATAACCACGAACTCATAGTGATGATACCTAGTCTCAAAAGCTATCTTAGGTATGTCATCTGTGTTGATCCTTAGCTGGTGATATCCTGACCTTAGATATATCTTCGAGAACACCATATCACCTCACAAATGGTCAAACAGACCATCGATCCTCTGGAACGGATACTTGTTCTTCACTGTGACCTTGTTCAACTGTAGATAGTCTATACAAAGCCTCATGGAACTATCCTTCTTCTTCATGAATAACACGGGAGCACCCCAAATGGAAGTGCTCGGTCTTATGAAACCCTCCTCTAACAACTCCTACAACTATTTCTTCAACTCATGCATCTCTGTCAATGTTAACCTATAAGGTGCTTATGCTATGGGTTGTGTTCCAGGAACAAGATTGATCTCAAAATCAATCTCTCTAGGAGGTGGTACACTAGGGAACTCCTCTGGAAAGACATCCTCAAACTCACACACTATGGGTACCTCCTACATAGTAGTACCTCTCACCTTGGTATCCATAACATGTGTCAAGAAAGCTTCACATCCATGTCTCATTAGCTTCTGTGTTATCACAACCGACACCAAACATGTAAGAAGAATCTTCTATCTCCTTGGAAGATCCTAGAAACATCTCCATCACAGGACATTGCCACCTTAGAACTGCAGTCCAAATCAAATTTTTACTTATCCAAGGTATCCATCTCTAGGATCACAACGAATCCATGCATGTCAAGTGGCATAAGATCCACTTCAATGTTGCGTCCCAAAAAAGAAAGAATGCAAGATGGACACACCTCTGACAACTCAGTTGAACCAACTAAAGGGGTTTCTAGAAAAAGGCTAAAAGATCTACTACAAACATGTAGATTAAAACTACTTATCACCTCTATAGTAATAAAAGAGTGTGTTGCTCTTGGGTCAATTGAAACATATACAAATGAAGTAGATAAGTCAGAATGAAAGAGCTCCATATGAAATGTCACAACCTATGGATTGACCACTATGACTGCATTCTTGATCTCAACTCAGAAAAAACTGATCTTTGTTGTGATTGCTTATCCTAAAGAAAATCTTGGCTTCTTGAAGCCACTAGATGGATGTCCTTGAGATGAGCTGGCCTCTTCCTAGCGTTGGCTTCACACTTCTCAAGAGCAGACCTCTCGATCCTCCTCACAGACTCCACAAAGGTAGAGACCCTCTCTCTGTTCTTCAAAGTTGATGTTGTCGTAGACAACTCTGTGTTCAAACCCTTCTCAAACCTCGGATCCTCTCCTTCTCTCTTCTGGAAATATGAGGACATAACCTCAGAAGCTCCATAAATGTTTCCTCATACTCATTGATGGACATAAAACCTTGGTGCAACTTCTCAAATTGAGATATCTTCTCATCTAGATATTGTGGTGACACATCCCGCTATCACACAGACAGTGAGGTGCCATGCGAAAACGTGTAGAAAATACCGTAAACCACTAAATTACCAAAAACACGGGGTAATTAAAACTAATTTCGAGAAGTAGATAAACCAAGAAACCATTACATTCAGATCCTCATTCTGCAAAAAGACAGGTTATATAAACATCTACAAGTCTAGATATGTGTTCACAGCTTAACAGATCAGTTGTCTTGTCATCACATGAGTTCATCACCTATTAATATATACATAACGGGCCACGTCCGGGCAGTATTAGGATATACAAATCTTCATTATCTATACATCATAAAACAACGTCAAAATGCCTATGAGGACCTGAGAATACATGGATGACTCTAAGACTCTACTACAAAACAACCAAAATAGCAACATATCCATCTCTTGCCTTCTATTGCTCGTCTTGTTGCTCGGCCGCAACCCCGCGACCACCACCACATCTAGAGTGAACACCTAAAAAGGTTGTAAACCAATGGGGTGAGACACACAGTCCCAGCGAGAAACATAACTCCCCGCTGAAACCATAAAACCTCAAAAAGGTTAAGGCAACAAAAGCAGATAACTCATAAAATGTACAATAAGAGCAGTCTGTAGAGCAAGGTTGTTATTATCATCGAGCTTACCAAAATGTACGGAAGGCATATAACTAAGTATTTCTTTATGGAACATGATTGACAAGATAAGATTTATAAGATCTTAGCACATAACATAAGGAACGTATAAGTAACTACAAGGTACAATAAGATCAACTACATAAGCAGGGCCTCAACCAATGTTTTGTATTTGCCTTAAGCAATAAATACTATTTGGTTGGATTACGTATTATTATGCCCTCAGGAAGTGAGCCACACCACTCAGATCCAACTGACGACTGCGAAACCCAGAGCTGGTGCCATACAAGGTAAATGGAAGAGCTGGACTCCATGATCTCCCACCTCATGGTCAGTGTACGAGAACCAAAGCAAGACCGCAGTCTCATGCTTAAGCGGCCTCAGCCACAGGGTCAGCTCCCGTAGGCTACCCTTTCTCTAGCCCGCCTTGGTATAGGTCTCGGCGCTAGTATATCTGAGCCACGGGCCAGTTCACCGTGCTCCCTGAGCCATGAACGCATTCATGCTCTATTACACTAAGCCATGGGCCTGTTCACCGTGCTCTATCTATCCCGAGTCTGCAACCGCAGCTGCACTCGAATCCTCTCTATTTTAGGCTAGGAGAAACCTCGCATATTCAACAATATGCGCTCCGGGTTAACCCGTAGGTGAATCTGTTTCACCATCACTAGCTACTGACGATGATGGATCTATGGCCAGGGCAAACTACATGAAATCTTTCACTGTAACTAATTAGTATATTTTAAGTGAATTGTTGAGGCAACCAAGTTGTAACACATACATAACATTAAGTTACCTTGTTATCACCACCATCACAATATCCCAGGATCTCAATCCCTCATCACAAGAAACCAATGCCTCATAAGGCATTCTCGTCACTGGGGATAACAAATCCCAGATCTCATCATCAGAGGATAACACCTCAACTAGGCATTTTTAACCAAACTCAGATCCTCAGACCTAAACACATTATACAGGTGATGCATGTTATCTCATCAGCAAGAGTGACCATCAATCCAGTGATATTCAAACATATATACCTCATAGCCCTTTACCTGGCTATGCATCTGCATGAAACACCTGCATGGTTACTATACACAATTATAGAGATAATTGAAGCCATCATGGATTAACAAAAGGATCATGTTATCAAATATAGGGAAACATTGGTGATTATACGCTTTATCATTCATGCCTCAAACATGTGACCATAGACATGGGTCACATCATCATGTGAAGCAACACATATACTTACAAACTTATCATTTACTCATCATTATATATACATGATTCAAGATGATCATAAACACATGTAATATCATGTCATTAGAGTTTTCGATATGTCATGCTTACATATGTGTGTTCTACTATATCAACCACCTTACTATTACCAAACATGTCAAAGGTTCACAAACCATAAACCATAATTCTTATCAAGAAGAATGTGATTGCAAGATAAAGAACTACCAGATGGGCCTCCGGGTGGAACATGACCCTCACTAGAAGTGCCCACTACGCTCAAAAGAAGTGTGACGGGCAGGGCACCCTCACTAGAGGTGGTATCGGGCAGGGTAACTTCTCTCATATCGCCCAAGCATTCTAGCCACATATCGGCCAAGCCTAAAGCAAGGATGTCGGGCTACCACCTCAAGGTGTAGCATGCAACCATATGTGTCGTGCATCCATGTGTGTCGTACATCCATGTGTATCGTGCATCCATGTGTATCATGCATCCATGTGTATCGTGCATCCATGTGTATAGGGTTAGGGTTATAATGGGAAACAACTACCATAACGGCTAGAGCCATGGCACCCAGACCAACCCTATAATGCCCACTAAAACACACATCTTCCAACGATACAAGGGCACCAAGGGAAAGCCTATTGTACAACCAAGCTAGCCTCATCCTATCGGTCAACCCACAAGGCAAAGACCAAGGTGTATCACCCAACACAACCTCATCATATCGACCCAGAACTCTTGTCCAAGAGAGGGTATCAGGCAGCACCATCCCAAAGCCATAGCGTGCAAGATACAACCCAACAAGATCATCACCAACCTCAAGCATAAGGGCACCAAACCCTAGAATGATCAAGAAGATCGGCTCACCTCTCAACAACCAAGAGAGAGAGGTCTTGCACAACCTCTATCACAACTCGGGAAACCACAAGGATCAACCTTAACATAGATCTACATCTACCAAAAATCTCACCTCTCGAATCCATGGTGAGAGGAGGGTGTTGTTCAAGCAACTAGAACACAAACTCACCTCTCAACTTAAACGAGAGAGGGGTATTTCTCATATTACTAGAGCTCAAGCTCACTTCTCTAGACCAAGGAGGGAAAGGAGTGTTTCTCAACAAGGAAACTCTAAAACATGGTTCGTTCAACTAGGTATAACTAAGCAAGAAACTTAACTAGCAACATACATCGCTGATTATGATCATAACAAAACATACAAGAATATAGAAGAAGGTCATCACTACTACAGAACCTACCTTTAGTGTCGGTTATTTAAAGCCTTTAGTGTCAGTTTCTAAGCGACACCTATGTGGGCGACACTAAAAGTCCACCCATTAGGCGTCGGTTCCAAAACCGACGCCCAAACACTTCACGTGCCACCGAAAACGCGCCATCATGGGACTATAGGCGTCGGTTATTAGGTAAGAAACCGACGCCCAAACCCTTCGCGCCAAAGAAAGGGCGCCATCTTGGGCACTATCAGTGTTGGTTATTTACAAATAACCGACGCCATATATCTTCACGCCACACGAAATAGACACTGATTATTTGTAAAAAAATGACACTATAACATTATGTGTCGGTTATTTACAAATAACTGACGCCTATTGGTTTTTTTTTCCTGTCAGTCTGCAGACCTGCTGTGGCTGGTCGCAGGATGAGAAACCTGTTTAGTTCAGTTATGAACTGCATGTTTTACGACATCCATTGATATCAGCCGACAACAGGCCGCAAACCTGCAAAATTAACAATAAAAAAGTAGCACATGCATTTAGCAATGCAACCTGCAGTTCCATTTTATTTTCACACATTTATAAACATTCACACATGCTAGCAATCTGTAGTTCCATTCATTCACATTCACACATGTAGAAACATTCATATAGCAACCAACACTTTCATTCATTTTCACTCAGACACATGTAGAAACATCCAGACATGTAGAAACATTCACACATATATTATAATTCAGAAATTCATTTACAAAGTATCATTGTTTAGTCATTATTCGCTATCAGGATCCCAATTATATTTTAAAGCCCCCACTAATTGTATGGCTGTTGCCCATTCTTCTACTACTTCATTTAATTCTTCCATCGTATAGGGAGCATTAACATTTGGTAAGTCCTATTCTGTAATGGGGTCAGCTTTAAACACCTGTAAAGAGAATGATGTATATATATAATTAATGAGCTATAAATAAGATTGATATATTGCGATCATATTATCTAATGAGACTATATAATACCTGAGCAATACATTCGATATCCACTACGGCATGTTTGATAATCATGTGCATATATCTCATGACATAGTATCCACATGCCCATCCGTTGTCTTGTGTAGCACACTATAAATTCAAACATACAAAATATTAAAAAATACAACTAATTAAGCGTTGTTCACATAAATAATATATACATATATTGTAGTCGGGAACTTTCTTTCACGTTATTCCAAATTATTGGCTGGTTCTTTTTCATGGGGACCTTTCCTCCAGCCTTTTTGTACTCCTCAAAACCCCTACATGTTAATGTAACACAGAACATTGCAATTAAATAGTAATGTAATAACATATGTTAACGGATATGAAAAATGAAATATTTCTCACCGAAATATTGCCATTTTCATTATGTGTCCAAATCTTGTATTCAATTTACCCCCCTTAGGATCTAGATAATACATAGTGAACGTCTCGGGGGCAATAACCAATAACTCCCAATGCCTACCCCTAGAGGGAAAAAAGTTAAAAATTAATAACTCAAAATCCACAATAATATGTAATTTTCTTAAGTCCAAATTATAATAAGCAAAGTAAACTTACTCTACATTGAATGGAGCCATTATCACCGTCTTCTTTTTTACAGGAAAATTTGAAAAAGCCTCACAGCAGTATTGTTGAACTGATGTAGGGTATTTAGCTACTAGACTAATCAAGGATGGAATCAAAAACCCTACATGTTCGAATCCAAAATCTGCACATATGTTGTCTAAGTAGCTGCAAAATATGTATTAATTACGCATGCATTAATAAATAAGAAACCAGATCACCAGATCATACACAAGGTATATGGATGTATAAAGAATATCTCACCTTATCCATAGCTCTATCACAGATGTATTTAGCCAATCATATTGAAACAACTCCAAAATATCTTGTACAAATAGTTTTGTTTCGTATGACTGGCCTGTAGAATCTGAATCTGAAGAAACAGTTATAGGGGAGTTTATATCATGTTCCCCTAACCATACTGCCATATCCCTATAGTTAGGACCTAACAGGACAGGTAGGTCATGTGGAACCCAACTAGGTAATGCAGGAGGTGGAAGTGGAGGCCTAGATGATGTGGGTGTCTTCTTTTTAACCTGTATATATATATAATAATTTTAGATCAACTGCCAGCATATACACACACTAACAATTGAACGTAATGTAAATTTACCACACCTTTTCAGTAAAGAAGACATATGCTTTTTCCCACAATATCACTCCGCCTACTGCCTCACCAAGCGTTTCACAATCTGGGTGGGCATATGGCAGTGGAAGATCCATCCACTGGGGGAATATATGTATCGGGCTCACCCGAATCCAACCAGTTGGTACTGGAGACCCGTGACATGTTTCCCCTTGTAGGGATGGGTAAGCCGACGCCTCTGCCATGACATATTCTTTACTTTTTAGACGGCATGGCTTCAACCCCTACAAATTTTTGTGTAAAGAATGTTATATACATATATACATATCATCTTTTTTTGAAACGACTACAATTTCATATATACGTATCATCTTGAATTAAAAAACTAGTTACTATGTCATAAAAATACTTACAGTGGATGTGCTAGGTGGTTCTACAGGATTACTCCCAACCTCTGCAGTAGGAGTAGGAGTAGATTCTGCAGTAGGTATTGTCTGGTAAGTGGCAGTCTGAGATGCCTGCCACTTTTTCATTGCTTCTTCGAGTTTTTCTTCGAGTTTCCTATCAAATAGCTTATCCACCTATACATGGATAAAACAAACGTCAAATTCTAATTTTTGAATTCTCTTTTACAGTAACATCTACAAGGAAAAAATATGTTACCTCTTCTTGTGAAAGTCCCGCTTTTGGGACATGTTTGCGCTGGGATGGCCCAAAAAAAGCTTTGATGCCCACACCAGCACCTGCATCCCTAACACGTCCAGGATGCTCTGGGTTACCCAGAGCAACTGTCAATTCATCCCTTGTGCCCTCAGGGATGAACTTTCCTTGTTTCCTCAGCTCGTGCAGCTCCCGCTAATCGCCAAAACAAAAATTTGTACTTAAGTAAACAACACAAATAATCAATATTCGAATGATTGCTGTAAGAGTTGTATTTTACCATTTTTGCAGCCGCCTCAGCAGTTGCGGCCTTAGTTAATTCTCCCTTCTTATTTTGCCTCCCAGCTATCCAAACATCATGGCGAGGCAGAGGTGTGCTACCTATGGTAGAGGACTCCTGAGTAGCAGCAGACTGAGCAGTAGTAGCCTCAGCCTGTAGTCTTTGGCGAACGCCTGCATACCCCTTTGGACCCATTTTGTGGTCATGCACATTCAGTGCACGCCTTGATCTTTGTGCCTCACTGAGGGCCTAGTTAGTATGCAAATTAATGATTTGGTTAGTAACACTAAATGTTAATCTTGAATAAGTGAATACAACATATATTAATTAATGAGATTGAGACTGACACCTAATACCTTGAATTCATCAGTTTGTCTTGAAGCGACAAACGCGTCCCATTCTTCTTTGTCCAGGAAGTTCCACTGTTCAGTGGCTGTCTTCTTCCTCTTGTCATCTTCTTTTATGTATTCTCTGGTGAGATTTGTCCTATAGTTCCTTAGGACTCTCCCACAACATTGCATCACGCATTTACGATGCAGCTTTTCATCCAATTCAAATATACTCTGCAAAATAGAATTGCTATTAACTAGTATCCAAAAATTTAGTAATCTACAAAATAGAATTGCAAATTAATAATAACTCACGCATAAATCCCTCCATATTAAATCTTTCTTCTCCTTAGAAACATTATGCCAAGAATCTAAGCGACAACCGCAATGGCTACGAGTAACAAACCCAAGATATGAAATAAATGAATTGCGATTCACACCACATGCATTTCCTGCATTATCAAAATCCACAACAAGTTTGGGTCCATTGCCCTTTTGCGCAATTAACTTCTTCATCATAGTGATGCCCCTTCTCTTGTCAACTTTTTGGTGTTGTTGATCAAGTGCCTCAAGTGCTTCAGATGGTACCTGTGCATCATCAACCTAAAATTTGACAAAATAATTCACATTTACAAGATATAACTATAAATGGACATATAGATATAAATATATGATATATTTTTAAAACTTACATTGTGAGGCGGCGCATTGATGTCCTCACCCTCACGGTAGTCATCAGCACGGTCATCAGGAGAATGGTCAGCCATCTGCAAATTCACATTCAAATTATAAAGTTCACATTGTAAAGTAGTAATTCAAAGTGTAAAGCTCACATTGTAAAGTAATTCAAATTGTAAAGCTCACATTGTAAAGTAATTCAAATTGTAAAGCTCACATTGTAAAGTTCAAATTCACATTCAAATCGTAAATCTCACATTGTAAAGTAATTCAAATTGTAAAGTTCACATTGTAAAGTAATTCAAATTCTAAATCTCACATTGTAAAGTAATTCAAATTGTAAAGTTCACATTGTAAAGTAACTCAAATTCTAAAGCTCAAATTCTAAAGCTCACAGTAGAACCTATCTCCAGGTTGTTTCCTATGTTCCTCGACAAATCTAATAAACTGGTCAAGACCAGAAATAAACTCTGGGATGCAGCGATTGCGAATGGACATCCATGATCTATCCATTCTATGATCAAAGAGAAAACAAGTATATATTAGGACAAGATTAGGTTCTAGGGTTAACAAATACATGTGATGTCATTCTTATATATAATAAATGTGTACCACCTATCCCATTCTTGAATACCTAATCTCACTAGTAAGTGTATAATGTGTATTGGGTTTTCAAGAAAATTTCAGCAGCATTTCCCCGTTGTTCTCCAAGTACATATGTACTTAGAGAACAAACGGGGAAATGCTGTGGAAATTTTCTTGAAAACCCAACACACATTATATACACTTACATCCTAAGCGAGATTAGGTGTTCAAGAACAGTCCCAAACCGGGGACTATCCAAGATTTACTCCTAATGAGTAAATCTTGGATGGGTTTCTAGGCCAACAAATAATGTGTTGTCATTCTTATACCTAAAATCCTAGTTCTTCAAGTTAGGGTGATTATTGATGTCTTTAAAAGCATGATTGGCAATATATTTAGGGAAAAGTTCATCATTTACATTCCAAGCATGTGTGCATTACAGTTCATCATTAAGCAAAAGAAGGGTGATTAGGATTGTCACCAAGAATATAGCTAAACTATTAAACAATGATTATAGCTAAACTATTAAACAATAGACTTGCCACACATAAAACACCCTATACAACTATAAAACAAAAAAGTATTAAGTATATATGCATGATACAATAACTATTTTGCATCACATTACAACAGACTTATCATTGATACCTTACTAACTTATTGCTACATTTACATATCATCACTTGATCAAAAATTACAGCAGTACATTTAACCAAAGTATGCGTTCTAAAATCTATGTCATGATTAGTTACATGTAATTTACTTGGATATACAGAAGTACCTGATTACTATGTTTTACATACAAAGTATGCATATTAAATTAACTAAGGCTTATCATAGAACATGTATTGTATAGACAATAGAGGATTCAGCTCAGTAGAAGCACAAAATAATTACCTAAACCCTAAAATCACACCTTTTTAGCATTTATTCTAACAGGTTTATGTACATCAATATGTGTATGAGCAGGCAGGCACCTTGAGAGAAGTAAATAAATTAAAAAAAATGCCCAGCAGTAGGGCAAGCAGCTTGAGAGAAGAGGAGAAGAGGAAGAAGAAGAAGGCAGGGCGGGCACCTTGAGGAAAGAGGAGCAGCAGCCGGAGCAAGTCCTAGCAGCTTCCGATGGTGAGGAGAGGAGCGGCGAAGAGGGCGGCGAGGCTAGGAGACCTAGCTGCTACCGGCGACGGCGGAGAGGGCGGCCGGCGGGCGGCGCCTGCTTGTCGTAGTGACGGCGACGACGGGCGAGCACGGAGGAAGGAGCGGAGGCGACGGGCATTGGAGCACGAACGCCAGGGAGGGGCGGCGGCGGCAGGGAGCAAGAAATCGCCGGAGGTTAGGGAAATCGGGAATGAAACAGGGAAAGGGAAGAATCGGTCGGGCTGGTGAGCTATTAAGTTGACAATAAGTGTCGATTATTTAAAAAAACCGACAACTAAAACTATAGTGTCAGTTATTTAGTTATGAACCGACACCTATACTAAGTGTCGGTTATTTTAAAAAAAATGACAACTAAACCTATATTGTCGGTTATTTAGTTATGAACCGACGCCATATGTAAAATTTTGGAGCCAATTTTTTCACTGGAATTTTGGGTTTGGCGGTTGAGTTTAGGTGTCGGTTGTTTATTAATTAACCGACACTTAATAAAAGCGGTACCCGTGTCTGGTCGACCTTCGTAGATTGGATGTCAGTTTATGTTATAAATCGACACTGTAGAGTTTAGGTGTCGGTTTTTGTATACAACCGACACCTTAAAAAGTGACTTTATAAGCCATTTCTGTAGTAGTGCATATGGTTAGGGTTAGGAGTTATGTAACCCACCTTAAGCAAGCTCCAAGCTCCTAGAACCAAGCTACACCTTTGGCCACTTCAACAGGAAGAAGAAGAAGACTCCAAGATAAGGATCTGCCACCAAGCTTTGCAAAGGAAAAGGTGTCGTGCAACCAAAGGGGAGGGGAAACTAAGGAACTAAAGGGATCCTTGGCATGAGAAAGGGAACACATATGTAGGAGAGGATGGAGGAGAAACCAAGGTAAGACAAGGCAAGGTGTCACCCACCTAGGGACACTTGTCCATGGGTAATGCCACCTCTCTAACTTGCCTTAAACACATGTCCAAAGCCATTGCCACATGCAAGCATCAAGCACCAAGTGTCCACTAGTGGTGACACAAACGAGGTCAAAGGGTCAAAGGGGTCCATGGACGATACACCCCCACACCATGCCCGACACACCTCCCTGGGCATCACACCTATGGCCATCACAACCATGACCGGCACACCCATGGCCGACACAAGGTCCAATAAGGTCAAGCAAGGCATAACAAGGCCCACCAAGGCTCATCCAAGCCCAATACAACTCAAGCAATGAGCCCAACCCTTCCTCTCAACACTAAAGGAAGCAAAGAGAGAGAAGAACACTTCTCAAGGTGACATCTTTCCCACAAACCCTAAACTTGGGTTAATTGCAAGAAGCACCTCCAACACACAAGAAGCACAAACAAACCCTAATCGCCACTAAAGGTGATTAACAAGCAACTAAACACCAGGGTTAAGCAAAACAAATAGGATAAGACCTAAATGGAGGTCAGGGTCCTTACAAGCTATAACCCTCTACAAAGGGATTTCGTCCTTGAAATTCGAAGAGAAAAGCGAGGGATACTTCCTCCTCATATCTTCCTCAATGCCACGATGATGCCAAAGAACCTTTACCAGAACCAGGTCCTTCCTTTTTAGCTTCTTTACTCTTCTATCAAGGATCATCACAGGACCTTCCAAGTAGGTCACATCTTCATCAAGCTCGACCTCGACTGGCTGTATCACTGTCCCTGTATCTGGGTGACTTTTCTTCAGCATGCTGACGTGGAACACTGGGTGTAACCTGTACAACTCTGGAGGCAGCTCTAACTTGTAAGCTACCTTGCCAACACGTGTTATTACTGGATATGGCCCCATATACCTGGTGCTAGCTTACCCTTTCGGCCAAACCTTAGCACGCCTTTCCAAGGTGAGACCTTGAGGTACACTTTGTCTCCCACTTGGAACTCTAAAGGTCTTCGGCGATTGTCTTCATAAGACTTCTGTCTGTCCTGTGCCACTTTCAGTTGTTGTTGTATCACTTTGATCTTTTTTGTTGTCGGTTGTACTAACTCAGGACCCAAAAGTTGATACTCACCAGATTCATACCAACATAGGGGAGATCTGCACTTCCTGCCATATAGGGCCTCATAAGGAGCCATGTCAATGCTCCGTTGGTAACTATTGTTGTAGGTAAACTCTATTAAACTGAGATGTACATCCCAACTACCTAGGAACTGCAAAACACAAGCCCGAAGAAGATCGTCCAAAGTCTGAATAGTCCTTTCAGACTGTCCATCTGTCTGCAGGTGAAAAGCAGTGCTGAACCTCAACTGCGTTCCCAAAGCTTTGTGCAACTATTCCCAGAAACCACTAATGAACTAAGGACCTCTCTCGAAAACTATCATTTCTAGTATGCCGTGCAAGCGTACTCTCTCATCTACATATACTTGAACGAGCTTCTCGGATGTATATGTTGTCTTCACACGTATGAAATGGGCAGACTTCGTCAATCTGTCCACTATCACGCAAATGGAATCATGATTCTTAGTTGTCCTGGGCAGACCAACTACAAAATCCATGGTTATGTGATACCATTTCCACTGCGGTATCGGCATAGGTTGCAGCGCACCTGCCGGCTTCTGATGCTCAGCCTTGACTTGTTGGCATACCGCACACCTAGCCACAAACTCAGCTACATCTCTCTTCAAGTCATACCACCAATATAGGTCCTTCAGATTATGATACATCTTGGTGACTCCTAGATGCATAGCATACATCGATGTGTGTGCTTCCTCGAGCACTAGCTTCCTCAGATCATCAGCATCGGGGAACACCATTCTATTATGATAGCAAACTAGTCCATCTTCGAACTCATGGAACCCATCACGCTTTTTGCTGCCGAGCTCTGACATGATCAACTGCACTGCATCATTTGTTTGTTGTGCGTCTTTGATTTGATATCTTAGCGTAGGCTTGACTTGCATCTGTGCCAAAAGTCTTGCTAAAAAGGAAACTTCCATCTGCACATTCATCTGCCGCAAGGAAACAAACATATCCCGTCTATGGCATACCAAGGAACCCAACTGTGCCTTCTTTGTAGGAAGAAAAGAAGACTTTCGTCTAAGCGCGTCAGCTACCATGTTCGCTTTACCAGGGTGATACTCAATGGTGCAGTCATAATCATTGATTAGCTTCATCCAAAGACGTTGTCGCATGTTTAGCTCATTCTACAAAAAGATGTACTTCAAATTCTTATGATCTGTAAAGATCAGACACATTTCCCCGTAAAGATTGTGTCCCCAAATCTTTAATGCATGAACCACCATTGCCAACTCCAAAATATGAGTCGGATAGTTCTCCTCATGTTTCTTAAGTTGTCACGAAGCAAAAGAAACCACATGGTCTTCTTGCATCATCATGCATCTTAAGTGCTTCTTGGAAGCATCACAGAAAACAACATAGCCCTTCCCAGGCTCTGGCAGCACTAGCACTGGAGCACTAGTCATCTTCTCCTTCAATCTTTGGAAAGCTTGCTGGCAATGATCATTCCAGACAAAAGGTACATCTTTCCGGGTCAACTTCATCATTGGCAATGCAATCACACTGAAGTCCTTTATAAACCTCCGGTAGTATCCTACTAAACCCAAGAAACTACAAAATTCTGTCGGCATTTTCAGCTGTTCCCATTCTGCAATCGACTCCACCTTCCTGGGGTCTACCTTGACTCCTTCTGCAGATATCAAATGACCCAAGAAAGTTACTTCTTTCAACCAGAACTCACACTTACTAAACTTGGCATACAACTGATGCTGGCGAAGGAGAGTCAACGCTTGTCGAAGATGTTGTTCATGCTTCTGACTATCCTGACTGTAGATTAAGATGTCATCTATAAAGACTACAACAAATTGATCTAGAAATGAATGGAACACCTTGTTCATCAAATCCATGAAAGCAGCAGGCGCATTGGTTAGCCCAAACGGTATAACTACAAACTCGAAGTGACCATACCTCATCCTAAAAGCTGACTTTGGTATGTCATCCGCCTTAATCCTCAACTGATGATATCCAGACCGTAGATCGATCTTTGAAAACATTGTAGCACCATGCAACTGATCGAACAGATCATATATCCTTGGCAACGGGTACTTGTTCTTGATCGTGACCTTGTTCAACTGTTAGTAGTCTATGCATAGCCACATCGATCCGTCCTTTTTCTTAATGAACAACACTGGAGCACCCCAAGGTGACGTACTCGGTCGGATGAAACCTTTCTCCAACAACTCTTGTAACTGCTTCTTCAATTCTACCATCTCTACTGGAGCCATCCTATACGGTGTTTGTGCAACTGGTTGTGTTCCTGGAACTAGATTGATCTCGAAATCAATCTCTCGAAGTGGAGGAACACCGGGGAACTCATCAGGAAACACATTCTCAAACTCTCAGACAACCGTCACCTCCTCAAGACTAGGACCCCTTGCCTTGGTATCCACAACGTGAGCTAAGAATGCCTTACATCCTTGTCGTAGCAACTTTTCTACCACCATCGCTGATACTAGACACATCGGAAGAATCTTCCTATCTCCTTGGAAGATCCACTTCTCTCCATCATCATCAAACACTACATGTCCAACACAACCTTATACTTCACTAAGGTATCCATCCCAAGGATCACATCGAATCCATGCATATCAAGTGGTATGAGATCCACTTGTATCATGTGTCCCGAAAAAGATAGAACACAAAATGGGCACTCTTCTTGAAGCATTGAGGAACCATCAAGAGGGGTTTCTAAAAACAAGCTATATTTCTTACAGCTAATAGGTAACAGACAGTTATCAAGCATAGGACGTGCGATAAAAGAGTGCGTAGCACCCGGGTCAACCAGAACAGATATAAAGCAAGAAGAAGACATATCAGAATGAAATAACTCCATCTGACCTACCACCACTCGTGGGTTGACTATCGCTCCCGGCTGACTCATACCATAGAATCGAGTCATTGCTTGCTATCCACGTCCTCTACTTCCTTGAGCAGTCGATCCTGCCTGCAACGCTTGACCGCATCCTCGCCCCCTGCTACTACTGGGTTGTTGTCTATCTTCCCCTTACTGATTCTGCCTTGGTTGTTGTGTCACTTCAACATCCATCCTTGGGCATTTTGACTTGAAATGCCCTATCTGTCCGTAGATATAGCATGCCCTATCCTCAAACTGTGGCCTAGATGGCCCTGTCACTGCCACTGAAGTTGTACTATGTGCCTTTGATGGTGAAGAAACATAGCCTCTTCCCTTACTTAGAGACCACTATGATGGTACACTGGAACCTCTCATCACGGAAGGTGTTGAAAACCTTGGCTTTGAAGCCACCAAACCTCTGTCCCTGGAACTGAGCATGCCTATTCTTAGACATGGCCTCTCTCTTTTCCCTGACTGACCGTTCGATCCTTCGGACAGACTCCAAAAACGTGGCAAACCGCTCTCGTTTCTCCAATGCAGAAGCAGGTGTTGTCATCTCAGTACTCAAGCCTTTCTCAAAACGTCTGATTCACTCATCATATGTCGCTGCCATTTGAGGACAAAACCTTAACAAGTCCATAAACTTGGCTTCATACTCGATGATGTTCATCGCTCCTTGGCGCATGCGCTCAAATAGGCTGATCTTCTCATCCAGATACGTCTTTGAAAAGTATCTATTGACGAACTTGTGCTGGAATACCTCCCAACCGATCACCTCACCAGGTCGCTTCTCCTCCTCGATGGCCCACCAGTGGCCAGCACTACCCTTTAGAAGGTAGACAACGTGCTTGACTTTGTCTACTTCGGGGATGTCGAGGATCCAGAAGGCCTTCTCAAGACCTATCAGCCACAAATCTACATCTGCTGGATCAGCCGTCCCAGCATAGTTTGAAGCTCTAACTCGGCGAAGCTGCTCAAAGGTCTTCCCAATACTCGATGTTTCACCATGGGGAGCTTGTGCTCTTGGCAGAGGCATTGTCAATCTCTCTACCATGAGATTCATTGTAGCCATCATCTGCCCCATAAGCTGTTAGTAGGCAGGGTTTTCGAGAATGGCTGGGTCAAGTTGGGGAACCTCAGGCACCCGATCTCCATGTGCCTGCCCTTCAGCTCCTTCAACTGATGCAGCATCGCTGCTCTCGGTAGCATGTTGTTCATGGTTTCCAGACATCTTGGCTTTTTCTTTCGCTAAGGGCAGAAGATAATTGTAAGAAAATCCGAAAAACTCATAAGAACAGACACAACCTAGTCCTAGATCCCTATAAACTCAGCAAACCTAGAGCTCTGATACCAAGCTTGTGGCAAAACATCCCGCTATCACACAGACAACGAGGTGCCACGCAAAAACATGCAGAAAATATCGTAAACCACTAAATTACCAAAAACACGGGGTAATTAAAACTGATTTCGAGAAGCAGATAAACCAAGAAACCATTACATTCAGATCCTCATCCTGCAAAAAGACAGGTTATATAAACATTTACAAGTCTAGATATGTGTTCACAGTTTAACAGATCAGCTGTCTTGTCATCACATGAGTTCATCACCTGTTAATATATACATAACGAGCCACGTCCGGCCAGCATCAAGATATACAAAGCTCCATCAGCTATACATCGTAAAACAACGTCAAAATGCCTCTGAGGACCTGAGAATATAGGGATGACTCTAAGACTCTACTACAAAACAACCAAAATAGCAGCACATCCATCTCTTGCCTTCTACTGATCGTCTTGCTGCTCGGCCACAACCCCACGACCACCACCATGTCTAGCGTGAATACCTAAAAAGGTTATAAACCAACGGGGTGAGACACACAGTTCCAGTGAGAAACATAACTCCCCGCCGAAACCATAAAACCTCAAAAAGGTTAAGGCAAAAAAAGTAGATAACTGATAAAATGTACAATAAGAGCAGTCTATAGAGTAAGGTTGTTATTATCATCGAGCTTACCAAAATGTACGAAAGGCATATAACCAAGTATTTCTTTATGGAACATGATTGACAAGATAAGATTTAAAAGATCTTAGCACATAACATAAGGAACATATAAGTAACTGCAAGGTACAACAAGATCAACTACACAAGTAGGGCCTCAACCAATGTTTCGTATTTGCCTTAAGCAATAAATACTATTCGGTTGGACTACGTATTATTATGCCCTGAGGAAGTGAGCCACACCACTCAGATCCAACCGACGGCTGCGAAACCCAGAGCTAGTGCCATACAAGGTCAATGGAAGAGTTGGACTCCACGACCTCGCACCTCGTGGTCAGTGCATGACAACCAAAGTAGGATCGCAGTCTCATGCTTAAGCGGTCTCAGCCACAGGGTCAGCTCCCTCAGGCTACCCTTTCTCTAGCCCACCTTGGTACATGTCTCGGCACTAGTATATCTGAGCCACGGGCCAGTTCACCGTGCTCCCTGAGCCATGAACACATTCATGCTCTATCACACTGAGCCATGGGCTTGTTCACCATGCTCTATCTATCTTGAGTCTGCAACCGCAGCTGCACTCGAATCCTCTTTATTTTAGGCTAGGAGAAACCTCACATATTCAACAATATGCGCTCCGAGTTAACCCGTAGGAGAACGCGTTTCACCATCACCAGCGACTGACGATGATGGATCTATGGCCAGGACAGACTACATGAAATATTTCATTGTAACTAATTAGTATATTTTATGTGAATTGTTGAGGCAACCAGGTTGTAACAAATACATAACATTAAGTTACCTTGTTATCACCACCATCACAATATCCCGGGATCTCAATCCCTCATCACAAGAAACCACTGCCTCATAAGGCATTCTCATCACTAGGGATAACAAATCCCAGATCTCATCATCAGAGAATAACACCTCAACTAGGAATTTTTAGCCAAACTCAGGTCCTCAGACCTAAACACATTATACAGGTGATGCAGGTTATCTCATCAGCAAGAGTGACCATCAATGTAGTGATATTCAAACATATATACCTCATAGCTCTTTACCTGGCTATGAATCCGCATGAAACACCTGCATGGTTAGTATACATAATCATAGAGATAACTGAAGCCATCATGGATTAACAGAAGGATCATGTTATCAAATATAGGGCAACATTGGTGATTATACGCTTTATCATTCATGTCTCAAACCTGTGACCATAGACATGGGTCACATCATCATGTGAAGCAACTCATATACTTCCAAACTTATCATTTACTCATCATTATATATGCATGATTCAAGATTATCATAAACACATGTAATATCATGTCATTAGAGTTTCAGATATGTCATGCTTACATATATGCGTTCTACTATATCAACCACCTACTATTACCAAACATGTCAAAGTTTCACAAACCATAAACCATAATTCTTATCAACAAGAATGTGATTGCAAGATAAAGAACTATCAAATGGGTTTTCAGGTGGAACATGACCCTTACTAGAAGTTCCCACTACCCTCACAAGAAGTGTGACGGGCAGGGCACCCTCACTAGAGGTGGTATCGGGCAGGGTAACTTCTCTCATATCGCCCAAGCATTCTAGCCACATATCGGCCAAGCCTAAAGCAAGGATGTCGGGCTACCACCTCAAGGTGTAGCATGAAACCATATGTATCGTGCATCCATGTGTGTCATGCATCCATGTGTATTGTGCATTCATGTGTATCGTGCACCCATGTGTATCGTGCATCCATGTGTATAGGGTTAGGGTTATAATGGGCAACAACTACCATATCGGCTAGAGCCATGGCACCCAGACCAACCCTATAACGCCCACTAAAACACACATCTTCCAACGATACAAGGGCACCAAGGGAAAGCCTATCATACAACCAAGTTGGCCTCATCCTATCGGTCAACCCACAAGGCAAAGACTAAGGTGTATCGCCCAACACAACCTCATCATATCGACCCAAAACTCTAGTCCAAGAGAGGGTATCGGGCAACACCATCCCAAAGCCATATCGTGCAAGATACAACCCAACAAGATCATCATCAACCTCAAGCACAAGGGCACCAAACCCTAGAATGATCAAGAAGATCGGCTCACCTCTCAACAACCAAGGGAGAGGGGTCTTTCACAACCTCTATCACAACTCAGGAAACCACAAGGATCAACTCTAAGCAAAACAAATAGGATTAGCCCTAAATAGAGGTCAAGGTCCTTACAAATATGTCTTAGGGAAGTAGCGGCTCACAAACTCCCACTGAAACTCTTCCCAACCTACAACAACTCTAGGTCTCTTCTCTTCCTCTATGGCCCACCAATGGCCAACATTACCCTTCAATAGATAAATAGATATTTAGGATTTTAAATGCCTTCTCGAACTCTATTAACCACATACCATCGTCTATCAGGTCTGTCGTACCCGCATACTTGATATCTCCAACATGTCTCAACCTATCAAATGTCTTCCCCTAACCTTGAAATTCTACATTAGGGTCAGCTTCCCTAGCTTGAGATATGAGCACTCTATCTGCTAAGTGTGAAATCGTCACCATGAGTTGTCCAAACATAGACTAGAAACCTCAATTTTCCATGTCTATAGGGTCAAACTGAGGCACCATGGGTTGTTCGGGTCGTTCCATAGGCACCCTTCCATCATGTGTCAGCCTCCTACCACTACCTCCTAGATTGACGTATCTACTCTATGCATGCTCTTCACATTCTCCAAACATATCTGACTAAGCATAAGCTATGATCAGACATGTTGGATGACGTAAGAACAGACACAAACCTAAGTCATATGTCCATGTAGACTTAGCAAACCTAAAGCTCTAATACAAACCAAATTGTAACGTACCACCACACTAAACAAGATTACTCAAAATAAAGCATGCGATCAACTACTAATTAACCACACATCCAAAAAATAGGAAAAATTAAAATCGATTTAAATATCACTAACAAGTTCATAAACATTTTCATATAAGTCCAACAACATGCATATAAGCACATACCATATCAGATATTTACATATTTGTCCAGTGACTGAGGCGATCACTTGTATATAAAAGATGTGTTCCACATATACATGACATATACAAACATTGAATACTTCCAAAAAATCAAGTCAATATACATATTATCTATGAAAACATACCCTACCTGGACCTAAGAATACAGGGACAACTCACTACTAGACAACCTTCTTCTCCTACTTCTCTCCAAGTGCTCTTCTTGACCTCCACAAACCTAACCACATCACTGACGACCACCTAAAAAGATGTGGCAAACCACCAGGAGAGACCCATGTTCTTGTGAGAGATATAACTCTCAACAATGGTTATTTATTACACCAAGTTATGTTATTTTAAATAAGTTAAAAAGATTAAGAAGATTAAGCAAGATAAGTAACTAAAATAGAGTAAGCATGATTATCATAGTATATAGAGAAACAGGTAAAGCTATCACTTTTTATATATTTAATTTCTCTTACCGCAAAGTATGATAAACTAAACATGACTGCAAACCAAGCAAGGGTAAACAACCAATGTGAGTCGTCTTTATCCCTAAATAGATATATTACATGGCTGGATTACGCCTTTTATTAAGCCATGGGTAGTTTGAGTCATATCACTCAATGCCTAACTGACCAGTGTGAAGCACTATTTAGTTCCATACAAGATCTAGAGAGTTGAAAACCTAAGGTCTCTCCCTCTCGACCAGTTCGAGAAAAAATACAATGATATATCAATCAAGATGCCTCAAACAACATATGTTCAAGCTATTAACATCCTAGTTCATCCTTGGTATGAGTCACGACACTAGTAACCAGTGTATATAAAAACCCTATTATTCAAGTGTTGTGAAATACAGGCTCAAGGTATAGAAGTGGAAATAAAACTTTATCTAATTCTATTCCCATAACAGCAAGATCACCTCAACTATTATGAAATAGAAACGATGGTTTTAGTGAGTTATACTTGGTCCTGGAGAAAGTTTAGCAACAAAACTTTCTTCTTTGCAACTTTTGACAAGTTTCTCTTTGACGGTGGTTGTGCATCTCCTGGCCTTCACCACAAACAATGTCTACGCAACCTCTCCAACAACTTCGGTGGACTCGCCACAGACTGTAGGTTGACTTTGCTCTCCGAGCAGTAGCCAAAGGACTCCTACCTCTAAAGTAGTCCATGTGGACCAACTAGAACGCATGTCATTCAACAAGAATGGACAATGTCCCTCCCATTGGTGTACTGATCACAACCTACTCTCCCACAATGACAACAATCAGTTGTTCTCTCCCTTTGGCTATCCCTCCCTGTCGGGTAGGACTTCCCTAGGCTCTCTTGGTTACTACAATCAGATAGTACAATGGTTGTCAGAGGAACTGATTCTCATTTGTCGGTGTTGTGTCTTAGGAAGACCCCAATACCCCTCCTTTTATAGGAGGGGTTTGGTTCAGGGTTCCCAATCTGTATGGAATTGTGTGGGAATGGAAAGGACTGGAGGAACATGAACTTTCGCAACTTGCGACAGCCGAAACGGTCGTTTCACACACCCAGACAGTCCTCTATTGTGCGAGATAGTCATTTTGTACCACCAAATGGCCATTTGGTAGTTTCCCAATCACACACGGATTTGGTAATTTTGATTCCAATTTATATATATATATATATATATATATATATATATATATATATATATATATATATATATATATTAATTGTACTTGCTCTCCAAGTATATGCAATCGAAACCATTCAAGAAACATCTCAAACCTTCATTCGGCCCAACCTGGTTGTCTCACCCAAGTGAGCGCCCTTCTCACTCACCCTGACGACCTTCTGGTGAGTTGAGATTAGTCGGTCAGTTCAATCATATTGAACTGGTCGGTTCAAGGGCAGAACTAAGCTAATTTGAACTTCGACCAGCCTAACCCCCAAACATCTGTCTGAACTACTTGAGACGCCTGTCTGGCTTCCCAAACAACCATCTCCCTCAATGAGATTGGTCGTTTGGCAGACCTGCTCAGCAAACCAAGTGATATGTTGCATGAATTGAATACCTAAACACTTTAGTAATAAATACAATTGTCATTCAAGATCAAACTCCTATTCAAGATGAGTTCCTATGTGTGTGACCCTATAGGTCCCATGTCACATTGGCAGTGAATGTCCATAACTAGCTTATGACATCATAAGCAAAGAGTGGTGCCTGGTCACACATCAGTGCTACCCAAGTGAATGGAAAGTTGGAGAACAACTTCACCCTACAATATGTGTAAGGCGTGGTAATGATTTTATAATTCCTTTATCTCTAATATCTAGGATGAAATTGAGGCACGGTTGGTCATCCTCTCAACTTTCAATCCATGTTTCTTGAACCAAGAGAAGACTGTCTGAGATAATGTGACCTCAATATCATATATTGATTCACATGTGCATGTACATGTGTTTCTCAGTCTCTCTCATAAAGTGTCCAGGATATCATACTCCGATAGGAGGGGAAAATCCCATATTTATCACTCACAGTCTATACCCATGTGTCAAAGTCACCCTATCATCATGGTTATAACAACCCATGTTCCAAGACTGCATTTGATGATGTCAAAGCATACCCAACGACATGTGATAAGTGTAGTGATTTCAAGTCTAAGAATCAAAATCACCACCTTCACTATGAGAGATGACTGTAACCGCAAAACCATGTATCACTCTCAAGGTGGGTCTGTCTGATACATTGTTCTCTAACATGTATTTGTGTGCTTGGTTTCATATTGCCATATGATGACTAATGAGATTTAGTCATCAACCAATGCACACTTTGAGCTTATGTGTTATTGTTGTCTATCAACCTTCCACAATAACAACTGATCATGCACACAATGATAATATGTATATGTACTCTTAACATCCATATGATCTCATCCATAAGGATAGTAAATTGACAGCATACTTCATTGAGTAATATAGTTCTCTAGACATTCACTTTGTATCCTCATTATCTCATAACTGAATGAAACAGATAAATTGAAAGCTTGTCTTTATTTATGTAATTATTAATCAAATCCTTTTAGGTAATTATTTCATGTCAATCATCATATAATTGCTTCTACAGGCATAACATACCAACACCGAGGTACAACCACAATTATCCTCAAATACATTTCATGTGTACAAGTATCAACTATTTTGAAACTGAGGCATGATTGCAGACATCCTCAAAACCTTGAGATCAGGATGACAAGGACACACAGTCACTTACATCCGCACATACTCAACGGTTATGTATCCGACTTCGAGCATCCCTTAGGAATACTCATTTACCCATCCAATAAGTCCTGACACTAGAATGGTTCTATGAGATAGGGTACTACATGATTAGGATTTTATTTGATTAGTTAATGTCAATTGGGTGTCTTTTAACTACATCAATCTAGTTACATACAAACCTTAAAGGAATTTTACACATCATGGGTATCTAACAACTTCAAAGATATAAAACGTATGAGATATAGTTCTTAGCACATCATCACAAGATACTAATCCTTGTCGCATAATGAAGAGGATCACACCTCCATTAGGGCTCAAGCATGCCCAAAGGTCACTAATAACATCACATCATACCCTGCAAGAACATCATTATCTTTCCATGCCTTACCAGAGGCTCATCAAACCATCACCATACGTGTGACATATCCGTTTGACATAACATTGCATGTAAGAACTATGATTTTCATATGACACACTTTTAGGGTTACAAACACATTGAGAGAGTGTATTTCTTTATCACACTAATTATATTAGGAAGCTAAGTATAATTAACCATCATTACTTATTTGTATTAGGGTTAGTTTTAATAAGATACGTTGAATTGAAGTTACAAAAATGAACTCAAAAGATAACCCTAGCACTTTACATCCCCATTGGATCATGGATGCTTGATGACAAACACAATTGTCGGATTAGGATCATCAAATCCAAATGTCTCATGATCTTCACCCAAGACCATCGGATGTTGAATAAGCAAAACCATCAGATGAAATACACATAAAACCTTGAACCATATGTCTAGTAAAACCATCAAGTTATGACCTAGAAAGACCGTTGACTCATATGCACTAACCACCACTATTGGATCATGAGAAGCCATAGGATTAAAACACCTAGAAGGGCCATAATTTTTTGACTTTAAAAGCACCATCAGTTATTGACTTCAGGTCCACCACCGTTTGTGACACTATGAAGACCATCGAGTTTAAAAGTAGGGAAACCATTAGTTGTTGAACCATCGACCCAGTCGAACCATTGGTTGATGAACCATTGACCCAGCAGAACCATTGGTTGATGAACCATCGACCCAATGGAACCATTGGTTCATGCACCATTGACTCACTGGAACCTTTGGTCGATAAACCATCAACCCAGTGGAACCATTGGTTGATGAACCATCAACCCAATGGAAGCATTGGTTGATTAACCATTGACCCAGTGGAACCATTGGTTGTTAACTCAGAGAAACTATAAACCCATATGTTAGATAAGCCATCAGATGATGACCCAATGAAGCCATCGAGTGTCATCACTAGTTGGGAAAATAGGTCAGCAAAACCCATTGTTTAAGGGACCAAGAAAACCATCTTTAAATAAGATGTAAAACCATCAATTTACTTGAGAGAGAGCCAAAACCAACAGTTGTGAGAGGAAACATAGCCATCAGTTCAAGCACAAAAAGAAATTCCAAATGGAAACTAAGGTACCCACCATTGGTTAGCACAAGGGGCCCAACCATCATATCATGAACAAGGGGAAAATTATTCCATAAAACCTAAGGAAAATAATCGTTTAACACCTCAAAGGAAACCCTAATTCCAAGGAACAAAACCCATCGACTCCCAGATGCAAGAAAGGTATAGAGAACCCATATCCATGGAGGAAACTTGAACATATCTAAGAAGGTCATCTAGGAAAATTATATACCCATGAACTATCATATAAACATAAACCCTAGCAAAGATGTTACCTTTCTTCTTAAAACACCATTTTATAGCAAGAACTAGTATATACTAGATATGAGTAAGAGATAAATGTGGGGAAAGTTATATAACTCTCCTATAGGATGAAGATGAAGGTCCAAACAGTAAGGTAGATAGAACAAACAAGGATAAAACCCTGGTGTGAGCACTCCATTCGACCAAGCTATCTCCTTCTCAAAAGGAAAAGTAAACCCCAGGTCAAGGAAGCAAGAATGAGATGTTCATCAAGCTCTAGCTCAAGCTCTACCATGGAACACCATGGTTATGACCAAGAAAAAGATAGAGGAAGGTAGGATATCAATAAAATTGAAAGAAGGAAGGGAGATCTCTTTTACCTAGGCCAAGAAACCAAGCAAGGAAGCACCAAACAACCTCAACTAGAGTAGATTTGAACCCTAGGTGCACATGCAAGCAGATTGGCCACCTTCTTCTACCTTGAGGTCCTTCTTCTCCACCAAGCAAAGTGAATGAGATACAAGAAGAAAGGAAGATGAAGGAGAGAGCTAGGTGTGTAAATAACTCATTTGCATGGGAGGGGGAAGGTATATAAATCTATGGGTGAGAGAGAAGAGAAGGTTAAGGTGTCTAGCTAGGTTTGGCATGTGTCCCATAGCTAAAGGGTCACATCCATGTAAACAAAAAGGTCCATAAGTTGTGGAATCCAGGGGAGCTATTAGATATTGAATCCGAGGGTGGCCATCAACCTCCACCAGTTGGGAAACCATCAGTTTTGGACCCCTAGGTCACAAAGGTGAAAACCATCAGTTGAGCACCTCTCTGGGTAAACCATCAATCTAGGGATCTCAAGAGAGCATACCATCAACCCCAACACCTATAGGGATCACCATCAGATACCAAAACACAAGGAAGACCATAGGATCTCACCAAACCAAGAGAACCATCACGTTCTAGCACTTAAGGTAGCCCATCTATGAGAGGAAACCCTAAGTTCAACCATAGGTAGATGTCCTCACTCAAACCAAGGTGCAACTAGGATCCCCAAAGCACAAATATCTCAAGATTGATAAGTAAACACGTTAGGCACAAAAATAATGTGACAAATTGCAAGAAAAATCCTATATATGGGTAAATTACATAAAAGAACTTGCTCAAATAGTGTCCAAAGTGGACCAAACTTGAAAATTAAGCTTGTCACATGATATAAAAGCCCATATTAGGGTTAAATTAAGGTTTTAAGTATATAATTATGATAATAAAGCATGTTTCATCCATAAAGAAAGGCCAGGGGTCTTACATTAATCATGTCAAAACTTTCCACAAAGTTGTTTATGTGTTGCAAGGAATCTTGATTTTTATGCTTGTGGAAAAGTTCGAACTTTATTAGTTTAACAAGTCTTGGGTCAATCTTATAAATCCCACAATAATTGTTTGTCTTAATGGGACTCAATGTGATGTAATAGACTAGGCCTTGAACTTCTTCTGTATGGTTTGCTCATCTTATGATACATCCACATCCTCATTATTTTCCCTGTGGCCAGACATGTCATGTAGTTCTACCACATGTTCTTTGGGATCAATCTCCTACTTTTTCTCAATTTTGGTGTTTCTTAATGTTTGTACTCATTCATTCATTCATTCAAGTCATATGTTGTATTTATTACAATAGGGAACTTTGTATGTGCTTCTAGTTAAAGTCTTGACTTAGGATATTGAATTTTGTAATGTATTATAAATACAATATAGAATTCACATCATTTAATACAATTATACATATGGAAAAGAAAACTCGTTGTAGTCTGCAATCAGTGTTTGAACCATGAACAAGTTTTGAAAAGGAAATTGGATTATCATACACACAGAACACTTATCAAAAATAAAAAGATTTGCAATAGATTGTAAATCGTAAATAAAAACTAGGGAAAAGAAGAAAAAAAGTTGCCTGAAGTGGCCGGTTCCATCACTCGTAGTGTTAGCATTGATAATTCCTTGATAAAAATGTCAAAATCTTGACACAACTTAAGTGTGTGTGCTAAACACAAGTGTACGTGTCAAAATGGTGAAAGGACTCAAAGAGACCCATATATCAAAAATAGGGAATTGCAGTTGCTAAAGAAGACAATTAAATAAAATAGATCAGATAAGTCAAATGAAAGAGTTGATTTGGAAATTAAAAACTAAAAGTAAGAACTAAAATTGCATAAAGTAAAGCTAAAAAGAGATCATATAGATGGACTATTTAAAACACCAGTTTCATCGTGGTGTGAACCTATACATGAATTATATCATATCAACATACTTATTTTGCTTCTTTAGATTCGGTATATGTAGCTTGTATAACTTGCTTTCACTAAGTAGTACACACTTTTGCCTAGTTACTAATTGATGAGTGAAAACTCATCACCTTTATTTGCATATTTTAAATCTTTATTTGACAATAATTTGTTGGCTTTTGAATAGTTTTAGCATAGGCTGATGAGTTTATTTTTGTACCTTTTGCTTCTGTCTTAGAATAATCAAACTCTCAACAAATTGAATTTTCCTTCTTGTCCTTGCAGTTGGTTTTGGTTTTCAACCATATTTTCTACGATCCCATGGATTGATACCTTACTACTAGAAGGTTGACTTGTTTCTTGCAACAAGTTGACTACCTCTTTAAAAGGTTAAACTCTAGGACTTTTCCTAGTGATTTGTTGTGTAAACTACACACATCAAATTTGGCACCATTGTCAAGTATGGTACACATTTTTTTTCCAAATCTGATCGCTTGAGTATTTAGGATTTCTCCTTTCTTTTTAGTTTGCTCCATAATTTTGATCTTGTTTCATAATTCCATAGCTTGTTTATAATTTTCAAACTTGTTTCATAATTTCTTTTTGTTCTTTTTAGTTTATTTTGTAATTTAAGTTTCTTTCTAGTTTTTAGTTTTGTCATATAATTTCTTAGTCTTGTTTTATAATATTTAGCCTTGTTCCATAATTTCTTTTCATAGACTTAAAAAAAATGTCTATTGAGCCCCATTATGGTAGTGTATCTCCTCCTTCTACTGAGTTTCCATTCCGGTAATATTACTTTCTAGTTTGTTTTGTAATTTGTATTATTCTTTATAGTTTCTCAGCTTATCTTCATAAATTTTAATTCTTTTGTAATTTCTAGTTAACTCCTTACTTGTTTTATTAAATTAGAGTCCTTACATAATTTCCAGTCTAGATCTTTGTTCCTTCTTTTTATATTAGATCCCTTTTTGTAATGTATTTATTAAAAAAAGGAGTGGTTGGGACCATAAAATGTACAACATGAAAGGTATGGTTCCTTCTTTCATAATGAATGGGAATGCCCTGAGATGACTCCTCAGCAAGTAGAACTCTACCCTGAGCATGATATTAGACCCCTAATGACGCATATGATCCAAGTTTTATTCCGCAACTAGCTAGAGGCTATTATGAAGAACCATACTACACAAGCCAGTGTCAGCAATATTATGGGAATTATGGTGTACATACTTATCATTCAGATTATTACCCACTAGATAGATATCAGGGGATACAGGCTCTCTGAGAGATATCAGCTGATGAAGTAGATATTAGTAAAAGATTGGAAGCATAATTGGAATGTTTTACAACACGACTCTCCCTTCCAGTCACGCCACTTGAGAGTCAATCAGAAAACTCCATAAGAAATATGGAGTAGCCAAGAACAATTTTAATCAATGATTATATCATCTTCAATCCAATAAAACCAACCCCAGTAACTGAAGCTCCTCTAATATCTCTCACTATGGATCTTAATCTTGTTTTTGTTAATAGCCATCCCAATATAGTTGAACCTATTTTGAATGATGCACTAACACCTTACAATGATAAATCAGTAGATATTTCTAGAAACATGCTTCCTCATCAAGAGCCTCACACTCCACCACAACCAATTTCTTTTTCACATATGGCTGATCTAGATGGGGAGCTACAACCACTTCAAAAAAGCCACATGCCCCCACTCCTTGATTGTAAAGATGATATTCCCATTTTATTTCCTCTTGAACCCTTGGGAACATCTTTCATAGAGGAATTTATGTCACATGCTATATTAATAAGAAAACCAACTAATCCCATTAACCACAATGTTGATTGCACAGTTTTTTAGGAGAGAGAAAATACTCATGATGCTTATTTGAATCCATTTATTACTTTCATATTTGCACCAGTTATCCTATACATAGATGAATATGAAAAGGGGATACCAGAACCAGATCCTCTATCTGACCCTGCACAACCAACACTAAAAGTGATATCAGCCCAGCACCCGCCAATCTTCCCTAATCTACATTCATCACCAACACTTCCTTCACTATTGATTGAAGGTCTATGTATTATATTAGAGGGGCTTCAAGGCGAAAGGCAATATGAAAGTCCCTTTGAGATTTTACATGAACCCAATCATTGGGTGCATTATGAAGCTCCACTCATCAAGGTTCCATCCCTCATACATATTCCATTCAGATAGACATTCTTTGATCTATCAGGGGGTTAAACCCACAACCCATGATTACCACTAATCATGAGATTACTACATAAGTTGAGAATTAAAATAATATAAAGATCACCATTAACCTTTTTTTTCTTCTTCAATTTCAATATTTCAACTCTTTGTTTGCTCACATTTAATCCATAAACAACTTCATAAGGGAAACTCAAACTTGAGTACTCTAATCTAATCTCAATAACAAAGATAGATATATAGAGATTCATTACGTTTCTTAGACTTCCATGTACATACTACATGATAATAGGATACATTCTCTATATTAAGGAATCAAAGTTACACATCATCACTTACAACTCTCTCACTACTCTACAAGGACCTAGAGTGATAGGGACTGACTGAACATAACTAATTTGGTACTTAGCTCTGATGGCAGATCTACTCTGGCATTGACATTCTTCAGATCCACATGGTTTCCCTAAAAATGTGTGAGTAGAGGGGTGAGCCTACTCAGCTAGTGAATGAGTACTTCAAAGAAATAGTTTAAAGCACTTATATATTTACATATTTATTGTTGAGAAACTAATATCAAGTAGAATAGATGAAGGATATAAAGGGACTAATCATTCACAAACATATAAATGGCAGTTTACTCTAGATGACCACAAAGACTAAATCAATCATTGAGCTTTCTTAAACAATCACAAAGTTAACTAGTAATTCAAAAACATACAAGAATAATTGAATAATTACACACACTTGATTAATCTCTCATTCATCTTATTATGCCTTGAATAGACATGAGGTGTACCACAACATGTGAAAGTATCATAGAAAGCTACAATCTCACTGTTAGACACTTAGTAGCATGCCCATGACCCTAAGTCTATTGTCTTAATACCATGTTTGTAGCTGGAATCATCATGTCTGGCTCTCAACGGCTAATGGCAGCAGTCAGACATCTTGACTCCTCCTCTCAACCTAGATACTCGGGTGGGGAGTCAAAGTAGTAAGGATTTTTGTACACTAGTGGACCTACTGAAGATGTCCACTAATCGCCACAACTCATAACTCAGGTACCACCAACATTCCCAGTTGGTGTTGGATACCAATCATTTAAGGAGTCTGCCCACACTGACCTAGACCCCACACACCCTATGTGTGTTCTCGGTCTTACCTTGACATATGTGAGACCTCCAATTAGGATGCACACTTCCTCCTCACATATTAGGCTAACATTTCTTAGTTCAGCTTCGTAAATAGTTTATTTCATAGATCATCTATAATATGTACCACAAACTCAATTGTTGAGCATCACCATATTGCACACTTAGAAATATTGAATCAAAACCACTTAATTCACTGAATGCTCTATCCTTAGGATTTCATTTCCCTCATTCACAAATCACATGATTCACATAAATATTGAATACATCATAAACTTTAACAAAATAAAGATTGTTTTCAATAATTCACATATAACCAAACATATATATGAAACCCTAATATGAACTAAACTAGGGTTTCCAAACCATTCACAAAAATATCATGCATCAAGAATAAATTTGAATATATTATTTATAATAATAAAAGAAATCATATAAGTTGAATTTCATGATGTCTGACACTTGTCAACTAGCTCAGCTGGTCAAGCCTACTGCTTGTGAAGCGTTGGTTGCAGGATCGAATCTTAGTGAATCCTATTGGGGCACTACAGGAAGGGACAAAAGGCCAACAACATACACTATTGGTTTTTGTCTCTCTCTCTCTTGGTACCTTGGATAGGGGTGAAACTCCCCACTATCCAAAAAGATGATGTCTATTTGCAAACTTCCAAATTTCCATTCATCTTGGGTTTCACCCTCTTTACTAAGATATCAAGCAAACACCAATAACATCACATGAAATCAAAGATAGTATTTGACATATATGTGCTACACATTTAGATAAAATAATCATTCATAAATAAGGAGATTCAAATATCCAAAGTCCTTTATTCAATTTTATAGAAAACTTTCAGACATAATTGAAAATCATATACATTTGGTATGTTCTTATAACTTCTGCAATAACATTAGGAATTCTATTTTATATGATTAGTATCCATTTCTAATATGATTTTATCATCTGAAATTCATGGACAATAGGAAAACAGTCCATTTCAAGATCATCTTTTAGAAGCTTAAACTGAAAGGAAGATTTAGGGTTTGTAGTAGCATACAAAGGAACTAGAGATTATTGAGGATTTAATTCAATTTAGTGAAATCTACTATTTAAAGGAAGTACTCACTCACATAAGGTGTGAAAACACCTTAAAAACTTATCCCAAGAACTGCAATTCTAGAATCCATATCAAAACCATAGCAAATCACTGATTTCTTCTTCCTTTCAACTCAGAAACCCAAGAAATTGAGAATAATGGAGAAAAAGTGAGAAAATATGGATATTTGATATCATTTCAAATCAAATCAGTGGAGGGGCTATATCTTGACATGCAAGAGAATAATCACCAAGAAAAGCTATCTAGAGATGACAAACTTACTTGATTTCATCAACTCTAGCAAGAGAAAACCTTAGATCGCCATCTTGTCCACATTCTCCATCCAACCCCTAGCTCTCCCTCTCTCTCTCTCTCTCTATGATTTCATTTCTATAGATTTAATATAAATTATGATAATTCCTAGTGTGTTAGGTTGATCTTGGGTCAATTGCAAATTGACCCTACTTATACTTTCTTTTATTTTAGCAGAATTTTTTATCATAAAAATGTTATTGTAATTTGTTTACTTAATAGGTCTATAATCCTCCAAAAATTATGAAAAAATATCACAATTTCTATCATTGAGTTCTAGAGTTTCAATAAAAATATAAGATCATTCCGTACTACCAATAAATAACTAAAAAATAAATACACACTATTGAACAACAATCTACAGCATGACTGGTCGAAGTGTAGTTTGACCGAGAACCATATTCAAAAAACATAAAAATATACTAATTTTTTTCACTTAACACACATGATTGAGTTATCCATATCATATACAAATTTCAAGTAAATCCAAGTTACATATAAAATATGAAAAAATAATTTACCATACAACATACCCATTAAATTTTGTATTTATATACTATCAAAATCCTAATTTTGGCAATTAGGGTTTACACTTCTCCAACACTAATCATTCAAAGTAAAATCATGATTAGAATTCCTTGTTGTGATTGAAATATCACAATTGAGCTACCATCATTAATCAGGTTTAAGCGGTGATCAATCTCATTAAGCATGTAATCATCTAGGTAAACCCCTAGTTTATTAATTAAGTTCAATTGCATTCATACAGTTCTTCCCACCTTTAAAAAGGTTTCATCTTCAAAACATAAATATGTGGACAAATTACATTCAAAGTTTCTATTAAACTTATGAAATTTTAAATCTCACTATTCTTATATTTCTTTTTGAATAATGTGTTCAACATTGAATCCTTTGTTTGTCCTCTAATCACAACAAATTTTCAAACAAGACCTCTCAATGATAGCAAAAAAATTATATATCACAATCAATCACGTAGCAAAGAGAAACAGAAATCAACCATTTTCAATATTTTCATACTCTCTTGAGGTGTTGCCTCAGTACTGGTAATCCGGTTCAACTATCTCAATTCATACATTCAATTTGTACTATTGTGATGTATGACATCAACGTTACTAAAGAGAGTTCCCTTTTTCTTTTAAATTTTTACAATTGTCCTACTCAAATAGCAAAGCGCTCATAAGATGTGAGACTAGATTTAATAACACATGTACAATACTAAGCTAGATTATTGGAGTGAATGAAAACTATCACATCATTTCAATTAACATATTTCTTGCACATATACTACTCTAATCATATGTAAAACAAATTTATAGCCCTTGATATAACGTGTAATGCCCGGGCCCACTGCCCAAGGCTCTAGCAATGGTTCAGGAATGACGACTGGCCCCACAGACCACCACTAGCCTTAACTGTGTGCTTTGTCCTCACTCACACACAAGTAAGGATAAACTTCCCGACTAGTCACCCATCCTAGTACTACTCCAAGCAGAGCACGCTTAACTATGGAGTTCTTTAGGAATGGGCTCCCTGAAAAGGAGGTGCACCTTGGTGATATGGGTAGTCTAATCATTCCTTTTAAGATCATGTTATCTGAGGCCTCAAATCCTGGGATGTTACAATCTCCCCCACATAGGCTCTTGACGTCCTCGTCAAGGCTCAACTATAAGGCCTCATAATCTCTTCCCCATTTCAGTGCAGACCCACAATGGCCCATGGATACCCAGTTCCCGATCACGGAATACCAGCGCAAGCGTGGCTACTTCAACCATAGACAGCCCTTTCCTACATGCCTGGACCGCATGGCTCAAGACTGGCATGCCATGCCCATGTGTGCCCCACATATTGGAGGGGTTATGGCTCTGAAACCATTTGTAAACACTCGGGCCCACTGCCCAAGGCTCTAGCAATGGTTCAGGAATGATGACTAGCCCCATAGACCACCACTAGCCTTAACTGCGCACTTTGTCCTCACTCACGCACAAGTAAGGATAAACTTCCCGACTGGTCACCCATCCTAGTACTACTCCAAGTTGAGCAGGCTTAACTATGGAGTTCTTTAGGAATGGGCTCCCTAAAAAGGAGGTGCACCTTGGTGATATGGGTAGTCCAATCATTCATTTTAAGATCATGTTATCTGAGGCCTCAAATCCTGGGATGTTACATAACGTCAACATATTATAATTTTAAAAACAAATTCACATATTACTAAAAATCATTTGTTTTCTCTAATTTCTTTTCTTTTTCATTACTACTTTCTTCTTCTTACTTATCCTTCTCATTTTGATCATATAGATTAAACAACTCTAACATAACGATAACTGGGGTAAGAATGAATTATTCATCATTCTTTTTATCACTACCAGAATTTATTTCATATCACACTTTGGTCATGTTGCACTTCTCCTTCTGTTCAAATCACACTTATTACATTTGAAATCTTTTTAGATCCCCAGTTCTTAGTCATTTCCATGTTGTTTGCCTATTTTTCTCATTTGATACCTTCAAACCCTAGATTACTATCACTACTAGTTTCTTCCAATATTGTAGATCTTAGAATCTCATTTTATAAAGGTGTTAGTACTCTAGGTCAAATCGCTAGTGACATCCCTTGAACTACTACAACCCTAAAATATCTATGATTTGATCCTTATCAATATCATGATGTTGTTGTGACATGATTTTACTCTGTTAATTTGAAATCCAAACTTCATCTCTCTTGAAGTTTACTGAAGTATTCATGATCTTTATCACTCAAATTCCTTTTATCTTATTTGACATGTTTGATATATTACTTTCTTTATTTACCCTACTGGGGATTCATTGCCATATTATGTGTCATTAGTACATTTAATAGATCTCTCTACCATGATGGTTATGCATCATATAAAATTCATTTTCTTATCAATTCATTCCCACATTTCTCTCATTAAGAAAGATACAAACAAGAAGATGATTTTGAGATCTAGAATTCTAATATTCAAGTATTCCTTAACACATTTCTCGTATCTAGGTTTAACTAGTCATCATAAAGGAGACTATATTATTTATCATTTTCTTACATATTACAATCTCTCTCTTTTATAATCTAAATTACTCCATTATGTTTCAAACATATTTTTTCCCATCATCCTCTTAATGTATGCTACTATTCCACCTATCATTTTTAACTTCTACTTATCTCTTATGATCATGTTTCTCATTCATGTGTATGATTATGTATTCCATGCCACATATATTTCTTGTTATCCTTCTACTAATATGAAGTTGAAATTCTCAATCAATATTTTACCTATTAGTTTCATCTTATGTTGAATACATTACATTTCCTTTTCTTCAAATCAAACGACTGATGAATGGGTCAATCATGTTTTCTCTTTCAATCAAGTATGTTCTAAATATAATTTACCTTTATATGACTTATTCATTTATTTATCGATACATTTTTTCTTCTTTTAGAACTAGTTCCATTTCATTACTAGGAACCTATTGAATACATTTGATGGAAACTAGATTGTTACTCTAGAGATACTTTGAATCAAAAGGTAGTAAGTTGCATTAAACTTTATAATGAAATCACACATTCTCTACTCTCCATTATATTATGTAACCCTCCTTCCTTAATCAAGCTCATCATTTCCATCATTTCCCTTTCGTTTCATCTGAGTTTCTTATCTTATAGTTACATTTTAATCTAGTTCTCTTCACTTTCATTCTTCTGAAGACTTTCACTTCTATGTAGCCCAGTTTCACATCCTTCCATCTGGACTAGGACAAACCTACAGTCCTAAATCCAAGAGCAACTCAGGATTAATCGACTCCAATATATCTAAAACATGTGGAAATAATATCCATTTAGGGAAAGCTCATTTACAAATCATTTTTGATCTACATAATATAAAGAATGTAGGCAATAACTAAAGAAACTTCATAGTGTAGAACAATCTTAAACAACCTTAAATTATTCTAAAAACTAAATATCTAAATTCAAATATATAAGAGAATTTATATTGATCTCCATTCAAAACAACAATATAAAACAAAATTCGTATCAAGTTCTATCATTATGCTCTTATTCCTACATTACTTTTTAGTCTTCCAAATTTAATATTTCTAGGGCTTCTCTCTAGCCCATTCTTCTTTTGCATACCTGGACAGGGCATCCAGAGAAGAATAGATAAAGTAGTTTGATATTGGTCAACCTAAGTATTCAAATATTGGGCCAGTGTATCCAAATACTCAGACCTCCCAGAGCTATAGACGTATCACCTCCTAACTTCCACACATATGACTTTAACTTAATATCCTAATGGTTCCCGACAACTCAGCCTAAGCTCTGATACCAAGTTGTTACACCCACAACCCACGATTACTACTAATCATGAGATTAGGGCATAAGTTGAGAATTAAAATTAATATAAAGATCACGCTTAACTTCTTTTCTTCAATTTCAATATTTCAACTCTTTGTTTGCTCGCGTTCAATCACATACACCTTTATAAGGGAAACTAACACTTGAGTACTTTAGTTTTATCTCAATAATAAAGATACATGTCTAGACATTCATTATGTTTCTTACACTTCCATGTACATACTTCATGATAATCAAATACATTATCTATTATTTAGGAATCAAAGTTACACATTATCATTTACAACTATCTCACTACTCCACAAGGACCTAGAGTGACAGGGATTGACTGAACATAACTAATTTGATAGTTATCTCTAATGGTAGATCGACTATGGAATTGACATTATTCATATTCACATGGTTTCCCTAAAAATTTGTGAGTAGAGGGTGAGCCTACTTACTCAGTGAGAAATAGTTTAAAGTGCTTACATAATTACAGATATATTGTTGAGCAACTGATATCAAGTAGAATAAAAGTAATCTATAAAGGGACTAATCATTCACAAACATATGAATGGAAATTTACTCTAGATGACTACAAAGAGTAAATCAATCGTTGTGCATTCTTAAACAATCACAAAGTAAACTAGTAATTCAAAAACATATAAGAATAATTGAATGATTGCACACACTTGATTAATCTCTCATTCATCTTATTATGCCCTAAACCACATGAGGTGTACCACAACATGTGAAAGTATCATGACAAGCTACAATCTCAGTATACAAGACTTAGAAGCATGCCCAAGATCCTAAGTTTGTAGCCTTAATACCACGTCTGCAAGCGGTATCGCTACGTGTGGATTCTTGGTGGATAATGGGAGCGGTCAGATATCTCAACTCCTCCTCTCAAGCTGGGTACTCAGGCAGGGATTCAAAGCCCTCATGCTTATTGTACACTAGTGGACCTACTAAAGATGTCCACTGATCACCATAACTTGTAACCCAGGTACCATCGGCATCCCCAATTGGTGTTGGATACCAATCGTTTAAGGGGTCTTCCCTCACTAGATGAGACCCCCTGCACCCTAATGGTGTGCTCCAGCTTACCTCGACCTACGTGAGACCTTCAATTGGGAAGCATGTTTCCTCCTTATAACGCATGCCTCTTGTGAGGATTCTTTAGTGTTCAAGGCATCTAAATGTCTTATTTACTCTTTAAATTCACAGTTCAGTCATGACATCAATGTTTGTTAATTTAGTTTGTAAATAGTTTTTTATTAAATTTCATGCAAATTACTATTTAAAGGAATTACCCATTCACATAAGGTGTGAAAACACCTTAAAAACTTAGCCCAAGAACTTTAAAATTCCAGAATTCATATCAAATCCCTACCAAATTACCGATTTCTTCTTCCTTTCAACTCGAAAACCCTAGAAATGAAGAATTATGGAGAAAGAGTGAGAAAAGATGGATATTAAGTATCATATCAAATCAAATTAGAGGAGGGGCGGAATCATGACATGTGAGAGAAGAATCATCAAAGAAAGCTATTTAGAGATGATAAACTTACTTGATTTCATTAACTATACCAAGAGAAAACCTTACATCGCCATCTTCACCACTTTCTCCAGCCAAACCCTATCTCTCCTGCTCTCTCTAGGATTTAATTTCTCTGGATTAGATCATGAATTCTAAGATATCCTATTGTGTTAGGTTTATCATATAGATCAATTGATGTGCTTGGGTCAATTGCAAATTTTACCCTACTTATACTTTCTTTTATTTCAGCAGAATTTTGTGGCATAAAAATGTTACTATAATTCGTTTGATTAATAGCTCTAACCTCATCCAAAATTTATGAAAAAATAGAATGATTTTTATCATTAAGTTTAAGAGTTTTAATAAAAAAGTTAAATCATTCTGAGATACCAATAAACAATTTAAAATTAAATACTACACTATTGAACAACAGTTTGCAGCATGATCGGTCAAAATGTAGTCTGACCGAGAACCATATTCAAAGAACACCAAAATATTCTGAAATTTTGCACTAGCATGCATGATATAGTTTTCCATCTTATATCCTAATTTCAACTAAAGTCAAGTTACATAAAAATACTAAAAATCATTTACCATATTTCTATACCTATTAAACTTTGTATTTTTTGGTGAAACCAGTGTGCCTCCCCCTTTATTGCTATCAAAAAATTATGCACAAGCTTGACAAAAAAAGCAAAATTGTATATCCTAATTGTACATTTTCTCCGTATCATGGAGAATAAGGTCCCATATAGTTTGGACCTTCCTACTATTACTAAGGAAAATCTTATTATTTCATTTAAGCCAAATATTATACAAAGTAGCCGACCAAAAAAATATATTATACAAAGTAAAGCAAGCAAAGACTTTGGCCCTCCCTGTCATCTTGAGAAGATCCAGCTTGTCCTTTGGGAAGCAAGTACTGAACTTTTAATCAAACTTGCTCCAAAATTGGGCAGAGAAGGAGTAGTTGAAAAATAGATGTCCACAACTATCTTCATCAATATGACATAGAGGAAACCAAGAAACCATAGGATTGCCAAAAGGTTGAAGTACCTCCCTAGTTTCCAACCTATTTAGAAAAAAAATTCTAGAGGAAGATCAAGATCTCCTGGGCAAAGAGCTAGACCAGATCCACCTCCCCCATCCAACTTTTGGATGCTTCATTCTGATCAAGGTCCAAAAGTTCCTATAAATAGCTTTCATTGAGTCCTTCAGAACAATAGATACCTCCACCAAGGCATCTAGTTTAGGAATAAAATTAAGAAAGTCCAGAGCAACATCAACCCCTCTAACTTTTGAGAAATACCAATCACCAGAGCTATTAATGCAAGCATTCAACTTGCAATTTAGACTTTTGCCCACCCTGAAGATAAGTTGTGTATCAACATTCTCCTATAAAGAAGTCATATTCAGGCACCAGAGATTCAACCGTAGAAGAAGATTATTTCCATTGTGAATCTTGAAGACAGTGTGGGCAAGAAGATCATTCTTATGCCTCACTAACCTGTTCCACATCCAGGAACCATTGGTCCTAGGCTTGACCGACCACAAGGAGTCATTACCAATATACCTTTCATGGACCCATTTAACTTCAAGGGACAGTTTATAATTTGCGATGTCCCATAGATTACAAATAATGCTAGATTTAGACCACTCAGAAATACTCCTTAGGCCAAGGCCTCCCTCTTCTTAAAACCTACAAATAGAATCCTAGGAAATTGTATGGAGATTATTTATATCATCACTATCACCCCAAATGAACTTTGTAATAATCATCTCCATTTCCAAAATAACAGACTTAGAAATAAGAAATACTAAAGTCCTAAAAATATAGAAGGATGAAAGAGTAGAAATGTCAAGTTCCATCTTGCCATCCAATTAGAGAAGCTTACACTTCCAAGACTCAAATATTTGCTTCAATTTGTCAACTAAAGCGGCACACAAATTCTTTGTGAGTCTACAAGTGAATAACGGAAGCCTAACTACTTAATCGGCAGTTTAGATGTGGGAATATTAGAAGTATTAGTAAAGGTATCAACAACTCCCTTGCTTAAGAAAATTTGGCTTTTAGCATTATTGAGAATGAGACCTAAAATCCTACCAAAAGTATTAAGAACATCATTTATACCCCTAAATTTATTGGAGTCAACTTTAGAAAATATCAACAAATAATCTACAAAGATAATATTGGACACAACCAACCCATTTCTCTTCGAGGCAAACAATGGTTCCAACATACCACTTTTCACAAAAAAAATCCATAATGGAAGTGATCCCCAACATGGTAATTACAAACAAGTAAGCAGAGAGAAGGTCTCCCTATCTCACCCCCATGGAAGAATGGAGATCTTTTAAAGGAGTAACATTAATAAGAATTTGATACGGGGTAGAGGAGAAGCAAACATCTATCCACTGAATCCAACATTTGGGAAAGTTCAATTTTCTGTAGAAGGAGAAGAATAGAGCCCCTATTGACAAAATCAAAATCTTTGGACAAGTCAACTTTTAAGAAAAGGTTTAGAGATCTTTAATAGTTGAAGGAACTCAATATCTCATTTTTCAGAAGAATTGCATTTCCTATTTTTCTATCCTTCACAAAGGAAACTTGATTTAAGATTATAATATCAGTCACAATACTCTTGAGTCTGTTTTCTAGAATCTTCATAATAATCTTGTAGATAATGTTACAGAGCGAGATAGGACAAAAGTCTTTAATAGAAGAGGCATCCTTGATTTTATGAATAAGCACAATGAAAAACTTGTTACATTATTTTGAAGATTTAAATTCTCAAAAACAATAAGAACAACAATAATCACATCATTCTTGACAATGTCCCAACAACTCTTGAAAAATAGAGAATTAAACCATCAAGCCCAGGGGCCTTATCATCCTTCATATTTATAGTAACCTCGAGAACTTCATCTCTCGTCACCCATTTCTTCATAACAACAGTTTTATCCACAAAAATCTTTGGCAAAATCCACCTATCATCCCAAATAAATCCTCAGCACTAGACGGATTAACTGCATTCTCATAATAAGAGGTAATATGATTCGATATGTTATTTGGATTAGAGCAGAAAGAATCACTGATCTTAAGTTTATAAATGATGTTCCTCAATCTTCTATTTTGTATTGAATCATAGAAAAAATGAGAGTTTATGTCCCCAACTTTCAACCCCTGAACGCGGGACTTTTGTCTAATAAAAACTTCCTTATCTGCATAGCTGACAAAAACTCCTTTCTTAGCTTGTTAGATTTAAGTTGAAGATCAACATCTCTAGGGTTATTGTCTACAATTGATTGCATGGAAAACACTTTATCCTCAATTATTTTAGAATTTGAGAGAAAATTTCTTAACATGCTCTTTGTTCCATTTACTAAGGGCAATATTCATAGAGTCTAATTGCCTATATAACCTATACATAGGTGGACCAGAGACAGAGATACTCTAGGCCACCGAGATAAAATCTCTAAACCCATAATGAGTAGTCCAAAAATTTATAAATATGAAAGGAGTAACTCATTTACATCCTGTAATAAGGTGAACCTTAATGATTTTGTGAACACTGACAAGGTTAGAGATTGACTCCCCCTAGGAATTAGGAAAACTTTTCATAAGCTAAACACTATGGAACAAACAGTCAACTTTGGAAAAAGTACTCTTACCATCTTAACTTCTACTATCCCAAGTATAATAAGGACCCTTTACAAACATTTGAAGGAGATCCATAACACTCAGGGAATTACTGAAAGCATTCATACTAGCATCAGCAGGAGGTTTTTTACCTAACTTCTCACAAGAAAGGAGGAAATCATTAAAATCACCAACCACACACCACTACTTAGTAACAAGTTTGGAAATATCAATCAAACCTTCTTAGAGACAATTTCTATCAGAATAACCAGTTGCTCCATACACAGTTGATAAATGAAGTGCATAATCACCATACACGACATCATAATGGATGAATTGATCACTTTTCAGGAGTTTATGAATATGAATATTTGGATTATCCCAAATAATAACAAGTCTAGTGTAAGAATAGAAGTATGACTTGTCAATAAAGTTGGAATTATGCCAAAGGGAATTGACTTAGGAAGTAATATTGCTTTTACTGAATCTGTATTCAATGAGGATAAAAATATCAGCCTTAATTCTCCTCAACTCCTTCTGAATGTAAGGGATCTTGTTGTGAGTGCCCCTTACATTCCAAGACACAATGGACAAGGGTCTATCCATTAGGATAATAAGAAGTTCTTCCACTACCCTCTATAACTCCTGAGATCTCAATCTCATCCTTCTCATGATCCAGTAAAGAAAACTTGTTTGTCAAGGCATCAACTGTATTCACTGGTAACATTAAATTAATATGGAAGCTTTTTGTGAAACATGTAGGAGGACTCCTAGATTTTCACATAGTCTGACACACCATCGTAGAGCTCTACACAGGAGTACTGGTAACTTCATTCTGTAGCAGGACATCTTCCTTCAGATTTTGAGCAACCACAGAATTTTCATCATCACCTTCAACAATCTCCGCAATAGTTTATGTAGCAACACTAAGCGTCGTATCCAAACCAACAAGCTCATTTTCCTCAGCTACAATCAACTGCTTAGGCTTTCAAACCATATTATTTTCTTGATGCAAGGTCTTCTTATGATTCACCCCAGGAGGATCTTGCTCATTACATAAGGTAGATTCATGGCCAAAATTTCCACATTCTAGACACCTTTGAGGTTTGCATTCATATAAATAACCAATTACATCCAAAACTCCATTTTCACTAAGAATCTTTAGTTCTTTTGGAAGGTTAACATCCACTAGAACAAGAACCTCCATCCTAGCATACTCCAACCTTTTGAAGGATAGCATGAGGTGATCAGTTCTTACCGGTTTACCTAAGACAAGAACCAATGTAGGAGAATATTTCTTCATCCTAGAGTTCCAGAGGGCGATTGTGGACCTTCAGCCAAATAGGAATTTGTGTTAGCCTCATTTTCTCCATCTAGTCACCCCTCTCCCATTTCTTGATTATCAGTGGTTTCCCAGAGACAAACAAAGGTCCTCCTTCCATAGCCATCTCCATGTCTTCATCATTTGAGAACATAATGAGAAAGAAACCCTTCCCTCCTGATCTAACCTCTATTGCACCCTTGACCTTCTAGATTTGTGGAAGGTGGACAACATGGGTTTTCCAATGAGGTTTGAGGCCCACTATGTATCCCACTATCATTCTACTTCATCTCACCTTATTCCTTCCGCGATGTGCTTTTGATATATTAGCTTTCCTTCCTTCATACCAGTTTGAGTCTTCTTGAGATTACCTAGGACTTCTTCCTTCATTGGCTTTAGAAGATCTGCCCATGACCACTTTTTTAGGAACAACAATCAGAGGAGCCTGAGTAGAAATTCCCCTCCTGAATAGACTACTTATTAGATCAACATCAGAAGTTATAGCACCTATAGCATCACCTTCCTATTCACATTTCATTACCCTCTCTGCTTCATAAACTTTCCTAGGAACAAATTTCTAAAGAGAAGTAACTGAATTACTACTGCAGTGATATCCCATGAAGTGACCTCCATTACTACCACTTTGAGAGACAAGAGCAGTGACGTCTCCACTCGGCATCTCCAGCGGCCTGCTCAAAGCTCCATTCGCCTTGTTGATCGCCTTCTTGGTCGCCACTCTTTTTTATTTACATACTATCAAAACCCTAATTTTGATGAATAAGGTTTACACCTCTCCAACCCTAATCCTTCAAAATAACATCACGATTAGAGTTCCTTCTTATGTTTGAAAAATCACAATTGAGCTACCATCATTGGTCAGGTTTAAGCGATGATCAATCTAATTTAGCATGTAATCATCCAGGTAAACACCAGTTTAAATTTAAGATCATATGTGGTCATAACATAGGGCCCCTCGATAATCTTTGCACTTTACTTCCCTCCATTCCAGATTAAGTTTTGCTCGAGACTAGAAAATTTTTAAGTTCGAGTGGAGGTGAGTGGTATGTACTCATTCCACACACTATCTTAAATTTTCTATAATTTCCATTATTTTATGTAGTTTATCCTTAATTTTTCCAAATTTTGTTTTAGTTTTGGCCTTTATCTAGTTGTCCATGCCTTTATCTAGTTGTCCATGATGATATGCATGTTTTATCAATATACCCCCTTGAATGATGCAACTTCTTTTGTAACATAAATGATAACATCTAGCATTGATAGAAATTATCCCATCACCTAGCATCTGAATTAACACCATTACTATGAAAAGATGGAAAGACGTAGAGGACTTATAAGATTCAAAAATAATTCTTCCTTATCTAGAGTTATATATGAACTTGAAAAAAAATTTGTTGCATAACTCATAATCAATTGACCCAATCTATGATATTCCCAATGTGTTTAAATTCTAAAATGATTTGCATACAGAATAGTGTTTTTATACACTTCTTCCATCGCCTTCTTATCTCTTCATCTGCAAAATAAAATAAAAATCCAATGTGCCAAACTTCAAGTTCGGGGTGGCACACCCCCTTCTCCTCCCTCTTTCAATTCTTCCATACCCCTCATAAATTTAATATGGGCTTACTATCAAGAAAAGATGCCAACAGAGCACACCAAAATATGCAGTCAATGCAACTGTAAACAAAGAAATAAAAAGGTCTCAAGTTGAAAAGATGAGAGACCTATTCCTTCCATATCTCCTTTCACTCCACTTTTTATGCCCATAGGAATCTACATAACCTCATCATATCCTTGAACCCTATTTTTGTGCAAATTTTACTCATATAAGAATATGCAAGAGTACCAAATGCAAAGTGAATATGAAATCTTTCTTTATTGTGGGTTTTGAAATGGAAGCAAGTTGTGATATAATCTTGAAGTATGAGATATGAAAATTGTTTTGTGCGAATCCAAGAAGTCAGGGTTTCTTGGCCATATAAGGTGGAAGGACTCAAGTGGTGTTATTCAAGTGATGATGATGGGTTGAAAGTATTATGTGATAATGTTTTAAATTTAATGTTGCTCAAGGATGAGTATAGTTTTACGTTTGGGGTATTTTGACGAGTAAAAACTCATCACCTTTACTTGCATATTTTAAATTTTTATTCGACAATAATATGTTGGCTTGTGAATAGTTTTAGCATAAATTGTCTAGTTCAACTTTTCTCCCTTTATTTGGATTTTTACTAGTTTTGAACTGACTTTTACGGGGAAATGATAAAAAATCCAAATCCCAATCTCACGAGTTGATCGTTTCAATTACGATCAATCGTTTCATATCCTAGTTTACCAATTTAGATCATGTGTAACACCCCTCTTTCGAGTTTCATACATAACCAGCGGAAGCACAGCCTAATCCCCAACATTATCCATAATGTGAGGTACTTGGCATATTAGGAAGGGTTGTCACATACATGATCTCATAACAAGAAATAAACAACACTTGGCATTCATAGAAGCATAGATTCATACATGAGTTCTTGGAAAGAAAACTACATCATGGTTCTAAAGCTACACATATTCTAGATAACATATGAAAGATAGGATCTCCATAGATGGGCATCCCACCAGGAAACAACTTCTAAGGTCTTGGATCCTTGGAATCTTCTCAAGATGTCTCCTTCCCTTTAGCTCCAACGTCTGTGGACATCTCATTCCCAGCCATGCAAAGGAAAAACAAACATGGTAAGTAAGCGACATTGGCATGTTATAAAGCATAAAAATAACATATACAGATGATTTGACGTAAACATGAACATGCATTAACATTAATCATTTCTTGGCATCTTTTACATAAAGAACTTGACCAGAAGTATATGAAGCCCATAATGCTCGGAAAGCCCATAATACTCAGAAAGCCCATAACAAGGTGCATATAAATATAAATCAAATTCCCTTAACCATGATCTTTCTTAGACATAATTATCTTCTTAATGACTTATACTTGATCTTAATGGGATTTCTCCCTCTTGAACATAGTTGGGATTTGTCCCCATGAAACATAATGGGATTTCTCCCTCTTAAGCATGGATGGGAATCTCTTCCCTCTAAACCTTGGTTTCATGTATCTTAATCATAATTCATAACATTAATCAGGTTTCTATACTTAGACTTAGATTATAACAATCAACATCCAATAATCATATATATTGAAGAAAACATGTACTTTTCATGACTTTAGTATACAGTGCATAAACATAGCATAATCATCCAATAAATCAAGTTTACTATACCAAGGGCATGGCCCGCTTACCTTGATCAAAAGCACCTAAGTCAAACCTAGTTTGACTGATTGGATCCTCTTAATCACCTGAAATTAGCATATATGTCCTTCGTTATACAACATTAAACCCTAATTTGTTCATATAAATATTGAGATGTGAAAACAGCAAAATCAGTCAATAAAAACTAGAAAATCAGATTCCTCATTGAAAATCCTTTCCAAAACATATTTATTTATATTTTTCTGAGGTCGTATGCAAAAGTAATGAATTTTGCACTCTAGACCAATTAGAAATTAAGAAACCATAGCATGACATCATTTAAATCTGTGATTATTTTGATGTAAATAAAAGATGAAATACCAGAAAAACCCTAGTGTGAGCGACACATGAATTAAACAAGTGGGGGTAAAATTGTCATCTGGGCGTGCAAACCACTCGCGGATGATGAAACAATTGTGTGTGTGAAATCTCAAAAAAACCCATGATCATACGATTAGAATGGAATGGGCAATATGGTCATTTACTGACCAGCCACCTTCTGCTCGTATCCATGGCGAGAGAAGAACTTGGAGAGGGGTTCTCTGACTACAGATGGGGATTTGAAGACAATCTGGAAAAATGTGGAGCTCAGGGTCCTACCTCAGGCTCCGACGAACTCACTGAGCCAAAACTCCGCTTTTGGGGCATGATGTGGCCTTGATATCAGTCGGAGGGACTCCTGAAACAAGGGAAAGGTCAGAGGCCAAAAGTTGAGGTTTCGAAGGCGGAAAGGTATCTAAAAGAATCTGAAAATAACTGCCAAGGCACGGCGAGGCGATAGGTGAAGATATCACAGTCAGAGGTACACTGAAGCAGTGAGACACGGAAGTGTTGGTGAGGGCCTTGCGGAGGTCCTATAGGGTACAACAATTGAGGGTATGAAGAGCCAAAACAATGATACAGAAAGCAAGTATGGAGGTTGAGGGTGTTCACAGTAAGAGCAATTGATCTAAGATGGCATAGGGCACTGGGGCGAAGCTTGGGTCCCCAGAGAGAAGGAGGGACAGGTCCAGGGGCTCGAGGTCGTTAGAGGAGAAATTGAATCTGTGGGAGAGTTTCCCGGGGGCCGGCGGTGCCTTCGAAGTTATTAGGTGGCGGCGAAGGAATTTAGGAGGTCGTCTGTGCATCAATGGTGGAGGGGAGGTGATGCCCTATATTAGGTGTTTCTTGTATAGTGCGCGAGAGAGGGTCTTCTAGGGGTTATTAGGTTCTGGGGAGAGAGTTGATTGCTTCTGAGAAGGAATCAGGTGAAATGGGTGAGAGACAAGGCAGAACGGACCATTGAAGATTGCTCTGTGAAAATGGCTCTGACTCGTGGGGAAAACAGAGGAAGAAGAGAACAAGCACGCCATTAGATCTTGATCCAATGGTTGTCATGCATGCACGTGAGAAAAGTAACGCGTGCAGATCTAATGTGCGGACTATAGGGAAATAAATGACATGAAATAAATCTCGGTTAATTGTGTAGCAAAACCATATAAAAACCTATCTCAAATTAATTAGGAGGTCAAACATGGTCCTAATGGGTTCAAATTTGAACCATATGCAAAATAGAGGGTCTAAAACATTCCCATACCATTAGATTTCGTGGTTGTACCCATTTTAGGCCTAATATTGAAAAACCATCATGTACACTTAAATGACCATGATTAGTGTAAATAAAGCCATTAATTTCTCAAATAAGCATTCCAAGATATGAAAATGTGCACTGAACATAATTTCTTTTCAATTGACAGGATGGAGGCCATTTAAGCAATCAATTAAACATGTAATTCACTAATTATCATATGAGAGATGAAAATTGTCATAAAAGCATTTATTCTTATTTTCTTAAATAAAACATCATAGATTTATATGAAAATATTTTCTTTAAATAAAACAAGGATAGGAGAGCAATTGGACATAATAAAATGGATTTGCAAAACTAACATGGGCAATTTGCATTTAAGTCCTCAACAATTATCTTATTAGAAAAAGAGCATGCAGAAAATAAAATGTTTTGAAAATTTGCATAATAAGATTGGGGTGTTACAATACTACCCACCTTAAATAAATTTCATCCTCAAAATTTCCTAGAGTTTCTACCCACCTTAAGGGTTTCACATAAACTTGCAAATTTTCCATACAATTTTCATTATAAAAGAGGCATACATAAACAAAGCATTATTATTCAACATAAATTACTTAGCTACCCTTCCTAAGTCTCATACTTACTCCTTAACATTACACCTAACTCATTACACTTAGGGAATCTATCTCTCACTTACCGTGACTACATCTTCATAGTTGTCTAACCTCAGGTCATATAGCCTTCATCTCTTTATATGTGGTGATCAAGCACATATTTAGAAATGCTAGATCTTTTTATGATATATCTCACCAACTTATTTGCATATGTGTCCCATACCACACACACAATTAAGAATGCAAGACACATAAAAAGTCACATTAAATGACATTTTCCTCAAATCTCAATTGGGTGGCCCTTACCATTGAGACAAGGAGAAACATGTCATCATCTAGGGTTTGGTTTCAACTACATGAGCATGCTAACATGTACTTTTCTAATGAGGTGAGGGCTCGAGTCATCTTTAGGGTTCTCTAGACCTACTAGAATACATAATCATGTTCTCTATTTCTATTTCTTCATCCTAGGGTGACTTGCATGAATCCTTGTTGTTTCCTTAGTGGCCATCTATTTCTTGCTCTGATACACCCCTCCCTAGGGTTTCATACGTAACCAATGGAAGCACAGCCTAATCCCCAACATTATCCATAATGTGGGGTACTTGGCATATCAGGGAGGGTTGTCACATACATGATCTCATATCAAGAAATAAACAACACTTGGAATTCATAGAAGCATAGAGTCATACATGAGTTCTTGGAAAGAAAACTACATCATGGTTCTAAAGCTACACATATTCTAGATAACATATGAAAGATAGGATCTCCATAGATGGACGTCCCACCAGGCAACAACTTCTAAGGTCTTGGATCCTTGGAATCTTCTCAAGATGTCTCCTTCCCTTTAGCTTCAACGTCAGTGGACATCTCGTCCCCAACCATGCAAAGGAAAAACAAACATGGTAAGCAAGTGGCATTGGCATGTTATAAAGCATAAAAATAACATATACAGATGATTTGACGTAAACATGAACATGCATTAACATTAATCATTTCTTGGCATCTTTTACATAAAGAACTTGACCAGAAGTATATGCTCCTCTCTTAATGCCCCATAAGGAGACCATAATGCTCAGAAAGCCCATAATTGCTCGGAAAGCCCATAATGCTTGGAAAGCCTGTAAAAAGGTGCATATAAATCTAAATCAAATTCCCTTAACCATGATCTTTCTTAGACATAATTATCTTCTTAATGACTTAGACTTGATCTTAATGGGATTTCTCCCTCTTGAACATAGTTGGGATTTGTCCCCATGAAACATAATGGGATTTCTCCCTCTTAAGCATGGATGCGAATCTCTTCCCTCTAAACCATGGTTTCATGTATCTTAATCATAATTCATAACATTAATTTGGTTTCTATACTTAGACTTAGATTATGACAATCAACATCCAATAATCATATATATTGAAGAAAACATGTACTTTTCATGACTTTAGTATACATTGCATAAACATAGCATAATCATCCAATAAATCAAGTTTACTATGCCAAGGGAATGGCCCGCTTACCTTGAAAAAAAGCACATAAGTCAAACCTGGTTTGACTGATTGGATCATCTTAATCACCTGAAATTAGCATATATGTCCTTCATTATACAACATTAAATCCTAATTTGTTCATATAAATATTGAGATGTGAAAATAGCAAAATCAGTCAATAAAAACTAGAAAATCGGATTCCTCATTGAAAATCCTTCCCAAAATATATTTATATTTTTCTGAGGTCGTATGCAAAAGTTATGAATTTTGCACTCTGGACCAATCAGAAATTAGGAAACCATAGTGTGACATCATTTAAATCTGTGATTATTTCAATGTAAATAAAAGATGAAATACCGGAAAAACCCTAGCGCGCGACACATGAATTAAACAAGTGGGGGTAAAATTGTCATTTGGGCATGCAAACCACTCGCGGCAGATGAAACAATTGTGTGCGTGAAATCTCAAAAAAACCCATGATCATACAATTAGAATGGAATGGGCAATATGGTCATTTACTGACCCGCCACCATTTTCTCATATCCATGGTGAGAGCAGAACCTGGAGAGGGGTTCTCTGACTACATATGGGGATTCGAGGACAATCCAGAAAAATGCAGAGCTCAGGGTCCTACCTCAGGCTCTGATGAACTCACTGAGCCAAAACTCGGCTTCTGGGGCATGTTGTGGCCTTGATACCAGTCGGAGGGACTCGTCAAACAAGGGAAAGGTCGGAGACCAAGAGTTGAGGTTCCGAAGGTGGAAAGGTATCCAAAAGCATCCGAAAATAACCGCCAAGGCGCGGCGAGGCGATAGGTGAAGATATCACGGTCAGAGGTACACTGAAGCGGTGAGACACAGAGGTGTCGGTGAGGGCCTTGCGGAGGTCCTATAGGGTACAACAATCGAGGGTATGAAGAGCCAAAACAATGATACAGAAAGCAAGTATGGAGTTCGAGGGTGCTCACTATAAGAGCAATTGATCTGAGATGGCGTAGGGCACTGGGGTGAAGCTTGGGTCGTCGGAGAAGAAGGAGGGACAGGTCCAGGGGCTCGAGGCCGTTAGAGGAGAAATTGAATCCGGGGGAGAGTTTCTTGGGGGCCGGCGGTGCCTTAGAAGTTATTTGGTGGCTGCGAAGGAAGCTAGGAGGCCGTCTGCGCATCGATGGTGGAGGGGAGGTGATGCCCTATATTGGGCGTTTCTTGTATAGTGTGCGAGAGAGGGTCTTCTAGGGGTCATTAGGTTCAGGGGAGAGAGTCGATCGCTTTTGAGAAGGAATCAGATGAAATAGGTGAGAGATGAGGCAGAACAGACCATTGAAGATTGCTCTGTGAAAAATGGCTCTGACCCGCAAGGAAAACGGCGGAAGAAGAGAACAAGAACGGCGTTGCATCTTGATCCAACTGTTGTTGTGCTTGCGCGTGAGAAAAGTAACACGTGCAGATCTAATGTGCGAACTATAGGGAAATAAATGACATGAAATAAATCTTGGTTAATAGTGTAGCAAAACCATATACAAAACTCTCTCTAATTAATTGGGAGGTCAAACATGGTCTTAATAGGTTCAAATTTGAACCATAGGCAAAATAGAGGGTCTAGAACATTCCCATGACATTATATTTCATTGTTGTCCCAATTTTAGGCCTAATATAGAAAAACCATCATGTACACTTAAATGACCATGATTAGTGTAAATAAAGCCATTAATTTCTCAAATAAGCATTCCAAGATATGAAAATGTGCACTCAACATTATTTCTTTTCAATTGACAAGATGGAGGCCATTTAAGAAAGCAATTAAACATGTAATTCACTAATTATCATATGAGAGAGAAAATTTGTCATAAAAGCATTTATTCTTATTTTCTTAAACAAAACAACATAGATTTATATGAAAAGATTTTCTTTAAATAAAACAAGGATATGAGAGCAATTTGACATAATAAAATGGATTTGCAAAACTAACATGCGCAATTTGCATTTAAGTCCTCAACAATTATCTTATTAGAAAAAGAGCATGGAGAGAATAAAATGTTTTGAAAAATTCCATAATAAGATATGGGTGTTACATCATGAGTCAACCATTTCGCACCCAAACTCAGCCAAATCTCTGTCAAAAACAACAATTCTAGGGTTTTTTTAACAAACTGATACCGACATTAAAGCAAATCAAATGTTTCAAATTACGAGTCGAATGACTCACGCCCAGATTTAGTAAACAGTCGAATTAAGAAGGTCATTATTGCATTCGAACCTTGGTCAAAGAAAATCAAGCATCCGCCCAGATCCACTCTCATGAGTCAACCATTTTAGATTACTAGTTGACCGTTTCACACCCAGGTCCAGTCAAAATTCGACAAAAGAAGGCTATTATAGCAATCAAACTCTGGTCAAAGCAGATCCAATGACCACCACCACAACAAAGCCTCATTTTTTGGGTCTTACCCCTTCTTTCTCCCTATAAAAGGAGGAAGGACTCCAAAGAAAAGGGTATATCCTATTATCTAGTTTTTTTTGTCATTCTTTACATTATTTCTGAGTAGTTCCCTTTTGCGGCATGGGGACTAGCCCCATAGCATGTTCTTATTTCATGTAATCAACTCCTTTGTTTCAACGAAATAATGATTTCCTTCCATTTTTTCTTTGATCATTGGATGAATTGATATAATCTTGTGGGGGTGATGTGATCTCATATCCCCACAAGAATGAACCCATAATCCCTTCATTGTGATTGTTATCTTTTTATCCATATGATCTCATACTTGTTTTATAATGATTATATTCTTATGGGTATGCCAAGATCTCAGGCCCTTACAAGAATGAACTCATGATCTTTTGATGCAAGCGCCTAATTTAGATTATGATCCTTCTACCCATTTGACTTATTTTTTATAACATATGGTGACATGATCACCTAAGCCATGGGTTCAAACGTCGGATAGGAATCACAAGTCTCTGGATGAGATTTCAGAAAGTAACATGTTGGATGGTTGGACGTGGATCTACAAATGCTAGGATCTATGGGTCTACAAAAAGTTTTTCCCTTATGAGATTTGTCCAAAAGGACACAAATCCACATGGCTTGATTTTTTATTGAAACTTAGGAGTTGATTCGTTGAGTAAAAGCATGACTACTGGTGGTGATCCCCCAGACCCCCAATGCCTTTATCATTTGATCTTAAAGATTTTATTCCTTCACCTTTTTCTTTTGTTCTTAGTATAATCAAATTCTCAACAAATTGGATTTTCCTTCTTGTTCTTGCGATTGATTTTTATTTTAAACCATCTTTTTCTACTGTCACTTGTATAGATACCTACTACTAGAAGGTTGACTCATTGCTTGCAACTAGTTGACTTCCTCTTTAGAAGGAACGAGAGAAGTCTTTGGATAAAAATTGTTGCTTGTACAACCTACTTTTTCAAAGTAGTACATTGTTTAGCCTAGTTACCAATATGCTTTCATATCATCGATATATGATACCAAATGATAAGTATTGTCTTTGGATATTCACTTTGTAGTGGTAAGCCTGCTTTTGTAGAGCATTATTCACTATGATGATCATGACTTTTCCAACTGGGAATCCCACTTCTATAGTAGTTACTATTCCATTACAAACTTAAGGTGATCATTCATAAACATTGAATGGTTTCTATAATTTTTAACCATAGTTTCACAATAATTAACATTCCATTGCAAATTTATGGTGATCTATCATAAATAAAGTTAAGCTTTTCAGTTATCAAAATATGTGGCAAAGACTTTATTAAAGTTTGATATGAACATGCACAAAGTTAAAATTGGGCTACTTCCAGGTCCTAAAGAATGTGAGTTTAGCCCCTCATGCTCAACAAAGATCAAAATAAGGGAGGAAGGCAAAGCAAGTAATAAAAACTCCTGAAAGGTGGCTCTTGACTCTTTGTCTCCTTCTTAAACTATGGTTCCTCTAAGGACAACCGATGGGATGGTCTCCATATGAGATGCCTCTAATAAGATTCTTACGTGTAGTCAAGATTTCTCCAAGTGGCCTCCGTCCTTTAGTTTATATAGGGAGAATTAAGACACCACTTGGTTTTGGATCATCAAATATACCTTGTCTTGATCAAGGTAGACAAATAAATAATGGTGCCATTGACTCGCCTTCTTTATCACACTTTATGGTTTGAGTTTTAGGTGCCACCGACTTGGGTTGGGGGTACCAAGATGCATTTTTATGTTTCCCTCCTTCTTCATGATTCTTCTTTGTCAATTTTTTACATCTCATGTCGGTGCCACTGATATAATTTGGTGGTACCAACTTTGCTCTGTTGTGACTCTGTCACAACCTCCATTTCATACACAATCCAGACGTAATGGAATCTTTTTCATACATAGGTGATCATGAAAAAAAGCATGGCAAGTTACTATTCAATAAGCAAAATTTGTAGAAATTAAAAAACATCCACTTGTAGTGTCTTAGTGCATGCATCAAAAAAAATATTGAATGTCCAATGACCTAAGAACATGACAGGAAACCTGACATAAGCATGAACATAAAGATAAACTAGAGGGACACTCTAGAATGGCACCCCTACCAGAATAGGATCTATAAGCTTTGAAAACACACCTCCTACCACTACTGACATTGCAACTTTTGTTGGCTATGTCCATCACCTATGTACATCCGAACATAACCATGAATTTTACAAACAAATTATAAGTGATTGGGTTTCATGACTTTAAACATAACTTAACATGAAGCTTAAAACTGATGTGAGCATGCATAAGCAACAATAATGGCTTTAAGATGCATTTTTACTTAATTAAACATACTTATTAAGACACATAAGAAATGAAGCTTATCTGATATGATCTCACTAAGTACACGCATCGTGTGTAGGCTCAGGCTTGAACCCAAAAATATTAACATCACTAAGCACGCTCAAGGTGTTCAGGCTTGGGCTTGAACCTGAAAACATAAACATCATTAGACACACTCAAGGTGTGCAAGCTTGGGCTTCAACCCATAAACTAAAGGGGCTCATGAGGCACCAACCTTCAATAACATGTTCATGATATAGGGCCTAATTAGTAATTCTTATTTGAATATGATATTATCTTACTTAGGGTTTACACCCACACTTGTATTACTTAAACATGAAGATGTATAATCCTCAGCATATTTGATCTTAACACATAAACATGTACTTATGAAAGCTTAACAAGATATGTATATAATTTATACATCTTAAATGATTAAAGTGCTCAAATGGGAGCATGTATACTAATAACTTCAAACATTATAATGCAATCAAAACTTGATTATGCAAAATATTGAAATCCAAGGCATGGACCACTTACCAAATTTCGGTAAGAATAATTGCCCCTAGAATCTCCTGATCTCACCCCCTTTATTTATTCTATCATTATAACCCATAATCGTAATTAATACCTCTTCAACCCTAAGTAGACCAAATCATAAAATCCAAGAAACTAAAGTCAGAATAAGGACTTAGACCTAGCCCACTGGTTAGATATCAAAAGAATCTATCAAAAACCAAATATAACTTGACCTAATTGGACATACCAATAAAAAGATATGAATTATCTCCCATTGGACAATCAAGACTTAGATAATTCATTTTATCTTATTCTTTATGTGATAACAAAAATTAAAATTACTAATCACCCATCACATAAAAACCTGGACATCAAGCATGATAGGGGCTACTAAATAAAGCAACTACATCAAATACATGCATTGTTGACCTAAGTGTTATACATTTTCCATATTTTGATTATGACTTAACCATTCCATTCCTATGTATCTAATATGTCTATTTGAGATTAATTTTAGGTAAGGTACATGAAAAGAATGAATTCAAACTAACCCAAGCTTGATGAAAAACAAGCCAAAATCAAGGCAAGGGCACTTTTTTGAAAAAGGCCTCAAATCACTTAGGAAAGTTTTGTAAATCACTTGTATTGATGCTATGACTTGTAACTAACATGCGAAAAATATAAAATGCACTTAAATCAAATATTTAAGCACTTCTATGACACTTATCAAAATCCATCACATACAATTTTATCGAATGAGTTTCCTTCACATGAAATTCGACTGACAAATGTGTGGGTATTAATAACTGCCAAGGTAGACCGAGTTTGTCCTGATGACAACTCGAGTGACACCCTACATAGGGAAAATAATTATAAGTCGTCGGTCGAGTTTCATCTAGGATAAACTCAAACGACAACTCAAAATTACTTTGTCGTGTAGTGCTAGTAGTTGAATTACCTTTATGAAAAACTCTACCTACAACACTATACATAATATGTAGAAATAGTGTTTTCAATCATTGGAGTGTTACAAAACTCAAAAGAATATCCGTTGCAACACCCTAAATGGCTAGAATTCATTTCTAATTGCATCTACTTCTAGTAGACACTCCCAACTATAAATAGGGGCCCTTGAACTTCATTCCAAGTTTGCCTTCTTATGCTCCTAGCTATAGCTTAGTGGTTTTGTCTACTAAAGAGCTCATATCTCTCTCAAGCTTGCTATAGATCTACATCAATCTGAGTGAGATAGGTTTATTGTGAGAGAGATTCTCCATTGTACATCTTGTGAAGCTCTTAAATTCCCTTTCCTTATCCCCTTTCTTAAAGAAAAGATTGTGAAAGCTTTTCCTTGGTGAAGGTGAAGTTGAAGGCTAAAGATCAGAGAGAAGAGTGGGTCATTCCTTCAAGGCAGAAAGATTTTTTGCAAGATTAGATCTCCTTAGTGAAGGCAGCTAGCTTGTTGCAAAAGTGGGTAAGTCCTTGTGAAGGGAGAAGACTCTTGCTCTAGGATGGGTAAGTCTTTGTAAGGTTATTTGCTCCTTTGATCCTTAAAAGGAAAGCTAGATACCATTGACCTTGGAACACAGTGGTCATATTATATCTCTTATAATGGAATCTAAGAAGTGTGCAATCGTTGCAAATCCTAGAGATTGTCCCCTCTACTCCAGGTAGTGGATGCACATCTCCTATTTTAGAGTTTTGAACCACTATACATAGGTTGTATACTTGTGCTTATTCAATCTCTCTCATCCTTGCTATGTATGCTTGGTTTTTTTGACTTGAGAGTTATAGATTTCCCATATTTTATTAATGACTTAACCATTCCATTCCTATGTATCTAATATGTTTGTTCAATATTGATTTCAGGCTTTAGGAACATGAAAATGATCAAATTACACAAGCCCTAACTTGTTCTAGTTCAAGTCAAAAGCAATGCAAGTGCGTGTTTCATGAAATCACTCTAAATGACCTTAGATGATTTTCGTAATCACTTGTATTGATGATACCACTTGTAACTAAGATGAGAAGAAAATTAGGGGCACTTATTTCCAACGTTTGGCCAGTCAAAAGTTGATTTAGAAAGTTTATCACAGGATGTTTATCAGTCGAGTTGGAAACTCAATCGATCCGTGATCGGTTTTATGAAGATGACCAATTGGTCGAGTTGCACACTCACAGAACTTGACCGATCGATCAACTAAGAAAAATTGATTTTGAAATCATCGGTCAAGTTTCCCAAAACAAACTCGGCTGATAGTTTGAAAATTGACAATGTCACTTAGTGGATCGATCGAATTATCTTTATTGAAACCCGACCAAATGTACAGTATGGAAAACATGGAAATAGTGATTAAAACCATTGGAGAGTTGTTTTGAGCGAGAATAGATTTGTTGAAACTTGGAAAACAGCTATATTTCACCCTTAAGTGATCCCACACTCAAGGGACTATCCCAGCTATAAATAGGACCCCTTAGAGTTCATTCCAAGTTTTCTCATTCATTCTATTCTAAGTCCTTGCTATATTTGAGTGTATTGAAACTCCTTGAGCCCCTTTCTCTCTCTCTCATTTACAAAGCATTTCATGATTATGAGTGAGTTAGGCCAGTTGTAAGAGAGCTACCTTCATGTTCTTATAAAGCTCTCAGTCCATTCCATCTTCCCTACTCCCTTTCTCAAAGAAGAAAAGGTTAAAGCAAGCTACACTGAGTGAAGGTGAAGTTGTTGTTGTTCTTCTTCAAGGTTGAAGAAGAGGTAAAGATCTTCTCCAGGTGAAGGATAAGGGTAAGGCCAAGATTCAAGAAGAGTGGGCAAGTTCCTTCAAGGCCAAAGACTTGATGCAAGTGTGGGTAAGACCTTGTTGAAGTTTGAAGACATCTTGATCAAGTGGGTAAGTCCTTGTGTAGGTGGTATACTCTTGTCTTGAATAGGTAAGTCCTTGGATGTATGGTGGTATCCTTGTATCTCTTATGAATGAATACAAGTATACATGGATTGCAAAGTTCTAGAGATTGACCTCTCTAGGTAGTGGATTGACTCTCTCCTAGTTTGGAGAGTGGAACCGCTCTAAACCACCTTGTTTAAGTGCATGTTTCCATTTCTCTCATCCTTGCTATGCTTTCTTAGTTAGGACTTCAAACTACTCTTAAGTTATTGGTTTTGATTGATATAATTTGAAGGTCTAACTTATCTTGTGAGAATTTTGAAGCTCTATTCACCCCTCCCCTCTAGAGCCCTAGATCCAACAAGTGGCATTAGAGCTAAGGATCTTCTCTAAAAATCTCCCACAAGATGAGAAGATGGGCGACAACCTACTTGGTTCACTCAACCTAGAGGGAGGCTTCTCCATGCATCCTATGGTCTTCAATGACACCAACTTCTTCTATTAGAAGAGGTGTATGCAGTTCTACATTGAAGGGATGAACTTTGATACGTGGAAGGTGATGGTCACACCATACAAGGAGCGAACCGGAGCTGTTTCAACATAGAAGAAGCCACATTAAAATAAGCCTATCTCAATGCCAAATCCATAAGCATCCTCTATGTAGCCCTTACCCCAATGGATAGAAACAAGCATATCAATAAGAGTTGATTTTACGTTGTCCATTTGAAAGAGTGAAGACATGGGTTGCATTCAACAAAAAATAAGTCAACAACACCTTCATCTCACAACTTGAGCCAAAGAACGTTAAAGAAGCTCTTTGGGTTGATGAATAGATCCCGATAATGCAAGAAGAGTTGGAGCAATTTGAAAAGAACAAAGTATGGACCCTAGTGCCAAGACCAAGTGATAGAAAGTTTATTGTCACCAAGTGGGTCTATCGCAACAAGCTAGATGAAAGTGGCAAAGTGGTAAGGAACAAAACAAGGTTAGTGGCTCAAGGCTACAATCAACAGGAAGGTATAGATTTTGATGAAACATATGCACCTATAGATAGACTTGAGTCCATTTTTATGTTGCTTGCTTTTGCCAATTATAAAAACTTTTTTCTTTATCAAATGGACGTTAAAAGTGTGTTTTTGAATGGTACAATTAAGGAGGAAGTATATGTTATACAACCCCCAGGCTTTGAACATGATAGCTTACCCAACCATGTTTATTTGTTGCAAAAAGCTCTCTATGGACTCAAACAAGCACCTAGAGCTTGGTATGAGAAATTAAAGAACTTTTCATGGGTATATCATGGGCAAAGTAGATTCTACTTTATTTCTAAAGCACACTTCTAACAATTTTCTTATCATTCAAATATATGTTGACGATATCATTTTTGGCAGAACTAACCTTGATCTTTGAAAAGAATTTAGTGATCTTATGTAGAGTGAATTTGAGATGAGTATGATGGGTTAGCTCACATTTTTCCTTGGCTTTAAAATCAAACAAACTAAATATTGGAACTTCATCAACCAAGTCAAGTACACAAGTGAACTACTTAAGGACTTTGGGATGGAGAACACCAAGCCGATGGACACACCCATGTCAAACACCGCCAAACTTGATAAAGATGAAGAAGGTAGATGAGAAGCTCTATAGAGGTATGATTGGAAGTTTACTTTACTTGACTGCCTCTAGACCTGATATAATGTTTAGTGTTGGCTTGTATGCTAGCTTTCAATTAAATCTTACGAAATCTCATCTTATAGCCGTTAAGAGGATTTTAAGGTACTTAGAAAAAAACTCTAAATTTTAGTCTATGGTATCCAAAATCAAGGGACTTTACTCTTACAACTTATAGTGATGCGGGTTACATGAGATGCTTGATTGATAGAAAGTGCACAAGTGGCACTTGCATTCTCCTAGGACCATGCTTGGTGTTTTGGTTCTCCAAGAAATAGAGCACAGTGCCGTTATCAACCACTGAGGCTGAATACATTGCAGCCGAGAGTTGTTGTGCCCAGGTCCTATGGATGAAGTAAATGCTCCAAGACTTCAACATTCATTTTGATGCCTCTCCTATCTATAGTGATAATAGTAGTGCAATTAACTTGTCATATAATAATATATTTCTTAGTAGAGCTAAGCATATAGAGGTTCACCATCATTTTTTTGTGATAACATTGCCAAAAAGGATATTTATATCATGCACGTGGACATGGAAAATCAATTGGCGGACATTTTCACTAAACGTCTAGCTAGAGAGCAATTTAACTTTTTTAGATCTAAGCTGCTCATAACTTCTTTAAATGAATCTAATATCCCTTCTAGCAAGTTGTCATCTATCCAATATGCTTTGCCTATGTTTTGATCATCTTTTCTTGCTAATATGCTAAAATCAATTTTCATGTTCTTTTTGCCTTGTTTTTCTCTTTTTTTGGGTATTTTTCGCAAACACTTTTTTTATCACAAAATAGTACCCAATGATGAGTCATATGTGCCTAAGTATGTTTTAAATGCAAAATGAACTTGAAAAAAAAAATTAGCATTCTAATGGCTAGAAATAAAGATTTCTAATGTTGGTTCAGTTGGACCATCGATCGAGTTGCCAACTCGATTGATTAGTGACCGAGAATTGATCAATCGAGTTTCTGAGTCACAGACATCGACCGACGGTCGGGCTGGAGCAAACATAAGTTAGTTTTGGTCAACTTTTCTCCCTCTCAATTAGAGAAAAATTGACCAATCCAACCTCTAGCTCCCTCAAGCTCTCAACCCTAGCCCTGACCTTCCTCTCCCTAGCCTTATTTTGACCTATATCGACCTTCCTTGACCTCTTTCCCATAAACCCTAGGTGTTTGGATGGGTTGTGGTGGTATTTTCTTTGCTTTTTCTCTCTCCATTCTCTCTTTTCGTCTCCATGGCATACAACAAGAGAAAGAGAATGGCCCCAGCTGGAGCACCATCTTTGTCTTCCAACTAGCATCTCATACCTTTTGATGATACCTTCCTTTTCTCCAATGAGGCTCTCAATTTGTACAAGGAGCTCCTTCCTAGGAACCCTTTTCCATTTCATGCCCTTTTTTAGCCAACCCCACGTAAATAAAGGGCCATCGATCAAGTAGCCGAGTTGCTATAGAATCACTACCTCTCAGCCTTGTGTGTCGAACACACGTGCTACAACAATTCCATCACAAGAACAAAAGTCGTTCATGAATTTTATGCTAATCTTGCAATGGAATTATGACACAGTCATACCTCCAGCAAATTCTCAAGAATTCCTCACTTCCATGATCACCGGGAAGAAATTCCAAGTCTCTGTGGATACCCTGAACATCTTCTCAGATACTAAGGTGACTTATACCTAGAGAAAGGACTACCATGAGTATTTCTACCTAGTTGACCCTGAGGCCTTCTATAAGAAATATGATCTTACTCTCCATGATATTTATAATTCTTTAAGAAGCCTTAGTTTCCCTATAGGGAGATGTGCATCCTTCCCTCCTCCGCCTTAGACCTCAAGAACTGCATACTCGCCCTAGTTGTTAACTGTAATATTCATCCCAAGAAAAATTAGACTGAAATTATAGAAAACACTACAGTGATTATGCTCTATCTCTTGATAAACATCAGAGTCAAATGGTTTCCTTATGTCCTTCACCACGTGACTTGTTTTGACTCTGGCTAGAACAGCTGTGGCACCCATCCACCTTACCCAGCCCTGATATGTGGTTTTTTTTAAGTTGTCACTGGAAAATCTCTTTTCCATGACCTTCACTACAAACCAGCCCAAAAAGGAGTTTGCATCAGTAAGACCACACTTCAGATGTCGGTACCTATTCCTAACCTTACCACACCTAGAGCCTATACCTTCACCTCCACCCATACACCTCCACCACCTTAGCCTTCCCAACCTACTCGCACCTCATTTCATTTATCAAATGAAACCCTTATGAGCTACATGATGTAACAACATGTGTATAACCTTCAGGCTCAAGAGCACATGCATCCGGACCTCTGTGCCATCATGTCTAGCATGAACCTGCCATGTGCACACCCTTATCCTACCTACCAGCCTTACCCAGGAGGTAACTATGCATCATATGCATATGATCACTTTTACCCATCCCCTCCACCTGTTGCTTCCGTTGTTGCACCTTCTGTTGTTGGTGGACCTACTCCTGGAGTGTTTCCTCTTCCTGTTGGCCCTTTAGTCACCCTGCTTGCTGGCATTGGTAGTTTTTCTCTCTCTTTCTCTCAGACAAATGAGCTCCATGCTCTTGGCATGTCTTGGGCTGAGCACAATGCGCGTTGGTCCGGTCGTGGTTTTGGTTCCTATGCCGATGAGCAGATGCCATATCCGGCCGATGAGGAGGCTCCTCCTACTGATGAGGAGGATTCTGAGGATGATGATGGCGATGATGCTTCTGATGATGGCTTTTTTGGTGACTCTAGGGATGTTGTTGCACCTTCAGACAGAGATGATGACTATGAGCCAGAGGCCTCAGATGCTGATGTTGATGTTGATGCTAATGATGGTGTTGATCATGTGGACATATATGACCTAGATGTTAATATTTTTTAGTTTTTAGTCTAGATGTTGATCATATATATCTTTCTGGGCTATTTTGTATTAAAAAAATATGGCCGCATTTTCAAGTTGTACTATTTATCATCATCTTTTCATCATCTTGGCTTATAGTTGCTATTGAGAACATGCTCTCTGAGTTGTACTCTTAATTCTTTGTACACTTACTCTTTAATTTACTATATCTCATGAGTTGGTGCCATGTTTACCATATTTTGATTATGAATTATATTGCTTGTTTCTCTCATCTCTATTTGGTGTATGCTTTAAGTTTCCACGTTGTGGATGTATGTTTGGTTTTGTTGGAGAAGACATGTTTTTGTGCTTTTCAACCCCCTTCCTTTTTTATAATGTCAGAAGTGGGAGAGAAGTTTAATGTTTGAAAACTCAACCATACTACTTTTATTGTCTATGTGATCATTTTCTTGTTCATTATATGCTTTATCATGTGACTAGCTAATGGACCATATAATATATATGTCATATTGCTTTGTATAGACAGACTAACTATGCAGGTAAGAGTAAGCATAAATTGAGGGGGAACAATTCACATCGTTCCAATCATGAATTCCCTTGCAATTTACAAGGAAAAGGTATGACTTTACATGTCCTTTTCAATATGACTAAGGAATGGTTTGTCATTTTCAAAAAGGGGGAGAATGTTGACTTGAGAGTTATACATTGCCCGTATTTTGATAATGACTTAACCATTCCATTCCAATGTATCTAATATGTTTGTTAAAGATTAAATTCAAGCTTTAGGAACATTAAAAGTGTAACATCCCTGACCTGGGTTATGTGTTAACCCTAGATGTTTTGCCTAATAAGGTTGAGTAGATACTTAATCTTATCTTGGGAAAAGTAATTAGGGCTCATGAGAAACTTATGTTTCAATTTTGGTCCTGTTTGAACAATGTTGAAGCAATGTTTGCTTAATTTAGACTAAAGTGTAAATTACCCAAGTTGAGAGGTTAAATTGCAAATGTTGCATTATAAGATGTTCCTCTGATGTTGAGACATCATAATAATGAATATGATGTAGTGTTATGGTTTTCACAAGCTTGGGCACCAAGATTAAGCTTGTAAAGCAATCCTTGTGAATTAAAACCTAGTTTTGGTGTAATGTGCAATTTACCCAAAACCTAGGGTTCAATGTGAAAATTACCACTTCAACAAAGTCCCTAATGTTTCTTGTCATCTTTTATAGCAAATAAAATGAGAGGGGCACCTCATTTGAATTAAGTTGGAGGAGAGAGAATCTTGATATTAAAATAATCAAGATTTAATCCTAAGTGAAACCCTAATTTAATTTAGGGCAAAAATGAATGTATTAATTAAAGGGCCTTCAACCAAAATTAAAATGGTTGGATTCATATGTGTGTGTATGAGTTTAAAGCCTTGCAAAGGCACGAGAATATCCTAAGGAGGTGAAATCCCACTCACCATTATTATAAGGAAAAGAATTTCCACTCACATATGGATATTCTTATTATAAGGGTTAAGGTGCTTAATTTCTTTTCCCTTAATTCATGGATAATGGAAGGGAGCTCGTTGGGGATAGATATGACCTTGCATTCAAGAAACCAAGGGGGAAGTGGTGGCAACAATTTTGGAATTAAAAGACTTTTATAAAGTATTTTCTCTCTCATCAATTTTCTTATAAAAGTACCTTTTCCAAGCCAAAACAAAGGCTTTTTCGGATTCCTTTCTTTCCCCTTGCTTGGAAAACGACCAAGGAGCTGTGTAGGATCAGGAGTACGACCCCCAACCTTTTGGTAAGGTTCTTGACCTCCTTTCACCTTGAATCCATGGTGAAAATCGAAAATCAATGCATGAATTCTTCATATCTCGATCCCCTCTTCAATTCTAACCAATTCTTTTCACTCAAAGCTTGAGGAAGACCCTTGGAATAGTGAAAATAGTTGCATCCACCATTGTTGCCATGAGTTTGGAGCTTTGGAGCTCAATTGGAGGCGGGTTTTATAACTTGAACCCTTAATTTTAGTATTGCAATCAATTCCTTATCAATTGGTGATCATTTCTACATTTCCAAAAATAAGTTTGGTTGATTGATGCAATCTCCATGGAAATCACTGTATATTTAGTGAGTTTGGAGCTTGATGATGATGACATCATCATAAGCACACACCTCCCCAAATATCTAGGGCAAATAGTTTCAATGTTGGGACCAAACAGTTTCACCAAACCGTTTGGTGGTTTTGGTCCCAAACCATTTGGGATGGTTGACCATTTGAAATGGTTGACCATTTTAAGATATATGCTATGGTACTTGGATCTTGATCCAATGTATTTAATTGGTTGATCGTGAAGGTTTCAATTGTGAATTATTCCTTAATTGCAAACCCTAATCGGCTAAGTGCTGATTTTGAAATGGTTTGAGATGATGTTTTGGGTTGATTGACCCAAACGGTTTCAAAACTATTTGGGGATCACCCAAATGGTCTCAAGACCATTTGGGAGTCACCCAATACCGTTTGGAGGTCTATGGTTAAGTATGGCTATGTGTTTGAAGGTCCAAAGGTACCAAATTGAATTGCAACTAAGTGTTGATTTGATAATCAATCCAATGGTCCAAAACCCTAATTGGATGTCATGGATTTTGATGATGGAATGGGAAAACGGTCTCAAGACCGTTTGGAGATCAACCAAACGGTCTCAAGACCGTTTGGTGGTCGTCCAAGACCGTTTGAGGTTAGGTCACATCATGTGATGATGATAGTTCATTGATTTCAATTGATTTGATTCCACAATGTCAACCATTGATGGATCCTCGATTTCAAACCCTATGTGATGGTTTCTTGATTATCAAACTTAATTAAACTGGGTTCAAAGCCCTAAATTGAAGGTATAATTGAACGGTGATTCAGTGGTCCAATTGATGAATCCTTTAGTGATTCAATTTATAATTGGTCCATGGATTGAAACATTGAATCGATTGAGTGTTGAAGTACATTTTTGGTCCATGCGGTTTTGAGAAGGTTTGGTCCAAATGGTATCAAGACCATTTGGGACCAAACGGTCTCAAGACTGTTTGGGACCAAACGATCTCAAACTGTTTGGAGACCCAAAGTGCAAACGGTTTCAATACCTACTTTGTCCAATTGGTTTCAAGTACAACTTGTTCAAATGGTTTTCAACCAATTGATGTATGAGAACCAAGATCATTAAGGGTCTAAGTAATTAAATTTGTGAATATCAACATGGTTAATCCATTTGAATACCTCATGTAATTGAAGGTCCAATATGGTGAACCTATTTAGATACTTAATGCATTTGAAGATTTCAATGGTCAACCCAGTTGCTCACTTTGTGGAATTGAAAGTTTAATTGGTCAATTCTTTTGAATTCATTATAGAATTGATGGTTTAATTGAATAGACCATTTGGACATCTAATAAGATCAAAGGTCAATCAGCTATGTGATCAATAAAGATGTAGACCCATGATGATTATGAAGGTTAATCCTAGCTATGTGTACTCAAGTGAAGAGTTGACCTAGATTAATCTTGGAGTAGTTAACATCCTAAAGAGGATGAGAGAGAGAATGAGAGAGATGAATGCTTATATAAATTTGCCCTGATTCTCTCATTATGAGTAAACTATGTGAAATGGTTGATCCATAATAATGAGATCATGAAACCCTAATCAATGAGCCTTAACCGTAATTAGAGCAATGCTATGTGTGAGACTCTAATTAGAACAAAGCTATGTGTGAAACCCTAATATAGGGCAAAGCTGAGTGTTATCATAAATCCAGGGTGATGATGTAATCCTAACTTAGTGTAATAATGAAGGAAACCCTAATTTAATGGGAATTGTATATCCTAACCCTAATTTGGGTATGAGGAAAGAGAAACCCCACTTGGATGTGAATGATAAACCCTAATCCCTAAAATGGGATAAAGGTATATGAAACCCTAATGTAGGGTTGTGCTATTAATTATATGTGAAGTCCTTCCACTTGGTGATGTGTTGTGAAATTCTAATTTCACATAATACTAGGTGAATCCTTAATATAGAAGGATGATTATGTAAAACTCTGTTGGAGAATAATACTATGTGAAATCCACAAATGTATGGAATATCCTTTGTGAATCCTCAAATTATAAATATGCAGAATACTATTCTTAATTAAGGTAAATGGGTTGTATGATGGCAGCCGTGTTGGTGTAAAACGGTCGTGGTAATCTTATGTAGCACGGCCGTGCAAGGTAGCATGGCTGTGGTGGTTTTCCCTTGTACGGTCGTTCTTGACTACACAGTCGTGGTGCTCTATGCTCAACTTGAAGTTGATTTGCAAGTGACCTAGTATGGTCGTTTTGTTAGTTCCTAACTTAAGGATGAGTCCATAGTTTTGGAAATGGTTGTATATTCACTACTACAAAACCTACCTTTAGTGTCGGTTATTTAAGGCCTTTAGTGTCAGTTTCTAAGCAACACCTATGTGGGCGACACTAAAAGCTCACCCATTACACGTCGGTTCCAAAACCGACACCCAAACTCTTCCCGCGCCACCGAAATTGCGCCTGTTTGTTGTGGCACAAAGGTATAGGCGTTGGTTATTAGATAAGAAACCGACACCATATACCTTCGCGCCACAGAAAGGGTGCCATCTTACCCACTATCAGCGTCGGTTATTAGATAATAAACCGACGCCATATACCTTCGTGCCACAGAAAGGGCACCATCTTGGCCACTATCAGTGTCGGTTATTAGATAATAAACCGACGCCATATACCTTCGCGCCACAGGGAACAGGCGTCAGTTATTTATATAAAAACGACACTATAACTTTGTGTGTCGGTGTTATATAAATAACCGACGCCTATTGTTTTGTTTTGTTTTTCTGTTAGTCTACAGACCTGCTGTGGCTGGTCGCAGGATGAGAAACCTACAGTTAACTGCAGGTTTTACGACATCCATTGATATCAGCCAACAACAGGCCACAAACCTGCAAATTTAACAACAAAAATATTCACACATGCATTTAGCAATACAACCTGTAGTTCCATTTTATTTTCACACATTTAGAAACATTCATGTAGCTAGCAATCTGTAGTTCCATTCATTCACATTCACACATGTAGAAACATTCATATAGCAACCAACACTTTCATTCATTTTCACTCAGACACATGTAGAAACATCTAGACATGTAGAAACATTCACACATATATTATAATTCAGAAATTCATTTACAAAATATCATTCTTTAGTCATTATTCGCTATCAACATCCCAATTATATTTTAAAACCCCCACTATTTGTATGGCTGTTGCCCATTCTTCTCTTACTTCATTTAATTCTCCCATCGTATAGGGAGCATGTACATCTGGTAAGTCCGTTCCTGTAGTGGGGTCAGCTTTAAACACCTGTAAAGAGAATGATGTATATATATAAGTAATGAGCTATAAATAAGATTGATATATTTCATATTATCTAATGAGACTATATAATACTTGAGCAATACAATCGATGTCCATACAACATGATAGACTAACACATATATAGTACATAACAACAGCAGCGTCGAATTTACATACAACACTAGCTTAGTACATATATAGTGGGACTAAGGTGACGATCCCACCTGCTAAAACAGGTTACCGACAACTACATGTTACGACTGGGAGGTCGTGATTCAGCAACCGTTTTCATTAGCAGGAGGACAAACAGATCCACCTGCTAATGCATACGGTTGCTGAATCACGACCTCCCAGTCGTAACATGTAGTTGTCGGTAACCTGTTTTAGCAGGTGGGATCGTCACCTTAGTCCCACTATATATGTACTAAGCTAGTGTTGTATGTAAATTCCAAGTTGCTGTTGTTATGCACTATATATGTGTTAGTCTGTCATGTTGTTATATGAATCTGAAGCACTTGTGTGTGCTGCACTTTATGTATTGTATCTGTATCCTGCTTCTCTTCATTGGGGCTTCTTTTGCTGTTTCATGGCTTGCTGCCTATATATCTATATAACCTTTGGCGAACGCCTGCATATCCTCTTGGACCCATTGTGTGGTCATAACATGTAGTTGTCGTTGAGCATCGCTGATAGCCTAGTTAGTTAGCACATTGATTTGGTTAGTAACAATAAAGGTTAATCTTGAATAGGTGAATACATAAAAACATATATTAATTAAATTGGGAGTGGCGCTTAATACCTTGAATTAATCTATTTTTCTTTGGGTAACAAACTCCTCCCAGTCTTTGGGGTCCAAGTAGTTCCATTGTTGTGTGGCTTCCTTCTTCCTATATTTATTTTTCAAAGAGAATACAAACAAAAATTATTAGTGTAGAGTTAGTGAAATACTGATCAATGTCTAGAATTGGAATCAATCAAGAACCTATTCTCAGCATCGCGTATGTAATCTCGGGTGAGATTGGTCCTATAGTTCTTTAGCACCCTCCCACAATGTTTAGCATTTGTATTAACTAGAAGATAATGAAACATCAAATCAGAAAATGATATTGATATTAAAAAAGTAAACATTTAGCTTCAATAAAAAATATAAACATGCATGCCTCTAAAATTGTGATCTTTTATCAATTAAAAATCCTTCATTGTGATCTCCGCGCACATATAAGTCATCATTAGCTTCAATATTTTGTGGAGTTGGCAAGCCAACTGAGAATGGACTGGAGTCATCATATTTATCATAGTACTCTTCTTCATCTATAGGATCTTCAATGAACTGTCTTTTACCATGAAGAACAACCGACCATTTATCATTTGCAGGATCATCGATATAAAATACTTGTTTTTCCTGTGATGCCAATATGAATGGTTCAGCCTTCTCGCCAATCTTTTCAAAGTTCACTAAAGTGAAACCCAATTCATCCACTATAACTGCTTTGGTTTTATCAACCCAATTACATTTGAAGAGCGGAATTTTGAAATCTATGGAGTCAAATTCTCATATCTCTTCAATGACACTGTAATATGACATTTTAGCTTCATGTGGACTCTTATCCTTTGCACTTGCAAAAAACATAGTCGATGCTTGAAGGGTGACCCCATTATTTTGGACGACACTCTTATCATCTTGGCGCTTTGTGTAATATGTGAATCCATTAATGTCATACCCTTCATAAGACATAACAGTCAACTTTGGTTTAAAGGTGATGCATTTTATAGTTTCAGTAATATCATCTGGTGTTTGAGATAGTTGATGTAAGACTTTATCTTCAAACCACTTAATAAAAGTCTTGTTATGCTTTCTAGCAAGCCACATTGTATTGGCTCGAGGATATTGTCTTTTGATGAAATTAGTATGTTCCTCGATATAAACATTCACTTCGTCCATGTTGTGTAAAATATACAAATGACCTTGTTCCAACTGCTCACCGCTGATTACTTTCACACGTGATCCCAAAATTCCTTTGCCAAATAGCTCGTCAATATTCTTGTCATTATCAGGAGTGTCATTACCACTGAGAAAGTCATTGCAGAAATCCATAACCTCTCTCGCCACATAAACTTCAATAGTACTCCCTTCAGGCTGATAACGGTTTCGAACATCACCTTTAAAAACACTCATGTATCGTTCAAAGGGATACATCCAATGCAAGAAAACCGGTCCCAAGATTTTCACTTCCCTAGTCAAGTGGACAACAAGATGTACCATGATATCAAAGAACGAAGGAGGGAAATACATCTCAAGCTGACATAGGGTAACAACCACTTCTCTTTGTAAATTATCGAGAGTCTCAGGGTCAATAACTTTGCTGCAGAGACTGTTGAAAAAGAAACAAAGTCTGGTGATTGCAAACCTTACATGCTTCGGCAATATAGATCGAATTGCCACGGGAAATATTTGTTGCGTTAGAGTGTGACAATCATGAGATTTAAGACCTATCAACTTCAGATCTTTCATTGATACCAATCTACGGATGTTGGATGAGTAACCATGTGGCACCTTAACATTTACCAAGCATTCACAAAAAGCTTTCTTCTCCTTTCTAGACAACGTGTAACAAGCGGGAGGTAAGTATGTTCTTTTATTACCCATTTCACGTAATTCTGTTAATTCTGACCTTATTCCCATTTCACGTAGGTCCAGTCTGGATTTTATCCCATCTTTAGTCTTACCTGGTATATTTAACAGAGTACCAATGATGCTATCACAGACATTTTTCTCAACGTGCATTACATCGATACAATGTCTGACTGTCAAAGAACTCCAATAAGGAAGATCCCAAAATATTGACTTCTTCTTGAATGAAGAATTGTCACTCCGTGTAGTACATTGTGATCTCTTACCAAATTCATTGACAAAGTCTTTTACTCTTTCATAAACAACCTCCCCTGGTATAGGTTTAGGTGCACTGCGTTCCTCATTCAATACATTGAATGCTTTGCGCTTCCTACGATACGGATGGAATTTTGGAAGAAACCTTCGATGACCGAGATATACATTCTTACCGCCATGTTTTAGTCTTATTGAATCAGTGTTCTCTTCACATATAGGACACGCTTTAGCTCCTTTGACACTATATCCAGACAAATTCCCATATGCTGGAAAGTCATTAATAGTGCAAAACAACATAGCATGCAAACGAAATGTCTCTCTTCATGAAGCATCATAGGTCATCACACCTTCACCCCAGAGTTTCTTTAAGTCATCAATCAGAGGTTCAAGATAAACATCGATGTCATTTCCAGGTTGTTTAGGGCCCGATATCAACAACGACAGCATTACGTACTTATTTTTCATACACAGCTAGGGAGGAAGATTGTATATAAAAAGCATGACTGGCCAAGTGCTATGTTGGCTGCTCAATGTCCCGTATGGATTCATCCCTTCTGTACAAAGCCCAAGTCTTAGATTCCTGACTTCTTCACCAAATTCAGGTTACAATACATCAATCTTCTTCCACTGTGGGGAATCAAACGCATGTCGTAGGATCCCATCATTATTTTTCTTAACATCTGCATGCCACCTCAAATTCTTCGCATCTATTGGATTGGCAAACAAACGTTGAAACCGTGATATTATAGGTAGATACCACATCACCTTGGCAGGAAAACCAGTTTTGGACTCCCCCGAAGTCGTCAATTTATACTGTGACGCACCACATTTTGGACAATCTTTCAAATCTGCATAGTCCTTTTGAAATAATACACAATCATTAGGGCATGCGTGTATCTTCTTGGCATCCATTCCCATTGGGCACAACAATTTCTTTACCTGTTATGTTGAGATTGGCAGCTCGTTTCCTTCAGGAAGCATTTCTTTCAACAAAGACAGCAATGACGTGAAGCTTTTGTCGCTCCATCTATTGTTAGCTTTCAACTTATACAATCTCAACACAGTGTTAAGCTTCGTAAACTTAGTACAACCTGTGTATAACGGCATCTCAGCATCATGCACAATGTTTCTAAAAATGGGAGGAGGATCGGTGTGCTCTACCCCACAACTATCTAGCATCGCATCAACGATGTCTACTGGAACTAGTTCATTCACATCTACGTCATCGTAGGCAATTTCTTCTTCCACACAAGCACTGCTATCGGCATCCACTGGTTTCGTGTTTGAAATCTCTCCATGCCAGTGCCATTCTGTATAGCCTTGTATAATCCCGTTGCACATGACATGAGTTTTGATTTCGTCACCAGTGTTGACTTTCAAGTTGTTACCGCAATGCCTACATGGACAGTAGAACCTATCTCTAGGTTGTTTCCTATGTTCCTCGGCAAATTTAATGAACTGGTCAAGACCAAAAATAAAGTCTGGGGTGCAGCGATTGCGAATGGACATCCATGATCTATCCATTCTATGATCAAAGAGAAAACAAGTATATATTAGGACAAGATTAGGGTCTAGGGTTAACAAATACATGTGATGTCATTATTATATATAATAAATGTGTACCACCTATCCATTCTTGAACACCTAATCTCACTAGTAAGTGTATAATGTGTATTGGGGTTTCAAGAAAATTTCGGCAGCATTTCCCCGCTGTTCTCCAAGTACATATGTACTTAGAGAACAAACGGGGAAATGCTGCCGAAATTTTCTTGAAACCCCAATACACATTATACACTAACATCCTAAGCGAGATTAGGTGTTCAAAAATAGTCCCAAACCGGGGACTATCCAAGATTTACTCCTAATGAGTAAATCTTGGACGGGTTTCTAGGCCAACAAATAATGTGTTGGACGGGTTTCATGTAGCAACTTTCAGTTCCATTCATTAATCTCTTTTTACATCCACAAACAGGGGTGTACCCCTAAACAGTAACTAAACAAAGGGGTTGGTGTACCCCTAAACATGCGCATAATTAAAAAACTATTAATACAGACAAGTCTATATAGATAGACAACTAAATACTACACCAACATGGTCCCGCATCAGTAACTTCGAGGACTTATCATTGTGGCGATCTTCTCCTGAAGTTCAGAATAGAAAGTAGCTATGAGTATTGATTGCTTGACAATTATATTTGTTAATTGGACTTATCGTGGTCTTTTTGATGATGAAGCTGTGTCACGAAGCTCCTCACTGTATTTAGATGAATCTGAACTGACAGGGGCCTCAGATTCAGATTCGTCTGAGCTGATATGCGACGACGTGCGCTCATACCGCAGTAGATGATCGGGGGTCTCGCAGTTGTTGTTGGTTATCCAAGCTTTGATGGAATTATGGCCAACTGGACGGAGAAAAAGCATGTTGCAACGGACCACTTGCATCTCTCCAATCCAATCACGCCAATCGGATTTTGATACAAGATTTCCCTCCAAATCATACTCAACCTCGATAACATGTGAATAATTGCCAAAAGTTAGGGTCACTTTACCAGGCATGTAGTGTCTTCCTTTTAGAAAATGCCAATGTTTGGGTATGACCAATTGGTTTAAGGAACGATCATCTAGGATGATGTCCAATTGTTCTTCAATAGGGAACGTTAACATTGACATATGGCCCAGTTCATAGTGACTGTTATGGGTGGACAGAGACTGCATAATATTAGTATTAACAAAGTGTAAGTACATATAACGATGTTATATATTTTCAGAAAAAGTTGTATAACATCAGTTAACCTTTTATTGCTTGTCATAACCAACTTTATTATGGTAGACATGATAGCTTGAAAAGAAGTCTACATATGTACTTAGAGAACAAATGAGGAAATGCTACCGAAATTTTCTCGAAAACCCAATACACATTATACACTTACATCCTAAGTGAGATTAGGTGTTCAAGAACAATCCCAAACCGGGGACTATCCAAGATTTACTCCTAATGAGTAAATCTTGGACTGGTTTCTAGGTGCTTACTAAAATAGAACCATTATATGGAACTAATCCTACATTATACACATACTTTTCTTGAGTAAGATAATGTGCACTTCACGGAATTATTAAGATCTGAATATATATAAGTTGTTTCTACCTACTTTGATGGGATTTTATAACATTCGAGTCTTCCATTTAAGGCATTAGATGCATATATTGCAGTCCATTGTGTTGAGATAAGAATCCCATGTGATACACACGATTGAGAATCTTTCACGATACTAGGAAAATTACATGTATTGTATAGACAATAGAGGATTCAACTCAGTAGAAGCACAAAATCAGTACCTAAACCCTAAACACAAATAAGTAAATAACTTTAAAAAAAAATGCCCAGCAGCTGCTTGGGCGTGCCTTGGCACCGCCCAAGCAGCCGCCGGAGCAGAGGAAGAAGGAAGAAGGTAGGGCAGGCAGGCATACCTTGAGGGTAGAGGAGAGCAACGGCCGGAGCACAGCATCCACCGGCGGAGGCGGCGACAAAGAGAGGAGAAGCGCCGGTGAGGACACAGAGCAGCGGTGGTGAGGGCACGGAGCAACGGTGAGGGCACGGAGCAGGAGCACGGACGGCCGCCGGTGAGCACAGACGGCAGGAGCAGGAGCAGGAGCACGGCCGCCGGTGAGCACGGAGCAGCGGAGAGGGCAGGAGCAGGAGCACGACAGTGGCGGCGGAGGAGCAATGACCAGTGGGGGCGAGCAAGAAATCACTGGACCTAACTGAAATCGAGAATGAAAAAGGGAAAGGGGAAGAGAAGCTCGTGCTGGTGAGCTATTAAGTTGACAATAAGCGTCGGTTATTCTAAAAAACCGACAAATAAACCAACTATGTTGGTTCTATTCCAAAAACCGACACCGATACTAGATTATAGTCGTCGGTTTTTAACTAAAGGACAACCGACAACTATTCCTATCTCGTCAATACCCTTTAGTCGTCGGTTATTTATTTATGAACCGACGACATATGTCAAATTTTGGAGGTAATTTTTTTGCTGGAATTTTGGTTTTGGCAGTTGATTTTAGGTGTCGGTTTTTTATTAATTAACCAACACTTAATGAAAGTGGTACCCGTGTCTGGTCGACCTTCACAGATTGTATGTCGGTTTATGTTATAAACCGACACTGTAGAGTTTAGGTGTCCATTTATGTATACAACCGACACCTTGAAAAGTGACTTTATAAGTCATTTCTGTAGTAGTGATTCTAAGTGAAGTGACTAATGACCACTACCTTACATGATGAATGTGATGATCTAGTGCATAAGTATTAGGATGAGGAATACCCTAATACAAGCTAAGTGAATAAACTCAAGTAAGATGAAGGTGTTGAGGAAAGTGATACATCAAGGTATGATACATATCACATCCAATACCCCAATACTGGTATACCTTGATGTGTTATAAGTCCGATATAATTGGATGAATGACACATGAGATGTGTCATATCAATGGTTACATTGATATGTAATGTACTATGTTGAATGTAGGCTAACATGCCTTATGAAAATGTTAATCTAAACCTATAAACTATGATGTAATCATATTCTGGTAAAGAAGAGAGAGAAACTCAAGCCATGTGTTGATAATTCATTTAATGATGAATGATGAGGATAAAGAATATGATTGAATACTGATGATTATTCATATTGATTCCTTGCTATGTGAACCATGATACAGAGTAATGCTATGTGAAACCTTAATACAAGTCAATGCTATGTGATCCCTAATACAAGGTAATGCTATGTGAAATCCTATGACAAGTTAATTCTATGTAAACCCTAATACAAAGTATTACTATGTGAAATTTTAATACATGATAATCCTATGTGAAGCTCACATACAGACTAATGGGTTATGAATGTAATAAGATAACCCTTGTATTGCATGGTACTGCTATGTAATGTATCATGATTACTAATCTTGCAGATATGTTGAGATGATGAGCATAGCCAGGTATGAGCTATGATGTTCTGTATATTGAATATGTTCTATAGGCCTTATAAGTTTTCATATGCCTTATTGCTTAGTGAGAGGTAACCCATAATTAATGAGTTATGTTTGTCACATGATGTGATAATTATCTTAAATTGTTTATGAGCTTTATAAGTCATAATATGCCTTGTTGCCTAATAAGGGGTAGTGAGAGGTGGTATGAGCTTTGTGAACTATGTGCAATACTTTGTGTAGCAAGAATTATAATGTTCTTGGTCAGATGACCTAAAGGTATGAAGTTATCTAATAAATGATAACAAGTGTTCTATGATGAGATGAGGGTTCAAATACCCAGATTCTATAATCCTAATGATGAACTTGTTAAGAAATGGAATTGTACTTGATGAGTTGAGGGATTAAGATCCCAATACTTTGTGAGAAGAGTATGGCTACAGGCCATGACTCTACTATGACAATACTAGGCATTAGATATATGATATAACCATGAAGAGAATTAATGTTGTGGTGATGATTCTATAGTGAATAAATTTTATACATGTTCTTCATATTCCTTAAAGGATAAGTGACATGTTGTTCTTTCAAGTTACAACTGCAATGTTTTTAGATAAGAATAATATTCTAATCAGTTAGACATTGAATTAGCTGTTGTCAATCAAATATGATTCCTATGTGCATATTTATCTTCTTAAGCTGCAATAATAATGTTTCTGGTGGAGAGTTATATCTCTCACTGGGGCAATTTACAATTGTCTCACCCCCTTGGGAATCACATTTTTAGGTGGACGCGGACGAGGAGGCAGGAATCCTTCAGTAGGTGAAGGACAGCAACAGCAGCATCAGGGACAGCAGTGAAGTCTCAGGTGGAGACACTGGCTGTTAAGCCTTGTATAGATGTAGATAGAGTCCTATGTATCGTCTCTGTACTCTCAGGTCCTCGGAGTAGTAGTTAGTGCTTTCGAGATTTTGGCTCAGTGCCTCGAGATTTTATACTGCCTGTGTTTAGCTTGAATGACAATTAATGCTTGTTACTCTCAGAAAGAGATGATACAGAATATGTACCTTTGAACAAGAATGTAAATGTGTTTCTTTGGTTCTATGTGTGAAAGTTTTCCTTTGATGGATCTCTTGATAAAAAGGTTTTAATTTTTAGTGATTTTTGGTAATCCGTTGTTTAGTGAACGCTTCCGCATTAGTTAATCTTGTTTTTGTGAGACAAACGTTACAATTAAGTGGTATCAGAGCTCTAGGTTCGCTGAGTCTACAGAGACATAGGACTAAGGTTGTTGAGTCTGTTCTAAGTGTCTTCCAGTTAGTCTGATAGTATCTTCTGCTCACATAGGAGAATAAGAACTTGAAGATGTCTGGACCACGTGAAGAACATGTTGTTGAGGGCAGCACTGCTGCACCAGGAGGAGGTGCAGGAGACAATAATAGAGAGGAGCCCGTACCTGAACAGCCCCAGTTCAATCAAGCTGACATGGGGAACCCAGCTCTCCAAGACATGTTTGGGCATTTTATGGCTGCCATGACTCACATGACAGATAGGATGCAAGTACCTGCACCTAGGACATCAGCTCACCATGAGGGCTATGGAGCTGGCAAGACTTTTGAGAGACTTCGCCGGGTTGGAGCCATAGATTATGCTAGTATATCTGATCCAGCAGATGCTGATTTGTGGATGAAAGAACTGGAAAAGGCTTTCAAGATTCTTGATATCCCTAAAGTTGAAAAGGTAAGACATGTTGTGTACCTCCTAAAAGGGAGTGCTGGTCATTGGTGGATGATAGAGGAAGATAAGAGACCAGGTGAAGAAATTGGATGGGAGGTATTCCGACGAGAATTCGTCAATAGATACTTCCCTAAGACGTATCTAGATGAGAAGATTTCTCAATTTGAAAGGATCAAACAAGGACAGATGAACGTTAGCGAGTATGAAGCTAAGTTCATGGAGTTGTTGCAGTTTTGTCCGCAAATGGCAGTTAATGATGAGGAAAGAATTCGGCATTTTGAGAAAGGGTTGAATGCTGAACTGACCACTCATGTGTCTGCTTTAGAGAATAGGGAGAGGTTTGCCACCTTTGTGGAATCAGTAAAGAGGATAGAGAGGTCTGAAATCGAGAAATGACATACTAGTAGCAAGAAAGTGTACACTCAGACTCAAAAACAAAGGTCTGAAAGCTTTAAGAAGCCAAGATTTTCTGCATCGGCAGCATCATCGAGATTCCATACCCAGACACAATTGATGTCAAGTAGGGATAGGGATCATAGTAATGTTCCAAATAGAGCCTCCAACATAGCATCAACATCGTTATTTGGACCTCACATACCCTATTTTGCACCTAGGATATGTTATCAATGTAGACAACCAGGACATCTAGTAAAGGATTGTCCAGGCGGGAATCCAATGATGACTCAACCTCAGGGGCAGAGTCAGCAAGGATCACAAAGAAAACAGTTTCCTAGTAATAATAAAGGACGTGGACAAATGTCCCAGACAGGTCAGATGAAATAAAGTCATTCTGATATTTCATTTTCTAATTCTATGTGTCAAAGATATAAAAGTAGTTGTTTTTTAACTTCCTTTGACTAGTCCCATAAGGACACAAGGGAGATGAGAACTTATATCTTACTCAGTGTTCCTTAAAATGTTTTAATAATCTCCCTTATCTGTGTGTTGAAAGATGAGATATAGAAGTGATGCCTGAAGAAAATTTAAGAATGGAAAATCCTGTGTGTATAATGATATGAAAAGTGAGGAATATGATAGTAAATAAAGTGCATACTACCTAATCCCAATACTTATATACCCTGTCCAGGTATATGATTATTGAAGATAAGGAAAGTATGAGACTCTTAGATTGTTATCTTTTTTATTACTCTGATCAAGTAGTCATTTTGAAACAATCTAGAGAGTATAATGAAACTAAAAGGAAGAGCTATGTGAACATTCCCAACTAAAAGGAAGATCTATGTGAACATTCCCAACTAAAAGGAAGAGCTATGTGAACATTCCCAACTAAAAGGAAGAGCTATGTGAACATTCCCAACTAAAAAGGAAGAGCTATGTGAACATTTCCAACTAAAAAGGAAGAGTTATGTGAACATTCCCAACTAAAAGGAAGAGCTGTGTGAACATTCCCAACTAAAAGGAAGAGTTGTGTGAACATTTCCAACTAAAAGGAAGAGCTATGTGATCATTCCCAACTAAAAAGGAAGAGCTATGTAAACATTCCCAACTAAAAGGAAGAGATATGTGAACATTCCCAACTAAAAGGAAGAGCTATATGAACATTCCCAACTAAAAGGAAGAACTATGTGAACATTCCCAACTAAAAGGAAGAGCTATGTGAACATTCCCAACTAAAAGGAAAAGCTATGTGAACATTACCAACTAAAAGGAAAAGCTATGTGAATATTCCCAACAAAAAGGAAAAGTTAAGTGAACATTCCCAATTACATAGAGTTTGCTAAGTGAACTTTATGAATAAAGGATTGCTGAGTGAATTATCTCTGTTAGATATATATGTTTTTCTTTTAGTAAATATTCTTGAGTAATGATTGAAGTATGTTCTTTTATGCTACTTCCTTTCAACAATATGGACATCATATGTTAGGGGTTTATGCTTTGCATAAATATAAACATTGATAAGGTTGAATTAATGAAAGGAACTTTGTGTGGATTACAGGATCCATGATATCTCCATAATATTAAGATATTATGTGGAGACTTGAGGGTATGATAACTGAATAAATATGTCCCTCCTTTTTCTGGGATTTTGGGGACGAAATCCTTGTTAGGGGTTTATAATTTGTAACATCCCTGACCAGGGTGATGTGTTAACCCTAGATATTTTTCCTACTAAGGTTGAGTAGATACTTAATCTTATCTTGGGAAAGGTAATTAGGGCTCATGAGAAACTTATGTTTCAATTTTGGTCCTGTTTGAACAATGTTGAAGCAATGTTTGCTTAATTTAGACTAAAGTGCAAATTACCCAAGTTGAGGGGTTAAATTGCAAATGTTGCATGATAAGATGTTCCTCTGATGTTGAGACATCATAAGAATGAATATGATGTAGTGGTATAGTTTTCACAAGCTTGGGCACCAAGATTAAGCTTGTAAAGCAATCCTTGTGCATTAAAATCTAGTTTTGGTGTAATGTGCAATTTACCCAAAACCTAGGGCTCAATGTGAAAATTACCACTTCAACAAGGTACCTAATGTTTCTTGTCATCTTGTAGAGCAAACAAAATGAGAGGGGTGCCTCATTTGAATTAAGTTGGAGGAGAGAGAATCTTGATATTAAAATAATCAAGATTTAATCCTAAGTGAAACCCTAATTTAATTTAGAGCAAAAATGAATGTATTAATTAAAGGGACTTCAACAAAAATTAAAATGTTTAGATTCAGATGTGTGTGGATGATTTTAAAGCCTTGCAAAGGCACGAGCATATCCTAAGGAGGTGAAATCCCACTCACCATTATTATAAGGAAAAGAATTTCCACTCACATATGGATTTTCTTATTATAAGGGTTAAGGTGCTTAATTTCTTTTCCCTTAATTCATGGATAATGGAAGGGAGCTCGCTGGGGATAGATATTCCCTTGCATGCAAGAAACCAAGGGGGAAGTGGTGGCAACAATTTTAGAATTAAAAGACTTTTATAAAGTATTTTCTCTCTCATCAATTTTCTTATAAAAGTACCTTTTCCAAGCCAAAACAAAGGCTTTTTCAGATTCCTTTCTTTCCCCTTGCTTGGAAAACGACCAAGGATCTGTGTAAGATCAGGAGGATGACCCCCAACCTGTTGGTAAGGTTCTTGACCTCCTTTCACCTTGAATCCATGCTGAAAATCAAAAATCAATGCATGAATTCTTCATATCTCGATCCCCTCTTCAATTCTAACCAATTCTTTTCACTCAAATCTTGAGGACGACCCTTGGAATAGTGAAAAGAGTTCAATCCACCATTGTTTCCATGAGATTGGAGCTTTGGAGCTCAATTGGAGGTGGGTTTTATAACTTGAACCCTTAATTTTATTATTGCAATCAATTCCTTATCAATTGGTGACAATTTCTACATTTCCAAAATTAAGTTTGGTTGATTGATGCAATCTCAATGGAAATCACGATATATTTCATGAGTTTGAAGCTTGATGATGATGACATCATCATAAGCACCCACCTCCCCAAATATCTAGGGTAAACGGTTTCACCAAACCGTTTGGTGGTTTTGGTCCCAAACCATTTGGGATGGTTGACCGTTTGAAATGGTTGACCGTTTGAAGATATATTCTGTGGTACTTGGATCTTGATCCAATGATTTTAATTGGTTGATCTTGAAGGTTTCAATTGTGAATGATTTCTTAATTGCAAACCCTAATCGGCTAAGTGCTGATTTTGAAATTGTTTGAGATGATGTTTTGGGTTGATTGACCCAAACGGTTTCAAAACCGTTTGGGGATCACCCAAACGGTCTCAAGACCGTTTGGGAGTCACCCAAGACCGTTTGGAGGTCTATGGTTAAGTATGGCTATGTGTTTGAAGGTCCAAATGTACCAAATTGAATTGCAAGTAAGTAATGATTGGATAATCAATCCAATGGTCCAAAACCCTAATTGGATGTCATGGATTTTGATGATGGAATGGGAAAACGGTCTCAAGACCATTTGGAGATCAACCAAATGGTCTTAAGACCATTTGGTGGTCATCTAAGACAGTTTGAGGTCAGGTCACATCATGTGATGATGATAGTTCATTGATTTCAATTGATTTGATTCCACAATGTCAACCATTGATGGATCCTCAATTTCAAACCCTAAGTGATGGTTTATTGATTATAAAACCTAGTTAAATTGGTTTCAAAACCCTAAATTGAAGGTCTAATTGAATGGTGATTTAGTGGTCCAATTGATGAATGCTTTAGTGATTCAATTTATAATTGGTCCATGGATTGAAACATTGAATCGATTGAGTGTTAAAGTACCTTTTTGGTCCATGCAGTTTTGAGAAGGTTTGGACCAAATGGTCTCAAGACCGTTTGGGACCAAACGATCTCAAACCATTTGGAGACCCAAAATGCAAACGGTTTCAATACCTACTTTGTCCAATTGGTTTCAAGTACAACTTGTTCAAATGGTTTTCAACCAATTGATGTATGAGAACCAAGATCATTGAGGGTCTAAGTAATTAACTTTGTGAAGATCAACATGGTTAATCCATTTGAATACCTCATGTAATTGAAGGTCCAATATGGTGAACCTATTTAGATACTTAATTCATTTGAAGATTTCAATGGTTTACCCAATTGATCACTTTGTGGAATTGAAAGTTTAATTGGTCAATTCTTTTGAATTCATTATATAATTGATGGTTTAATTGATTAGACCATTTAGACATCTAATATGATCAAAGGTCAATCAGCTATGTGATCAATAAAGATGTAGACCCATGATGATTATGAAGGTTAACCCTAGATATGTGTACTCAAGTGAAGAGTTGATCTATATTAATCTTGGAGTAGTTAACATCCTAAAGAGGATGAGAGAGAGAATGAGAGAGATGAATTCTTATATAATTAAGCCCTAATTCTCTCATTATGAGTAAACTATGTGATAATGGTTGATTCATAATAATGAGATCATGAAACCCTAATCAATGAGCCTTAACCCTAATTAGAGCAATGTTATGTGTGAAACCCTAATTAGAGCAATGCTATGTGTGAGACTCTAATTAGAACAAAGCTATGTGTGAAACCCTAATCTAGGGCAAAGCTGAGTGTTATCATAAATCTAGGGTGATGATGTAATCCTAACTTAGTGTAACAATGAAGGAAACCCTAATTTAATCGGAATTGTATATCCTAACTCTAATTTGGGTATGAGGAAAGAGAAACCCCACTTGGATATGAATGATAAACCCTAATCCCTAAAACGGGATAAAGGTATATGAAACCCTAATGTAGGGTTGTGCTACTAATTCTATGTGAAGTCCTTCCACTGGGTGATGTGTTGTGAAATTCTAATTTCACATAATACTAGGTGAATCCTTGATATAGAAGGATGATTAAGTAAAACTCTATTGGAGAATAATACTATGTGAAATCCACAAATGTATGGAATACCCTATGTGAATCCTCAAATTATAAATATGGAGAATACTATTCTTAATTAAGCTAAAGGGGTTGGATGATGGCAGCTGTGGTGGTGTAAAACGGTCGTGGTAATCTTCTGTAGCATGACCGTGCAAGGTAGCACGACTGTGGTGGTTTTCCCTTGCACGGCCGTTCTTGACTACACGGCCGTGGTGCTCTATGCTCAACTTGAAGTTGATTTGCAAGTGACCTAGTATGGCCGTTTTGTTAGTTCCTAACTTAAGGATGAGTCCATCATTTTGGCAATGGTTGTATATTCTAAGTGAAGTGACTAATGACCATTACCTTACATGATGAATGTGATGATCTAGTGCATAAGTATTAGGATGAGGAATACCCTAATACAAGCTAAGTGAATAAACTCAAGTAAGATGAAGGTGTTGAGGGAAGTGATACATCAAGGTATGATAGATATCACATCTAACACCCCAATACTGGTATACCTTGATGTGTTATAAGTCCAATATAATTGGATGAATGACACATGTGATGTGTCATATCAATGGTTACATTGATATGTAATGTACTCTGTTGAATGTAGGCTAACATGCCTTATGAAAAGGTTAATTTAAACCTATAAACTATGATGTAATCATATTCTGGTAAAGAAGAGAGAGAAACTCAAGCTATGTGTTGATAATTCATTTAATGATGAATGATGAGAATAAAGAATATGATTGAATACTTATGATTATTCATATTGAGTCCTTGCTATGTGAACCCTGATACAGAGTAATGCTATGTGAAACTTTAATACAAGTCAATGCTATGTGATCCCTAATCCAAGGTAATGTTATGTGAAATCCTATGACAAGTTAATGTTATGTAAACCCTAATATAGAGTATTACTATGTGAAATTCTAATACAAGATAATCCTATGTGAAGCTCACATACAGACTAATGGGTTATGACTGTAATAAGATAACCCTTGTATTGCATGGTACTGATATGTAATTGTATCATAATTACTAATCATGCAGATATGTTGAGATGATGAGCATAGCCAGGTATGAGTTATGATGTTCTGTATATTGAATATGTTCTATAGGCCTTATAAGTTTTCATATGCCTTGTTGCTTAGTGAGAGGTAACCCATAATTAATGAGTTATGTGTGTCACATGATGTGATAATTATGTTAGATTGTTTTACGAGCTTTATAAGTCATAGTATGCCTTGTTGCCTAATAAGGGGTATGAAGTTATCGAATAAATGGTAACAAGTGTTCTATGATGAGATGAGGGTTCAAATACCCAGATTCTATAATCATAATGATGAACTTGTTAAAAAATGGAATTGTACTTGATGAGTTGAAGGATTAAGATCCCAATACTTTGTGAGAAGAGTATGGCTACAGGCCATGACTCCACTATGACAATACTAGGCATTAGATATATGATCTAAGCCTGAAGAGAATTAATGTTGTGGTGATGATTCTATAGTGAATAAATGTTATACATGTTCTTCATATTCCTTAAAGGATAAGTGACATGTTGTTCTTTCAAGTTACAGCTGTAATGTTTTTAGATAAGAATAATATTCTAATCAGTTAGACATTGAATTAGCTGTTGTCAATCAAATATGATTCCTATGTGCATATTTATCTTCTTAAGCTGCAATAATAATGTTTCTGGCGAAGAGTTATATCTCTCGCTGGGGCAATTTACAATTGTCTCACCCCCGTGGGAATCACATTTTTAGGTGGACGCGGACGAGGAGGCAGGAATCCTTTAGTAGGTGAAGGACAACAACAGCAGCATCAGGGATAGAAGTGAAGTCTCAGGTGGAGACACTGGCTGTTATGCCTTGTATATATATAGATAGAGTCCTATGTGTCGTCTCTGTACTCTCAGGTCCTCAGAGTAGTAGTTAGTGCTTTTGAGTTTTGGCTCAGTGCCTCGAGATTTTATACTGCCTGTGTTTATCTTGACAGGACAGTTAATGCTTGTAACTCTCAGAAAGAGATGATACAGAATATGTACCTTTGAACAAGAATGTAAATGTGTTGCTTTGGTTCTATGTGAGAAAGTTTTCCTTTGATGGATCTCTTAATAAAAAGGTTTTAATTTTTAGTGATTTTTGGTAATCCGTTGTTTAGTGAACGCTTCTGCATTAGTTAATCTTGTTTTCGTGAGACATACGTTACAAAAAGGATCAAATTACAAAAGCCCTAGCTTGTTCGAGTTGAAGTCAAAAGCAATGCAAGTGCGCATTTTGGGAAATCACTCCAAATGACCTTACATGATTTTTGTAATTACTTGTATTGATGATATGACTTGTAACTAAGAGGATAAAAAAACCAAGGACACTTATTTCCAACGTTTGGTGACTCAAAAGTCAATTTAGAAAATTTATCACACCTGTTTATAGGTTGAGTTGGAAACTCGACCGATCTAGTGATGGATTTTCTAAAGATGGCCAATCGGTCGAGTTGCACACTCACAGAACTTGACCGATCGATCAACAAAGAAAAACTGATTTTGACTCATCGGTCGAGTTTTCCAAAATAAACTCGTCTGATAGTTTGAAAATTGACTTTGTCACTTAGTGGATCGGTCGAGTTATCTATATTGAAACTCGACCAAATGTACTGTACCGAAAACATAGAAAAGTGATTACAACTGTTGGATAGTTGTTTTGAGAAAGAATAGATCTGTTGTAACTTGAAAAATGACTATATTTTTTCCTTAAGTGATCCCACACTCAAGGGAACACCCCCAGCTATAAATAGGACACCTTGGAGTTCATTCCAAGTTTGCTCATTCATGTATTCTAAGTCCTTGCTATATTTGAGTGTGTTGCAACTCCTTGAGCCCCTTTCTCTCTCTCATTTACAAAGCATTTCATGATTATGAGTGAATTATGCCAGTTGTAAGAGAGATACCTTCATGTGCTTGTAAAGCTCTCATTCCATTCCATCTTCCCTACCCCCTTTCTCAAAGAAGAAAAGGTTGAAGCAAGCTATTCCGACTGAAGGTGAAGTTTTTGTTGTTCTTCTTCAATATTGAAGAAGAGGTAAAGATCTTCTCTAGGTGAAGGAGAAGGGCAAGGCCAAGATTCAAGAAGAGTGGGCAAATTCCTTAGGCCAAAAACTTGATGCAAGTGTGGGTAAGTCCTTCTTGAAGGATGAAGACATCTTAATCAAGTGGGTAAGTCCCTGTGTAGGTGGAAGACTCTTGTATTGAATAGGTAAGTCCTTGGATGTATGGTGGTCTCCTTGTATCTCTTATGAATGAATATAAGTATACACGAATTACAAAGTCCTAGAGGCTGACCTCTCTAGGTAGTGGATTGACTCTCTCCTAGTTTGGAGAGTGGAACCACTCCAAACCACCTTATCCAAGTGTATGTTTCAATTTCTCTCATCCTTGCTATGCTTACTTAGTTAGGACTTCAAAATACTCTTAAGCTATTGGTTTTTATTGATATAATTTGAAGGTCTAACTTATCTTGTGAGAATTTTGAAGCTCTATTCACCCCCCTCTAGAGCCCTAGATCCAACAGGTTGCACTCAAATTCCATATTAGCAACATTATCTTGTGATATAATTTGAAGGTCTAATGAATTTGGTTTAAGTGTTTGTAATTCTACTCACCCCCCCTAGAGCCCATTGATCCTACATGCATCACATAACAAAATCACCCCCAAAGACCTAAATCCAACAATATCAAATGTGAGACAATAAATTATATTGAATGGACATCGGGTCACTCCCCCTGACTCCTAGATCTTTCGTAGCCATCCATGACACAAACAACTCCCACCCCGATCCTGAAGTTCCATCCAACACATAAGAAAAATCACCCACACACGGGAATCAAGACTCCTTCTGGGTTCCCTAGGTCCCTAAAAACTCATTCATCTACAACTGAGCTTCAGAGGTCAAGGACACCCCTATCGCAATCCCTGTCATGAGGGACAAGTTGAAATAAAGTAATACAACTCGTTTCGTGGCATGGAAACCACAAAGAGGTAGAAAACAAGAACAAAACATGATGTGTCTTCACTATTACTCACTGGATGTGGTTTGAGACAAAACAAACTGAAAAATTGCACCTTCCAGGCTCAACTTTTGCTGCTACCTCTAGTGGGATAGTTGTAGTTTGTTGACCTGATACATGGGCATGACTCACCATCAACTAACGTACCGAAAGAAAGAGAAATGGGTCATGATGCTCATTATGACCTTAATTTGAAGTAGGGTGATGCAGTTAAATTGCTGAGCTGATGCTGAAAATGGAGATGGGAACGATGGCATTGACTCCAGGCACCTAGCCCACAATTGACCAAACCAAGGCACTTTTTGGTGGAAGGCAAAGCTCCTAGGATTTCTTACTGGCACTGCGAGGATGAGGACTATGTCTACAAATAGACACTGAGAAGATGATATGTGGTGTTTTTGAGTTTTGTCGAGAGGGGGGTTAGGGTTGCATCTGGGTATATATAGGTTCACAACGACGTCAGGAAGCCATTGGGAATCTTATCCCAGTCTGATCTGTATAACAAAATGAGAAAACTGCAAGAACTTTGGAATCATTGAGGACTCAGAGAGTCTAGATATTGAAGACAACCTCTGGATGGTGTTGATCATGCACACACTCCCAATATCACATTTAACAGCCAAGAAAGAAGCCCATTGTGCACCTCTTAGAGGTAAAGAGAAAATACATTCTGATTAACATTCCTTTCAAACACATCATTTTCCCTATTTTAATTACCTTAGCAAACAACCTCAGAAACATATCAAAATTTAGCGACATCTTCCTAGTCTGGTGTGGATAATTACCATGGACTTAGATTTTCAACTTACTCAACGGAAACCCCTAGATGAATTAGTTAGGTTTAAACTTCCATAGTCCCTAACTAGAAATAAGAATATCATTATCTTGTCATAATTGGCCATGGATCTTACCTTATCACTAACTCAAATCAAAATTTTGTTTCATAATTTATTACACCCCCATGAGACATAAAATAATACATTAATGATTCTTATCTAATAAAGGATGAAACAAATAATCAGATCTAAGAAAATTTAGGATGTGGCAGACTCAGTCTTGGTGATTTAAGTGATAATATATTAGACAAATAATAAAAACAAAGCAAATTGGACCTAAATACATGTAAAATAGATAATATCGATGCACAAAGAAAATTTTAGGTAATTTTAGCAAAAAAAAATCATAAAATACATAAATATGAGACGAATCATTCTTAGAATATGCCTAAATAAGTCTTAATTTTGATAGAGAAATCATGTGTATTAAAATTCCTTAATTTTGAATGTTGATTGTGATCGAACAACACTATTTTGATTTGGTTGAAATTGTCAAAATAGAGAGACATATATGAACTAAATCATTCTAATGTCTTTGACTTAATGCTCTTCAGCAATAGAGCAAATAACTACTATACAAGTGACGAATTACGAAAAGTAAAATGCTCCGATCGCTTAACACATAAATAAGCCGATCATATTACAGAAACTCTAACTTGTACTCAGTGTGTTATAAGATCTCTCTATCTACACTTCTCTTTTTTATAATTTTTTGTCAAGGATGCAATTCCCTGAATATGATTAAAAGAGAGAAATAAATCGTAGTGAATGGACGGAATAGATAGCTTAAAAATAATAATCACACTTAATTGAAGTCATTAATGCAAGAGAACAAAAACGATCTAACTATATGGGTGGTTGAAGAGTTTTCTGTTTGCGCGCGTCGTCGTTAGAAAGTCATTCTGAGCACTAGTTTAGGTAAGTCTAGAAGGCTTGTAAGTCACATATTTTGAGTAGAATATGTAGTTGGAACGCTTAGAAGGAAAAAAAAATATAATAATTAAAGGCTCTCTTCTGAAAAAAATGGACCTCTCCTCGACAAATATAAAATCTATCAAAAGGAAGAAGTCATGTGAATGGTCATGGTGCGAATTGATGACACTATATCCGTGTGCTTTTTTCGTTGCTGCACGATTACGATTACAGTATCGATTAGATTACGAACAGGATTGAATAGAATATATCATATATCCTAGTTCTGCATTCGCCAATTTCCATGAAGACGTAATTAGGGAGGTGGATCCAAACTGGTCCTTTGGCGATCAAGACTTTCCAGAGCCCTGTAGCAGCGATGGGCGTCAAAATCAAAATCTGCGGGTGTGGGGGATTGTCTGAGCCCTGTAGCAGCGTGGGCGTCAAAATCTGCGGCTGTGGGGAGGGATTGTCTGAACAATAAGGAGAGAATCCGAATGTCTTATATGGATATTGCTTGGCTGGGATATATGTCTGGATTTGTATAGAGAGCTAGTGAGTAGTACTTTTCTTTGTCTTTCTAGTGAGTGAGTAGTATTATTACGCCTACATGAGGGTCATAGAAGTGGTGCCTGCCAGGCTGCCACTTGATTGGACGAATAGAGTAGGCATAATCCAAATAAATGACGGGTTTCGGTGGGTTCATTGGACGCGTTATAATAAGTAAAAAAGAAAAAGTTAATTTGGCGCGTTTTAGTCAAATTTAAACATACTGCAGAACATTTCTTAGAATAGGACACAGTCTACACATTTGTTTTTGCGGAAAAATCATACAGTTTTATCTATAGTAGGATAGAAAAAGTCAGAAGAAGAATAAGATGTTGAATATCCTCACCGCGTTCTACAGATTGAAAACAGTACTCAATGTGAGATGTTTTTCAGATTTTAATAAACCTTTTTTGGCCGTAAATCTGTGTAGATTACACTTTGTAGTATGGACAGAACAAGGAGTGTTTTACTTCTCCAGAAATAATAGACAAGTACCAAATTGGAATTATTATTTTGCTTCTCACAGATTAAACACGCGTGGATGACATCCGGCGGCAACCAGCAGTTACACGGTCCTGGATTCTGATGCACTGCAATTAATTAACAAACACTTGCAGTCGGGAATTCGGGATTGGGTGAGCGCGCGGTGGCCGGTGGGCTTAATTACACAAGATTAATCAAACGGTGTTACGATCAAATGCGGCCACACAGTCAAAACACATGACTTAAAGTTGTTAAAAAAGGTACAATGATGTCGTGACATGACACAATAAAATCAAGACATGTACTAGATGGACAATGGAACTCTACTCATTTCCACCACCTATAACATCAAATATGTGGTCGAAATGAGTGGGGTTATGTGTTCCAAAATGAGTCTAGACTCTAAAATCAATGAGGTGTGAGTGTTTTATTTCAGAAGAGCTCGCACTTGTTGCACAGATCATCTTGATACAGTGACCCGGTAGCTCTGCTGCTGCCGCATTGGTCCATCGGCGGAAGCATATTTGACCAAGCCGGGGTACCCTTAAAGGCGGCAGGCACATCATTGACGTCTTCCGAGTATAGGGCGTTGAATAAGGCCTCCACGTCGACGTCGTCCTCCTCTGGTTCCCATGGCCAGAAGACGGAGTCGACGAGGAAGTCGTCGTCGGACGCCACGGCGACGCCCGTCATGGTGCTCGAGCATGAAGGCGACGAGGCGCCGGATGAAGTGGAAGCGGGAGGGTCGGCAGTCGTAGCTGGCGGGAGGACGACATAATCACATTGGTGGTCGAGTAGCATCTCTTCGGGCCGCACAAGTGGCACCTCGTCGACGCAGAAGTTTGGAACCATGACCGGCTGTTGGCTGCTGCTGCCGGGACACACCCAGTTGCTGTCGTCGTCCGGCGTAGTTCCCGTCGGAGCCTCAGTAAGAGGCAGAGGAGGAAGAGGGTTGGGAACAGTATTCTGCGCACTGATAGTGGATTGGACGGCCACCATGTCTAATTGCCCCTGTCGCTGTCGCGAATCTTGGCACCGTGTCGTGCCCACAATGATCTCTCCCTCCACGTCCGCAGCCATAGTGGGCGTCAGTGGCGGCCGTTGATGAGACGGCTGTAGAAGTGCGGGTGGTCCACCGCCACTAACGGCTTCCTGCTCCTCCTGCTGTTCAGCAATACCAGTGGGGAGGTGATCTTCAGCCAGCGGCTGCTGTTGTTCCATCTGGCTACCGTTTCTTACCGCTGCCGCCGTAGTAGTCGACGCCTCTGCAATAGGCTTGTGGGTTGTGGGGTCGATCCCCATCTTCCTTAGCTTCTTCTTGATGTGTGTGTTCCAGTGGTTCTTGATCTCGTTGTCCGTCCTGCCAGGGAGCTGAGCGGCAATCTTGGACCACCTGTGAAACAAAAAAGCACGCCGACCCCATCAGTTGAGTTGGCTGAGCGCAAGCTAGTGGGTTCCAACCAATATTATTGAGACTATATGAATTACCTGTTGCCTAGCTTGGCATGGAGGTCGATGACGAGTTTTTCCTCGGAGTCGGACAGGAGTCCCCTCTTGAGGTCTGGCCTCAGGTAGTTGGTCCATCTCAGTCTGCAGCTCTTCCCACACCGCAGCAATCCTATGGGTCAGTGGATCACAGATGTAGATTAGCAAAATAAGGTAGATTGCTTTAAATGATGAAGCTATCCAAGATACATAAACAAGTCTTTGTACCTGCAAGTTTGGGCACCGCCCTCCAGCAGCATTGTCCATTAGTGAGTATGAAGTTGATGAGCATCTTGTCTTCATCAGCAGTCCACGGCCCTCTCTTCAACCCAACCTTGTCGCAGCACGGCTGCCTGCCCATGGTATCACAATGTTTGTTTGTTGTTGTGGTAATACTAGGAGGTGCTGGACAGAGCCCGCAGCATGCAAGTGTGCAGAACTGGCTTGCTTTGCCCGTCCGCCCCATCTCAACACCCGCCACCAACCTTTATATATATAGACCCTTCAGGGAAACAGGAGTGATGGTAGAACCGATAAGGTCGATCGTGTTGATTATTATATGCTTTCCTTTGCCTTTTCTTACTCCTCTCCCCCTCCCATTTCTAATCGACCAACCAATCAACGAAAGGGGAAAGGTGATCTGCATACGTGTTAGGGGATCGGTTGTGCCAAGGTAGCTCCTAGGCTAGGTAATGGTTTAGTGCCGTAGTGGAGTGGGTCCACACATGCGTGCGCGTCAGGTGGGCCACACCACTACTGCTTTAAGTGCTAAAGGAAAAGGTGGGGGCCGACAGCCCTGCTAGCCAGCCAGTTTGCTAGAAACATCTTTTTTGAAAGAACTAGACTCATCTAATCCACTAGTGAGGCTTTACTCTTGGTTGTGCCCATATAATGAATACATCACATCCCACTAAGTCATTCAAACGCCTCTTGGTTTTTTTTTTCCCTTTCTTGGAAGGTGGGTCATCAGTAGCCTAGTTTCGAGGAGGCTCTATCATACTCAAAAATAAAAATTGTAGCATATATGAGATTTTACAAACAATCCATGGTTGAGTGGGCTTGCATTAAATGGTGAAAAGCTGGATGTTCAGTAGGCAATACAATTTGGAATTTCATATACTATCAGACTAGGTCTAGCTTTTTTCTGTAAACAATATGACATGCCAATTAATGTTAAATTGTTGTATTACATCATATTTTCTCGGATATGGATTGAATAATTTTTTCGACCATGATATCGTAGGAGATTATAGAAAAATACCATAAATAAAATCTAAAAATTCTATTAAATAAAACCCAAATCAAAATGTAATTTTCATAATTTTCATCACTATATTTTCATGTTTAAAAATATATCAAAATATCACATTTCATAAGCAATGCCACTACACGAGAGATGCATCATTCCATTTGAGAATAGTAGGTCTCCAATCAGAGAAGCATTGTTCTTAAATTATTATTTTAATGATACTATCTAAATATTTTTTTACATTCAACTAATCTCAACAAATCTGATAATAATTAGATATATACATATATTATAATTCATCAAGATACAATGTCACTACTAAAATATATTACTTTACTTATAAATATATAAATATAATGTGTAAAATTATTAGAAAAATATATTACTTTATATATAAATATAAATATAATGTATCACTACTAAATAAATATAAATATAAATATATTACTTTATTTATAAATATAATGGGAACAGTGCGCTACGATCAGAGAAGCATTGTTCTTAAATTATTATTTTAATGATACTATCTAAATATTTTTTTTAACATTCAACTAATGTCAATAAATCTCATAATAATTAGATATATACATATATTATAATTCATCAATATACAATGCCACTACTAAAATATATTACTTTATTATCAAAATAGTATTTATAAATATAAATATAATATGTACAATTATTAGATACAAAAATTGAAATAAAAACTTCAATGTAAATATCAAACTGATATAATGAAATGCACATTATATAAAATATGATAAACGAGATAATATTGAAATAATACTATGCATAGAATTAACATAAGTATATAGTATAAAAGGACAATTGTAATAAAAAAATAACGAAATTGCATGGTACACAATAATTTCACTAGATATTAAAAATTATGTATTGTCATAGATTATATTATTTTTCAATGTACAATAGTTATGTAAAGTTAATATAATTAATACAAAAACATAATATAAAATATAAATATTAACTCAACACATACATAATATAAAATAATGAAGATTATATTGAAAGATTACAACACATAGAAATAACATAATCGTGTTGTATAAAAGATAATAACATTATATAATACATAATAATTTTATTAGCATCAAAATGCTCATTGTCTTGTATTATATTTTTCAATTTGTAATACACTATTTTCTATGTGTAGTATCAAAATTATTGTTTATCTTATAATTGCATTTATTATCTTTGTTATTGTTACCCTTTTATGCATAATTTTGTTGTAATGACCACATTTGTGCTTAATTGGTAAACTAGGGTTTACTTGAATGATTACATGCTTGATTAGATTGAACATCGTTTAGACTTGATCAATGATAGTAGATCAATTGTGATGTTTCAAACCTAAAAAGAAACTCTAACTATGATTTTAGTTTGAAGAATTAGGGTTTCAGAAATGTAAACCCTAATCGGCAAAAAATAGGGTTTTGATAGTACATGAATATGGAATTTGATTAGGATAGCAGCGTGGTAAATTATTTTTCATATTTTCTACAAATTTTATATTTAATTGAATTTTGGATATAATATGGATAACTCAATCATGCATATTGGAGAAAAATTTCATAATATTTGAGTGTTCTTTGAATGTGGTTCTTGGTCAAACTATACTTCGACCAAAATGCTGTCAGAGTACTTTTTAGTAGTGTAGTATTTTATTTTTAGTTATTCATTGGTGAATCCAAATGATCTGAAATTTTAATTGGAGATCTGAAACTCAATCATAACAATATGTAAAATTTTCATAATTTTTAGATACGTTTAGATCTTATTAGTAGACGAATTACAGTAATATTTTTATAACAGAAAATTCAGCTGAAAGAAAGTATAGTGAGGGGTCAATGTGCAATTGACCCAAGTAGCTCAATTGCTCTATATGGTCAACCTAACACAAAGGAGCTCTCATAATTTGTGATTCAATCTAGAGAAACAAAATCCTAGAGAGAGAGAGAGTTAGGGTTTGAGAGGAGAAAGTGATGGAGATGCTGACCTAGGGTTTTGCGGTCTGAGGAATGATGAAATCATGTAAGTTTAGCTTCTTTGCACAAACTTTAATGGTGAATATTCTCTCACATGTCAAGATTCCATCCCTCCTCTGATTTGATCTGAAATGGTGTCAAAACTTCCCCTTTTCTCACTCTTTCTTCATAATCTCTCATTTTAGGGTTTCTTAGTTGAAAGGAAGAAGAATCAGGTGAATTGCTAGGGATTTGATATGAGATTGAGATTTTTAGAGATCAGCTGCGTTTTTAAGGTGTTTTCACACCTTAGGGTGAGTGAGAACTTCCTTTAAATAGTATATTGCATGAAAATTGGTTAAATCATCCATAATCTTTAATTTCTTAGTATGCGACTACAAACCCTGAATTGTGTGTCTGATCTAAGTTGTTGCAAAATGATATGAAACAGATTCTTCCTCTGTTTAGATGAATTTTATATGATAAAATCATATTAGAAATGTATACAATACATCCTAATGAGAATTCTCTAAGTATTCACAGAGGTTATAAGAGTAAACTAAAATATATGGAATTTGTCTATGACTGAAATTGCTGTATAATTAAATAGAGAAATTTGTTTATCTAGATTCCCTTGGTTATGAATGATTTTTCATCTAAATTCGTAGTACATATATGTCAGATACTATCTTGGATTTCATTAAGGTGAATAGTGTTTGTTAGATATCTCAGTAAAGAGGGTGAAACCCTAGATGCGAGGAAAGTTGGATATTTGTGAATAGATATCGTGAAATCCATTTGAATGAATTTTCTTGACATGATAGACTTCATTTATTCAATTTTATTATTGATGCATATTATCTCAGTGAATGGCATGGAAACCCAAATTCATCTCAGTTTTAAGGTTTCATACATATATTGATTTTATATGATTTGTTGATAGTAGTCTTTATTTAGTGAATGTTTATGTCACATGAAATCCTTATGAGAGCCATGTAATAAGTGAATGGGGTAAATGAAACCCTAAGGATAGGGTGTTCAATGAATCAAGTATTTTGATATCAATGTTCTCAGTATGAGATGTGGTGATGTTTAACAGTTCAGTTGTGGTAAATGTTATCAGATGGTCTATGAAATGAATGGTTTATAGAGCTAAACTAAGATATGTAATGTGATGCACAACTCAAGATTTGGGTTGAGGTGCACATTTTACAAGAAAGTACAAATAATTTACAGGTGCAATGACAATTACTCATATGTCAAGTAATTAACTCTTATCAGTGTATTAAGAAATTCAATTGCATGATTCTAGTGTATAAAGTATCAAGTGGACTTGTATTCTGTTATTTAAGAATTTTAGTCTGCCTGTAAGTATAAAATGTTAATTTCTCAGTATATTACAATGTTTTGAGTATATTTCTTTGCCAAGTTTAGAATGATATACATGTTGTGTTATAAACTTCAAATAAATAGACACGGTACCATAGAGATACCAGAGTCAAGTATAAGTAAGGGAAAAGATACAATATAGTAAGAGCTTTCTAATAATAATAAAATAATAGACTTAAGAGCCCTGAACACCGTAGATTATCTTTGAGAGGTCTGCGCCTTAGGAATGAAATGACCTAACCCTGGAAGTATCCAGTATACGGGGGTCGGAATGTACTAACAGGTGGTACGTGGGATGAAGTCGTAGTGGAAGTCTTCTTACTATACAACATGTAGTGTCCAACATCAACCAGAGGTCATGGTGGTAATAGAGTATAGAAAAGCCAATAGGTGGCTTGACTCTCCGCCTATGTGTTCAGGTTAGAGAAGGAGTCTAGTTTTTACGGCATAATAGGTGTGCCGAGGCCAGAGAGCCATTTTCCTATTGTAGACCCGTGACGTAGTCAGACTTAGCATTCCCGGGTGTGTCAGCTAAGTCTTGTATGGTGAGATCGTAGTTTGCTATGAGTCTTCATACATAGAGTACAGTGCATATGATCAGGGCATAAGTTAAATATGATCATATAGGTTTAAAGAGTTTCTTATAAGTAAGAAAGGCTAAGAAAGATTCGAGTACAGTTTCCCAACAACTATTCTTTGTATATTTCTGAATTATTAGTTCTCTTTGAAATTTATCAAGCATGCTCATATATTGATTTTCTCTTGTTGATATCTAGAGTATCCTGCCATATTTATATTTGTCAATGATCAATCTCTTTAAAGCTTACTGCTGTTATAATTGATATCAGTTGCTCAAAAGTATATATGTAATTATATCAATGCTTTAGACTGTTTCTTTGAAGTACTCATTCACTGAGCGAGTAGGCTCACCCCTCTACTCACAATTTTTAGGGAAACCAAGTGGACTTGAAGATATCATTGCATCAGAGTAGATCTACCATAAGAGTTAAGACTGAGTATAGTTAAGTTCAGTCGGTCCCTGTCACTCTAGGTCCTTGTATATAGATGTGAGAGAGTTGTAAATAATGTTTGTATCTTCATTTCCTTAATAAGAGAGAATGCATTTGATTATCATGTCGTATGTATATGGAAGTGTGAGAAACAAAATGAATGTATGGATGTGTATCATTAATGTTGAGATCATATTAGAGTAATATTAAGATTTAATTCTCTTGTAAAGTTTGTTTATGTGATTCAATGTGAGAAAATAAAGAGTTTGAAAAAGAAGAAGAAGTTAAGGGTGATCTTTGTATTACGTTAAATCCTCAATTTATGCCCCAATCTCATGATTAATGGTAATTGTGAGATCAGGGTGTAACATTTGTTGTGTATCTTGTACTTTAACATTATCTCTGGTTTTTAGTTAAAGTATTGTACATTTTTTTTTACTATTATTACACATTTCATACACATTAATTTGATACTTATACTTTTACTTAATATTGTTAGTATTATGTCTATAATTTAATATACTATTATTTACAATTATAAATATTATGTATTAGTGAAATATTAAATTATGTTATCGTTCTTCTATTTTTATGTATTGTAATTATTATATTGTTCTAATTATTATTATACAGATATTATGATAAAAAAAAGTTACTACAATACATATCCACTAGAGACACGTTGTCTTCTTGTATAGCAACATATCTCTACCCGGGGCACATTGATCTATGTCATACTGCCACATTCAGATCGGGGATGCATTGCTCTCAAAGAGAGACAATGCATCTCCTATGGGAACTCTTAGCCTCTTAAATGTGACATTTTAAATAATGTATTTTAAAACATGATAAAATGGTTATTAAAATCATAAAAATGTCATTTCAAAATCTCGGCAGCATACATGGAGATATGAAATATATAAAAAGGAAGAAAGAAGTCATCAAGCTGGACAGCTAGGTAGCAGTAGGCGCAACTAGAATGGACAAGTCTAGAATATGTTAGGAAATTTTTTAGCTTTCATCAAAAGTGAGTGGGGTTTTCATAAAAAATAAACCCAAATAAGAAATGCACCCACATGTAAAATTCAAACGTCTGCTTCCTAGTTCTTGCAATCATGTAAATTTGATTGAAGGTATTGTACTTTTTTTACGCAATATTGTCAAATGCTACATTTTCAATGTGTACAAAATGTGGTTGTTAGTATTGTAATCTTGTACAATGTGGTTGTTAATATTGTGCTTCTTGTGTGAAATTTATACAAGCGCTACATTCTGAATGTATACAAAATATAATCTCGTATAGATGCTTATATTGTACGTTTCGTACTATAAGTCTAAATGTAATGTCAAATAATTTTAATAGTGTATGTCTCAAACTAAGGTATTATATGTGGTTTATGGAGGTATTGTATATCGTAAATATTATACTTCTTGTACAATGTTTCTGTTAGTAATGTGTGAAATTTATACAAGCGTTACATTCTAATTGTATACAAAATGTAATCTCGTATAGATGCTCATATTGTGCGTTTCGTACTGTACGTCAAAATGTAATATCAAATAATTTTAATATTGTATGTCTCAAATTGAGGTATTGTATGTGGTTTATGGAGGTATTGTATGTAGTTAGTATTATATATCTTGTACAATATTTTTATTAGTAATGTGTGAAATTTATACAAGCACTACATTCTAAATGTATACAAAATATAATCTCGTATAGATGCTCATATTGTGCATTTCATACTGTACGTCTAAATGTAATGTCAAATAATTTTAATATTGTATGTCTCAAACTGAGGTATTGTCTGTGGTTTATGGAGGTATTGTGTGTGGTTAGTATTATACTTCATGTACAATGTTTCTGTTAGTAATGTACTTCTTCTAAGTAATTTTGACAAATGATGTTATTGTTGTATGTCTCTATCTTATACTATATGTATTAAAGATAGAAATATCTGACGGGTCAGTAGTAACAAGATTTGAAAAATACATGTAATCTATTGTTGTTATTACTATACGTATTTTACTATACATATTGTCCTATAAGTAAAATTTGAGTTAAAAATTATAATGATTATACATGAGCAAATATGCATAATGAAATGTTGTGTTAAATTATGTATATATGATTAAAATGTGAAAGTTATACTGTTATGTATATATAACAACATTCGATGCAATATATGAAAATAAGTTACAATAAAAAGTATCAATAAATATGTGTACAATACGTACATTTTTTGTGTATGAATCTGGATTGGAGAGAAATCAGAAGGAAACAGTTTTTTTTGAAAAAATAGAGGGAACTAGAAATGAACGAAAAATTGAATTTAAATATTTTTCATAATTTTGGGTGATGGAATTAGACATTACAAGTAAAATCTATGAGGAAGTGGATACAATAATTGTACTTTGCATGGACAATGATACATAAAAAATAGTCATAGGTGGGATATCTCTAGGATGCATTAAATCTCATTTTTTCCCATACTCCGGGTAAGCTAGTAGGTTGGTAAGAGACTTTTCTACAAGTCACAAAAACCTTTTCTATAGAACCCCTATCACATCCTCAATTTTATAGGTACATATTTTCAATGCTTACATAATCTCACACTTTATTTTATCAGAATGCCTCATTCTCTATAAATCCCTTTTGAGGGTATACCAAGTGATGAAATGAACTTTAAGTCAAAGAGAATGACAGGATAAGCTTCAAGGCCAACTTTGCCAATATAATGATATTCCTATATTTAGTTAGGAATTATGGAAGTTTATGTCTAAATAATTTATTTAGGACTTTATTTAGCATATATGGGGAATCTGAACCGGTAGTGCCAATGTACACAAAATTATAAGCTTATGGTCAAAATTTGACCTAATTTAGATACCCCTAGATAGCCTAACTTTGAGCAAAGAAAGGGCTACTATTGTTTTGCCCCATTTATGATTTAATTAGATGTGAGTATAATAAACTGTCACACACCCTTTTATTCCTAGATCTGCTCCCAGCCGCTAGATGGGCATCCGAGGGACACACCCTCATCTCCCTCCTCGCGAGTGTGAGATTCCAGGAGGAACAATAACCATGATGGTCGAGACTCTCTTGTCCTCTAACCTCCTTGCAAATCCAGTAGGTGTCCATGGAATCTAGGAGTCTTATTGGAATCAGGAGGAAATTTCAAGCTTATAAGTACCTACTATGAAACGCTAATCATCCTGCAATGGAAAAGCCCAATCAGCGATGATCACCGTTCTTAACTAGCTAGGTTTTCACAGTCGACTCCCCAGGCAACTAGGACCCGATGCGCCTCCTCCTAGATACTCAGAAAGCCTCACCATGTCGCTGGAGATTTGTTTTCACACCCAATTTTATTTAAAGTTTCCCCAAGATGTCGTCACAGATCTAGTCTTCATTATCGGCAAAGGAATCAGGGATTGCTAAGCTCCGATGACCCTACTTCAATTTAGGGCAAGGTGAGTTTCTTTGAATCCTAAACATTCATTCTGGATCACTAGTTGGTTGCGAGATGCGCCCAGGTGATGGGTTGATGAACCAGACCTCCTCTCTAGTGAATGGAGGACCATAACACCCTCTCTGAGTTGATTGCCACCCATTTTCTACTCAGTTTGTCTTCGAAACGTTTTGGTATAACTTCTTATGGTTTTGGTTCTGATAGTTCTCTGGTTTAGTAGTTGTTTCCAGTTGAGCATTGTTTCTATGTTCTGGCCGTGGTGGCAACTCCATGTCCATTCGAGCTCGCACCTCCGTTGAGTTTTGGTTTTCTGGTTTCATGGATTGAAGACATTAGCCAGGCGTGAAAAATGGTTTTGGGTTTTTCATGACAGGTTGGCTTGCAACCTTCAGTCATGGCAGCAAGGGAAAGTTGTTGCCACTGAGCATCGGTTCACTCCTATCCATGTTTCCTTAGGTCCGACAAGGGGAAAGGATCTGAGGATGCCTCCATTTTGAGCCCCTCATGGTTGGTCATGGACGGAAGGGGTGTTGTTGAGTGCCATGGCTTCAGTTCCTAGAGGAACAAGAAGCTTAGATGTTGAGATGAAGTGAAAAGAAGGATGTATTCTAATTTCTCTGTGTCACGATGATTAAAGTTGGACTTAGGTCACAGGAGGAGTTTGGATATGCTTAAGATATGTTTTGGTTTACAAAGATGCCCCCTATAACGCCTATGATTCATGACTTTATCAAAGGGTCATTTGGTATTTTCAATTTTTAATTATTCGAATCTCAGACTAAAATAAGTGGATTTATTTGAACCCTGATTGGTTGATACACGATAATTAATATATTTTAATTGGTACGTCCTATGGGGTCAAGTAATATATGATTTTTGATCTATTTTTCAAGATATAGTAATTAGCACTTTCAGTGTGTTTGGTATGTTTATGGTCATGTTCACTTTCAGTGTGTTCAGAAGATGTGTTCAGAAGACTGTTCACTTTCAATGTGTTTGGTATGTTTGTGTTCCTGATCACTTTCAGTGTGTTTGATATGTTTATGGTTCACTGAGTAGGTGTCCTAAAAGAATGTATAATCAAGTTAAGAGTACATCCTTAAGCCATAATTGATGTTTATGAAATTTATGTTGAGTTATCTTCATATATTAATATTAAACCCAACCCTTTACAATTGGTTTGTTGAATGTATGGTCGTGGGTGTGATGTCCACATGGAGGAGCAAGTTTAAAGGATAAATCTATCTGACCTGCAAGGACTAGCTCAAGCATCTATGTACGAGTTCAAGACATGGTGGGGTGCCATCTATAAGATCCAAGGAGGTTAACGAGTTTACCAGTTCTATCATGTTTAATGGTCCTTGTTGTAAGTCTTGAAAATAATATGTATGAGAATCCATGTATCTATATGTTGTTGTGTAAAGTTCTTTTTATTATTACAATGAATGATATATACTATTTGTGATGTTCCCCGAGTGATCTTTATGGTCCATGCTTCCAAGAAATTGTTTTATAGATTGTACTTGGGAGATGTTACAACCCCATTCCCTAACTCACCAAAAGACCTGACCCCACCTCCATCCACTCACTTGCTGTGTAAAAAGTTATTTTTATTATTACAATTAATGATATATACTGTTTGTGATGTTCCCCGAGTGATCTTTATGGTCCATGTTTCCATGAAGTTATTTTATAAATTACACTTGGGAGATGTTACAACCTCATTCCTTAACTCGCCAAAAGACCCGACCCCACCTCCATCCACTGCATGCCATTCGAGAAGAGGCATCATAGACACAGTGGGCCTGCCGGCCTGCCTAGCCAAGACACCAACGCAGAAGTGAAAACGAAGCTACCAACCAGGGCTTTGGGTGGGTGTTCCCATGCATGAAAACAACATGCACACACCCTTCTTACTAGTTATACTATAGCGTAAGCACACAAGCAATGCAATTATTGACTCTACGTACAACGTACGGGAGCTAGCCTTTCCTTCGCCTTCTTCAAGTACTGTACATTCATTTAAGAAGAAGGGAAATAAGAGCTTCTCTCCCACTTCACGCCGTGTACCTCTCAGCAATGAGCTGCAACCCACCCGATCGCTGACTCCTGAGCCCTCGGCTCTCTCTATCACTCAACTGTCAATTTCAAGTTTTCAACACCTCTCCTGTCTCTAGTAACTAGTCCAATGTTTGTGGCCACACGCACATTTGAATACGTTATACGTGGCCAATCTATTGTTTGCCCACTACCCAAGTGGTGGGGATTTAATTTGACGAGTTCCCAGGTAATAGTGCCGTTCATGTCCGCGTCCCAGGCACCGCTGAGGTTTTCATCACCTTCCCGCCGCCTTTATTTCTCGTTGACAGCCAAGTCCGCGTGTAGAAAAACCAACAAGGATCAATCAAAATTTTCTTGTTAGTTTGAACGTAGAATAATATACACAGCCTTTGTTTTCGTTTGACCGTAGAATACAGAACGACGCAAGTGTTCCGGATACTTGTCAAAATATGGGCACGTTTGGTTAATTGCATTTTGCCGTATTGAATTGTATTTTGGACTCTACTTCTATAAATTTTATGTTTGGTTTACGGGATTGGAGAAATGAGGTTAATCGATTTTCAGACAGAATATGAATCCCACATTTTGATCTCCATCAAAATTGTCCTAGACGTCAAAATTCATCATGGACAAGCCAACAAACACGAAAAAAATAAATCTCACACTTACAAAATCCAACAAACCAAACATAAAAATTTACGTTGCGGGATTTTGAGAATGCGGCATTTCAGCAATACAAGATGGACATAATACAGGATTTCACTAAATCCTGCTAACCAAACGTGGGAACGTTTAGTTACCTGTAAGTAGGAGGATTGGATTGAATTTTATGCTCTAACAGGCTAAATATTAGGCTTAATTTACGGAATCTGCAAAATGCACATAATCCTGCACTTTCAATCTTGCTATGAATGTGGGAGGAGCGTTGTCCTTTCCAGAACAACTGGGCGCCGAGATCCAACAGGCTTCCCACGATCTCACGTTACTGTAGCGAACAGAAAAGGTTGTCCGTCCTCACCCGCCCTCTCGGCAGCGCTTGATAGGGATGAGCATCGGGCTGGGTCACCTCGGTTTTTGGCAAGTCCAGATCCATATCCATATTATTATGCGGGCCATGGGCCGGGTTTTGGCCCGAAAATTTTTAAGAAAGACGAGCTCGTACCCGGTCCGTATAAAAAATCTGGGTTTCGGGTCGGGCTCGGACCAGCCCGTCTAACAATAGGTTTCATCAAAATGACGTGTTTGATTTACAATCAATGTTGAATTTGTATATAAGTAGAAAAATATTTATTATAGATATATTTATTGAATTTTAGAATGTCGTTGTGTTACGAATGGTGGTGCTTTGCGTGAAGGTTGAACATAATATGAATGAGCAGACAAATTAATAATCCACAATGTTGTTGCTAGTTGTTGATTCGTATCGATGAGCTATTAGACTTGTTATTATAACCAACTATTAGTATAGGGGAAGTTGGCTGATTATATCAATCATTAGACGACGGATCCTATTATGGAAAAAAGAAGTTTTAAAACGATATACATATTTGTGTATTTATATTATATGATATAGATTATTTATGCGGGTCGGGTACTGGGTTTCGGGTCTGGGTTTATGGTGGCCCGAGCCTGACCCGGATAAGAAAATGGGCCTAAAATTCCGGCCCGGCCCGCCCATTTAGAATATCAGGGCCGGGTTTGGGTCGGGTTTGACGGACCGGATAGCGGGCTGGGTCGGGCCGGCCCTGTCCGATGCTCAACCCTAGCGCTTGATGACCAAACATAACGTGTCACGCTACTTGGATCTGGGAAACAGAAAAATCCTTGTACAGGGATAATCTAAATGCAACATTTTTTGAAATCTGACTATATACAACAAAGCAAACGTGCCTATAATGACAAACCAAAACAACAGAAAATTATTTAAATGGAAGAAGAAAAAATGATGTGATACTCAGTTGACTGCTGAGGAAATGCCCAAGGCTCCTGCAAGTGGACAGTTGAATAAATCGAGCATAAACAACCATATTGATATTATTCTTTCCTGGTTTTCCGGTTTCTACTTCTTAGGATTCAGCGTCTCTATGTAGTCATCAACCGGTCAAACATATCTCATAGGGAAACACAGCATATGTTGTACTCTTAATTGTGTGGAATGTCCCACCATTCCCGATGAAAATGGGTGGAACAAATAAAGATGGAAGTAAGCCCATCTACTTAAACTTCCAAACAAACACACAACTCTAAGTATCATATGTATTCCCAACTCCTATATCTATCGTGTCGTTCACAAATGGAAGGAATCATTCTTTGTTGGACCTTATATGAACACATAGGCATAATGAGAATGTATATAAATGGAATATGACCAGTGGCAGAGTTAAGATTTTAGATTGCACAAGTATAAGATAGCTATTTCTCATTGAGAACATAATGCTTGTTAATGTATAAAATGATGACTATATTTTAAAAACATTTAAATATGAATAAGAAAGACAATTGTGATCAAATTTTACAACATATATCATAGAGATCATGGTATAGGTCACATAGTCTGGAATCTTGCATAATAACCTGTGGTTTGGTTTTTTTTTTATATATCTGTTTCAACATTGGTCACCAAAAATCGATATGATATTTATCACCCAGCTGATTCCGCAAGAATGAATAGTAGTATTGAGAAGTGACAACTTAATCTAACGATGAATTCAATGAAATAAAAGTTAGAACAGAAAAGTATTATAACTTATCCGTGTGGAAACATGAAAAGTTAAGCGCACAAGAAACGATTTCAATTTAAAAAAAGTGGCAAAAACGGAACAAGAAAACCGAGTAGAAATCAATAAAAGAAAAGCAAGCACATAATCAAAGCAGCAAGGCAAATAAAAAAAGTTAATAACGATTCGCACAACATCCGGTTCTATGCAAAGAGCAAAAGACTAATCTTTTATTATCTGTCCGGCATGCGGCAGGCAAATCCGAAAAAAACGTTGCTGCGCTACCTCTCTGTCAGTCGGTTTCCAACACACACGGCACAGTATTGCTTCAAAAAAGTCTAATTATAGATGTCAATCGTTGTTTAGTCTACTTATATTTACTTAACAGTGTCGGAGATAAACAAGGCCACAACCTTATGTAAGAACTTATTTCTTAATTTGGACTGATTATAATATGCACCTGTAATCAGATTTTTCTGAAGCGTTACCGTGTCGTGTGTGGGGGAAACTGACTAACGAGAGGCAGCTTGCCAGTGACTTTCTCCAGTTTGCCTATCGCATGCCGGACAGATCGTAACAAATTGGTATTTTACTCCTCGCGTTGACACAGATGTTGTCCCGCTGCTTGATTCAGCAGTATTAACTTTCGTTATCTATCTCAATGCTTTGATTATGTGTTTGCTATTTTTATTACCGTGTTTGATTGGTTTTTACTCTGTTTATGAGTTCCGCTTCTGCCAATTCTTTTTTCTTTGAAGCTGGATTTACAACCGCAAGAAGATTTCACGCGGACTAGGATTTCGCATATGGACAGTTGCAACTACAATTTGTTTCTCTCAAAATCTGGGTGAGGCATGTTCCTCATAAGGCCTTATAGCTGACGGCATACTTAATTCTACTCCTAAGATTTTTTTTTTTAAATGGCTTTCTTACATCATACAGTGGCAGATAGAACAGCTCCGTCCAGTTAAAAGTTATAATGACAGCATATGCTAGGCGTGTTTATTTCCGCTTAGGGGTGTCAAAATTTTGATTCCGCAGATATACTACGTCTATACATATGCATAGATGCAGACCCACAATTGACCTAGGCCCAAATATTCTTGAGAAAAAGCTAAACATGCATATGGGTACATAAATACTTATATTTTTTAATGACAGGCGTTTTGCAAATTTTAATTATTATTACATATTATTAATATATCAAAGAATATAGTGATTCACGCCTTCATTTGTACATGAATTTCATAAATTTGTCATCCCGCAATCTGACTTGATTGAACAAATCGTCAAACCACCAACCAATGCAAATTAGTAGAATTCAAAGGGTGGCTTTATTTTTCATAGTAAGAGCGGGTCATGCTTAATGGTTCATATGTGTTTTGACAACCCTACTCAAAACTCCAGTCACGTCACATGACAATTACAGTATACCCACTTTATTTTTTGGAACTATATATATATATATATATATATATATATATATAGAGAGAGAGAGAGAGAGAGCGAGTCAGGCTAGAATACACTCGAATGTATAGATCACGCCGTACACCCCAATAGTGTTTGCCTATCTAGACTATATTTTTCCAAAATCTAATCCATTGATCTTCATTGTTACAATAATAATAGGTCACATACAAAATTTGAACTCATTTAGATGAGTGTAAGTCACTCATCCAAGGACAACAAAATCGACGCACAAAACTAATTTGAAATATATGATTTTTGCCTCCTTTAGATGCATGACCTATAAGTGTCCGAATGAGCTGAAATTTATTATATAGTATGTTCTTATGATAATTAAGAAGATCAACGGTTTAGATTTTTAAAAAAATTATTGCATCTTAAAAAATGACTGAGGTGTACGGTGCCTCCGGTACACTCGAGTGTATACTAGCCTGACTCATATAATATATATATATATATATATATATATATATATATATATATATATATATATATATATATATATATATATATAAAGAGTCAGGCTAAAATACACTCGAATGTATTCGGAGTAGAATACACTCGAGTAGTTTCATGATGCAATATTTTCTTTCAAAAATCAAATCTATTGATCTTCTTAAACATCTTGTGAATATCTCATACACAAAATTTGAGCATATTTGGACATTTATAGGTCATGTTATAAAGACCACAAAATTTATGCATTTCAAATTAGTTTCACGCGTTGATTTGTTTCCCTTGGATGAGTGATTTACACTCATCCAAATGGGCTCAAAATTTGTATGTAGTCTAGATATAGTATGACGGTGAAGATCAATGGTTTACATTTTACAAAAAATAGTCTTGATATGCAACCACACTTGAGTGTATTTGTGTGATATGTACACTCGAGTGTATTCTAACCTGACTATATATATATATATATATATATATATATATATATATATATATATATATATATATATATATATATATATATATATATATATATGTGTGTGTGTGTGTGTGTGTGTGTGTGTGTTCTTTAAGTTATTCATACTTTACACTAGTTTAAAAGTTTAAAAATCTATAAAACAACAAACTTATCATAAAATCTCTTCATAAATTGAAAATATGAAAAATGTATGGTGGATTTGTTGTTGTTGTAGTATTTTGTTAAAAGGTGGAATTTCGTCCAGTAGTAGTTTTTATAAATGTAAATATTTTCTTAAATCAAAATCAATTTTCTAATACTCATAATTTTTGTTTTGAATGATGCATGTAGGCCTTGTGTGTATTACTTAATTATGGTTGGACAAGTTCGTTTGGGTTTTGGTTGAGTCGTTCAGAAAAACCATATCATATTCAGATGATAGAAATATGACCCAATTACGTTTATTCCCATAAAGGGATGATTGATTGACATTATTGTATGTGAGAAAAAACAATTCATATAAAGAAATGAAATATAGATAACGCCATTCGACGGGTTTAGAATAATGAAACAAAATAAGGTGAGTTACAAAGGTTGTTAGTATCTTCAACACATAGTTCACCACAAAAAATTTAAATAGGATTTCCTAAAATATAAGATATATTTTATGATTTAAGGGAAATATCAAATATTTGGGTAGCAACTTTACTAGTTTATTTCAAATCAAAACAAGAGAAAATTATTTAAATAAAAAAGCAAGAATTTTTTTCTGAAGTGATTCTCGGTTGACTGCTGAGAAAATGCCCGGGGCTCCTGTAAGTGGATGGTTGAATAAATCGAGCAGAAAGCCAGAAACAACCATACTAATATTATTTTCCCTTGGTTTTCTGGTTTCTACTTCTTGGGATTCAGCGTTCTGTGTAGTCATCAACCGGTCAAACATGTCTCATAGGGAAACATAGCGTATGATGTTAATCGTGTGGAATGTCCACCATTCCCGATGAAAATGGATGAAACAAAGAAATATGAAGTAAGTCCATCTACTTACAAATCGAAACAAACACACAACTCTACGCATCACATGATTTCCCAACCCCTACATGTATCGTATACAATCCACCGGAATGAATCATTCCTTTTTGGGTCTTATATAAATACATAGGCAGAAACAATGAGAATACACATGAATCGGAGGTGAAAGATAATTCTTTTATCTTAAATATGAGGTGAAAGATAATACCACATCTCTATGTAATCATGCCTATATAATTCTACTCCTAAGATAAATCACATCAAGACTACATTTTCCATTCCAGAACCTATGATATATAACATATGGCACACGGAAGGGTGGAGTCCATTAGGGGTGAAAAGGAAGTACATTTTAAGTGAGTTTTTACCGAGCAAGCAATTTAAATGGCAATAGAAAATTCAGGAAAGCAATATTTGTTAGCCTCTCATCATATCTAGAGTGGTATGGCTACAGAAGCATAGATAGAAGGAAGATTTAAGAAGTGGATGCACGTTTTGTGTTGTTCCTTTGGATTAGTTTCTCGTGTTTTTCAATTGGGGGAGAGAGTTTCAGAGGTGATCAGTTACTTGCTTTTTTTTTAAACAAAGCACCCTCTATTTTCTTGATATCTTTAAAACAACTACCCAACTTTCATGAAACCCGGACATATACTTCTGCTATCATGATGCACCTTCTCAGAAAAGCTATCCAAAAGCTTGTATCGCTTTCCTTCATTCCATATATTTTGTACTATCTATTTTATATTCTTGTTATCTGCAGTCCGTTTGTTCGCCCACAACGACGTTCACATATCATCCCCATATCGGTACGATTACACGAGTCACATTTTCGTCAACCAAATCTGGCCAATCATTTTTTCACTGACTTTGACAATAGAAAATCTGTCCCAATCATTTTTTCACTGACCTGATTTGAATTTGAACATCGATTCGTGAAACCCAAACTAATTCAATCTAACAAAATTCAAAGGATGATCTTATATTTCATGAGTTCGAGTGGGTCAGGCTTACAGGTTCATATGTGTTTTGACAATCCTAGTCAAAGCTCCAGCCACGTCGCATGACAATTACAATATATCCACTTTGGTTTATTGAACAACTAAATTGTATATGCTTGCTTTAAAACCATTTGGTAGATATGTTGTGGTAATATATATAATTAACTTTTAGAACACATGGATATATATATATATATATATATATATATATATATATATATATATATATATATATATATATATATATATATATATATATATAGGTTGGAATACACTCCAGTGTACAGATCACACGCTACACTCAAGTGGTGTTTGTATTTCAAGACTATTTTTTTACAAAATGTAAACCATTGATCTTCATTGCTATACTATAATTAGGCTACAAGCAAATTTTGAGCTCATTTGGATGAGTATAAGTCACTCATCTGAGGGTAAAAAAATCGACGCACGAAACTAATTTGAAATGCATAATTTTTGTGGTCTTCATAACATGACCTATAAATGTCCAAATGGGCTCAAATTATATATATGAGCTATTCACGTGATGTTTAAGAAGATCAAAAAATTTATTTAAAAAAAATATATTGCATCATGGAAAACTACTTGAGTGTATTCTGCTCCAGATACACTCGAGTGTTTTTTAGCCTGACTCTCTCTCTCTCTCACTCTATATATATATATATATATATATATATATATATATACATATATATATATATATACATATATATATATATATATATATATATATATATATATAGAGTCAGGCTAGAATACACTCGAGTGTACGGATCACACGAATACACTCAAGTGTGTTTGTATATCAAGACTATTTTTTTGTAAAATTTAAACCGTTGATCTTCGTTGTCATACTATAACTAGGCTACATACAAATTTTGAGCCCATTTGGATGAGTGTAAGTCACTCATCTAAGGTCAACAAAATCGACACACAAAACTAATTTGAAATGTATAATTTTTGTGGTCTTCATAACATGAGCTATACATATCCAAATGGGCTCAAATTATATATATGAGTTGTTCACAAGATGTTTAAGAAGATCAACGGATTAGATTTTCAAAAAAAATATTGCATCATGAAAAACTATTTGAGTGTATTCCGCTCCGGATACACTCGAGTGTATTCTAGCCTGACTCTCTCTCTCTCTCTCTATATATATATATATATATATATATATATATATATATAGAGAGAGAGAGAGAGAGAGAGAGTCAGGCTAGAATACACTCGAGTGTACAGATTGCATGAATACACTCAAGTGTGTTTACATATTAAGACTATTTTTTGCAGATGTAAACCATTGATCTTCACCGTCATACTATAACTAGGCTACATATAAATTTTGAGCTCATTTGGATGAGTGTAAGTCACTCATCCAAAGGCAAAAAAATCGACGCACGAAACTAATTTGAAATGTATATTTTTTACAGTTTTTATAACATGACTTATAAATGTCCAAATATGCTCAAATTTTGCGTATGAGCTATTCACAAGATGTTTAAGAAGATCAATGAATTAGATTTTTGAAAAAAATATTGCATCATGAAACTACTCGAGTGTATTATACACTCGAGTGTATTCTAGCCTGACTCTCTCTCTCTCTCTCTCACTATATATATATATTTGGAGTTACTCATACTCTACATTAGATTTGTATTCTATAGAATAGCAAATTTATCCCAAAATCTCTTACCAAAAATGATTATATGGTGGACTCGTTGTGGTTCTAGTATTTTTTTTAAAAGGTGATTTGAGCTAGTAGTGTAGTTTTCATAAATCTAATTGTTTTCCCAAATCAAAATTAATTTTCTAGCACTCATAGTTTTAGTTTAAATTTGGATGTCTGAATAACTATCATCTTTGTGTGCAGTAGTTGATTATGGTTGGACAAGTTTGTTCGTGTTCTGGTTGAGTCTTCAAGAAAAATTATATCATGTGTTGTTGATGGAAATATGACCCAACCATATCGTTCCTGGAAAAGGATGATTGATTGACATTATGGCAGGTGAGCAAGGACAGT